>JAPQWN010000011.1:29875000-30500000 GCA_028538565.1 Umbellularia californica
CGCGACTTAATTAGCACTAATAGTGGACACTCGGGTCGGGGTCTTACATCCTCCACCCCTTAGGGCATTTGGTCCTCCAAATGAAATATAAAACTCACCTCGGGTAGGAGATGTGGATACTTCTTCTGAACTTGATCTCTTAATTCCCATGTTGCTTCTTCTGGTCCATGATTCTCCCAAAGCACTTTCACCCACTGAATAGTCCGTGTCCTCAACTCTTGCTCCTTCGTGTCTATGATTTGAATGGGCTTCTCAATATAGGTAGCATCTTCCCTGATTTCCGACGGTTCATGCCGGAGTACATGGGAAGGGTCAGGGACATACTTTTTCAGCATCGACACATGGAAGATGTTGTGTACACCGGATAGCTCGGGTGGTAAGGCTAATCTATAAGCCACATCACCAATCTTACTCATAATATCATATGGTCCGATGTACCTCCGCAATAACTTGCCCTTCTGCCCAAATCTCAATGTTCCTCTAGTAGGTGACACCTTCAAGAAAACATTATCTCTTTCTTTGAACTGTAAGTCCCTCCTGTGAGAGTCTGCATAGCTCTTCTGTCTACTTTGTGCTGTTTCAAACGTTTTTGAATCTGTCTCACTTTGTCACTGGTCTCACTCACTATCGTTGGTCCATGAAAACTGTGAGTGCCAACCTCTTCCCAACAAACAAGTGTCCTACACCTTCTGCCATACAAAGCTTCAAAAGGTGACATTCCAATGCTTGAATGGTAGCTGTTGTTATAAGCGAACTCACACAACGGTAGAGTTTCATCCCATTGAGCCTTAAAATCCAACACACAAGCACGGAGCATATCCTCAAGGATCTGAATTGTTCTCTCTTACTGGCCATCTATTTGAGGGTGATAAGTCGTGCTAAACTGTAGCTTTGTACCCATAGACTCATATAGGGTCTTCCAAAACCTCGAGACGAATCTGCTGTCTCTGTCGAATGTGATAGAAACTGGCTGTCCATGTCTACTGACGATCTCGTTAACAAACGACTCTGCTAGGGGTAACATGTGCATCTTCTTCCCTGCCTTCATGGGGATAAAATGGGCTGACTTGGTAAGTTTGTTAACAATAACCCATATTGCATCATTGCCTCTGCTAGTTCTCAGTAGCCTCGAAATAAAATCCATGGTAATGTGCTCCCATTTCCATTCCGGGATCTCTAATGGCTGCAACAACCTTGGAGGCTTCTGATGTTCTACCTTTATCAACTGACACGTCATACAGTGAGAGACAAATGCTGCAATCTCTCTCTTCATGTTGTTCCACCAAAATCTACCTTTCAGGTTTTGATACATCTTTGTGCTGCCTGGGTGCATGGAGTACTTCGTACTATGAGCTTCTGCCATAATGTCATTCCTCAAATCTTCAATGTTAGGCACACACAGACGGTTTCGGTAATAAAGAACTCCATCAACGATACGAAAATCAGGACGTTCTACTACATGTTCTGAAATCCTAGCCAACTCTGTATCTTGCAATTGACTATCTTGATCTTCTGAATGAACGAAGGCTCTGATACTGACATGTTAGCCAACAATACACCCTTCCTTAGTGGCTGTAGGTCTATCCTTAACTCCTTAAATTGTTCAAAAATACAGGTACCACTTAAATTTGCCAAGCCTACTGATTTCCTACTCAAAGCATCGGCAACTACATTCGCTTTCCCCGAGTGATACTTGATTGGAAAATCGTAATCCTTGATATACTCCATCCATCTTCTCTGCCTCATGCTCAATTCCTTCTATGAAAACAAGTACTGTAGGCTGCGGTGATCAGAATGAACCTCAAACTTCTCTCCATAGAGATAATGTCTCCACATCTTCAACGCGAAGACAACCGCTGCCAACTAAAGGTCATGGGTTGCATAATTCTTCTCGTGATCTTTCAACTGTCGGGACCCATATGCAACAACTTTTCCTTCTTGCATCAACACACAACCAAGTCCAACATTTGAAGTATCGGTAGAAATGGTGAAACCGCCGCTTCCGGACGGCAGAGTGAGGACTGGTGCGGTGGACAATCTCTTCTTTAGCTCTTGAAAACTGGCCTCACATTGATCCATCCATAAATAAGGTACATTTTTCCTTGTCAACTTCATCAACGGTGCTGCAATCAATGAAAATCCTTGCACAAACCTCCGGTAATACCCTGCCAATCCAAGGAAACTCCTGATTTCTAACACATTCTTCGGTCTTTTCCACTTCACTACTGCCTCAATCTTGGACGGATCTACTGACAATCATTCCTTGGAGATAATGTGCCCCAAAAATGCAACTTGCTCTAGCCAAAATTCACACTTGTTGAGCTTTGCATACAGTTGGTTCTCTCAGAAGTTGCAATGCTATCCTCAGATGCTCTTCGTGCTCTTCTTTAGTCTTGGAGTACACCAAAATATCATCAATAAATACTACCACAAACTGATCCAGATATTGAGCAAATATCTTGTTCATCAATGCCATGAACACTGCCGGTGCATTAGTCAGCCCAAATGGCATCACTAGGAACTCATAGTGGCCATATCTTATCCGGAAAGCTGTTTTCAACACATCTGATTCCCTAACTTTCAGTTGATGGTAACCGGATCTCAAATCAATCTTCGAAAAGTACGAAGCACCTTACAAATGATCAAACAGTTCATCTATCCTTGGCAAAGGATATTTGTTCTTGATGATCGCTTGATTCAACATTCGGTAATCAATACACATTCTCATCGAACCATCTTTCTTTTTGACAAACAAAACCGGAGCTCCCCATGGCGGAATGCTAGGCCTCACGAAACCTTTGTCCAACAACTCTTGCAGTTGTATCTTAAGTTCTCCCAATTCCGCCGGAGCCATCCGGTAAGGTGCAATAGATATCGGAGCGGTCCCTGGTAACAACTCGATAGTGAAATCAATTTCTATTATGGGTGGTAATCCTGGAATCTCCTCCGGAAACACATCCGGGAATTCCTAAACAATAGGGGTCTCCTCCACCCCTTGGGACCGTTTATCCTCCGTGATAAATGTCAAATAAGCTTCACATCCACTTCTTAAAAGTCTATCAGCTTTCAATGCTGAGACAAACCTTGCACGAGGATTTCTCCTCTCTCCCTGAAATAACACCCCTGCTGATGTCTCATCCGACTTGATTGTGAGGGTCTTATGGAAACAATCAATTGTGGCATGGTACCCTGCCAGCCAATCCATCCCTAGGATGACATCAAAATCATTCATCTCCAACAAAATAAGATCTACGGGTAACACAACCTCCCCTATTTGAACTTGACAACTAGGGTAATAAATAGTACACACAACTTGTTTTCCTACTGGAGTAGCCACAGTCAAAATATACTCAAGTTCTCTACCATGCACATCGATCAATCTAGAAAATGCATGGGATATAAAAGAATGCGTAGAGCCAGGATCAAACAATATCCTAGCTTTTATCCCACTAACAAGAAGTGTACCTTCGACAACATTGCCCGCTGCCTCTGCATCAGCTCTATTGACCGCATATACTTGTCCCCGTTGGCCTGATCGGAGCTTGCTGCTGCCTACCTTGAGGGATGTTTCTGTTCTGTTTTGGGGGATGCTGATTCTGCTGTTGTCCATGTTGACGGGCCTGTTGTTGCTGTTGAGGCCTATACTGTTGCTGCGGTGCCTGTTGCTGAAGTGGCCTGGCCTAATTCTGGACAACTAGTGCATTATGTGGCGGTGCTTCCTGCAGCTGCTGGTTTTGCCTGTTCTGTCTTGGACAATCTCTCATCTGATGGTTCATCGAACCACATCTAAAGCATGCTCCCGAGACTCTACGACACCGGGCGCTCTCATGGTTCTTCCCACAATGAATACAAACTAGCTGCACATTTTGGTCTTGCCTCTGCCTCTTGTGCTGTTGGTTCCTTTGCTGGTTGTTCTGCTGTTGAGGTTGTCCTTGTCCCTTGCCTTAGATTCTAAGAGTCTTGTGGTAGAAGTTCTCAAACTTATAGGCTCTCTTGACAGCCTCCTCAAATGTGATGGGTGGTACTACTCCTATGGCATCCCTCTCAATGATGGGGTGAGGTCCTTCCAAGAACTTAGCAATCTTCTTATCCACCGTGTCCACCAACTCCGGAGCATATCTAGACAACCTCTTGAATTTAGTGAGGTACTCTAACACTGTCATACTTCCTTGGACAAGCTATTGAAACTCTACTGCTTTCTGCCTCTTGACATGTGTAGGTACATACTTCACCCCAAATTGCCTCTTGAAGTTTGCCCAAGCCACTGCGTCAGCCATAGTTCTATATTCTTCCTCACTGTCCTCCACCAAATGTCTGCCAAACCGGTGAACAGAGATTTTACTAGTTTAACTCGCTCTCCTCCCATGTATTGGAAGACTTCAAAGATGTTCTCTGTGTGTTCCAACCAATCATCTGGAGCTAATGGGTCTTCTGTTCCAACAAAGTCTTTGGGTGCCCTCTTTCTAAACCTCTCAAACAATGCATTAGGATCATGTTCTCTTTGGTTAATGACAATTGCAGGTTGAGGTTAAACCGGTTCTGGCCTTCTCTGTAGTACTCCTAGCAATTGTCTCTGCATTTCTGCTAATTCCCTCGCATGATCTTCATTTTTCTTAAGCATCTGCTCTTGTAATCTAGTTTAGTTCTCATTGGCTTGACGCTACTGCTCAAGCATAGCCTGCATAATTTGTTGAAACCGATTTGGCATTGTATTTTCAACTATATCCTCCTCAACCGGTACTGTATAGTCACTGTTACTTGCGGTGGGATTGCCGTTCAATGGTTGCTTACGAGGTAGCATGATGCTGTAAAATAAGTTGTTAGCACATTAAATCGAATAAGGGTCACACATTGCTTACGCGATTCTAGCTAACGAAAGATCGAACGAATCCTCGCCGCGTCCTTAGGATTTATAGTTTCTTTTAATTGCCTGAAACACGTCTCGCTCTGATACAAGTCTGTTGCGACCTCGGACCGGACCCACGACCTAATCCGGGATTGGGACTAAATAATAATAGTAACAATGGAATGATAGAGATAAATGATATGAGTATGTTTAGTGTCAATGCGTACACGGGTTAATAAAGAATGCATATTAACCGTGCACGTGATTTCCCATAGGGTCCGCGGTGAGGATTTCCCAACAACAACATACATATTTTTGTTTAAGTGCGGAAGCGTGTAGCAAATCAAGTATTAGCTCATTTCCATATTAATAAGACTGTTTGCAATAGAGTAACAAGTATCAGAATGAGCAATGATCATTAGCGTAACCCAAAAGTATTGTTAAAGTTTAAACAAAAGATTATTTAATTACAATCCCCAAAAATAGAGGCCAACAAAGGCCAATATAACCAAAACAATATCCACCAAAAGAATAGTTAATAACAACCCCCAAAATGATACGCATCTCGGCAACCGGATGTTTAAACAACATCATCGGCGCGCCACTCAACAAACTGCTGCGGTTCTCCGACCGCCTCCTCGAGCTCCTCCTCAGGGTAACCAACAACGGGACGTGAGTGCCAAAGAAATGGATCAGACAAGACGGTTTGGCAGGTGGGTGAAAAGATGTGACAATACAACAATAAATGAATTTACCTTCAAAACCATTTAAATCTATATAAACAATAATTTTCATGAAAGAATAAATCATTTATTCAGAACATGTGTGCAAGGTAAAGCTAGTAAAGGTACCAAGGAGAACGGGAAACAAACAAGATGGCATCCACACGAAGCTAAATCCTCTATCACCGAAGTGACAAGAGCAAGCAAACTAAGGCGTTGACCCCAGTCACCGAAGTGAGGAGGTACAATGAAATTTACATATACATATAATGTAAGATACGGGACATGACCACGGTAGCGAGCCGGGCATCAGGAACCACGGTAGCAATCCTCGGTATCGGGACAAGACCACGGTTAATAAACCGGATAGCGGGATCCAAACTGCAGCTGGCGGGACAAGTGGGGGATCTCCAAGTTAGTGGATCAGACTGACAAGGTTATCCAAGGTTAGTGGTGCCGACTCATATGTCAAATCATAGAAATCAAGACATGTGTAAAATAAATCCAATGCAAGAATATAACCAGGCAAGGCGGGGGTGGTCAAGGGCACAACTATCATATCATGTCGGGTATGCATGTCAGGACTAGCAAAATGGTACAAGTACACTTTCAATGTTTTCAAGATTGATAGATCATAAATCATAAATTTTGAAAATGATGGGGTGAAATAAACTTTTGAAATATCGGGACAAGTATCGGGGTTCAAAACTAGTTCAAGGTGAACAGCGATCCCGTATGTCTATTTGATAAAAACTTGGTACTCCTTGGGTTATAGACATTCCGGGTTCCTTATACACCTTGGGATTTTCCAAACTTCAATGAATTCTTTGTGATTATAGTTTCTTGGAGTATATTGTAGCAAGAAGGGGTCCTTATCGCATACACGGTGACTTCAGAAATAAGATCACCGATTTGCAATTTGAACCTGATTTTACCGATAGGCCTTTGAGCGCTCCCGTCATATCCGAAGATGGATACGGATGTGTGACTTAGTTTGCTAGGTGGGATGCCCAGCTCTTCGAGTGCCGAAGTAGAGATGAGGTTGAGTGCAGAACCTGGATCGATCTGAACTCTGTGTACTGGCATTTCTTTGACGTACCCCGTAAAGTACAAGGGTCGGTTGCGCTTTATTTCGCCTAGGAGGAGGTCATCCTTGTCGAAGGAAATTGTTACACTTGCTGCTTTTTGTACCGAGAGGCATTCATTGCTTGATCCCTTAGTTTTCTTCTTTTCTCCCCTTGAGGGAGTATTTGATTTTTTGACCCTATAGTCCATTTCAATTTGTAGGACTTGTGGGGCATGTTTGTCGACATCCGCATTCAGCCTTTGTAATTCTGAAATGAGACTATCACGTGTTTGTGGAGACATTCGTAATAAGTCAAGGATGTGCAGATGTGCAGGTATGTGTTTGAAGTGCTCAATCAAGTCGTACTTGAAAGCCTCCTTCGGGCCTGCATTTTCATTATTATTGCCACTCGGGGCGCTTATAATTTGATTTCCCGAAGGATTTACATAAGAAGAAGAAGGTTGGTTGTAATTTTTGTGGTAATCCCGGCCAGAACGGGTACCTCTACCAACTTCAAGAGCTTCTAGAGAAGGGTCTTCTTTTGGAAGATCGTTCTCAGGATCAAGGGGTTGATCCTTTGCTGAAGACGTCTCTGTAACAGCATTGGTGTCTTCAGTAATTGTGTTGCACGGAGCAATTTTCGGGAACAAGTCTTGAACAGCATCCGACAACCTTTCTGTATTAGTCCAGACATTGCCTGTGAGATCGGGTATCTAGGACCAATCAACTAGGTTTTCATTGAAGAAGATTTGATTGACAGAAGTTTCTTCAAGATGATTAATTGGGAGAGGCTTGAGCTCTGATGTCACAGCTTCAGGAGACGAGGGCTGAGAGGATGTTATCTCAGTGGAAGTCACCTGAGAGGATATAGCTCCGGAAGATACGCTACCAGTTGGGGAGTACGTGTCTTCGGAAGCTTCAGAGGCACTGTCGTCCTGAGCTATTGCATTGCAGGTTATCCTGACAGGAGATGCCCCCAGTGTAGACTGTTGGGAATCAGACTCATCCTCAGATGTAAGAGGATCATCGATCCAACTGTTTTTTTCATTTTCAGGAGTTAATGGAGAAAGTTCCCGTTGATTTTCAGGGAATTCTGGTTCTAGATTATGACGAAGATCATTAACGCGATCTTGCTCCTACTCTATGGCAAGATGTTGCAAGATTCTTGCATATTCCTCAAGATCAGGCATAGGAACCAAATCTTCTTCGTTACCCGCTCCTCGTGGTTCACCAATGTTGGGTTCCACCGGAGCATTGGTTGGTGTTGGATCGACATCATTTTCTTGAACAGGGCCCTGGTCTTTTTCATCATCAGACTAAGATCCTTGTGGCTGCAATGGGTTATACCAGATTACTGGCATAAGATGAGACTCGGGAATCCATTCCTCGTCGGAGAGGTATTCTCCTATTTCAAGGGATTCTTCCCACTCATCGATATCACTGTTAGTGTCACTGGACTCGTATCCATCCATAGGGAATCCAACTACCGAGTTGCAAGAGTATGATGCCCCATGTACAGTTTCATTTTTGTATTGAGGTGGCATGAAATCATCAAGAATGAATTTTCTTACCGCCTTGGAGGTTTTGGGAAGAGATTCTTCCGTCGTCCCAAGTGAAGCAGTGGAAGAAGTTTCTGCTTTTTCAAGGACTTCTTGTTTTGGTTGAGACTTCTGCTACTGTTTGAGCTTGCGGAGTTGTCTCTTGGCTTTCCTTCGCTGCCGAGCAGTCGGCTTTGTTTTGATGATCTCCCAATTTTCATCATCTAGGAGATCGGGATGCACCCATATAGGTTGTCCATCTGGTGTTGGATAGGGAACCGATTCTTGGGACGCTTGAGCCATTTTTATCACCTTGAATGAAGTAGTGGTCTTCTCCTTCGGTGATTTTGAAATTTGTCGACATGACACCATGTTGCAGAAGTGGAGCCGTAGTTTTTGTCGAAAGTTATGACTCCGTTTTTCCACATCTCATTGATTTTCTCTCTCACAACGAAGCATTGATTGAGAGGATGTGAGATCATCTGATGGTATGGACAGTATCGGGGATCATTGGTTTTGCGAACATCTCCCGGTCTTTTGGGCTCTGGCAAAATGAGTTTGCCATTTGCTACGAGAGCCTCAAAGATTTCTTCAACATCTTAATCGAACGGATATTTCTTTTCTATACGTTCTTTGAAGGCATCAGAGAATTCAGGTCTTTTACCTGTAGTTTTGTTTTCAGGTTTCTTTGGTTGCTGAGGAGCTGACTTAGTCTGCACATTGAGAACCTCCTTTTTCTTTGGTTTTGAGGTTGTAACAGTAGTCGGCTCTTTCTTTGATGATTTCTGACTGTTGAGGTCTTTGATCACCATTTCAGCTTCCATGGAAGCTTCGAGGAGTTCCCCCAGCTTCTTTGATTTGTTGCCGATGATCATGGAGCGAATTTTTGCTCTCATATTGTTACGGCAGATGTCGACTAGCGACGCTTATGGCAGTACATCTGAGCATTTGTACGCCATTGCCTTCCATTTGTGAATGAAGTCGTATGTTGACTCATTCTCTCTCTGTTTTAGGCTGCAGAGTTGAGCCATAGTAACAGGATGATCCTCACCTTGGAAGTGGGTCAGGAAGCGTGTCTCTAGCATAGCCCAGTTCTGAATGGAGTTCTCCGGCAGAGTGGAGTACCAATCAAAGGCTGTACCTTTTAGGGTACTTGCAAAGAGGCGAATCTTGAGGCATCTTGATCCGCAATAGCTCCCGTCAGGATCTTGAAATGGATGATACACTGTCTGGCTGAACCTTTCCCAGTATATGTCTTGAGAGTAGGTTGTTTGAATTTTGCAGGGAACGGAACCGAGTCCATCCATAGAGGGTAGGGTGGCTTGATCCCATGTTCCTTCAATGTATCCTCTTCTTTTGCTTTTGCGAGGATATCGTCCATGTCCTTTTTGGTAAGGTACGTGACTCATTGTTTTCTGCATTGCCCTCATCGTCTTCATGATTCAGAGGAGTTACGTTGTTAGGTGGCGGACGCTGTAAAGTGAGAATGAGGTTTTCCATCAAAACCTCAATTCTCTGTTGTCCTTGCTCCAACTGCTGGATGCGTGCAGTTACATCGTCATGCTGTGGAGGTGACTCAGAACTTGTAGCCAAGACGTTCATCCCTCGGGATTCGAACGAAGAAATCGTCCTGGTGACTGAGCTGGGGCTCATTCTTCTGGATGAAGAATCTAAGGAGTGGTTACTCCGGTGTTCTTGGCTTGGAGGAGTGAAAGATTCTTCCAGATGTGTTCTTGTCTGGGAGATGCTGCGGGTCACTGGACGTCTAACACTGATTTTGGTTGCTGACTTCCGGCGTTTTCTGGTTTTGCTAACCATATGAACAGCAACGAATTGGTCGGGTCTTTCTTTTTCGACCCATTTGTTTGAGACGTGGAGAGTAGAACGCATGGTTCTTTGTTTCTCGAGTCTCTTTTGTCGATATGCAGTGCCGCGACGCATACGACGAGCAATTTGAGCTTCAGTCAGCTCTGGCTGGGCTCTGGCGATGAAGGATGTAGTCCCTTGTGCGCAGCAGCCGAGTTTGTCTTCTTTGAAGCTGAGCAAGGACAGAATCTGGACGCGGTCCTTTGCCTGTCGCAATGAAAACTTGAATTTTGCGTGCTCGGCCCCTGTTGAGATGAAGGGTCGACTCGCAGGAGTCCAGGCTTCAGCATGTTTTTGCGTAGGCCTAACAATGCAGGATTTAATTTTGGGCTTGTAGGAGCAAGCCGGCTCATGATGATTTTGTTTGTTTTCTGGGTGGAGGGTAGGTTTCTCCTCTTTCATGTAAGAGAGAGGGTAGAACTGATTCTCCTTGAGAGGGGCCAGGTATGCTGGCTTTGCAAATGTTCAGGACCTCCGTTGCTTTGGTGAAGATCTCGGGGACCAAGTTTTGGTGTAAACCTAGTTTCTTGTGGGTTGAGGCTTCGTGGGAACGCCACGGGCTTCAGGCTTCTTGGTGTTCGCCATTGGTGCCATTTTAGTGACACGTTGCGGGGCGGTTTTCTGCTTCTTGGCAGGTACAGTGTCTTCTGCGGGAAGTGGGAATGGTCCCAACGATCCGAAGACGATGGTCCGGGGAGTTGAAGTTGACCCGGTGTTTGGAGAGTTATCGAGGGAGATGACGCTTCGGCAACTGGTAGGGCGCTTATGCTTGTTTTGTTTATCTTGAAGCATAAGCAGGTACTTGTTTTCATCGAAAGTGATGGTCAATGAAGCTGCCATTGTTAGTTTTGGAAAACTTCTGAAACAAGACCAAATCCATTAGTAATCACAAGAATATGGTGATCGTAAATGGAGAACAACTATGGTTTTGTCTTTTCAAATCACTTGAGGGGACATGGCCCAACCCAAGGACAATGAAGAAGGCAAAAAGCCATAGAGGATACAATTGTTCTAGAATACAAGTATGGTAGGCTCAGAGTGAGCGTTCCAGTGACTGCTAGAAGCAATTGTAGACCTTAATTCAAATTACCGAGATGCAAGGCTCACTCGAGGTAAAATAATATAAGGTTGGAGATACAAATGTGTCGGTCGCGAATATAGTAGACCCAAAAGGGCGTACTAGCACCGCTAGGCACAAATGTTGCAAATCGCATCCTTGGAAAGGACACGAGATGGGATTTTTTGAAAGGTCAAATTTGGATTCATAAAGGAGAGCAACTGGTATTCCAATCCGAACCACAACTCATCATTTCTGCGAGCGTTAAATCCGAAAAGGAAGGAAACTAGAATTTCTCAAATGTGAATCTAGACGTGACGGAAGTTTTTTTTTGAAAGGTCAAGATTGAATTCATCAAAGAGAACAAATGGTATTCCAATCCGAACCACAACTCAACATTTCTGCGAGCGTTAAATCCGAAAGGGAAAGAACCAAAATTTCTCGATTCTAAATTCAAAAGTGACGGAAGTGTTTTTTTTTTTTTTTTGAAGGTTTAAGATTGAATTCATCAAAGAGAGCAAATGGTGTTCCAATCCGAACCACAACTCAACATTTCTGCGAGCGTTAAATCCGAAAGGGAAAGAACCCAAAATTTCTCGATTGTAAATCCAAAAGTTGAAGAATTTTTTTTTTTGAAATGCACCTAGGTTTTCAATTCGATCTTATGAAACCTTAGTAGATAGATCAGCCCCCAGGTAAAGGGTAGGATTACTTAATGAACCCGTTTGAAGGACCCTTGCCTCGAACAGTCAACCTGTCTCCACACTCTGGACAAGGCTTTTCTTAAATCCACTTTAGTCAAAAAGCGCAATTGGTGCAACCTTAGTCTTTTTTTTTTTGTTTTTAGAAAGGTTTCTAATGAACTCGTCAAAGAGAACAAGGGGTGTTCCAATCCGAACCACAACTCAACATTTCTGCGAGCGTTAAATCCGAAAAGGAAAGGACCAAAGTTTCTTTGTGAATTTAAATTCAAAAGAAGATTTTTTTTTGAAATTATTTTTTTTAAATCTTAATTGGACTCATCAAAGAGAAAAGATGGCCTAATCCCTGATATGAACGATAGCTGCAAACATTTCTGTGAGCTATCAAGTTCGAAGAGGGAAAGGATCAAAGTTTCTCAAAGTTGAGTTTTTAAGGAAAAGAGATCATTTTGTTTGAAAGAATAATTTTTTTTTGAAATCTCAATTGGACTCATCAAAGAGAAAAGATGGCCCAATCCCCGATATGAACGATAGCTGCAAACATTTCTGTGAGCTATCAAGTTCGAATAGGGAAAGATCAAAGTTTCTCAAAGTTGAATCTAAGAAAAAGAGATCATTTTTTTGAAGTGAGAAAGAACAATTGAAATCCCATCTCATGTTTTTTTTTTAGATGCAAGATGCAACATAGGCCACCAACTAGAAAGGAGCCAAGGGATCAAAGCATTACGTTCTCAAGTCAACGTGTCCCACCGGGTATGCCAACTTGATGGACCTGAAAGAAATCTTCCGTCCTCTCCTTCCGCACCCCGGGGGCTGACCTGGGTCTCGGCGGAGGAGGGAAATCTCGGGCATCAACATTTTTGTACGGGTATGCCAGATTTACTTTCTACTTGGAATTTGGAATGGTGATAATCCGGAGATTCACCTTCACAAGTGGAAAGGAAATCAATCCTTTTTTCTAACTTTTCAAATTGCATTAATATTAAGAAAAGAGACAAGTTTGTTTTTTTAGAATGCCGTAGGAGGCGTTTTTGTTTGTTTGCCGTTAAAGGCGATTTTTGCCGTGAAAGGCGATTTTACAAAACTCATCAAATGTGAAAGACAAGAATTGTGATTTCTTTTTGTCTCTTTAAGAAATACAAACTACAATAGAAAAGTAAGAAAAGGGATCTAACTTCTCAGGAGATTGTGGGGACACGTTGAGATCGACGGTGGCAAGTCATGTATGGACTTCGCCATCGTCCTTCAAATGAGAACATGTGATGCTTTGATTCTTTGGCTTGGCTTCTAACCTCGGTTTTTTAAAGGACAAGGACAAAGAGAAGGTCCTATATCCAATGAAAAACCGAGTAAACGGGCTGAAAAGCGGCGTTTAGGCCATGTTGGAGAAGGAGGTGACCTTGGGGGGGTGGCCCCCCAAGGGACGTTGATCACCTTGTGGTGTTCTTTGCAGTAGAGCAGCAGGACTTCGTCTGGATTTCTTTGGGAGAAGTGCAGAATTTCAAGTCGATAGATGTCGATAATGATCCTCTCTCTCTTGGAAATGGATCTCCTTTTATAGGCTTTTGGTAGCCATGGGGTGGTTATGGGCATTGATAGCCATGATGAGAGAATTGATGAGGGGTTACAAGTTGATTTTGTAACTCCTTTTTCATGGCTTGTGATTGGCCGATAAAGGTAGTGGGCTTTTAATTGCCTTTATGCTTCATGATGATGGGAGTTTCATGGGTTTAATGCCATGATTGCTTGGATTTGTAACTCCCAAATGCTTGAATCTGATTGGGCCATCCAAAATAATGAGTTAATGACCGTATTAAGTTGTCATAAACGGGTCAATTAACGACATTAAGTGGTCGCCAAGGCATGTGAAAAGTCGCGGGCCGCGCCGCGTCTTTTGAGATTCTTCTTGCGATCATCACAGGTGGATCCACGCATTGTTTGATGTCGGATTGCGATGCAATTTCAGACATTAGTTGATGTTGGTGGGCCGGTGACATCTGTCTTGTCGATTTCACGATCAGTCGAATAGAAAGTACACTTTCTTGGTCAGCTGGTTGGCGATCTTGGAACGATCGGTGATGATTTCATGCTTTTGATGGCGGATCGAAGATGTCGACGAAGATCAGTCGTTTTCAAGCATCAAACATTGGATTTTCAAAAAATCACAGAGGCAGGAACACCCAAAACGCGAAAAGGATCGAAAATCGGGCATTTTGGTGCAAAATCCGGCGACCCGGATTTGCAGGGTCGCCGGGCGACCATGCACCCAGGGTTGCCGTCGACCATAGGGCTTTGGCTCGTTTGGTCGCCGAGTGTCGTTTTCGGCCGTTTTTCCGACTTTTTCGTTCCTTCTTTCTTCTGTATTTTTCTTGACATTTTTCCTCAATTATTGACTTGATTTCCTTGGAGAAAACTTGACGAGAACCCGCGCGAAATCGGAGCACAAAGTTTCCCATTTTTCGGGAAAGCCGAAGACTTTGTAGCCGATTTTCCGTCAAGAGTCGAAACTAGGTCAAACGATGTCGGAATGACCTGAAAATTAAGGTGAAGCTTCTTGAGCAGTGGATGGGACCAACCGTGGGCTTTTATTTGAGTTTTGAAGCCGTTTGGTGTCCCATCGATGCTTCACTTGATTTTGCTGCGGGGAAAATGCCGAACTTTGATATATGGTCAAACGATGTCCGATTGACCTAAAATTTGACAGGGAGCCTATTGGAGTCATTTTGAGACGTTCCATCAGCTCTGTTTTGGATGTCATGGTCTCGGGATGCTCCGCCGCCGGTAGGCTTGATTTTTTCTTAGAGCATCGAAACCTGGTCAAACGTTGTCGGAATGACCTGAAATTCGACGTGCAGCCTTTTGGAAGCATGTTGAAGCCACTCATGTATTTTGTTTGATAAGTGATGGCTTCGGTGGTTCCCGCCGCCGGGAGGCTTCATTTTGTTGCTCGAGCATTGATGGAGGGTCAAACGTTGTCGGTTTGACTTGAAATTTGGCATGGAGCCCTTTGAAGACATTTTGGAGTCATCCGTAGGCTCTGATCAAAGTTTTGATGTCCTTGATGATGTCGCCGCCGGGAACGCTTGTTTAGCTGTCGGAGTAGTGAAGTTGGGCCAAATGATGTCGGAATGGCCCAAAACCTCAGGTGTACCCCTCTTTTAGCTGTTTTGAAGGATCTCTTAGTTTCTGTCTGATTCTGACAAAATCTGATGCTTGAAGTAGCCTTGCCTGTTTTGTAGCAGGATGCAACTTCACGAGGCTTCTTGATGTTGAGGAGACATAGTGACTTTTTTGGTGTCAACAAATGCTCCCTCGAGTTACAGCGACGAGTAGCTTTTTAGAGTCGATGTGCCTCGAAGAGAAACTTGGAGGAGAGATTCCAACTTGACCAAGAGTCTTGAGCTTTTTTTTTTTTAGATAGCCTTCTGAGTTTCCGGGGGAATTTTATGGTAGTGAGCGGGATCACGTACCATCTCAAGGCAAAGTTTTGAAAATGACATGGGGTATTTGGATTTTGGGTTTTGGATTTTGGTTTTTGACCTTGTGACCTAACAAGCTGTATGTGGCAGGTTAGGGGGTCGGGGTTTGATTTTTATTTTGACCTTGTGACCCAACAAGCACTACAAGAAACTGCACTTTTAGCGATGTTTTTTCGCGACGTTTTCATAAATTCGTCGGTAAAGAATCCCTTTTACCGACGTAAATTTTTTCGTCGGTAAAATTACACTTTTACCGACGTTTTACAGAAAACGTCGTAAAATCCAGGATTTCACCGACGATTCCTATTAAAGCGTTGGTAAAAGGTTATTAGACGATTCAGCTACATAAAAGGAAGGAGAAATCACATACTTTTACCGACGTTTCCAAAAACGTCGGTAAAATTGAATTTTAGCGACATGTCTTTTTTTTAAAAATGTCGGTAAAAGATTATTTTACAATTAACTTTGAAAATAATAATATTTTACCAACGTTTTCTAAAACGTCGGTAAATCCCTCTAATTTTTCCCACCCTTCTTTTCTTCCCTCTCTCGCCTCCAAAACCCCTCTTTTCTCAAAAAGAAAAAAAAAACTTCTCTCTCTGTTCTGTCTCTGCTCTCTCACTCTCTCGCTCTCGGTCTCTCTCTGCGATCTCGCTCACTCGGTCTCTCTCTCTCTCTGTCTCACTCTCGGTCTCTCCTGCTCTCTCTCTCTCTGCGATCTCTCTCGCTCACTCGGTCTTTCTCTCTCTGTCTCACTCTCGGTCTCTCCTGCTCTCTCTCTCTGCGATCTCTCTCGCTCACTCGGTCTCTCTCTCTCTCGCTCTCTCTCTGCTCTCTCTCTCTCGCTCTCAGTCTCCCTCTGCTCTCTGTCTCTCGGTCTCTCTTCTTTCTCTCGCTGTCAGTCTCTCTCTGTCTCTCGATCTCTCTCTTCTCTCTCTTGCTGTCAGTCTCTCTCTGCTCTATCTCTGGCTCTCTCCGACTCCACAAACCCATCTCTGTTACCAAGCGCAAACCCATCTCTCGCTCAGGTGTCCCCTTTTCCGGTCATCTTCTCTAAAGCCAGCATGAGTTTGACCCCTTTCCGGTCGTTTCTCCAGACGCAGCAGAAGGTCGACTCCTTTTCTGGTTGTCTTCTCCAGAAGCATTTGCCCTTTTCTGCTCTACCTCTATAACAGATAATCGAAAAAGGAGGAGGTAATTCAGTTTGCTTTGTTCTTGACTTGTTTTGTTTTTTTTGTTTTTTTTTTTTTTTTTTTTGTTCTTTAGTATGTGTGTTTTGATTTGGTTGCATGAGATTTCATGAATTGGGTTTTTGTTCTCTAGTGATTTTGATTTGTTCTAATATGGTTTGGATGGTTTTAATAAGTTTGGTGCCTGTTTTGCTCTACTGTTTACTATGGAAAGTAGCAGGGTAATGGATGGGTATTAAAGGTTGGGTTTTTATTTTTTTTAATGGTCCCTTGATCCTTCTTCACTTTTAGTGCCTTTGCTTTGGTTAAACATACCAAACCACAAGCATGTTTTGAATGGCATTTGTGTGGTAGGAGCTGAATTAATAGGTTTAGTTGATACTGAATAGATTTAGAATCATTTTTACCTTTTGGATGGATGCTTTGTTTGAAATTTAGGATGAATCTTGTATATTCTGCCAATTGGGCAAAAATGGGTAATTCTCTATTAGATGCAAGTTTTTGAATCATCTGTTGGTTTTTTTCCCTGCTAATGAGTCATTCTAAGAATCTGCCCTAATTTTCTAGTTTCCATATGGGTCATTTTTCATGCATGGAATTGAATGTGCAATTATGTCCAACCTCCATTTGTTTATTTATTTATTTATTTTATTTTAACTTTGTTTTTCGCATGTGGAACTTGAAATGAAATGTCATTATTTGTCAACTGTTGCTTCTATTGGAGTGTGTACGGGTAAATTACATTATTCATATAAATTTTCTGTTGTATTGTAGCAGTTTATATGTACAGAGAAAACAGCATATGAATATTTCTGATCACATTTCGTGCCTATTGGTGGACGGAACATATTTAGTTTTTATGTTGCTATGAGTTTGAGTCGATGCAGAATGTAGAAAACACAGGCAAGATACTCTCTCTTTATGCCTTTTCCACGCTGAGTTTTTTGCAGCATTATAATCACTAATATTTAGTGGTGGCTTTTGATGAACCAGCAATCCATTTGTGTGATTTCTGAGTTTTGAGCAGGCTCAATGCCATTGTGGAATACACAACCATACATTATGTATGCCAAAATATACAAAGCATTTTCTATTTTCAGTGCATGCAAGCACACACTGTGCATGAGAGCATCCATAAGTTTCATGATGTTATGACATAAGAAGACATATGATGCCCCAAATACAGCATGGATATGCCAAGGACACGCCATAGACATCAGTTACAAATACAAATACATTGTATATGGACTGTCTGTTTGTGTAATTTATACATAGGAATTGACTACACGGAAACTCCTCGTGAAACGAATCTACCACATGATTATTAAAGATGTGAAGGGTGAAGAATATGAAATGAGGGGTGAAAGATATACAAAAGAGATAATAGATATGACCTGATCACTTTTCCATTTATTGAATTAATAGGATGATAATTGGATATTCAATTTCCATGCATTCTATTGCAAACAATTAGGTTTTTGAGGAATTTTCATGTGAGCTCAACTTCATACATTCTTGTACATAGAAGTTGGAAAAAATCATCTTGGACGTACAACTGCTACTCAATGGTCCATGACTAATCATTTCATACATTTCCAGCCCCGGCATTATTTGAATCCATTCCGTCCTTATTCATCTTGGACTTGGACGAGGTACGTATAAACGAAGTAGATTGTGAGACGTCGTCACTTTCTGTTATATAAACTACCAAAAAGCAGAGTCATTAATTTTTGAAATATATACATCCAATTAAGAATTTTTTAATGAGTCCAATTAAGTTATTTTCCAGTAGCATGTCATGATTAGTGCTTGCCTACCAAAAGGAAATGAAAATTATTTTTTTGTCCTTTGTTGTTTATGATTTGGGAAACCATCAATGTTTTGTCTTGTTTGGATGTTACATCGTGTGAGTGAAGAATTTCATCTGTTACGTGACAATGAATCTTCATCCTCCTTATAGTTCATGCATCAATTTGGATGATAAGATTCCAACTTCAAGATGTCTTATTTCCTTCTCACCATAAGTCAAAACTCATGAAATATAAAGTTATTCTCGAAAACAACACAGAAACTTGAAATTATGCTGGTAGAAAAGAAAAACTCGTAACTTAAACATGAGTCATGAGAGTGACAAAACAACCTCACTTTCATTTTTGGGCTATTTCTATTTCTAATTTCTAATTACTTGTGATTAGGTCAGATATGGACAGGAGTTGGATATTACGTTATCAGAACCAATTTAGTGCGGAGTACATAGCTGGGGTGATCTCATTTATTGATTTTGCAAAGGCGAATTCGGGCGGGGCAGTGTTGATTAACTGCCCGTGTAATGATTGCTGTAACTATCGAAAGCAGGACTATGCAACCGTGAGAAGTCATTTGCACATTCATGGAATGATGGTCTCATACCTACGGTGGATATTTCACGGGGAACCTATAGTTCAACCCGATGATTCAGATGAAAGTGATGATGAATCGGAAGAGAATCAAGATGAATATGATGAGTTGTT
This sequence comes from Umbellularia californica, assembly GCA_028538565.1. Taxonomy (NCBI): domain Eukaryota; kingdom Viridiplantae; phylum Streptophyta; class Magnoliopsida; order Laurales; family Lauraceae; genus Umbellularia; species Umbellularia californica. Next base: position 29,893,976 of record JAPQWN010000011.1, read on the forward strand.
AGAGGACCATCGTAGGGGAACTTACTTGGATGAAGATACTCAAGAGAGGGATGACGTGCATGATTTTGAAAATTTGTTGAAAGCTTCACAACGTGGCCTGTACCCAGGATGCAAAAGCTCAGATACTCTGTTATCGTTTGTCATCAAGATGTTGCATGTGAAGGTAGAAAGTGGGTGTAGCAACAAGTCGTTTGACAAGGTTCTGCAGATTTTTAAGGACTTCTTACTTGAAGGTCATGTGGTGCCGGCCTCAGTTTACGAGGCGAAGAAATTATTATGTGACTTGGGCATGGGATATAAGAACATAGATGCCTGCAAACACAATTGTGTGTTGTACTGGAAGGAGAATGCTCAATTGGATAAATGTCCAGAATGTGAAGAGCCTAGGTACAAGGTCAATGATGGCAAGCGAAAGAAGATCCCTCATAAGGTGCTCCGTTACTTTCCATTGACACCGAGGTTACGCAGATTGTATATGTCAAGGAAGACAGCCATAGAGATGAGATGGCACAGTGATAAGCGCGTTGACGATGGGATAGCGCGGCATCTAGCTGATTCAGTGGAATGGAAAGAATTTGATAAGAAATATCCAGAGTTTGCCCAAGAGACACGTAATGTGAGGCTGGGGTTAGCCACCGATGGATTCAATCCTTTCGGTAACATGAGCACCTCTTATAGCATGTGGCCTGTCATACTTATGCCATATAATTTGACACCATGGATGTGCATGAAGGAGCCATTTTTAATGATGTCATTACTTATTCCAAGACCAAGCTCACCGGGAAACGATATCGATGTATATCTTAGGCCCTTGGTTGATGAGTTGAAGGAGTTGTGAGATCATGGTGTATCGACTTATGATGCCTCTACTAAACAGACCTTTCAAATGCATGCGGCTGTAATGTGGACGATAAATGACTTTCCTGCGTATGGTAACTTGTCTGGGTGGAGCACAAAAGGTTATAATGCTTGCCCCTCGTGTAACGACAGCTCGTTAGGGGTGAAGTTGAAAGATAAGATTGGGTATATTGGCCATCGAAAATACTTGGAACTGAACCACCAATGGTGTAGAAGCAAGGCTTTCAACGGTCAGCCTGAGCATGGAAAGAATTCTTTGGATTTACCGGGGCAAAAGGTACTAGACTAGCTAGAAGAACTAGCGCCGGTCAAGTTTGGCAAGAATAACAAAAGACCGCGTGACTCCGGAGAACTGAATTGGACAAAGAAAAGCATCCTATTTGAATGGCCCTACTGGAAGTGCAAAAAACTCTGACACAACCTTGATCCTATGCATATTGAGAAGAACATCTGTGTAGCTTTGGTTGGAACAATTTTGGGCATAAAGGGCAAAAACAAGGACACCGAGAAAGCACGTAAGGATTTGAAAAATATGGGCATCAGGCCAGAGTTGCATCTAGTGGAGAGGGGCAATGGATCCAGCGCGAAGCCACATGCCTCTTACACTTTGGAAACAAAACATAGAGATGGATTTTATGAATTCTTGAAGTCGATCAAATACCCAGACGGCTATGCGGTGAACCTTTCGAGGTGTGTAACCTCGAAAAATGATAAATTAGCTGGTTTAAAGAGCCATGATTGCCACATCCTTATACAACGCATCCTTCCTATTGGCATGCGCGGCTTTTTGAATAAGGATATCTGTATAACATTGTTTGAGTTAGGCAGCTATTTCCAAGACCTTTGCTCGAAAACACAGAGACACGATGATTTGAAAAAATTGGAGGAGCAGATAGTTTTGATATTGTGCAAGTTGGAGAGGATTTTTCCTCCTGCTTTCTTTGATGTGATGGTTTATCTATCGGTTCATTTGCCACGCGAGGTCATGCTTGGTGGACCGGTGCAATATCGGTGGATGTACCCGATAGAAAGGTAATAGTTGATGACCATTGATTAATTATTTATGTATTAGTGCAACTAACTGCCTTGCATTGAAAATCGTAATTGTTATCATTGGCTATCTAAAGGTTTCTGAAGACCCTAAAAGGGTACGTTCGCAACCGAGCTCGGCCTGAAGGTTCGATCGCTGAGGCTTACATTGTTAAAGAGTGCCTCACTTTTTGCTCAATGTATTTAAGGCAGACTGATCGAGTAGAGCGCTATGATGATGGTGGCGAACGTGGCCTGGGGATGTCGGTCTTCACACAAACCGTCCGTCCCATCGGACCGATGCCAAGAGCACATGATCCTTCTCAAAAAATGCGTGACATGGCTCAATGATTTGTGTTGAATAATTGCCCTGAGGTGGAGCCCTATCTAAAGTATGTGTTTCAATCTAGTAGATTATTCTTGCATTGCTTGTTAACTCCTTTATTCATTCTCTACTCTTATTTATTCATTAAAAGCTATCTTGAGTAGGGAACACAAGCATTTAGTACAAGATCAAAGAACTGGAGATGTCGGTCAAATATAACGAAAAGAATTTGCAGGATGGTTCAAACAGCGTGTAAGACATATGAAATATCATCATTTTAATTGCTACATATTATTGGGTTGCACTTCAAATAACATTGAACTAATACATTTGTCTTAATCTGCTTATGTAGATTAATCAATTGCGAACTCTAGGGTCACCAGAAACATTTGATGAGATGTGGTCATTAGCAAATGGCCCTAGATCCCTAGTGAATCTTTATCAAGGGTGTGATTGCAATTGCATCCGATACCACACTAAAGACCGTGAGAAATGCCGTAGGAACCAGAGTAGTGGATTGGTCGTGGAAGGGGAATACCAAGGGGTGAAGCATGACTACTATGGCTACATCTGCAAAGTCTGGGAATTGTCCTATCGGCACGGGGGTAAGGTGGTCTTATTTGAATGTGAATGGTACAACACTAGTACCAAGCACAAGATAAACATCGAAGACCATGTTACAAGCATTGATATCACGGACCACTTCTGTTGGTGATGGCACAGCTACTGGAGATCATGATGGATGCTCTTAAGGGCAGGTAGACAACCCCCATTTTTTTTTGGTTTTGAATATATAACATTGTTTTTGGGATAACATTGTTTCATAGGGCCAAATATGTCAAATCCCCTTATTTTTATTTTTTTGGTCTATCTGCTGTGGCAATGCTCATTTGCATGCTTTTGGCACACGAGCTGTGAACTAACCTGACCTACAGGTGCATGTATGCATGTACTTTTGTCAGAATATTGTATTTTAGGACATTAGAGTTATCCCATTCCACAGTGAGACCTGGAACTTTGTTGTCCCAGATCTTGCATCCTGCACACACACATCAGCAACGCACAATTGAAGGTAGGCTTTCTAATATTGTATAGTTGCCTTTACTTTTTTGGGTAAATGCTACAGATTAAAAATTTATAAGCTATGCTTCTGACACTGTTTCATGTCTTCACATGTTGCACTTATAAATTGATTTTTAAAGGAAGAAAAGGGTTAGCAGAGTTATTCAAGGTGTTAATATATGGGTTGATGGGAGAGATAAGTCTGGTCATCATGTGTCCTAGAAATATTTCCTAGTTCTATAAGGAGAGATGTTTTTTTGAAACTATATGTATTTTCTTCTTCAAATTCCCCCTAGTGGCTACCAGACAAGACATTTTTATACGCATGTGACACTTAAAAATTGTAGCATTTTGGTGGCAGAAAGTAAACTATTTTAAGTGGGACCCATGAAATTTAAGACCCATGTGACTGGCACCATCATAGGGTCTACTTTCCTCTAACTGATATGATAATGATGGGAGTGTGGATTAGGCCCTTTTAATCATCACTAGTTCTAGTTTGTCACTGACGTGGATAGTACTCCCCGTGTTTGTTTATATCACAGTTGCTGAAGTTATAGCTATTAAATTTTGAAGACCTAATATAAAGGGCATGTGTAACTTCATGTACTTCCCCTGAAGTGGCCTACCCAATGTAGTGCCCGAACTTGGTAAATATGTTTCCAATGATAAAAGAAGTGTTGAGAAGATTAAACTTATCCACTTGAAATAAGAAGAAAACATTTCCACTATTGAGGGGCTTATGTTATGCATCTCTTGCTAATTGGACTAAAAAGCTACAGACACATTGAAAATGTGGCCACTTTTTTTTTTTTTTTTTTTTTTTTATGTTGTGGGACTTCTGTATACTATTTGGTTGGGAAAATTTTAGAAAGGTATAAAACTTTGGGCTCATTTTTAAAAAAGCATATGAAGATTTGAATATTTCAAAAAAGTATAAATTTTTCCACAAGTTCTTTTAATTATGTATTCTCCATTATTGATAGAGGTCATAGGTATTGCTCTTTTATTGGCACAAAATTAGGTTTGAGGTATGAATTAAGACGCATTTTTATACTTTGAATGTTCCTATAATCTATGTCGAAGAGGTTAGAGTGAAAAAAAAAAATTTTGGGGGAGGGTATGTGTAGGTATGGGACACTCATTTTCTAGGTAAGCTTCTTCTTCTTCTTCTTCTCTCTGATTACGTGTTTAATCTTCTTAGCATTTATGTTCTGTTTTCAGCAGAAGATGGTGAGAAAAGAGAAGGCGCTGAGGATTTTGGAAATCAAGGTATGACTTGGATAAGATTCATTTGTCTTTGATTTCTACCTTTAGAATACGTTTTGGAGTTTCATGGGACTGAGGATTCCTTTTCTGGGGATCTATAGAGCCATGGAAAAGTAATTCCCAGTTCCCAAGCTGTAGAAAATGAAATCTTGGGGAATTTTCATCTGGTGCATTTTCTGTGAAAAATGATAATGGGTTTATGCAGCACATTTTCTCTGATCACCTGTCATGCTTATTGACCATAAAGGTCTTGTTGGAAGTAGGTGGGCCTCGTGGATAGATTTTCAAAAACTTTTGACCCACTTAACTCAGGGATCAAGTATCCATAAGGCCAGAAACCCAATCCAGGATGCAAACCCTCAACCTCACATATCAAGATCAGTAAAACATCTATCTAGAAGATAGAATCAGCAACATAAAAGCTTCAAATAAATCTACAACATGCAAGGAAGTAGATTATACCTTCGGAGCTCGGTTGTGCTCTTATGGAGAATTTTTTACTTTCTTTGATGTCAAACTCTTTCGCAAATCAAATCAAGATCTCCAAGACCCAATTGTCTTCCACACTATGTCCCTTATCAGATTTCTTTTCTCAAGGAGATGGGTGGGATCTCCTAAAGAAAACTACTAGAGAACAACTAGGGAAGGAACTAGAAGAGATGTGCAACAACTTGCACAAGAGAGGAGAAGAGAGAGAGAGATTGCCTTGCACAACTTTTGCACAAATATGCAGTGGACGTCCAAAGGGAGGTGCTTCCCTTTTTATAGCCTCTTGCAACTCCTCTCTTTCTAATTGAAATAGAAGTCCTACTTCCATTAATTAGTAACCTTCTCTTTCTAATTAAATAGAAGTCCTACTTCCATTAATTAGTAACCTTCTCTTTCTAATTGAAATAGAAGTCCTACTTCCATTAATTAGTAACATTCCCTTTCTAATTGAAATAGAAGTCCTACTTCCATTAATAATTAGTAGCTTACTATTACCACTATTAGAAGTCTCACTTCAAATAGAAATAGTAATTCTCTAATTCCTTTCCATCTAGAGTTCTACTAGAATTAGTATCTATCCAATACTTGGGCCAGTGTGGGGACCACTAGGGATTCCTTAGAAAGCTGGCTCCAACTGGGACACGCGACCCCACATCGCATGTGCAATCCGGGCCCACAGTTAATTGCAAATAACTCCACTATATAAATACAATTGAACTCCAGTCTTAGGAATAAATTACATAGAAGACCCTAAACTTCCCTATGACCACAAGTAGGCCCCTCCATCTATATCCATGGATCAATTGGATCTGTCCACCAAATTAGATCCATATCTTATTATCCTTGAGCCCCAATTAATTATAATGATCGATTGGTACCTATCCAATTAACTCTTAATCGGAATGGGTGCACACTTACCAATGATAAATCCATTAATTGGCACAAGGGGGTAATCAGGATAGATTCCATCTTGACCATTAAATGTTCTCACAGCTCTACTACCACTCACCCAAATCACCGAGGTGTTGACCTACAATTGGCCTCACTCATTGGTGACTCAAAGCAAATGAATAGGTAGAAACTTGAGTTCATTAATGTCTCAGGATTGAGAGCCTATTGCTAGGGAATTATGAGAGCAGACCTTAAAGTAAAGACAGTATTCTTAAGGTGTTTCTCATGGTCCTTCAATACATCCAATGTATCAGCACATTAATCTAGAATCTTCCATTATGATGATCGAGACAAAACACACTATCTCATAGTGATCAAAGTGTTGCAACCTTATCAGATGAGATGCCCAGTCTCATCACTGGTTGTGAAGAACTTTTAAGTATAAGATTTGTGACATATATCTCCCGTGTGTGGATCTCATCCATACACATATATCACATCTAATATACTAATGGGACCCGATTCAACTCATGAACCATTATGTCATTCGTATTAGTTATGAACAAACAAGTAATAAATCACCATTCATCTCATGAAAGGAAAGCAAGAATTAATGATAAATAAAGAAAGAAATTAATCAATATATTCATCATCTAATGGATTGAGACCATAAAACTAACAGGTCTTATCTATCCCACAGTAACAATAACCTCGTAGGAACTGGCCTTAAGAAATTGGGAATTATAGGACCCACCATTTGTCCTTCTAGTTATGGATACCAGTAACATAATGTAGCACATATTTACTAAGTAAGGATCAGGCTGGACTGACCGGGAACCGGCCCCCGGAAAAATCAGGAACCAGCACGAGCACCTCGCTCAAGGGTAGAGTGACTTGTAAGAACTGACGGTTCGCAGATAGGACTCCCGGTTAGAATTTTAGAGGCGAAAACATCGGATTTTCCAACACTTAGGCTCGAAAACGGCCCGCCGGCAGTCTGGAACGGGATATAGCCCCCGGAAAAATAGGGAACCGGCACGAGCACCTCGCTCGAGGGAAGAGTGACTTGTACGAACTGACGGTTCGCTGATAGGACTTCCGGTTAGATAATTAGAAGCGAAAATCAATGATTTTCTAACACTTCGTCTCGAAAACGGCCCGCCGGGAGTCCGGAATGGGAAACGGCACCCGGAAAAATTGGGAACCGGTATGAGCACCTCGCTCGAGGGTAGAGTGACTTGTAGGAACTGACGATTCTTTGATAGGACTCCTGGTTAGAGAATTAAAAGAGAAAATCTACGATTTTCCAACACTTAGGCTCCAAAACGGCCCGCCGGAGGTCCAGAATGGGAACTGTCCCTCGGAAAAATCGAAAACCAGCACGAGCACCTCACTCCAGGGTAGAGTGACTTGTAGGAACTAATGGTTCACAGATAGGACTCCCGGTTAGAGTTTTAGAGGCGAAAACATCGGATTTTCGAACACTTAGGCTCGAAAACGGCCCGCCGAGGGTCCGGAACGGGAAACGGCCCCAGGAAAAATCGGGAACCGGCACGAGCACCTCGGTCGAAGGTAGTGTGACTGGTAGGAACTAACGGTTCGCAGATAGGACTCCCGGTTAGAGTTTTAGAGGCGAAAACATCGGATTTTCGAACACTTAGGCTCGAAAACGGCCCGCCGAGAGTCCGGAACGAGAAACAGCCCTCGGAAAAATCGGCAACCAACACGAGCACCTCGCTCGAGGGTAGAGTGACTTGTAGGAACAGACGGTTCGCAGATAGGACTCCCAGTTAGAATTTTAGAGGCAGTTACATCGGATTTTCCAACACTTAGGCTCGAAAACGGCCTGCCGGGGGTCCGGAACGGGAACCGGCCCCCGGAAAAATCAGAAATTGGCAAGAGTACCTCGCTCGAGGGTAGAGTGACTTGTAAGAACTGACAGTTCGCGGATAGGACTCCCGGTTAGAGTTTTAGAGGCGAAAACATCAGATTTTCCAACACTTAGGCTCGAAAACGGCCCGCTGGGGGTCCGGAACGGGAAACGGCCCCCGGAAAAATCGGGAACTGACACGAGTACCTCGCTCGAGGGTAGAGTGACTTGTAGGAACAGACGGTTCGCAGATAGGACTCCCGGTTAGAGTTTTAGAGGCAGTTACATCGGATTTTTCAACACTTAGGCTCGAAAACGGCCTGCCGGGGGCCTGGAAGGGGAACCGACCCCCGGAAAAATTAGAAACTGGCAAGAGTACCTCGCTCGAGGGTAGAGTGACTTGTAGGAACTGACGGTTCACGGATAGGACTCCCGGTTAGAGTTATAGAGGCAAAAACATCGGATTTTCCAACACTTAGGCTCGAAAACGGCCCGCCGGGAGTCCGAAACGGGAAACGGCCCCCGGAAAAATCGGGAACCGGCATGAGCACCTCGCTCGAGGGTAGAGTGACTTGTAGGAACAGACGGTTCGCAGATAGGACTCCCGGTTTGAGTTTTAGAGGCGAAAACATCGGATTTTCAAACACTTAGGCTCGAAAACGGCCCGCCGGGAGTCCGGAACGGGAAACGGCCCCCGGAAAAATCGGCAACCGACACGAGCACCTCGCTCGAGGGTATAGTAACTTGTAGGTATAGACGGTTCACAGATAAGACTCCCAGTTAGAGTTTTAGAGGCAGTTACATCGGATTTTCCAACACTTAGGCTCGAAAACGGCCCGCCAGGGGTCCGAAACGGGAACCGGCCCCCGGAAAAATCGGAAACCGGCAAGAGTACCTCGTTGGAGGGTAGAGTGACTTGTAGGAACTGACGGTTCGCGGATAGGACTCCCGGTTAGAGTTTTAGAGGCGAAAACATCGGATTTTCCAACACTTAGGCTCGAAAACGGCCCGCCGGGAGTCTGAAACGGGAAACAGCCCCCAAAAAAATCGGGAACCCGCACGAGCACCTTGCTCGAGGGTAGAGTGACTTGTAAGAACTGATGGTTCGTTGATAGGACTCCCGATTAGAGAATTAGAAGCAAAAATCGACGATTTTCCAACACTTAGGCTCGAAAACGGCCTGTCGGAGGTCCGGATCGGGAACCGTCCCCCGGAAAAATCGAAAACCGGTATGAACACCTCGCTCCAGGGTAGAGTGACTTGTAGGAACTGACGGTTCGCAGATAGGACTCCTGGTTAGAGTTTTAGAGGCGAAAACATCGGATTTTCGAACACTTAGGCACGAAAACGGCCCGCCGGGAGTCCGGAACGGGAAACGGCCCCCGAAAAAATCGGCAACCGACACGAGCACCTCGCTCGAGGGTAGAGTGACTTGTAGGAATAAATGGTTCGCAGATAGGACTCCCAGTTAGAGTTTTAGAGGCAGTTACATCGTATTTTCCAACACTTAGGCTCGAAAACGGCCCGCCGGGGGTCCGGAATGGGAACCGTCGCCCGGAAAAATCGGAAACCGGAAAGAGTACCTCGCTCGAGGGTAGAGTGACTTGTAGGAACTGACGGTTCGTGGATAGGACTCCCGGTTAGAGTTTTAGAGGCGAAAACATCGGATTTTCCAACACTTAGGATCGAAAACGGCCCGCCGGGAGTTCGGAACGGGAAATGACCCCGGAAAAATCGGGAACCGCCACGACCACCTCGTTCGAGGGTAGTGTGACTTGTAGGAACTGGCGTTTCGCCGATAGGACTCCCGGTTAGAGTTTTAGAGGCGAAAACATCGGATTTTTGAACACTTAGGCTCGAAAACGGCCCGCCGAGAGTCCAGAACGTGAAACGGCCTCCGGAAAAATCGGCAAAACCAACACAAGCACCTCGCTCGAGGGTAGAGTGACTTGTAGGAACAGACGGTTCGCAGATAGGACTCCCAGTTAGAGTTTAAGAGGCAGTTACATCGGATTTTCCAACACTTAGGCTCGAAAACGGCCCGCCGGGGGTCCGGAACGGGAACTGGCCCCCGGAAAAATCCGAAACCGGCAAGAGTACCTCGCTCGAGGGTAGAGTGACTTGTAGGAACTGACGGTTCGTGGATAGGACTCCCGGTTAGAGTTTTAGAGGCGAAAACATCGGATTTTCCAACACTTAGGCTCGAAAATGGCCCGCCGGGAGTCCGGAACGGGAAATGGCCCCCAGAAATATCGGGAACCGGCACGAACACCTCGCTCGAGGTTAGAGTGACTTGTAAGAACTGAAGATTCGTAGATATGACTCCCGGTTAGAGAATTGAGGCGGAAACATCGGATTTTGCAACACTTATGCTCGAAAATGGCCCGCCGGGGGTCCGGAATGGGAAACGGCCCCCGGAAAAATCGGGAACCGGCACGAGCACCTCGCTTGAGGGTAGAGTGACTTGTAGGAGCTGATGGTTCGTTGATAGGACTCCTGGTTCGAGAATTAGAAGCGAAAATCGACGATTTTGCAACACTTAGGCTCGAAAACGACCCGCCGGAGGTCCGGAACGGGAACCATCCCCGGGAAAAATAAAAAACCGGCACGAGCACCTCGTTCCAGGGTAGAGTGACTTGTAGGAACTGACGGTTCGCAGATAGGACTCCCGGTTAGAGTTTTAGAGGCGAAAACATCGGATTTTCCAACACTTAGGGTCGAAAATGGCCCGCCGGGAGTCTGGAATGGGAAATGGCCCCCGGAAAAATCGGGAACCGACACGAACGCCTCGCTCGAGGGTAGAGTGACTTGTAGGAACTGACGATTCGTAGATATGATTCCCGGTTAGAGAATTAGAGGCGGAAACATCGGATTTTCCAACACTTATGCTCGAAAATGGCCCGCCGGGGGTCTGGAACGGGAAACGGCCTCCGGAAAAATCGGGAACCGACACTAGCACCTCGTTCGAGGGTAGAGTGACTTGTAGGAGCTGATGGTTCGTTGATAGGACTCCGGGTTAGAGAATTAGAAGCGAAAATCGACGATTTTCCAACACTTAGGCTCGAAAATGGCCCACCGGAGGTCCGGAACGGGAACCGTCCCCCGGAAAAATCGAAAACCAGTACGAGCACCTCGCTCCAGGGTAGAGTGACTTGTAGGAACTGACGGTTTGCAGATAGGACTCCCGGTTAGAGTTTTAGAGGCGAAAACATCGGATTTTCGAACACTTAGGCTCGAAAACGGCCCGCCGGGAGTCCGGAATGGGAAACGGCCCTCGGAAAAATCGGGAATCAGCACGAGCACCTTTCTCAAGGGTAGAGTGACTTTTAGGAACTGACGATTCGTAGATATGACTCCCGGTTAGAGAATTAGAGGCGTAAACATCAGATTTTCCAACACTTAGGCTCGAAAACGGCCCGCTGGGGGTCCGGAACGGGAAACGGCCCCCGGAAAAATCGGGAACTGACACGAGTACCTCGCTCGAGGGTAGAGTGACTTGTAGGAACAGACGGTTCGCAGATAGGACTCCCGGTTAGAGTTTTAGAGGCAGTTACATCGGATTTTTCAACACTTAGGCTCGAAAACGGCCTGCCGGGGGCCTGGAAAGGGAACCGGCCCCCGGAAAAATCAGAAACTGGCAAGAGTACCTCGCTCGAGGGTAGAGTGACTTGTAGGAACTGACGGTTTGCAGATAGGACTCCCGGTTAGAGTTTTAGAGGCGAAAACATCGGATTTTCGAACACTTAGGCTCGAAAACGGCCCGCCGGGAGTCCGGAATGGGAAACGGCCCTCGGAAAAATCGGGAATCAGCACGAGCACCTTTCTCAAGGGTAGAGTGACTTTTAGGAACTGACGATTCGTAGATATGACTCCCGGTTAGAGTTTTAGAGGCGAAAACATCGGATTTTCCAACACTTAGGCTCGAAAATGGCCCGCCGGGAGTCCGGAACGGGAAATGGCCCCCAGAAATATCGGGAACCGGCACGAACACCTCGCTCGAGGTTAGAGTGACTTGTAAGAACTGAAGATTCGTAGATATGACTCCCGGTTAGAGAATTGAGGCGGAAACATCGGATTTTGCAACACTTATGCTCGAAAATGGCCCGCCGGGGGTCCGGAACGGGAAACGGCCCCCGGAAAAATCGGGAACCGGCACGAGCACCTCGCTTGAGGGTAGAGTGACTTGTAGGAGCTGATGGTTCATTGATAGGACTCCTGGTTCGAGAATTAGAAGCGAAAATCGACGATTTTGAAACCCTTAGGCTCGAAAACGACCCGCCGGAGGTCCGGAACGGGAACCGTCCCCGGGAAGAATCAAAAACCGGCACGAGCACCTCGTTCCAGGGTAGAGTGACTTGTAGGAACTGACGGTTCGCAGATAGGACTCCCGGTTAGAGTTTTAAAGGCGAAAACATCGGATTTTCCAACACTTAGGGTCGAAAATGGCCCGCCGGGAGTCCGGAATTGGAAATGGCCCCCGGAAAAATCGGGAACCGACACGAACGCCTCGCTCGAGGGTAGAGTGACTTGTAGGAACTGACGATTCGTAGATATGACTCCCGGTTAGAGAATTAGAGGCGGAAACATCGGATTTTCCAACACTTATGCTCAAAAATGGCCCGCCGGGGGTTTGGAACGGGAAACGGCCTCCGGAAAAATCGGGAACCGACACGAGCACCTTGTTCGAGGGTAGAGTGACTTGTAGGAGCTGATGGTTCGTTGATAGGACTCCGGGTTAGAGAATTAGAAGCGAAAATCGACGATTTTCCAACACTTAGGCTCGAAAATGGCCCACCGGAGGTCCGGAACGGGAACCGTCCCCCGGAAAAATCGAAAACCAGTACGAGCACCTCGCTCCAGGGTAGAGTGACTTGTAGGAACTGACGGTTTGCAGATAGGACTCCCGGTTAGAGTTTTAGAGGCGAAAACATCGGATTTTCGAACACTTAGGCTCGAATACGGCCCGCCGGGAGTCCGGAATGGGAAACGGCCCTCGGAAAAATCGGGAATCAGCACGAGCACCTTGCTCAAGGGTAGAGTGACTTTTAGGAACTGACGATTCGTAGATATGACTCCCGGTTAGAGAATTAGAGGCGTAAACATCAGATTTTCCAACACTTAGGCTCGAAAACAGCCCGCCGGGGGTCCGGAACGGGAAACGGCCCCGGGAAAAATCGGGAACCGTCACGAGCACCTCGCTCGTGGGTAGAGTGACTTGTAAGAACTGATGGTTCGTTGATAGGACTCCCGGTTAGAGAATTAGAAACGAAAATCGACGATTTTCCAACACTTAGGCTCGAAAACGGCCTGCCGGAGGTCCGGAACGGGAACCGTCCCCCGGAAAAATCAAAAACTGGCACGAGCACCTCGCTCAAGGGTAGAGTGACTTGTAGGAACTGACGGTTCGCAGATCAGACTCCCGGGTAGAGTTTTAGAGGCGAAAACATCGGATTTTCGAACACCTAGGCTCGAAAACGGCCCTCCGGGAGTCCGGAACGGGAAACGGCCCTTGGAAAAATCGGGAACCAACACGAACACCTCGCTCGAGGGCAGAGTGACTTGTAGGAACAGACTGTTCGCAGATGGGACTCCAAGTTAGAGTTTTAGAGGCAGTTACATCGGATTTTCCAACACTTAGGCTCGAAAACGGCCCGCCGGGGGTCCGGAACCGGAACCGGCCCCCGGAAAAATCAGAAACTGGCAAGAGTACCTCGCTCGAGGGTAGAGTGACTTGTAGGAACTGACGGTTCGCGGATAGGACTCCCGGTTAGAGTTTTAGAGGCGAAAACATCGGATTTTCCAACACTTAGGCTCGAAAATGGCCCGCCGGGAGTCCGGAACGGCAAATGGCCCTTGGAAAAATCGGGAACCGGTACGAACACCTCGCTCGAGGGTAGAGCGACTTGTAGGAACTGACGATTCGTAGATATGACTCTCGGTTAGAGAATTAGAGGCGGAAACATCGGATTTTCCAACACTTATGCTCGAAAATGGCCCGTCGGGGGTTCGGAACGGGAAACGGCCCCCGGAAAAATCGGGAACTGACACTAGCACCTCGCTCGAGGGTAGAGTGACTTGTAGGAGCTGATGGTTCGTTGATAGCACTCCTGGTTAGAGAATTAGAAGCGAAAATCGACGATTTTCCAACACTTAGGCTCGAAAACGGCCCGCCGGAGGTCCGAAACGGGAACCGTCCCCCGGAAAAATTGAAAACTGGCACGAGCACCTCGCTTCAGGGTAGAGTGACTTGTAGGAACTGTCGGTTCACAGATAGGACTCCCGGTTAGAGTTTTAGAGGTGAAAACATCGGATTTTCGAACACTTAGGCTCGAAAACGGCCCCGCCGAGAGTCCGGAACGGGAAACGGCCCCCGGAAAAATCGGGAACCGGCACGAGCACCTCGCTCGAGGGTAGAGTGACTTGTAGGTACTGACGATTCGTAGATATGACTCCCGGTTAGCGAATTAGAGTGGTAAACATTGGATTTTCCAACACTTAGGCTCGAAAACAGCCCGCCGGGGGTCCGAAACGGGAAACGGCCCCCGGAAAAATCGGGAACCGTTACAAGAACCTCGCTAGTGGGTAGAGTGACTTGTAGGAACTGATGGTTCGTTGATAGGACTCCCGGTTAGAGAATTAGAAACGAAAATCAACGATTTTCCAACACTTAGGCTCGAAAACGGCCCGCCGGAGGTCCGGAACGGGAACCGTCCCTCGGAAAAATCAAAAACCGGCACGAGCACCTCGCTCAAGGGTAGAGTGACTTGTAGGAACTGACGGTTCGCAGATAGGACTCCCGGGTAGAGTTTTAGAGGTGAAAACATCGGATTTTCGAACACTTAGGCTCGAAAACGGCCCGCCGGGAGTCCGGAACGGGAAACGGCCCTCGGAAAAATCGGGAACCGACACGACCACCTCGCTCGAGGGCAGAGTGACTTGTAGGAACAGACGGTTCACAGATAGGACTCCAAGTTAGAGTTTTAGAGGCAGTTACATCGGATTTTCCAACACTTAGGCTCGAAAACGGCCCGCCGGGGGTCCGGAGCCAGAACCGGCCCTCGAAAAAATCGGAAACCGGAAAGAGTACCTCGCTCGAGGGTAGAGTGACTTGTAGGAACTGACGGTTCGCGGATAGGACTCCCGGTTAGAGTTTTAGAGGCGAAAACATCGGATTTTCCAACACTTAGACTCGAAAACGGCCCTCCGGGAGTCCGGAATGGGAAACGGCCCCCGGAAAAATTTGGAACCGGCACGAGCACCTCGCTCGAGGGTAGAGTGACTTGTAGGAACTGACGGTTCGTTGATAGGACTCCCGGTTAGAGAATTAGAAGCGAAAATCGACGATTTTCCAACACTTAGGCTCGAAAACGGCTCGCTGGTGGTCTGGAACAGGAACCGGCCCCCGGAAAAATCGGAAACCGGCAAGAGCACCTCGCTCCCGGGTAGGGTGACTTTTAGGAACTGACGGTTCGCGGATAGGACTCCCGGTTAGAGTTTTAGAGGCGAAAACATCGGATTTTCCAACACTTAGGCTCGAAAACGGCCCGCCGGTAGTCCGGAACGGGAAACAGCCCCTGTAAAAACCGGGAACCGGCACGAGCACGTTGCTCGAGGGTAGAGTGACTTGTAGGAACTGACGGTTCATAGATAGGACTCACGGTTAGAGATTTGGAGGCGAAAACATCGGAATTTTCGAACACTTAGGCTGGAAAACAGCCCGCCGAGGGTCCGGAATGGGAAATGGCCCTCGGAAAAATCAGGAACCGGTACGAGCACCTCGCTCGAGTCGAAATTAACTTGCAGGAACTGACGGCTCGTAAATCGGACTCCCGGTTAACGAATTAAACCAAAAAACGTTGGATTCTTAACACTTAGTCTTGAAAATAGGCCGTTGGAGGTTTAAAACGGGAATCGGCCATCGGACAGCTCAGATATTAGCACGGGTACCCTTGTTCAAGGCCTAAGTAACTTGTTGGAATTTACGGTTAGTGAATCGGACTTCTGGTTATCGAATTAGACAAAAAAACTGCCCGATTCTCAACACTTAAACGGGAAAATAGGCCGCCGAAAAACTTAGGAAAAGATATTTATATATATTTATACATGTTTATCTTTCATTTATAATTTAATTCGTTGAAAAGATTCTAATGTTGTTTTTTTCATTGCAGATTGATTGACGATTTGTGGTCGGATGCAGACTTTTGGGGGTGTTTTATTCTTTTTTGTTTATTATGTATATGTATATATTGGATATTTATATGGTCTGCATTATTGTTGATTATAATATTTGGTTAATGAGATGAATGATTAGATGAAAAATGGCGATGGTTGTTAGGTAATTTAGCAACTTTTGTTTTAATGTATTTTTCATATTGAATGAAAAATGGTGATGGTTGTTGGGTAATTTAGCATCTTTTGCTTTAGAATATAAGTAAATGAACAGGTTTACTTTTGATACAGGTGTATAAACAGCTTTACAGGAAAATTATATGAAAAAAACGAATATTATATTTTTAAAAAAAAATAAAATCACTTTTACCGACGTTTTATTTTCGTCGGTAAAAGTGGTTTGATTTTTTTATTTCTTTTACCGACGAAAATAAACGTCGGCAAAAGTAGTTTTATTTTTTTTTAAATTTATCCTATTTATTTTACCGACGAAAAAAAACGTCGGTAAAAGTCGTTTAATTTTTTTTAGTTTTTCCTATTTTCTTTACCGACGAAAATAAACGTCGGTAAAAGTTGTTTTATTTTTCCTTTTGCTTTTACCGACGAATATAAACGTCGGTAAAATTAGTTTTGTTTTTTTGAATTCTGCCATTTTATTTTGCCGACGAAACTAAACGTCGGTAAAACTCGTTTTGTTTTAGTTTAGTTTTTTCCTTTTTTTTACCGACGTTTTTTCTTGTCGGTAAAAGTGAAGAATTTTTTATTTACTTTATTTTTTATTTTGCCGACGAAAATAAACGTCGGTAAAGGTATTTATTAAATTTTTAGAAAACTAAAATAATATTTCCGACTTATTTAAAACGTCGGTAAAACTCAAAAAATCGTAGGTAAAAGTCTACTTTTTGCCGACGGAAAAATATTTCGTCGGTGAAACATTTCACTGACCTTTTCTTAGCAACGTCTGGCCGACGAAAGTTATTTCGTCGGTAAATGTCTTTACCGACGTTTTTCTGATTTTTGGCGACGAAAAAAAACATCGCTGAAAGTGCAGTTTCTTGTAGTGAAGCTGTATGTGGCAGGTTGGGGGGTCAGATTTGGTTTGTTGTTTTTGGTTTGGTTTGGATTTTGATTTTGGTTTTGGTCTTGTGACCTAACAAGCTGTATGTTGCGAGCTAGGGGCCCGGATTTTGGTTTTATGAAATGTCAATTTCAAGATTTTGGCTCAATTTGGTTCATGAGGTTGGATGGTTTGGTTTTTGGAAACTCATGAGACTTTCTTTTCTCTTTTTTTTTTGAATGGTCCCATTAACTCAAAAGAGGCATGGGACTTTTTTTGCTCTTTTCTTTTTTTTGCTCTTGGTAAGAGGAATATTTTGACTAAAAGCCACTTTTAGTGCCTAGGTGATCAAACCTGGCTCATATGGGCTAAGCAACGGGACCTTAGGCTTTGGAGATGGCCTAGATCTCATATGGTGTCATATTTGTAGAGAATATCTAAAAATATTCTCATTTGGAGAGAATTTCTCAAGTTTTCTTTTTGTGGAAAGATTCTCTCAAAATATCTTTCTTTTTGGGAAGTAGCTAAATTTTAGCACTTACCTCCTTTCTTTTCTCCTTGTTTCCTCTTTTGGCTTGCTCCCTTCTATAAAAGCAAGAGGGTTGGTGCTTTTGCTCTATTGCTTTCTTTTTGCAAGAAATCTTCAAGAGTGCTCTCCAAGATTAGAAGTGCTTTTTCTTCTTCAAGGATCTCCAAGCTTTTCTTCTTCTTCTCCATCAATGGCTTCAAGTAAGTTTTCTTCCTCCACAAGAATATCCATTGTAGAAGTAGCTTCTTCATTTTTTTTTTCTCTTCTTCGTTTTCTTTTCTTTCTTTCTTTTTTTTTTCAAGCACGTTTTCCCTCTTTTATTTCGTGCTTCTTCTCTTTTTTTTTCTGTGTTTTTTTTTCTTTCCTTTCACGGTTTTCTTTTTTTTTTTTTTCATCGTGTACTTTTTTCTCTGTTTTTTTTACACGCTGATTTCTTTCTCTTTTTTTTTGTTTCAGCGTTTTTTTTTTTCTGCACGCTGATTTCCTTTCCTTTTTTTTTCAGCGTTTTTCCTTTTTTTTCTGCTATTTGTTTTTTTTTTTTTTTTTTTGTTTTCCTCTTGGCTGTACGGACGACCTGCCACGTGGCAGATGGCCACGGCCTGTGGGCAAAAAAAAAATTTTTTTTTTGCTGAGATTTTTTTTCTCTCTCTCTTTCTTTTTCTTTTTCCTTGTTTGCTCACCATGATAATGAGGCTATGCAATTTCAATATGTA
Organism: Umbellularia californica; assembly: GCA_028538565.1. Taxonomy (NCBI): domain Eukaryota; kingdom Viridiplantae; phylum Streptophyta; class Magnoliopsida; order Laurales; family Lauraceae; genus Umbellularia; species Umbellularia californica. The sequence continues at coordinate 29,912,237 of JAPQWN010000011.1, forward strand.
TGCATTTTTTTTTGATGCATCAAGATAGAAGGCTAGAGTTTCTAGGTCAAGCCAACATGATTTTTGACTTGGACAAAGTTTGATTGGTTTTGACCAAATTGGGCTGGAATTGGTCAAACTTTGGTCAAGGTTTTCCTAGCATCTAATGCATGATGATATTTTTTTTATGCATGATTTTGTAAATGGATTTGGAAGTATGATGATGCATACCTGAAAATCTTTTGCAAGTATCGGGATTTTGAGCTCCTGAGTTGTAACAAACTCTTTTTCCTTCTTGATGGACCCGAAAAAGGGGGAATCTTCCGTCCTCTCCCTCCGCACCTCGGGGGCTAACCTGGGTCTTGGCGGAGGAGGGAAGATCTCGGGCATCAACATTTTTGTACGGGTATGCCATATTTACTTTCTACTTGGAATTTGAAATGGTGATAATCAGGAGATTCACCTTCACAAGTGGAAAGGAAATCAATCCTTTTTTCTAACTTTTCAAATTGCATTAATATTAAGAAAGAGACAAGTTTGTTTATTTTTAGAATGCCGTAGGAGGCGTTTTTGTTTGTTTGCCGTGAAAGGCGATTTTACAAAACTCATCAAATGTGAAAGACAAGAATTGTGATTTCTTTTGTCTCTTTAAGAAATACAAACCACAATAGAAAAGGAAGAAAATGGATCTAACTTCTTAGGAGATTGTGGGGACACGTTGAGATCGACGGTCGCAAGTCATGTATGGGCTTCGCCATCGTCCTTCAAATGAGAACATGTGATGCTTTGATTCTTTGGCTTGGCTTCTAACCTCGATTTTTTAAAGGACAAGGACCAAGAGAAGGTCCTATATCCAATGAAAAACCGAGTAAACGGGCTGAAAAGCCGCGTTTAGGCCATGTTGGAGAAGGAGGTGACCTTGGGGGGGTGGCCCCCCAAGGGACGTTGATCACCTTGTGGTGCTTCCGGGAGCAAAGTAGCAGGACTTTGTCTCGATTTCTTTGGGAGAAGTGCAGAACTTCAAGTCGATAGATGTCGATCTGATGATCCTTCGATGATCCCCTCTCTCTTGGAAATGGATCTCCTTTTATAGGCTTTTGGTAGCCATGGGATGGTTATGGGCATTGATAGCCATGATGAGAGCATTGATGAGGAGTTACAAGTTGATTTTGTAACTCCTTTTTCATGGCTTGTGATTGGCCGATGAAGGTAGTGGGTTTTTAATTGCCTTTTTGCTTCATGATGATGGGAGTTTCATGGGTTTAATGCCATGATTACTTGGATTTGTAACTCCCAAATGCTTGAATCTGATTGGGCCGTCCAAAATAATGAGTTAATGACCGCATTAAGTTGTCATAAACGGGTCAATTAACATCATTAAGTGGTCGCCAGGGCATGTGAAGAGTCGCGGGCCGCGCTGTGCCTTTTGAGATTCTTCTTGCGATCATCACAGGTGGATCCACGCATTGTTTGATGTCGGATTGCGACGCAATTTCAGACATTAATTGATGTTGGTGGGCCGGTGACATCTGTCTTGTCGATTTCACGATCGATTTGGTCAGCCAGTTGGCGATCTTGAGGCGATCGGTGATGATTTCATGCTTTTGACGGCGGATCTGAGATGTCGACGAAGATCAGTCGTTTTCAAGCATCAAACATTGCATTTTCCAAAAATCACAGAGGCCGGAACACCCGAAACGCGAAAATAATCGGAAAACGGACGATTTGGTACAAAATCCGGCGACCCTGGGCCATGGTCGCCGGCGACCTTAGGGTTTTTTGCCCTTTGGTCGCCGAGCTCCGTTTTCGGCCGATTTTCCGTCTTTTTCGTTCCTTTTTTCTTCTGTATTTTTCTTGAAAATTTTCTTCAATTATTGACTTCATTTTCTTGGAGAAAACTTGACGAGAACCCACACGACATCGGAGCACAAAGTTTCCCATTTTTCGGGAAAGCCGAAGACTTTGTAGCCAATTTTCCATTAAGAGTCGAAACTAGGTCAAACGATGTCGGAATGACCTGAAAATTGAGGTGAAGCTTCTTGAGCAGTGGATAGGACCAACCATGGGCTTTTATTTGAGTTTTGAAGTCGTTTGGGGTCCCATCGATGCTTCACTTGATTTTGCTGCGGGGAAAATGCCAAGCTTTGATATGTGGTCAAACGATGTCCGATTGACCTGAATTTTGACGGGGAGCCTATTGGAGTCATTTTGAGACGTTCCATGGACTCCGTTTTGGATGTCATGGTCCCGGGTTGCTCCGCGGCCGGTAGGCTAGATTTTCTCTTGGAGCATCGAAACCTGGTCAGACGTTGTCGGAATGACCTGAAATTCGACGTACAGCCTTTTGGAAGCATGTTGAAGCCACTCATGTATTTTGTTTGATGAGTGATGGCTTCGGTGGTTCCCGCCACCATGAGGCTTGATTTTGCTGCTCGAGCATTGATGGAGGGTCAAACGTTGTCGGTTTGACTTGAAATTTGGCATGGAGCCCTTTGGAGACATTCTGGAGTCATCAGTAGGCTCTGATCAAAGTTTTGGTGTCTTTGATGATGTCGCCGCCGGGAGCGCTTGTTTATCTGTCGGAGCAGTGAAGTTAGGCCAAACGCTGTCGGAATGGCCCGAAACCTCAGGTGTACCCCTCTTTTAGCTTTCTTGAAGGATCTCTCAGTTTCTGTCTGATTCTGAAAAGATCTGATGCTTGAAGTAGCCTTGCCTGTTTTGTAGCAGGATGCAGCTTCACGAGGCTTCTTGATGTGGAGGAGACATAGTTTTTCTTTTTTGGTGTCAACAAATGCCCCCTCGAGGTACAGCGACGAGTAGCTTTTTGGAGCCGATGTGCCTCGAAGAGAAACTTGGAGGAGAGATTCCAACTTGACCAAGAGTCTTGAGCATTTTTTTTTATTAGCCTTCTGAGTTTCGGGGGGAACTTTATGGTAGTGAGAGGGATCACACACCATCTCAAGGCAAAGTTTTGAAAATGACATTGGGTGTTTGGATTTTGGGTTTTGAATTTTGGTTTTTGACCTTGTGACCTAACAAGCTGTATGTGGCAGGTTAGGGGGTCGGGGTTTGATTTTGATTTTGACCTTGTGACCCAATAAGCTGTATGTGGCAGGTTGGGGGATTAGATTTGGTTTGTTGGTTTTGGATTTTGATTTTGGTTTTGGTCTTGTGACCTAACAAGCTGTATGTGGCGAGCTAGGGGACCGGAATTTGGTTTTGTGAAATGTCAATTTCAAGATTTTGGCTCAATTTGGTTCATGAGGTTGGATGGTTTGGTTTTTGGAAACTCATGAGACTTTCTTTTCTTTTTTTTTTTGAATGGTCCCATCAACTCAAAAGAGGCATGGGACTTTTTTTTTTCTTTTTGCTCTTTTCTTTTTTCTGCTCTTGGTAAGAGGAATATTTTGACTAAAAGCCAATTTTAGTGCCTAGGTGGTCAAACCTGGCTCATATGGGCTAACCCACGGGACCTTAGGCTTTGGAGATGGCCTATATCTCATATGGTGTCATATTTGTAAAGAATATCTAAAAATATCTCTTTTGTGTATGTAGAGAATATCTAAAAAATATCTTTACTTGGAGAGAATTTCTCAAGTTTTCTTTTTGTGGAAAGATTCTCTCAAAATATCTTTCTTTTTGGGAAAGTAGCTAAATTTTAGCACTTACCTCCTTTCTTTCTCCTTGTTTCCTCTTTTGGCTTGCTCTCTTCTATAAAAGCAAGAGGGTTGGTGCTTTTGCTCCACTGCTTTCTTTTTGCAAGAAATCTTCAAGAGTGCTCTCCAAGATAAGAAGTGCTTTCTCTTCTTCAAGGATCTCCAAGCTTTTCTTCTTCTTCTCCATCAATGGCTTCAAGTAAGTTTTCTTCCTCGTCAAGAATCTCCATTGTAGAAGTAGCTTCTTTATTTTTTTCTTTTCTTCTTCTTTTTCTTTTCTTTTCTTTCTTCTTCTTCTTCTTTTTTTTTCTTCTTTTTGTATTTTTTTTTTACACGTTTTCATTCTCTTTTTTTTTTTTCGTGCTTCTCTTTTTTTTTCTTTCTTATTTTTTTCTCTTTCCACGGTTTTCTTTTTTTTCTTTTTTTTTTAACCGTGTACTCTCTTTTTTTTTCTGTTTTTTTTTCACGTTGATTACTGTTTTTTTTCAGCGTTTTTTCTTTTCTTTTCTTTTCTTTTTTGCAGTTTTTTTTTCTGTCCGTACAGCCACGTGGCAGTGGGCCACGGCCTGTGGGCCAAAAAATATATATATATATATTTGCTGTCATTTGCTAACATGTATGTTGACACCAAAAATGTCACTTTGCCTCTTCAACATCAAGAAAGCTGCATGAAGTCGCAACCTGCCATAAATAGGCAATGCAACTTCTCCAAAAAATCAAATCTTGTCAGAATAAAAAAAAAAACTGCAAGATCCTTCAAGACAGCCAAGGGAGGAGTACACAAGGAGTTTCGGGCCATTTTAGAATCATTTGGCCTAACTTCGCTTCTCCGACAGCTAAATTGGCGCTCCCGGCGGCGACATCATCGAAGACGTCAAAACTTCGATCAGAGCCTACGGATGACTCCAGCATGTCTCAAAAGGGCTCCATGCCAAATTTCAAGTCAAACCGACAACGTTTGACCCTCCATCAATGCTCGAGCAGCAAAATCAAGCCTCCAGGCGGCGGGAACCACCGAAGCCTTCGCTCATCAAACCAAGTGCATGAGTGGCTTCAACATGCTTCCAAAAGGCTGCACGTCGAATTTCAGGTCATTCCGACAACGTTTGATCAGGTTTCGACGCTCCGAAAGAAAATCAAACCTACCGGCGTCGGAGCTCCCCGGGACCATGGTTTCCAAGACAGAGCCTGTGGATCATCTCAAAATGACTCCAATAGGTTCCCTGTCAAATTTCAGGTCAATCGGACATCGTTTGACCGCACATCAACGCGCGGCATCTCCCTCGCGGCAAAATCAAGTCTACTGGCGACGGGACCCCAAACGGCTTCAAAACTCAAACAAAAGCCTATGGTTGGTCTTATTTATTGCTCAGGAGGCTTCACCTCAAATTTCAGGTCATTCCGACATCGTTTGACCAAGTTTCAGCTTTTGGCGGAAAATCAGCAGCTCTACGCGACAAAGTCTTCGGCTTTCCCGGAAAATTGGAAACTTTGCACTCTAAAAATGCAAGGATTCTCATCAGGTTTTCTACAGGGAAATCAAGCCAATAAATGAGAAGAAATGTCAGGAAAAATACAGAAGAAAACGGCGACGAAAAAGACAGCAAAACGGACCAAAAAGGGGAGAAAAAACCCCAGGGTCGCCGGCGACCATGGAAGTCCGGGTCACCGGATTTTTCGCCGGTGACCCGTTTTTCCGTCCCTTTTCGCGTTTCGCGCACTTTGGCCCCTGTGGTTTCCTGAAAATGTGATTTTTAGTGCTTGAAATTGACTCATATCCGACGACATCTTAGATCCGCCGTCAAAAGCATAAAATCATCATTGATCGCTCCAAGATCGCCGACCGATTGACCTAAAAAGTGTTCTTTCTGTCCGACCGATCGAGAAATCGACAAGACAGATGTCACCGGCCCGCTGCTAGCTATCAATGTCTGAAATTACACGGTCATCCGATGTCGATCAGCATGTAGATCCATCGGTGATCATCTCCAAAAGAATCCCAAAAGATGCGGCGCGGCCCGCGACTCTTCAACTGCTCGGCGACCATTTAATGCAGTTAATTGACTAGCTTTATTGCAGTCATTAATTCATTTCTTTGGACGGCCCAATCAGAAGCAAGCATCCAGGAGTTACAAATCAATTAAGTCATGGCATTCAAGCCATGAAACTCCTCCCATTATGGTAATTAAGGTCATTAAAAGCCCTTAATCTCCATCGGCCAATCAGATTCAAGGAAAAAGGAGTTACAAAATCAAGAAATAAATCTTGTAACTCCTCCCATTAAAGCCATTAAAGCCCATAAACTCTCCTAATGGCTACCAAGAGCCTATAAATAGGAGAGCTTTCCAAGAAGAAAGGGATCGGAAAAGGACGAACGGAAAACCGAAGATCGAAAATCAAAAGGTGCAGAGAATCCCGAATTCCAGACAGACAGAGTCTAGAGAAAGAGAGAAAATTCTGCAGAAATTCTACATCAAGCACCACTACAAGGTGACAAAAAGTCCCTTGGGGGGTACTCCCCCCCAAGGTCCTTGCCTTCTCCCGCTACCTCCAATGGCTTAGACGTGGCTTTTCAGCCCGTCTACTTAGCTTTTTATTGGACATAGGACCTTCTCTTGGTCTTTGTCCTCTAAAAACCTGAGGTTATAGCCAAGCCAAGCGAATCAAGAGCATCCTCTGTTCTCATCTGCATGGATGATGGCGAAGCCCATACATGGCTTGCGACCGTCAATCTGAACGAGTCCCCCACAATCTCCTGAAAAGTTAGATCCTCCTTTTCTTGCTTTTCATTGTAGTTTGTATTTTTCTAAAAGAGACAAAAATCACAACTCTTGTCTTTCATTATTGATGAGAATTGTAAATCGGCTATAAACGCCAAAATCGGCTATAAATGCCAAACAAAATCGCCTTTCACGGCAAACCAAGAAAATGTCTCTTTTCTTAAATATTTGTGCAATGGAAAACTTGAAAGAAGTTGATTTCCTTTTTACTTGCGAAGGTTGATCTCCGGATTACCACTTGCAATTCCAAGTAAAATAGAAAATCTGGCACACCCACACAAAGAAATGTTGATGCACGCTTCAGCCCCCCGGGCGCGAAAGGGCCGGACCCGACGGACTCCCACGTCCGCCGACCCCGGTAGCACCCTCGGCAGGAGCGCGTTCCATCAAGCTGGCACACCCGGTGGGACTCGTTCATTCGAGAACACAGTGCTCGGAAATGAAATATTTGCATATCATACTTTTTGCTCTATGCTTATACTTCTTTTCCGGATTCCTTGGTTACTTTCTAGCTAGTAGCCTATGTTGGATTTTGCATCCTAAAAAAAAAATGAGATGGGATTTTTTGGAAATTTCTATTTCTTTGAGTTTGTTTCCACTCTTTCTCTTTTCAAAAAAAAAAAAAAAATCAGTTTTCTTAGTTTGAAATCAAAATTGAGAAACTTTGATCCTATCCTATCGTTCTTTGGTGCTTGCAGAAATGTTGAGCCCGTTCGACTAGGGTTTTGGGCTATCGTTTCTCTTCGATGAGTTCATTAGAGATTTCAAAAAAAAATTTAATAAAAAAATAAAAAAAATCAGTTTTCTTAGTTTGAATTCAAAATTGAGAAACTTTGATCCTATCCTATCGTTCTTTGGTGCTTGCAGAAATGTTGAGCCCGTTCGACTAAGGTTTTGGGCCATCGTTTCTCTTCGATGAGTTCATTAGAGATTTCAAAAAAAAAAAATCAAAACAATCAGTTTTCTTAGTTTGAATTCAAAATTGAGAAACTTTGATCCTATCCTATCGTTCTTTGGTGCTTGCAGAAATGTTGAGCCCGTTCGACTAAGGTTTTGGGCCATCGTTTCTCTTCGATGAGTTCATTAGAGATTTCGAAAAAAAAAAAAATAATAAAAAATCAAAAAATCAGTTTTCTTAGTTCTGATTCAAAATTGAGAAGCTTTGATCCTATCCTATCGTTCGTCGTGCTTGCAGAAATGTTGAGCCCGTTCGACTAAGGTTTTGGGCCATCGTTTCTCTTCGATGAGTCTATTTGGGATTTGGAAAAAAAGACATAGACCACTAAGGTTAAACCAATTGCGTTCTTTGATCATGATTGACTCAAGAAAAGCCTTGTCCAGAGTGTGGAGACAGCTTGACTGTTCTAGGCAAGGGTCCTCCAAACGGGTTCATTAAGTAATCCTACCCTTACCTGGGGGCAATTCTATCAATTGAGGTTTCATAAGACCGGGTTAGGAGGCCTATGTGTACTCTCTCGTCTTTAAAAACCTTCAAAAAAAAATATATAGAATAAAAAAAATCTTCAAAAAAATAAAAATAAATAATCTTAAAAAAAAATATTTTAAAAAAATAAAAAAATAAAAGTAATAAAATAAAAAAAATCATTTCAAAAAAAAAAATCTTCAAAAACTCGTCACTTTTGATTTCAGATCTGAGAAATTTTGGTTTCTTATTTTCTGAGCACTGGCGCTCGCGGAAATCGCCGAGACCGTGTTCAGATTGGAATACCATTTGCTCTCCTTGATGGAACCAATCTTGACATTTCAAAAAAAAAAAAAAACTCGTCACTTTTGGATTCAGATTCGAGAAATTGTGGTCTCTTTCCTTCTGAGTACTGGCGCTCGCGGAAATCGTTGAGCCCGTATTTGAATCGGAATGCCACCTGCTCTCTTTGACGAATCCATTTCTGACCTTTCAAAACAGAGAATCCCATCTCATGGATGCGATCTCCAATATTTGTGCATAGCGGTACTAGTACGCCCTTTCAGGGTCTACTGTATCTGTGACCGGCACATTTGTAACTCTTACCTTATATTCTTCTTATCTCGAGCAAGCTCCGCTTCTCGATAAGTCGAATTTAGGTATACAATTGCTTCTAGCAGTCATTGGAACGCTCATTTCGAGCCTACCATGCTTGCAACCAGAACAATTGTACCCTCTATGGCTTTTTGCCTTCTTCATATTGCTTGGGTCATGTCCCTTGAGCGATTTGAAAAGACAAAATCATAGAATTCCCCATTTATGATCATCATATTCTTGTGATTACTAATGGATGTGGTCTTGTTTCAGAAATTTTGAAACTAACAATGGCAGCTTCACTGATCATCACCTTCAATGAAAACAAGCACCAGCTCATGCTTCAACAGAAGCAAACCGAGCGCACTTACAAGCGCCCTGCTAGCTGCCGAAGCACCAACTCCCTCAGCAACTCTCTGAACTCCGGGTCGACCTCGACTCCCCGGACCATCGTCTTCGGGACACTGGGACCATTCCCACTTCCCGAAGAAGAAACTACTCCTGCCAAAAGGCAGAAGGTCGCCTCGCAACGAGTCACTACTGTGACACCAAAGGCAACTGCCGAGAAGCAGAAGATCGCCCCTCAACGTGTCACTTCTGTGACACCAAGGGCGAACCCCAAGAATACTAAAACCCGCGGCATCCCCGCGAAACCTCAACCAACAACCAACCAGGTCTACCCTAAGACTTGGTCTCCAAGACCTTCCCCAAAACAAAGAAGGTCTCAAACCTCCACCAAGCCAGCATACCTGGCCCCACTCAAAGAGAACCAGCTCTACCCTCTTACCTACATGAAAGAGGAGAGACCCATCTCCAACTTGACTCCCAAGTCAACCCAGCATGAACCGGCTTGCTCCCACAAGCCCAAAATCATATCATGCATCACGAGGCCTCTACAAGCACCTGCCAAGGCCTACACTCCTTCAGTTCGACCCTTCATCTCTACAGGGGCCGAACTCGAAAGGTTCAAAGCTTCACTGCAACAGGCAAAGGACCGGGTCCGCATCCTGTCCTTGCCCAATTACAAAGAAGACAAGCTCGGCTGCTGCGCCCGAGGGAGTACATCCTTCATAGTTAAAGCCCAGCCAGAGTTGACTGAAGCTCAAATCGCTCGTCGAGCACGCCGCCGTGCGTCATATCGACAAAAGAGACTAGAGAAGCAACGGACCCAGCCTCCTACACTTCAAGTCTCCCACAAATGGGTCGAAAAAGAAAGACCCGACCAAGTTGCTGCCGTCCATATGGTTGGAAAAACCAGAAGACGCCAAAAGTCAGCATAAAAAATCCATGTCCGACATCCGGTGGCCCGTAGCGTCACCAGGACACGAAGACATCCCGAAGAATCTCCTGCCCCTTCAAGCCAAGGACGGGAGAGTAATCCTTCATCAAGCTCTTCATCAAAAAGAATGAGCCCCAGCTCAGTCACCAGGACGGTTTCTTCGTTTGAATCTCGAGGAATGAACGTCCTGGTCACAAATTCTGAGCCACCACCTCAGAATCCACCTCAAGATGATGCGCTCACACGCATCCAGCAGTTGGAACAAGGCCAGCAGAGGATTGAAACTCTAATGGAAAACCTTCTCCTTATTGTCCAAAATCAGGTGAACAATGAGCCTCCTCCGAATCATCGCAATAACGAGGAAAATTGTGAAGAAAATGAGTCACGCGCCCTTACCAAAATGGACGTAGACAGTATCCTTGCCAAAGCTAAAGAAGAGGATATACTCAAAGAGCATGGGATCAAGCCACCATATCCCTTATGGATGGACTCAGTCCCATTCCCAACAAAATTCAAACATCCTACTCTCCAAACATATACGGGGAAAGGATCAGCCAGACAGCACGTCATCCACTTCAAGATCCTTATGGGAGCTATTGCGGATCAAGATGCCCTCAAGATTCGCCTCTTCGCAAATACCCTAAAAGGTACAGCCTTTGATTGGTACTCCACTCTGCCGGAGAACTCCATTCAGAACTGGGCTATGCTCGAGACACGCTTCCTGACCCACTTCCAAGGTGAGGATCATCCTGTTACTATGGCTCAACTCTGCAGCCTAAAACAGGGAGAGAATGAGTCAACATACGACTTCATTCACAAATGGAAGGCAATGGCGTACAAATGCTCAGATGTGCTGCCACAAGCGTCGCTGGTCGACATCTGCCTTAACAATAGAGAGCAAAAATCCGCTCCATGATCATCGGCAACAAATCAAAAAACCTGGGGGAACTCCTCGAAGCTTCCATGGAAGCTGAAATGGTGATCAAAGACCTCAACAGTCAGAAATCATCAAAGAAAGAGCCGACTGCTGTTACAACCTCAAAACCAAAGAAAAAGGAGGTTCTCAATGTGCAGACTAAGTCAGCTCCTCAGCAGCCAAAGAAACCTGAAAACAAAACTACAGGTAAAAGGCATGAACTCTCTGATGCCTTCAAAGAACGCGTAGAAAAGAAATATCCGTTCGATGAAGACGTTTGAAGAAATCTTTGAGGCTCTCCTAGCAAATGGCAAACTCATTTTGCCAGAGCCCAAAAGACCGGGAGATGTTGGCAAAACCAATGATCCCCGATACTGTCCATACCATCAGATGATCTCACATCCTCTCAATCAATACTTCGTTGTGAGAGAGAAGATCAATGAGATGTGGAAAAACGGAGTCATAACCTTTGATAAAAACTATGGCCCCGCCTCTGTCAACATGGTGTCATGTCGACAAACTTCAAAGTCACCGAAGGAGAAGATCACTACTTCATTCAAGGTGATAAAAATGGCTCAAGCGTCCCAAGAATTGGTTCCCTATCCAACACCAGATGGACAACCTATATGGGTGCATCCCGATCTCCTAAATGATGAAAATTGGGAGATCGTCAAAACAAAGCCGACCGCTCAGCAGCGAAGGCAAGCCAAGAGACAGCTCCGCAAGCTCAAACAGCAGCAAAAGTCTCAACCAAAGCAAGAAGTCCTTGAAAAAGCAGAAACCTCTTCCACTGCTTCACTAAGGACGACGGAAGAATCTCTTCCCAAAACCTCCAAGGCGGTAAGAAAATTCACTCTTGATGATTTCATGCCACCTCTATACCAAAATGAAAATGTGCAGGGGACATCATACTCTTGCAACTCGGTAGTTGGATTCTCCATGAATGGATACGAGTCCAGTGACACTGCCAGTGATATAGATGAGTGGGAAGAATCCCTTGAAACAGGGGAATACCTCTCCGACGAGGAATGGATTCCCGAGTCTCATCTTATGCCAGTAATCTGGTATAACCTATTACAGCCACAAGGATCTTGGTCTGATGATGAAGAAGACCAGGACCCTGTTCAAGAAAACACTGTCGATCCAGCACCAGCAAATGCTTTAGTGGAACCCAACATGGGCGAACCACAAGGAGCAAATGACGAAGAAGATTTGGCTCCCATGCCTGATCTTGAAGAATATGCAAGAATCTTGCAACATCTTGCCATAGAGCAGGAGCAGGATCGCATCAATCTTCGTCATGATCCAGAACGGGAAGTCCCTGAAAATCAGCGGGAACTTTCTCCCTTAACTCCTGAAAATGGAGAAAACTGTTGGATCAATGATCCTCTCACATCCGAGGATGAGTCCGATTCCCAACAGTCTACACTGGGGGCACCTCCTGTCAGGATAACTTGCAATGCAATAGCTCAGGACGACAGTGCCTCTGAAGCTTCCTAAGACACGTACTCCCCAACCAGTGGCGTATCTTCCGGAGCTACATCCTCTCAGGTGACTTCCACTGAGATAACATCCTCTCAACCTTCGTCTCCTGAAGCTGTGACATCGGAGTTCAAGCCACTCCCGATTGATCATCTTGAAGAAACTCCTGCCAATGAAATCTTCTTCAATGAAAACTCAGTCAATTGGTCCCAGATACCCGATCTCACGGGCAATGTCTGGGCTAATAAAGAAAAGTTGCCGGTTGCTGTTCAGGACTTGTTCCCGGAAATTGCTCCGTGCAACACAATCACTGAAGACGCCAATGCTGTTACAGAGACGTCTTCAGCAAAGGATCAACCCCTTGATCCTGAGAACGATCTTCCAAAAGAAGACCCTTCTCTAGAGGCTCTTGAAGTTGGTAGAGGTACCCGTTCTGCCCGGGATTACCACAAAAATTACAATCAACCCTCTTCTTTTTATGTAAATCCTTCAGGAAAGCAAGCTGTAAACGCCCCAAGTGGCAATAATAATGAAAATGCAGGCCCGAAGGAGGCTTTCAAGTACGACTTGATTGAGCACTTCAAACACATACCTGCACGTCTGCTCATCCTTGACTTATTGCGAATGTCTCCACAGACTCTTGATAGTCTCATTTCAGAATTACAAAGGCTGAATACGGATGTCGACAAACATGTCCCACAAGTCCTACAAATTGAAATGGACTATAGGGTCAAAAAATCAAATACTCCCTCAAAGGGAGAAAAGAAGAAAACTGAGGGATCAAGCAATGAATGCCTCTCGTTACAAAAAGCAGCAAGTGCAACAATTGCCTTCGACAAGGGTGACCTCCTAGGCGAAGCAAAGCACAACCGTCCCTTGTACTTTACGGGGTACGTCAAAGAAATTCCAGTACAAAGAGTTCAGATCGATCCAGGTTCTGCACTCAACCTCATCTCTACTTCGGCACTCGAAGAGCTGGGCATCCCACCTAGCAAGCTGAGTCACACGTCTGTATCCATCTTCGGATATGACGGTAGCGCTCAAAGGTCTATCGGCAAAATCAGGTTTAAATTGCAAATCGGTGATCTTATTTCTGAAGTCACTGTGTATGCAATAAGGACCCCTTCATGCTACAATATACTCCTTGGACGCCCCTGGATACATGAGAATGGTGTCGTCCCTTCAACTCTACATCAGTGCATCAAGTTCGTTGGCAACGATGGCTTGATACATCGAGTATTTGCAGACAAAAAGCCCTTCAAAGGCAGAGATGTCCATTTTGCAGATGCTCAAATGTACAAAGATGGAAAAGAAGAACAGGAGGAAAAAACAATTCGCTTTGTCGACAGTCTCCAGAAAGATAAAGGCAAGGCTCCTCAGCAATCATCGGAGGAAAACAAACCCTCCACCAAACTCGAAGTAAGCGGCCAAGCTCCCTTCGTCGTCTCCTTCAAATCTCCAAAGCCTTTGGTAATCACTACTAAAGCAAAGAAGACAAAACAAAAGACTGGGGGCAAGTTCACTGTCTCCTTTGTGTCTATTATGCATGACACAGACTCAGAGTCAGAGCCAGAAGATGACACAGCATCGAGCCGAGCTGATACTCAGCAAAATCAGCTCACTCTCACTCCATTGGAGACACCAGCAGACATAGAAGATCCTACATCTGCTTCCTTTGTTATCCCGGCAACTTCGCCAGAAGAAAAAACAATCTTCTTCCATAGATCGGGAGCATCTCCATTGGACTCTCTGCTTGAACCTTTCCAAAACGAAGGTATGCCTCAGCTATCCCTGTTTAGTCCAATGGCACAAGCTATCATGAAGAAAATGGGCTACGACGGTCAAAATCCGACTGGTTTGGGAGGTGGCCGTGGTATTCTTACACCATTGGGACCCACCCTGACCAAAAGTCAACCAGAAGATTGGAAAATCCACCTTCACAAAGGCAAGTCTTCATATGGGTTGGGGTATGATCCTACCGCTCCTATGAGACCGTTGACACCATGGCTGCAAAGTCGCTTTACCGACCAAGCCTCAACATCTCATGAAGACATCGATATCCCTGGATATCTCTTTGAGGAGTTACTCGTCAAAAATCCTGAAAGCTCCTCCAATTGGTATAATTTCTCTGATAATAAAGAGGAATTGTCCGACGACGTAGACGAGCGGTTCTCTGTCCCAGAAGAATCATCGTCTCCAAAAGAAGTACCTTACTTCAACCCAATTCCAGCAAATGATTGGGACCATCTCATTGCAAGCCTTGAGACGGATACTGATCAAGAAGATTCATGGACAGAAACAGAGCCTCAGTCTGAAAATGCCTCTGGCACTCCAGAAGGTCTTGTTGAGTTGGAAGCCTCCGAAAATATTGTGGAGGAACCACCTTCAAACCTTCCAATAGAAGACCCTGTTCAAAAGATAGACTTGGGAACACCTGATAACCCACGTCCTGTATTCATAAGCAAGAATATAAAGGATGATGAGTTACCCGAGTATATCTCTTTTCTTCGTGAGTTCGTTGATTGCTTTGCATGGTCTTATGCCGAAATGCCTGGCTTGGATCCCAAAGTAGCAGTCCACAAGCTCAACTTGCAAAAAGAAATCAAGCCTATCAAACAAGGCCAGAGAAGATTCCGTCCCGACGTGATGGATAAAATTGAACAAGAAGTTCAAAAACTCAAAAGCGTTGGCTTCATCCGTGAGGAACAACATCCTGAATGGTTGGCCAACATTGTCCCCGTGACAAAGAAAAATGGGCAGATCAGAGTCTGTATTAACTATAGAGACTTGAATGGCGCTTGCCCTAAAGATGAATTCCCGCTCCCCATACCAGAGGTAATGATTGACAATACCTGTGGATTCGAGCGAATGACATTCATGGATGACTTCTCTGGCTACAATCAGATAAAGATGCATCCTGAAGATGAAAAGCACACTTCATTTCGGACTCCATTTGGCGTGTATTGCTACACTGTCATGCC
Source organism: Umbellularia californica (assembly GCA_028538565.1). Lineage (NCBI taxonomy): Eukaryota > Viridiplantae > Streptophyta > Magnoliopsida > Laurales > Lauraceae > Umbellularia > Umbellularia californica. Next base: position 29,927,327 of record JAPQWN010000011.1, read on the forward strand.
ATTTGGTCTGAAAAATGCTGGTGCCACATATCAGAGGGCTATGATGAAAATATTCCAAGATATGCAGCACAAGACGGTCGAATGTTACGTTGACGACCTCGCCGTCAAAAGCAGAAGAAAAGAAGACCATCTCAAAGATCTTCGGGAAGTCTTCCTCCGACTCCGCAAACACAAACTGCGAATGAATCCTCTAAAATGCTTCTTCGGCGTCTCGTCGGGTAAGTTTCTCGGATTCCTTGTTCGGAAAGCTGGAATAGAACTTGACCCCATAAAAGTCAAGGCTATTCTAGAAATGCCCTCTCCAAGAACCTTGAGAGAATTATAAGGGCTTCAAGGAAGGCTGGCCTACATTCGACGGTTCATCTCCAACCTATCAGGGAAATGCCGTCCATTCTCTCGCCTGATGAAGAAAGGCGTGGACTTTGTCTGGGATGCTGAATGTGAAAGTGCATTTCAAGACATCAAAGCATACCTCATCAAACCTCCAGTGCTGGCTGCCCCCACAACTGGGAAACCATTAATCTTGTGCACAAGAGCTCTCGACCACTCTTTGGGTGCTCTGCTCGCACAAGAAAACGACGAGGGAAAGGAAGCTGCTCTATATTACCTCAGCCGCATGCTAGTAGGTGCAGAGCATCGTTACTCTCCAGTCGAAAAAGAATGCCTTGCAGTGATGTTCGCCGTACAAAAGCTACGTCACTACTTGCTTTCCAACACAGTCTACCTCGTCTCAAGGATCAACCTCTTGAAGGTCCTTGTTACAAAAGCAGGTTCTCTCAATGCACGACTGGCAAAATGGTCCATCCTTCTATCACAATTTGATATTAGGTATGTGCCACAAAAAGCAATCAAAGGCCAAGCTCTAGCAGATTTCCTCGCAGAGCATCCATTGCCTAAAGAGTCACCACTCAGAGATGATCTCCCAGACGAACCTGTCTACAACGTGGAGACCTTCTCGCCAAATGCCTCCTAGGACATGTACTTTGACGGTGCAACCAGGACAAATGAAAAAAGACAGCTGATCTCGGGAGTTGGCATCCTCTTTGTTATCCTTAACAGATACATGATTCCACATGCTTTCTCGCTATTGGAACTATGCACAAACAATGCAGCTGAATACCAAGCTCTGATCCTAGGATTGGAACTCGCCATTGAATCCGGTATCACCATGCTGGAAGTCTTTGGAGACTCTCAACTGATCGTCAACCAGATGAATCAGAAATATGGAGTCAGGAAGCCTAATCTGCTGCCTTACTACAACAAGGCACAATCGCTTCTGCAAAAGTTTGACATCTGCAACATCACCCACATTCGTAGAGGTGAAAACATCCGTGCAGATGCCCTGGCTGGACTTGCTGCATCTATGGCAATTCAAGAAGGGGAAAACATGCAAATTACAGTGTGTGAGAGAAGGATCCTCCCTCCTCTTAACACACACCAAGCAATTGCTGAATGCCACCGAGTGGTTGGAAGTCGGATCTCTATCCTTCAAACTTCAATCGGTGACTGGAGGGATCCGTTCATTGATTACACTATGTTCGAAATCCTACCTGAAGATCCAAAAGAACGGGTAAGCATCCAAAGGCGAGCCCCAAACTTTCATTTGGATATCCCTTCAAAGATCCTTTACAGGAAATCCTTCAATGGAGTACTCCTACGCTGCTTGTCACAACAAGAAGCTGAAGAAACACTCAAAGAAGTTCACGCTGGTCTTTGTGGAGCTCATCAGGCTGTTCCCAAGCTCTACGACCAAATCAAAAGGTTGGGTTACTACTGGCCTACCATGGTACCCGACGCAATGCAATTTGCTAAGCGCTGCCAACAATGCCAAGTTCATGGAGACTACGTTCACATGCCTCCAGAATGGCTGCATCCTACAGCAATCTCATGGCCTTTTGAAGCATGGGGCATGGACATCATAGGTCCTATCTCTCCCCCTTCAAGCAAAGGTCATCGCTTCATCTTCGCCGCTATGGATTATTTCTCCAAGTGGTCAGAAGCATTTGCGTTCAACGAAATGAAGACCTCATCAGTTCTTTAGTTCCTGCGCACCAACATCATTTGTTGTTTCGGCATACCCAAAAGATTCGTCCATGATAAACGGACTACAATTCCGGGATCATCGATTCTACAGGTTTTGCGACAAATACAAAATACAAAGCTGTCCTTCGACTCCATACAATCCGGCAGCAAACGGATTAGCAGAAGCCTTCAACAAGACACTCTGCAAAATCCTCAAGAAAATGGTCTCTAGTCACAAAAGGGACTGGAGCGACAAACTGTTTGAAGCTTTGTGGGCCTATCGAACCACCGTTCGAGGACCAACCCATAGCACACCATTCTCCTTGGTCTATGGATGCGAAGCTGTCGTGCCATTAGAAGTCCAAATTCCTTCTCTGAGGGTATCTCTACAAAATGACATGACTCAAGAAAGCAATGCGAAATTACGACTTCATGAGCTGAACAATCACGATGAGAGACGGCTCGAAGCTCGACAAAGCATTGAACTTTACCAAGCACGCATGGCAGGATCTTTTGACAAAAGGGTCCGGCAACGAGCCTACAAAAGGGGTGACTTGGTTCTTGCGGTAAAAAGACCAATGGTCTTCGCACACAAATCCGAAGGCAAATTTGAACCAAAATGGGAGGGACCCTACATCATCGACAAGGTCTTCTCCAACGGCGCATATGCCCTCCTAAACATGGAAGGCGACAGATGTATGCTGCCTATTAACGGCAAGTTCTTGAAGCGGTACTACCCTTGAAGACTTACCCAACTGGGTAAGAGCAATGCCTGTATGGCCAAAACCTGTTCTCAGGTACTCGCTCGTCAAACCCACTCTCTTTAGAATTTTCATATCAAATGTCAAAATTTCTAGAGATTCAAAAACAATGCTTACTTTTATCGTTTCATTGTTCAAAAACAAAAAAATTCAAGTTTAGGAGCCTCTCCCTGACTTGACCAAAACTTTCGATCCTTGAACCAAAATTCATGGTTTGAAACAAAAATCCGGATTCAGGGATTTCCACCCTAGTCCACATTACCTTTTACCGCCAAATGGTTTTAGGTCAAAATTTACGACTCTCGTGTCTTTAAACAAAAAAAAAATGGTTTTTCAAAAACCGCGGGGAAGTGACACTTAGTCGATACTCGCAAAACTCAAAAAATCGGAAGGATGCGAACCCCATTCGATACTTCCAAAACCTCTAAAATCGTGGAGACACAACATTTCAGTTGATATCCACAACCCAAATTTCAAAGGTTCGAGAAAACCTAAAATCGTGGAGACACAACATTTCAGTTGATATCCACAACCCAAATTACAAAGGTTCGAGAAAGCCTAAAATCGTGGAAACGTAACATTTCAGTTGATATCCACAACCCAAATTTCAAAGGTTCGAGAAAACCTAAAATCGTGGAAAAGCAATAAACCAGTTGATATCCACAACCCAAATTTCAAAAATCTTGGAGATGCAACATACCAGTTGCTATCCACAATCCAAATTTCAAATGGTTCGAGAAAACCTCAAAAAATCGCGGAGAAACGACATCAAGTCAATACCCGCAAAACCAAAAGTTTTGGGAAACGCAGGGAAGCGACGCTTAGTCGATATTTGCACCCCAATTCGCGAGGAAGCGACATTCCATCGATACTCGCAAAACCTAACCCACGAGGAAGTGACATTCCATCAATACTCGCAAAACCGAATGAGCAAGGAAGCGACATTCCATCAATACTTGCAAGACCATTCAGCAGGGAGGCGACATTTAGTCGATACCTGCATTTTGAAAACCAAAATCTGGCTATAAACGCCAAAATCCGGCTATAAATGCCAAAATTCGGCTATGAATGCCAAAAAAAAAAAAATTTTCGGCTATAAACGCCAAAATCGGCTTTCATGCCAACAAAACAAAACTTGGTTTTCAAAAAACTCGGTTATAAACGCCAAATCCGGCTATAAATGCCAAAATTCGGTTATAAATGCCAAAAACAAAAATTTTTCGGCTATAACGCCAAAATCGGCTTTCATGCCAATAAAACAAAACTTGGTTTTCAAAAAAAAAAAACTCGGCTATAAACGCCAAAATCTGGCTATCAACGCCAAAACTCGGCTATAAACACCAAATCCGGCTATAAATGCCAAAATTCGGCTATAAATGCCAAAAACAAAATTTTTTCGGCTATCAACGCCAAAATCGGCTTTCATGCCATCTCAAAATCGGCTCTCATGCCACAAACAAAATTTTTGGCTCTCATGCCATCTCAAAATTCGGCTATAAACGCCAAAATTCGGCTATAAATGCCAAAACAAAAAAAAATCGGCTATAAATGCCAAAAACAAAAATTTTTCGGCTATAAACGCCAAAATTCGGCTATAAATGCCAAAACAAAACAAAAAAAATCGGCTATAAACGCCAAAATCTGGCTATAAATGCCAAAATTCGGCTATAAATGCCAAGACAAACAAAACAAAATTCGGCTTCTATGCCATTCTAAAATTTGGCTTTCACGCCATCTAAAAACTTTGGCTCCAATGCCATCTCAAAATTTTGGCTCTCATGCCACAAACAAATTTGGCTCTTATGCCACAAAATTAGGCTTTCATGCCATCCAAAATTTCGGTTTTCAAACCATCAAAAAACCAGGCTTTTTGCCACAAAATTGGCTTTCATGCCCAAAACAACTCTTTGACAAAAGATTTTCACAAAATGACAACCTTTTGATCAAATTCTTAAACAAACATTCCAATCAACTTTTGCTCAAAATTGTTTTCATCAAAAAAAGATTTAAGTGAAAGGAAGGGGACACAAAATATAGTACCAAAATTGTTTATACATGGAGGTACCAAAAAAAAAAAAAAAAGAAAGAAGAAGAAAAGAGTTTGTTACAACTCAGGAGCTCAATCCGACATGGTCTTCAACCAAAGGTTCAACTCCTCAAGCAGACCCTTGGCCTTAACTTCCAAAGTTTTTAGGCCACGCTTCTTCAAAATATCCCCATAAAACGCGGCGGAATGCCGTGACCCATCTGCAGTACGAGGAAGTTCTTCCCAGAGGACTTGCCACTGCTCATGCTCCTGAGTCTTCCTCCGGACATTACCTTCAGCTTCCTCAACCTAGCGAATGAGCGTCCCCTCTTTCTCCCAAGCCTGCTGAACGGCAGCATTGGAAGATCTAACAGACCGACGAGGTGCGTCAGTAACAGGACCTTTACCTTTGTTCGTTCTAGAAGAACTACCTACAAAAGATGGAAGAGAAAAGATCAATCAACATCAAAATGACAGAATTCTGCTACAAAAATTCTAGCAAAATTATGACATGGTTCCAGGGCAATTCCAAAGAAAAGGAACATACTCTAAAAAAGACAAGAAGCCCGAAGATGAGCTCAACATCGCTGCGAGCTCATAGTCGGTGGAGAATTCTCAAAGAAAGCTCGAACTCAACATCGCTGCGAGAACGAGCCAATCTCATCAAACTTCCGTAAAATCTGAAAAAGAGCTTAACATTGCTGCGAGCTTCAGAATCCAAAAAATTGCAAAACTTCCTCAAAATCCAGCAAGACCGAGAAAGAGCTCAACATCGCTGCGAGCTCAAAATCCCAACACTTGCAAAAGATTTTCAGGTATGCATCATCATACTTCCAAGTCTATTTACCAAAACTCATGCATCAAAAATATATCATCATGCATTAAATGCTAGCAAAACCTTGACCAAAGTTTGACCAATTCCAACCCAATTTGGTCAAAACCAATCAAACTTTGTCCAAGTCAAAAATCATGTTGGCTTGACCTAGAGACTCTAGCCTTCTATCTTGATGCATCAAACAAAAAAAATGCATACATATTGAAATTGCATAGCCTCATTATCATAGTGAGCAAACAAGGAAAAAGAAAAAGAGAGAAAAAAAATCTCAGCAAAAAAAAAAAAAAAAAATTTGGCCCACAGGCCGTGGCCCATGCCACGTGGCAGTACGGTCAGGTCCGTACGGACCTGTCCGTACAGCCAGCAAAAAAAAAAAAAAAAAAAAAGAAAAGAAGAGAAAAACGCTGAAAAAGAAAAGAAGAGAAGAAATCAGCGTGGAAAAAAAAACAGAAAGAAAAAAAAAAAGAGAAGCACGAAAAAAAAAAAAGAAAAACGTGCATGAAAAGCAAAGAAAAGAAAAAAAAAAGAGAGAAGAGAAAGAAAAGAAAAGAAAAAGAAAAAAAAAATGAAGAAGCTATTTCTACAATGGAGATTCTTGATGAGGAAGAAAACTTACTTGAAGCCATTGATGGAGAAGAAGAAGAAAAGCTTGGAAATCCTCGATGAAGAAGAGAAAGCACTTCTTGCCTTGGAGAGCACTCTTGAAGATTTCTTGCAAAAAGAAAGCAATAGAGCAAAAGCATCAACCCTCTTGCTTTTATAGAAGAGAGCAAGCCAAAAGAGGAAACAAGGAGAAAAGAAAGGAGGTAAGTGATAAAATTTAGCTACTTTCCCAAAAAGAAAGATACCTTGAGATATTCTCTCCCAAATTAAGGGAATATGAGAGATTCTCTCCCATAAAGATATTTTTTGATATTCTCTATCCAAATGAGATATCTTTAGATATTCTTTACAAAAATGGCTCCACATGAGATCTAAGCCATCCTAAAAAAAGCTTAAGGTCCCATGGGTTAGCCCATATGAGCCAGGTTTGACCACCTAGGCACTAAAAAAAAAAAAAATGGGCTTTTAGTAAGGAAAAAAATCCCTCTTACCAAGAGCATACAAAAATGGTTCCATGCCTCTTTTGAGTTGATTGAACCATACAAAAAAAATTCCAAGCCCCATGAGCTTCCAAAGAATCAAACCATCCAGCCTCATATACCAAATTGAGCCAAAATCTTGAAATTGACATTTCACAAAAATCCAAACCACTCCAATGGACCCACACAGTCCCAAAGAGTGACCAAAAACCAAATCCTGGTCCCCTAACTTGCCACATACAGCTTGTTAGGTCACAAGATCAAAGCCAAAAACCAAATCCTAATCCCCTAACTTGCCACATACAGCCTGTTAGGTCTATAAGATCAAAACCAAACCGATCCCCTAACCTGCCATATATAGCTGGTTAGGTCACAAGATCAAAAACAGAAACCCAAATCCACATCCCTGATGTCATCTTCAAAACTTTACCTCGAGATGGTACTTGATTCCTTTCATTACCATAAAATTCCCCTGGAAGCTCAAAGGCTACTCTACCAAAGGAAAGATTGCTCAAAGACTCTTGGTCAAGACACAAGCTCTCCTTCAAAAATCTCTTCGAGGCACATCGACTACAAAAGTCAAGCAACTCGTCGCTGTACCTCGAGGGGGCATTTGTTGACACCAAAAATGTCACTTTGCCTCTTCAACATCAAGAAAGCTGCATGAAGTCGCAACCTGCCATAAATAGGCAATGCAACTTCTCCAAAAAATTAAATCTTGTCAGAATCAAACAAAAACTGCAAGATCCTTCAAGACAGCCAAGGGAGGAGTAAACAAGGAGTTTCGGGCCATTTCAGAATCATTTGGCCTAACTTCGTTTCTCCGACAGCTAAATTGGCGCTCCCGGCGGCGACATCATCGAAGACGTCAAAACTTCGATCAGAGCCTACGGATGACTCCAGCATGTCTCAAAAGGGCTCCATGCCAAATTTCAAGTCAAACCGACAATGTTTGACCCTCCATCAATGCTCGAGCAGCAAAATCAAGCCTCCCGGCGGCGGGAACTACTGAAGCCTTCGCTCATCAAACCAAGTGCATGAGTGGCTTCAACATGCTTCCAAAAGGCTGCACGTCGAATTTCAGGTCATTCCGACAACGTTTGACCAGGTTTCGACGCTCCGAAAGAAAATCAAGCCTACCGGCGGCGGAGCTCCCCGGGACCATGAATTCCAAGACAGAGCCTGTGGATCATCTCAAAATGACTCCAATAGGTTCCCTGTCAAATTTCAGGTCAATCGGACATCGTTTGACCGCACATCAACGCGCGGCATCTCCCTCGCGGCAAAATCAAGTCTACTGGCGACGGGACCCCAAACGGCTTCAAAACTCAAACAAAAGCTATGGTTGGTCTTATTTATTGCTCAGGAGACTTCACCTCAAATTTCAGGTCATTCTGACATCGTTTGACCAAGTTTCAACTTCTGACGGAAAATCAGCAGCTCTACGCGACAAAGTCTTCGGCTTTCCCGGAAAATTGGAAACTTTTCACTCTAAAAATGCAAGGATTCTCATCAGGTTTTCTACAGGGAAATCAAGCCAATAAATGAGAAGAAATGTTAGGAAAAATATAGAAGAAAACGGCGACGAAAAAGACAGCAAAACGGACCAAAAAGGGGAGAAAAACCCCCAGGGTCGCCGGCGACCATGGCCCATGGTCGCCGGCGACCATGGAAGTCCGGGTCACCGGATTTTTCGCCGGTGACCCATTTTTCCATCCCTTTTCGCGTTTCACGCACTTTGGCCCCTGTGGTTTCCTGAAAATGTGATTTTTAGTGCTTGAAATTGACTCATATCCGACGACATCTCAGATCCGCCGTCAAAAGCATAAAATCATCATTGATCGCTCCAAGTTCGCCGATCGGTTGACCTAAAAAGTGCTCTTTCTGTCCGACCGATCGATGTATCGACAAGACAGATGTCACCGGCCCGCTGCTAGCTATCAATGTCTGAAATTACACGGTCATCTGATGTCGATCAGCATGTAGATCCATCGGTGATCATCTCCAAAAGAATCCCAAAAGATGCGGCGCGGCCCGCGACTCTTCAACTGCTCGGCGACCATTTAATGCAGTTAATTGACTAGCTTTATTGCAGTCATTAATTCATTTCTTTGGACGGCCCAATCAGAAGCAAGCATCCAGGAGTTACAAATCAATTAAGTCATGGCATTCAAGCCATGAAACTCCTCCCATTATGGTAATTAAGGTCATTAAAAGCCCTTAATCTCCATCGGCCAATCAGATTCAAGGAAAAAGGAGTTACAAAATCAAGAAATAAATCTTGTAACTCCTCCCATTAAAGCCATTAAAGCCCATAAACTCTCCTAATGGCTACCAAGAGCCTATAAATAGGAGAGCTTTCCAAGAAGAAAGGGATCGGAAAAGGACGAACGGAAAACCGAAGATCGAAAATCAAAAGGTGCAGAGAATCCCGAATTCCAGATAGACAGAGTCTAGAGAAAGAGACAAAATTCTGCAGAAATTCTACATCAAGCACCACTACAAGGTGACAAAAAGTCCCTTGGGGGGTACTCCCCCCCAAGGTCCTTGCCTTCTCCCGTTGCCTCCAATGGCTTAGACGTGGCTTTTCAGCCCGTCTACTTAGCTTTTTATTGGACATAGGACCTTATCTTGGTCTTTGTCCTCTAAAAACCTAAGGTTATAGCCAAGCCAAGCGAATCAAGAGCATCCTCTGTTCTCATCTGCATGGATGATGGCGAAACCCATACATGGCTTGCGACCGTCAATCTGAACGAGTCCCCCACAATCTCCTGAAAAGTTAGATCCTCCTTTTCTTGCTTTTCATTGTAGTTTGTAGTTTTCTAAAAGAGACAAAAATCACAACTCTTGTCTTTCATTATTGATGAGAATTGTAAATCGGCTATAAACGCCAAAATGGCTATAAATGCCAAACAAAATCGCCTTTTACGGCAAACCAAGAAAATGTCTTTTTTCTTAAATATTTGTGCAATGGAAAACTTGAAAGAAGTTGATTTCCTTTTTACTTGCGAAGGTTGATCTCCGGATTACCACTTGCAATTCCAAGTAAAATAGAAAATCTGGCACACCCACACAAAGAAATGTTGATGCACGCTTCAGCCCCCCGGGCGCGAAAGGGCCGGACCCGACAGACTCCCACGTCCGCCGACCCCGGTAGCACCATCGGCAGGAGCGCGTTCCATCAATGTAGCTAACTTGCCAGAGGATTCCGACGATTTCGAGCCATCTATGGACGCAAGTTTTGACGATGCTTCGGATGAGCTCAAAGAGGCAGAGAGTACTCCGCCGGTAGTCGAAGCAGGTATATTTGCAATAATAATCTTGATATATTTTTGACAAGATTATATTCATACCTTTTTGTCTTTTTCTTCTTTTTTTTTTCTTTGACAGATTGTGAAGCAGCATGAGAGATTCCTCTGACTCAGCTTGCTGGGTGGGATGCCCAGCTCTTCGAGTGCCGAAGTAGAGATGAGGTTGAGTGCAGAACCTAGATCGATCTGAACTCTGTGTACTGGCATTTCTTTGACATACCCCGTAAAGTACAAGGGACGGTTGTGCTTTGTTTCGCCTAGGAAGAGGTCATCCTTGTCGAAGGCAATTGTTGCACTTGCTGCTTTTTGTACTGAGAGGCATTCATTGCTTGATCCCTCAGTTTTCTTCTTTTCTCCCTTTGAGGGAGTACTTGATTTTTTGACCCTATAGTCCATTTCAATTTGTAGGACTTGTGGGGCATGTTTGTCGACATCCGCATTCAGCCTTTGTAATTCTGAAATGAGACTATCACGAGTTTGTGGAGACATTCGTAATAAGTCAAGGATGTGCAGACGTACAGGTATGTGTTTGAAGTGCTCGATCAAGTCGTACTTGAAAGCCTCCTTCGGGCCTGCATTTTCATTATTATTACTACTTGGGGCGCTTACATCTTGCTTTCCCGAAGGATTTACATAAGAAGAAGAGGGTTGATTGTAATTTTTGTGGTAATCCCGGCCAGAACGGGTACCTCTACCAACTTCAAGAGCCTCTAGAGAAGGGTCTTCTTTTGGAAGATCGTTCTCAGGATCAAGAGGTTGATCCTTTGCTGAAGACGTCTCTGTAATAGCATTGGCGTCTTCAGTGATTGTGTTGCATGGAGCAATTTCCGGGAACAAGTCCTGAACAGCAATCAGCAACTTTGCTTTATTAGCCCAGACATCGCCCGTGAGATAGGGTATCTGGGACCAATTGATTGAGTTTTCATTGAAGAAGATTTCATTGACAGAAGTTTCTTCAAGATGATCAATCGGGAGAGGCTTGAGTTCTGATGTCACAGCTTCAGGAGACGAGGGCTGAGAGGATGTTATCTCAGTGGAAGTCACCTGAGAGGATGTAGCTCCGGAAGATACGCTATCGGTTGGGGAGTACGTGTCTTCGGAAGCTTCAGAGGCACTGTCGTCCTGAGCTATTGCATTGCAGGTTATCCTGACAGGAGATGCCCCCAGTGTATACTGTTGGGAATCGGACTCATCTTGAGATGTAAGAGGATCATCGATCCAACTGTTTTCTCCATTTTTAGGAGTTGAGGGAGAAAGTTCCCGTTGACTTTCAGGGACTTCCAGTTCTGGATCATGACGAAGATTGATGCGATCCTGCTCCTGCTCTATGGCAAGATGTTGCAAGATTCTTGCTTATTCTTCAAGATCAAGCATGGGAGCCAAATCTTCTTCGTCATTTGCTCCTTGTGCTTCGCCCATGTTGGGTTCCACTGAAGCATTTGCTGGTGCTGGTTTGACAGCGTTTTCTTGAACAGGGCCCTGGTCTTCTTCATCATCAGTCCAAGATCCTTGTGGCTGTAATGGGTTATACCAGATTACTGGCATAAGATGAGACTCGGGAATCCATTCCTCATCGGAGAGGTATTCTCCTGTTTCAAAGGATTCTTCCCACTCATCTATATCACTGGCAGTATCACTGGACTCGTATCCGTTCATGGAGAATCCAACTACCGAGTTGCAAGAGTATGGTGGCCCCTGCACATTTTCATTTTTGTATAGAGGTGGCATGAAATCATCAAGAGTGAATTTTCTTACCGCCTTGCAGGTTTTGGGAAGAGATTCTTCCGTCGTCCTGAGTGAAGCAGTGGAAGAAGTTTCTGCTTTTTCAAGGACTTCTTGTTTTGGTTGAGACTTCTACTGTTGTTTGAGCTTGCGGAGTTGTCTCTTGGCTTGCCTTCGCTGCTGAGCGGTCGGCTTTGTTTTGACGATCTCCCAATTTTCATCATCTAGGAGATCGGGAAGCACCTATATAGGCTGTCCATCTAATGTTGGATAGGGAACCCATTCTTAGGACGCTTGAGCCATTTTTATCACCTTGAATGAAGTAGTGATCTTCTCTTCGGTAACTTTGAAGTTTGCCGACATGACACCATGTTGACAGAGGCGGGGCCATAGTTTTTATCAAAGGTTATGACTCCATTTTTCCACATCTCATTGATCTTCTCTCTCACAACGAAGCATTGATTGAGAGGATGTGAGATCATTTGATGGTATGGACAGTATCGAGGATCATTGGTTTTTCTCTGTCTCCCTCTCGCTCTCTGCTCCGTCTCCCTTTCTCACGTTGCCCTCTCTGTCGTCTCCCTCTCTTCTCCGCTGTTGCCGGAGCAAGCCGTTGCCCAGTCAGCCAATTGTTGCAGAAGCATGGCATCTCGTTGCAGCAGTCGGTGTTGGGACCTGTAATAAACTTCTTGAATGATGCTTCGACTGTCCCAATGCGCTGTTCTACTACAAGTATGATAGAATCATGTCTATGCATGTGAGAACCCAACCTCTAATTTCCTGGTTTAGTGTGGTTTTAGTCATGATTTAGTTTTCTTAGTGGTTTTAGTGGTTGTTTGTTTAACTTTCTTAGTTTAACTACCATTTTCCTTGGTTTTGAAAAGTTTTGGGAACCTTCTTAACTTGTGGGACCCTTTTGGGGTTCTTATTGAGATTTTGTGTGAACTTGGGATTTATTTTGATTTCCAAAAAAAAATTTGTGTTTTCATCCCATTTTACTTATATTGTTAATCCCTACAACTTTCATGTTGGACCCGTCCTCGTTTGAAACTCTTAAACCCGACTTTTCTCAATTTGAGGGCAAAACAGTCTTTTTACCCAAAATCTGGACACGATTTTCAATGTCACCAAAACCCGCAAAATATATACTTTTTGGAAACTAGAAATTTTGTTGATCAACTTTGTCTTCTTCATCGAATCCATTTGAGGTCCCGAAATGCATGTTTTTAGCCCGACTAGTACTTTAAGTGGTGGGACCCATCTCCCCTTTGTTATAAAAGGAGCCCACCTCTTCTCTTCTCTTCTTCCTTGACCTAATTTCTAAGAGAGGAGCAGCCCCAGCAGCCATGGCATTCTCCATCTCTTTCTTGCTTCCTCCATCTCATAGCATCACCAAACCAATGCCAAACCAAGATTAGACTCTACCATCTTCATCCTCATCTCAAGAGCTACCCTTGGACACCATTTTTGAAGAAAACCAAGCTTTTCAAGATTTCCTTTGAGCAACCTCTTGCTTTTTGAAGAACTTCCAAGTAAGGGATCCTTGTAATCTTTTGGATTTGTATTCTCCTACCCTTTGAGAAGCTTTGTTTTGATTATTGGAGATTTTCCTTTTTGATTTGGTTTGGTTTTGCCATTTAGGGTTTCATTTTGGGGGTTTTGCTTGTAGCTTGGACCTTGGCTTGGAAAGTTGGTTTAGAGCTTGGATTGCATGTTAGAAGACCTAAGGCAAGTGGATGGAATGGATGTTTTAGTTTTCAATGATTTCCATGATCAATATGTTTGGATTTATTGTCTCATTAATGATGGGTTTTACTTGCATTCATGATGCTATTAAATGCTTTTGAAAAGGGTTGGTTAGCCCACTTATTGCTTGAAATGTGATTGTAGTTTTTATCTTATCTCTTGTTTAAGGCTTGAATGAATCCATATGACTGTGGTTATTATCTTCTCTCTTTTCTTGTGGTGGAATGTGGAAATGTATGGAGTTGTTTGGGTGGATCTTTGGTGGGAGGTTTGATGGAGATTGTAGTAGGCTTGGTAGAGATTTGAATCTCCCATTGATTGATGTGAAGGAATGGGGCTCAAAGGAGTTGAAATGAGAAGAGAAGAAGGGAAGAACAGAGCTGTCCCGAACTCAGTTCTGGACAGTTCGCTCAAGCGAACTGCCCAGGAAAGGGTTCGTGTCCTTCCAGAGAGTTGTCAGCTCGTGCGAACCCAGTGTCCGCTCGAGCGAACTCTCCTAGTAGCCATCCAGAGAGTGGTTGGGTCGAGCGAACTGGTGCTTCGCTCGTGCCAACCTGAACCTGGGCAGGTTCGCTCAAGCGAACTTGGGTCCGCTCGAGCGAACCCTCCCAGAAACCATTCCAGAGATCCCTCCGCTCGAGCGAACTGTAATGTCCGCTCGAGCAATGAGTGCTGATTCACTGAGGACATGTATGGAGCTGAAGTAAAACATTTATATGATTGTGAGAAGTTCATGGGGAGCCCCGTTGTGTCTGAAGATTTATTAAGTGATGTATGAAGCCCGGATGAGAAAGAAACCATAATCACAAGGTATCCATTGGAGTTTTGGAAATTCTCAAAGTGTATAGGGAACCTAGGATGTCTTCCAAATTCAAAGAGTACCAAGTTCTTATCTTATAAACATACGGGATCCCTATTCACCTTGAATTAGCTTTAAACCCCAATTCTGTCCCGATATTTCGAAAGCTTGTTCACCTTTTTATTCCCAAAATTATGAGTTATGAATTATCAGTCCCGAATGCCTTGAAAGTGTACTTGTACTGTTTTTACTAGCCTTGACAGACATGCTTGATATGATACGACAGTCGTGCCTTGAGCACCCCATTTTGCTCGTTTATACAATTACATCAAGTGTTTTATACATACCCGATTTCTTGCATATGACCTGTCAATACTTTGAGACTTGAAACATCATTTTTAAGCTTGGGGAGGTATTGTTTGGAGCCCCAATGCAATGTAAGAACTTGAAAGGCATGGTATGGAGTCCGGATGAAGAGAAACCCCATTATGGAGATTCGTTAAGGATCCTTTGACTCGTCAATGTGCATAGGGATCTGAGATGTCCTTAATCCTCAAAGAGTACCCAGTTATTTCAAATTAGACATACGGGACCCCATTCACATTGATTTCAATCTAGGACCCTCAACGTTTGACCCGGGAAAGTATAGAAATCCATTACGTCTTATTTAAACTCGAGTTTCGATTGTACACTTTAAATCTCATATTTTATGACTAGACTTGCCCCGAAGGTATTGAGATTTATGTTTCCTTTTAGCATGTTGCTAACCCGTTTACGCCGACCCGATACAGACATGTTTTGTGCCTATGGGTACCCCGTCCCGTCATATGTATTTATTTGACCTGATTTCTTGTATATGACCCATGAGAATAAAACCTTGAGGCAATATGGGGCCAGAGCTTTGTAGTGCGAGCCCATGAGCCAAAAAGAGAGCATGCATACATGTATTTGTTTTGTTTAATTGCATATAACCTATGAGTCGGCACCACTAAGCTTGGATGACCTTATCGGTCTGATCTACCGACTTGGAAATCCCTTCTTGTCCCGCCAGCTACAGCTTGGATCCCGCTACCCGGTTTATTAACCGTGGTCTTGTCCTGATACCGCAGATTGCTACTGTGGTTCCTGATGCCCGGCTCGCTACCGTGGTCATGTCCTGTATATAGTATATGTATATGTAAATTTCGTTGTTCCTCCTCACTTCGGTGACTGAGGTCAACGCCTTGATATGCTTGCTCTATCACTTCGGTGATAGAGGATTTAGCTTTGTGTGGTTGCCATCTTGATAGTCCCTGATCCTTGATACCCTTACTGTTTTATATTGATCATGTCTTTACTTAGTAAATGATGTATTATTTATACATGTTTTAAATAAGTTCCCAATTTGTGAAATGTTCATGTTTTATACATGCTTTAAAAGAATATATGTTTTGCCAAATGTTTTTGTTTCATACCCGTTTTATATGAATACAGGATTTTGTCAGATATTCATGATTTCCTATACATTTGTAATTATATACAATTTTGATCAGACGGCATGATTTATTGCATGTTTTATCGTTCAGCATATTGTTATATCCTTTCACCCACTTGCCAGACCGTCGTGTCTGACCCACTACTTTGGTACTCAGGTTCAGACTTCTTCACCCGAGATGAGTGCACGTGTTGGCTTTGGAGCCACGAGCTTTCAGATTGTTTGTCGGCTATGTCATGTAGACATTGAGCTTGACATCGGAATTACGTCACATTTGGGGTAGTGATCATTAGCTTGTTTTCCTGTATGGCTTCTATTAGCCTTTTCTTGGGATTTGTAATTAATACACATTGTTAATTGTAACTTGAACACATATGGGAATGTATTATCCTGTTACTGTCAGCTCTGTACTTTTATTGTGATGGTTTAGATCAGTCTGAGATGGATCAATGATAAGATGACTATGCTTGGGTTGAGTGCGGTGCGGAATCCAATGGCCACGGACTTCGAGTCGCAACACCACGAAAGCTTCCGCTAAATATTCAGAGTGTGTTGGAATCTGTAATCCTCACACACGCGGATCTTGGGAGAAACATAATTATTACTTCACGGACCCCGGGTTTGGGGTCGTGACAATGCATATAATGTATATTTCAATGAAACAATACTAGTCATTCTTTTGATATAAAAAAAATGAAAAAGAAACCCTCTATTATTAGGCTTTCTGAATGAAAGTTCTTCATGGCGTGCATTGCAACACTTTGGTGCTGTTTTGTGTAGCATTTAGTGGGATTTTCTTCAATTTAGCAATTCAACTTTTCGGTTTGAACAACATGATTATGGTGATTTGTTCGTGGGCAGATTCTCTTCATTATTACCATTCAAAAAAAAATTTTGAAAGTAAAAAAAATAAAAGAAGTTGCTACATTATCCTTGAGAGAGAGAGAGGAGAGAGAGAGACCTGGAATGTGCAGATTCTATCTATAAAACTGATGGCTCAGATTTTTTAATGTATGCTATGTTTTGGACATTGTTGTCACTACAAGAAAATAGGGCTTTTCCGGCAGTTTTATAAGCACTGGAAAAGAAATCGCTGCTTAAGGAATTTTTTTGCGGCAAAATATACACCGCTGCGAAGTTATAATATTTAGGTGACCATTCGATTTTTTTGCAGCGATTTTAGTTACTTTTGCGGTGATTTAATTCGCAGTAAAAGCTATTTAATTGTTGACGCGTTTTGTTTCGCCATCGTAGCAAAATGCGCATCAAATTAAATAATATAAAACATTGGTAAATATATTTTTCCCCCTCTCCCGCCTCCAAAAAGCCCTATTTTCCCTCTCCCGCGTCACTCATTTCCTTCTGTCGCAGTTCTCCTCATTTCCCTCCAAGAACACGATTTTCCCCTCACGGTTCCCACCTTCTTCATCGCCCCCACCTCTCCATCGTCCTCCAAAAGCCATTTCTCTTCCTCCCTCTCCAGAACCCATCTCGATCGCCCCCACCTCTCCATCGTCCTCCGCTCATCCCTTTCTATATCTCCAGACCTCTCCCAGGCTCACGACCCACTTCAGCAGCACTGCCAAACACGCTTAGCAGCCCCCGGACGCCCGCAGAGCCTTCATATTCCTCCTCGCGCCGCCGGACGCCTCCCCTGCACCAGGTACACCCCTCCCTCTTCCTGCACTCCGCACGCACCTCTCCTCTCTTTCTTCTCTGTTCTCTCTCTCCCTTGTTCCCCTATCTGTGTTTCCTTTCTGTCTTCTCTCCTCCCTCCCTTCCTCTCTTCTTCTTCCTCCCCTGTCTCCCCTCGCCTGCGCTTGTTGCAGCGCCCACCTGCACACCACTCCCTCCCTCCCTTGGTTCTCTCTCTCTCTCTCTCTCTCTCCCTCTCTTCTCTTCTTCCTCCCCTGTTCCTCTCCCTCTCCCCTACTTCCTCCTCTGTTCCGCCCTGCGCCCACCAGCACACCACTCCCTCTCTCCCTCGGTTCTCTCTCTCTTCCTCTCTTCTCTTCTTCCTCCCCTGTTCCTCACCTCTCCTCTGTTCCGCCCTGCGCCCACCTGCACACCACATCATTAACTTCTCATTCAATTTTTTTTTCAAGCAATAACAATTTGTATTCATGGTAACGATTTTTATTAGTTCAGTTTATTGTTTCATTTTGCAATTAAAAATTTGAACATTTGTTATTTGTTGATATCTTTCTAAATTAAATGCTCATAAATTTGTATCATTATTAGGAAAAGGTTTGCATCTTTGATAGACTGAGATTCTATTTTGACACATACTAATGATAAATCTTGATCCTTAATGATTTACTCATTCTACATCATCATATATTGGTATTTACTTCGTCATCTCAACTTTGTTGATGTTCTTTCTTTCATTAATATTAATAAAACTTCTATAAAAAGACTGTAAGTGTTAAAAAAAAAAAAAAACATCACTCAGCAACTGGTAAAACTAGCATGTGACTGCTTTGGGCAAGGTGGATAGAATGGGACAAATATCAGTAAGTTCTCTCCATTTTGGGGAGAACTCTACATTGGTTACTAATTTATTTACAGTTACATGAATGCCTCTCTCTGAGTGTTGAGGTTAAAGAGTAGGAACCTTTCAAGAATGACACCCTTCGTCAGGTTGGGAGGGTTTCAATGTTCTCATAGAAATGATAAATCCCAGTCATGAAGTTTCATTTCTTGAATACTTGTGCTCTTTGAGAATTATACAAAAAAAAAAAAAAAATGAAGTTTCATTTTTTTTTTATCCTTTTCTTGTTCTGGATGAATTCTCAGGTGGGTATCTTTGGTCTTTTGTATTTCTCTGTTTCTACATGAATGTGATGGTCTTTCATAATCTCACTTTTGGTTATATTTTGTTATATATTGCAGTTAGGCCAACCAGATGGATTTCTGATCATCCCCATAGAGGTATGGATATTATTCCCTTTTGACTCCCTTGCTAAATTAGCACCACCTGTTAAGATTAATTATATGCCTAGTATACACTTCATTAGGCACTGAAATCCCCTATCTTTCCCAACCTAAACTGAGGAAGATATTATACTTTGGCAAGTTCAATTGATTGATGCATATGGTAGGGGCTGCATGCATGATTGAGGGTAAACTTAATACGTATTTTGCAACAAGACAACAAAATATATATAGGTGAAATGCTTATATACAACATCATTTTTACCATCATCCTTTCATCCTTTGATAGTCCATAATTTACATATTACTTTTTATGGACATTTCAGCTGTAACATCTCATGTGCATATCCAACCATAATTGTAATATATATGCAGGATGTTTTGGTTAAGTTTGATTTTCAAAACTTTAATTGAAAATGACAAAAAATTTATGCACAAAGAAGAAAAAAGATATAGTATTTGCATTGATGCTTGGTTTTATTGAATGGGAATGGGCGAGTTTTGCATTTCAATGTTAGATTGAAACTTTAATATAAATTAATGTTTCAATTCTATGCATGCTTGCATTAAACCGTAGTACCCGTTCAAGAATCCACATCGGACAAAGAGTATTCTTTGCCGATGGAGATTTCTTGAATTGTCCAATTTCGGACAGTTTGGGAATGCACAAGTCTATATTGTAGTTTATATCTCTTCGCTTAATTTGTTACATCTCTTGGATATTCTGTGTGGTAGATCCCATTGTTCTCTGTGTACATACTAGACGGGTGTAGCAAAGACACCTAGTCTATGTCGTGTACTTGGAGAACTATGGAGAGATGCTGTCGGATTTCCATTAGAGACGTACTAAGCGGTAAGAGATGTTTCCTATGATATAGAATGTGCATTCCTGAATGGGATAGGACCACCTACAAAAATGTTAATGAGTCTACGGCATAGTTTGTATGATGCTTGGTACATGACATTGATAAATATGTGATTTTGTAGGCTATCAGTTATGGACAAGAGTTGGATGACAATTAGGCATAGGTTGGATTCGAAATACATTGATGGGGTCAAATATTTTGTCAATTTTGCCATGGAACGTTCGAGTTGATATGGAAAAATTCGATGTCCATGTAGGAATTGCATGAATGCAGAATGGCATGATGATGAGACTGTGAAAAACCATTTGTACGTGAAAGGGATCATGACTTCTTACATGACGTGGGTACACCATGGGGAACATGTTCCTTTGAATGTCACCCAATTTTTTGTAGATGATGATGACAATGATAGTGTCGAGGATGATAGGACCGACAGTGAAGCTGATGATCGAGATGAAATACCTGAAATGTTGGAAGATGTTGGTAGGGGAATGTTCATGTATCATGATTTAGGGGGTGTTTGTGCTGGAGAAACATGCGAGGGTGTTGATAGTGAGGAAGTTCAGACTTTTGAAAAATTATTGACAGATGCTCAACGTGTTTTGTATCCTGGTTGCAAAAAATATACCCTATTGTCGTTCTTGGTTAAGTTGCTTCATTTGAAGGTATTGAACAAGTGGAGCAATAAGTCATTAACACTGATGTTAGAGCTATTGGCAGACCTTTTACCTGAAGGTCATATTCTTCCAACATCTGTCTATGATGCTAAAAAATTCTTAGAGCCTTGGGATTGGGATACGTGTCTATTCATGCATGTAGGTACGATTGTATGCTATTTTGGAAGGAGAATGAAAAATTGGATAAGTGTACAGTATGTGGGGAGTCAAGATATCAGCTCAATGATGGTAAGGGTAAGAAGATACCTCATAAGATCTCGAGATACTTTCCATTGAAACTGAGGTTACAGAGATTGTTTATGTCGAGGAAGACGGCTATAGATATGAGGTGGCACCAAGAGAAGCGAGTGGATGACGAGAATTATTCAAGGCATCCTGGTGATTCTAAAGAATGGAAAGACTTTGATAAGCAATATCCTGATTTCGCTCGGGACGCTCGTAATGTTAGGCTTGGATTGGCCACTGATGGTTTTAACCCTTTTGGGAACATGAGCAACTCTTACAGTATGTGGCCTGTGATCTTGATGCCTTACAACATGCCTCCCTGGAAATGTATGGGCAATCCATTCTTCATGATGTCATTGCTTATTCCAGGACCACAAGCACCCGGGAGGGAGATTGACGTATACTTGCGCCCGTTAATTGATGAGTTGAAAGAATTGTGGGATGGTGTTTAACTTTTGATGCATGTACCAAACAGACATTTCAAATGCGTGCAGCTATTATGTGGACCATAAATGATTTTCGTGCTTATGGTAACCTATCTGGATGGAGTACAAAAGGTTACAAGGCATGCCCCATTTGTAATTTTGATGCATTATCACAGCCATTAAGAAGCAAAATAGGCTACACGGGCCATCGTCGTTACTTGCTGCAAGATCACAGCTGGCGACGAAGTAAGTTATTTAATGGTAAGATTGAGAAAAAATAAAAACCTTGTGAGTTATCGGGGCAAGATATTTTAGATCAATTGGAGTGTTTACCAAATGTGCAATTCGGGAAACATCCAAACAATCGAAAAAGAAAGCGGTCATCTGAGGAACTTAATTGGACAAAGAAGAGCATTTTTTTTAGTTACCGTATTAGCATGTGCTTAAGATTCGACACAACCTTGATGTCATGCACATAGAGAAGAATATATGTGATAGTTTGTTTGGCACGTTGTTGAGTATTGATGGCAAGAATAAGGATACAGATAAAGCTCGTCTGGATTTGGAGGACCTAAATATCAGAAAAGAATTGCACCTCCAAAAGAATGGGGAGTCATATGTAAAACTAGCTGCATGGTACACTTTGTCTCCAAAGGAAAGACAAGGGTTTTGTGAATTTGTGAAATCAGTTAAGTATCCAGATGGATATTGTGAGAACCCGACCCCTAATTTCCTGGTTTAGTGTGATTTTAATCGTGATTTGGTTTTCTCTTTGGGTTTAGTGGTTGTTTGCTTGAGTTTTTGAGTTAGAATGACTTTTCATTAGCTTTGGGAAGTTTTGAGAGCCAGTGAACCTAGACAGTGACTGTAGGGTCCCATTTGTTTTGCGTGGTCAGCATGGGGAGATTCTTGGTGATTCCAAAAAATTCTCATTTCAGCTTCGTTAGACTAATCTCGCCATTCCCTACAACTTTCGTGTTCACTCCATGCCCATTCGAAGCTCCTAAAATCAGTTTTTCTGGAAATCCCAAAGTTTCCATTCTTTAACCCCTTTGACCAAACAGTTGACTTTTTATGTGGACCCCGGAAGTATGTCAATATTAACCTTGTTGGAAAGATAAATTTATTCTGGACACTTTTCATGTTTTAAGTTTTTTGATCCGAGGTCTAGAAAGCCCTCTAATCTCCATTACAAGTTCTACTTAAGTGTGGACCCCACACCCACCCATTATAAAAAGTACAACTTCATCTCTTTCTCCCTCATTTTCCATTCCAATCGGCTGCAACCTCCCTGCTACAGTACCAGCAACCTTTCTTCTTCTTTTTCCTCCATTTCTCTTGCTCAAATGAAGCCTTCAAGCCACCAATCCGACGAGGAAACTCCGGCAACTTCTTCCCCTTCATCTCCTCTCTCTTTTGACACCATTTTCATGGGAAACCAAGGTGGGCAGCCCCTATTTCAAGCTCCTTCTTATTGATTAATGGCCCTAGAGGTAAGGATCTCTTTCCATCTTCTATTGTTGAGCAATGGCTTTCCCCTTTGTCTTATTTCTTAGCTTGTTTGAATCCATTCCTTCTCTTTGATGAGTTACCATTTTTAGGATTCTTATGGGTTTGTTTTTGGGGGTTTTTGTGTAGCTTGGAGCCTTGGCTTGGAAGAGTGTTTAGGGCTTGATTTGCTTGATTAGAGACCCAAGGCAAGTGGACCAAATGAATTATTTTCATTGATCATGTTTTATACAAATGTGTAGCTTTCATTAATGATTTTCATTACTAATGTTTTACTTCATGACATACTTTTATTGAGATTTGGAATGCACTCATTAGTGTATCTTTCTAGTATATTGCTTTCTTGGAAATGGTATCTTGATGGTATTAAGTATTGACTTGTTTCATGTGATGGATTTCTTTTGGGTGAATGTGAATGGGGTGAAGAGGTTGGATTGATTTTTATGGATGATTTGATGGAAGAATGGATGTAGTTGAATGGTGAATTTGAAGTGTTGAGAATGAAGTTTTGATTGTTTGAAATAGAGGATCGTTTAGCTCACTTTATTACAAGGATCTGACCCTTGAAAATGAGGAGTGTTTGGAGAAAGAAGGGATTGAAAAATGGCTTCAGAATTCTGTGTCCGCAGTAACGTCGGTCAGCCCCGAGATGGACCGACATCTCTCAGTCCCAATTGCAGAGAGCAGCTGTCGGTCAGCTGTCGGCTGACTGAACTCCCTAGTTCGGTCGACCGAGAGACAACGGACAGATCCTTCGGTTCATTTTCCAGAGAGCAACAAACTTCCTGATGTGTGTAGATCTAACAGTCAGCGTCGGTCAGCTGTCGGCCAGTCGACACCCCAATTCGGCTGACCGACAGCCAACCGAGGAGCTGACCGACAGCAATTGGATTGTTCTCTTCTTGAAGAACCCTAGGGAACTGTATTGGAGAAGAGTGAAGAACTGTACCGAAGGAGAAATTCCATCGTCATGACTTTGTTGTTTAGGTCTTTTAGATTTGTTAATGTATATAAGGCCCCGGAATGTTTTCAATTCTTAAAGAGTACCAAATGTATATCAAACCTGACATATGGGACCCTAGTACATTGATTCAAATCTTGGACTTTCAACACTTGGCCCGGAGAATATGAGAAATCCATTCATGCTTTATTTCGACCCGAGTTTCAGTTGTACATGTTAAATCTCGTGTTTTATGACTAGACTTACCCGACAGTATTGAAATTCATGTTTTTAGCATTGTTGCTAACTCGTACATGCCCGACCGATACAGATATGCTTTTGTGCTTATGAGCACCCCATCTCGTCATATGTATTTATTTGATTTGATTTCTTGTATATGACCCATGAGAATAAAACCTTAAGGTAAGATGGGGCCAGAGCTTTGTAGTGCGAACCCATGAACCAAAAGGATTATTATTTTGAGAATAAAACCTTGAGGCAATATGGGGCCAGAGCTTTGTAGTGCGAGCCCATGAGCCAAAAAGAGAACGTGCATACATGTATTTGTTTTGTTTACTTGCATATAACCTATGAGTCGGCACCACTAAGCTTGGATAACCTTGTCAGTCTGATTCACTGACTTGGAGATTCCCCACTTGTCCTGCCAGCTGCAGTTTGGATCCCGATACCCGGTTTATTAACCGTGGTCCCGTCCCGATACCCCGATCGCTCCCGTGGCTCCCAATATCCGGTTCGCTACCGTGATTCCCGATACACGGTTTGCTACCGTGGTCCCGTCCCGTATTATTGTATATGTATATGTAAATTTTGTTGTTCCTCCTCACTTCGGTGACAGAGGTCAACGCCTTGATATGCTTGCTCTATCACTTCGGTGATAGAGGATTTAGCTTTGTGTGGTTGCCATCTTGATAGTTCCTGATCCTTGATTCCCGTACTATTTTATATTGATCATGTCTTTTCTTAATAAAGGATGCATTATTTATAAATGTTTATTGTTTATACATGTTTTAAATGAATTCCCGATTTGTGAAATGTTTATTGTTTATACACGTTCTAAATGAATTCCAGATTTGTGAAATGTTATTGTTTATACCCGCTTTAAATGAGTTTCCGAATTATGAAATGTTCATGTTTTATACATGCTTTAAAGGAATACGTGTTTTGTCAAATATTTATGTTTCATACCCGTTTTATATGAATACAGGATTTTGTCAAGGGATTCATGATTTCCTATACATTTGTAATTATGTACAATTCTGATCAGACAACATGATTTATTACATGTTTTATCGTCCAGTATATTGTTATATCTTTTCACCCGCCTGCCAGACCGTCGTGTCTGGCCCACTACTTTGGTACTCAGGTCCCGACTTCTTCACCCGAGATAAGTGTACGTGTTGGCTGTGGAGCCATGAGCTTACAGGTTGTTTGTCGGCTATGTCATGTAGACATGGAGCTTGACATCGGTATTACGTCACATATGGGGTGGTAATCATTAGCTTATTTTGTATGGCTTCTATTTGCCTCTTGCTTGGGATTGTAATTAATACACATTGTTATTTGTAACTTGAACATACATGGGAATGTAATACCCTGTTGCTGTCAGCTTTGTACTTTTATTGTGATGGTTTATTTCAGTCTGAGATGGATCATTGATAAGATGACTTATGCTTGGGTTGAGTGCGGTGCGGAATCCAATGGCCACGGACTCCGAGTTGCAACACCACGAAAGCTTCCGCTAAATATTCAGAGTGTGTTGGAATTTGTAATCCTCACACACGCGGATCTTGGGAGAAACATAATTATTACTTCACGAACCCCGGGTTTGGGGTCATGACAGGTATGCAACAAATATATCGAGGTCTGTGAGCACGAAGGATGGTAAGGTATCAGACCTGAAAAGCCATGATTGTCATGTTCTTCTGCAACGGCTTATTCCACTTGGAATTCGTGGTTACTTGGACAAGGAAATTTGTATCACTTTATTTAAGTTTGGGAAATTTTTTTTCAACAACTCTGTGCGAAGACATTGATGGTAAAAGACTTGGATGCACTACAAGATAACATAATACTTATTCTTTGTAAGTTAGAAAAGATATTTGTACCAGCATTCTTCGATGTTATGGTGCATTTAGCAGTTCACTTGCCAAGGGAAGCCAAGATTGCTGGACCAGTACAGTATCGGTGGATGTACCCAGTGGAAAGGTGATATTTTAAATTGTTATTAGTTTCTCATTTGGTTTTGTTATTATCTCCTTATATGTTTTGTGATTTACTGAAGGTAGCTCGGAACTTTAAAAGGATATGTTCGTAATCGAGCTCGTCCAGAAGGTTCAATTGCGGAGGCTTATATTGTCAAAGAATGTCTTACCTTTTGCTCGATGTATCTTACTGGTATCGAAACAGTTTTTAATCGCGAGGAACGAAATGCAGATCGAGTTGAAAATGTGCATGGGTTAGCTGTGTTCACCCAAAATGTTCGTCCTTTTGGGCGAATTACAAGAGCAACTGAGGTCTCTCAACAGGAACGAGAGATGACTCATTGGTTTGTCTTGCATAATAGTCCCGAACTGGATCCGTATCTAGAGTATGTGTATGTTAAATATACATATTTGTGAGCATTCTTATTGTACTTTTTAATTGTTTAAAATTTGTTATATGTCAAATTTATGGTTTTATACGTAGGGAACACAAAAATATGTTAGAGTTGGAAAGAAATGGTGACATCACTCATCGCCACCAAGCAGAATTTCCCAAGTGGTTTGCTGAACGTGTAAGCTATACAAATTTAGATTATAAGAATTTTTTTCCATTAGTTTGTAAAACCATAAAAACTTTCATATTCATGTGTGTAGATGAATCGATTACGAGGCGAAGGGTCATATGAAGCAACTGATGAATTGTGGTCACTAGCAAACGGTCCTGATGTGACAATAAAATTGTACTCTGGGGCAATATGCAATGGTGTCTGGTTCCACACTAAAGAGCGTGACAATCGTCGAAAAAGCCAAAACAGTGGGGTAGTTGTAGAAGGAGAACATAATAACAAAGCAATTAACTTCTACGGATACTTAAATAAGGTGTGGGAGATGAGTTACATATTTGGCCATAGTATTTTTTTGTTCCAATGTGAATGGTTCAACCTTGGTAGTGGGAAAACAATTCAGACTGATGCTCATTTTACAAGCATTAATGTGAAAAGTAGATGGTATCAAAATGACCCTTTTGTCCTACCTGATCTGGTGAAACAACTATTTTATGTTAATGATACAAAATTGGGTAGGGATTGGCAAGTTGTGCAACACATACATCATCGAGGAATATGGGATGTTCCTGAGTTGGAAGATATAGGAGTCAGTGAAAATGAATCGTATGTTCCAAGTGACGCATTCCAACAGGATGAATCAACAGAGGTTGCTCCTGTAATGGTCGAAGATAATGAAATAGGTCAACTTCACAGGACTGATCTTGATCTAGAAATCATTCCTCGAGACTGGATTGTCCATTGGGGAAGCAGAGAAGACAATAACATTGATGATTTCATATGTGATGACAATGATGAGGCACAAGTGGAGTATGTCGATTCAGAAGAAGATGATGATGTGCATTCCCAATTTGATTCTGATGAAGAGTAAGATATGTAGATGAATTATTAAGATATTTTCATGGTAATTAATAAATTATGGCTTATATAATTAGTATACTTGGATATTGTCGATTTAATTTATATATTTCTATATGTCAGGTGTTTTATATTATGGGACCAGGTCGCCGAGCCACCACAACAGCTAGTAAGGTTGCATCCTCTGATGCACCTACTAGGGGTGCATCCTCGAGTACACATGTTAAGGCTATATCATCTGATGCACCTACATCACAGCCTGTTGCAGGCACTGATGGTAGCAGTACAGGTTTGATGCGTACTTTACTTTTTAAATATATTTTTCTTAATATGGTGGGCTAGCATCTATTATTAATGTTTGCGCAGCTTCTACCTCCAAGAAATGAGGTCGAGGACCGTCTAGAGGGAAAAATGCTGAGCGTCTTCGTGCAGCTCATGGCCCACTTGATGTTTTGATTCCTGATAGAGTTGGCGTTCCAGTGGGTGTACATTCTTCGAAGGTGATGACAGAGATTGGCTCCCTGACGAGGACGTTTGCCCCTATTAGAAATGTGCACAAATGGAAGCAAATAACAGAAGAGGAGAAGGCACCACTCATTGCACGGTTGTTGGTTAGTAGATATATTTGTTTGGTTTCAACAATATATTTATTTGTGTAGAATGTTACAACATGTATATATAATTTGTATATTTATATTTTGTTGTAGACAAAGTTTAACATTAAAGACTATCGTGAAAAAGTTGGTATTAGAAAGGCCATCGACGTAAAATTTGCTGCGAGGTACAAGGACCACCGATACTATAAGCATATGCACTACAAGGATTTGGTTGAGTCCGGTGTTGACCCAAAGAGCAAGCCATATGGTGACGTGAGTCAGGAGGATTGGGAGTACATAATTGAAACACTTTACAAGGATCCAAAATTTCAGGTAACTTTTATAAGCTATGCAAATTAATATCCACTTTTTATTCCCAATTGTGTACTAATTATATTCTTTGTATATAGGCAAAATCTAAGAAAAATGCGGAAAATCGTGCCAAATTGCCATACAACCACTCGATGGGTTCAAAGTCCTTTCAGTCTGCCCTATATGAAAGGGTTATATACTTTAGCATTTGCTTCCTAAATTTTAATAAATAGGAAATTCATAAATTTGAATATTGATATTTTGATTAACTGTAACAGAGGGACCCTACGACTGATGAGCCACCCCACATTGTTGAATTTTTCACGATTCTCATGTGAACAAGAAGGGTGAGTGGGTTTCTGCTGAGGCAGAGTCAAGATATGTAAGTATTTCAAATTGTAGAAAATTATGTTTTTTTTTTAATAAATTTTTATGATACACTCACTAATTGGGTTTAAATATATTAATTTGTAGGAGCGGATGAAAGAATTGTCCACACAGAACTTAGAAGAGGGTGTAGAGCCATAAACACAGGATGAAATTGCATGCAAAGTCCTTGGCAGCCGACCTGGATATAAGAAAGGATTTGGACATGGCCTAAAGCCTTCATCCTCTAGTCAGTCATTCAGATCCACTGCTGAGTATCGAGAACAAGTTGATTTGATAAAAGAGTTGCAAGCAACTGTTGATTCTCTTCAGAAGGAACGTGATGAAACGAAAGTGAAGCTGGATAAGTTTGAAGACGTGCAACAGAAGTTTGAAGACGCGCAGCAACAGATGATGCAACAACTTTTGCAGATGCAACTTCAAATGTAACGTGCTCTGCAGGGGAACTCAACTAATGTAGACATGCCACCTGAGTCTTATTAGTATCTTTTTACTATCGTTTTAAGTTCAACACTTAAGATTCTTAGTTATTAATGTATCTTTTTCTTTTTTGTAACAGACGAATTCTGCACTTCTACATCAAAGTGGCTGACGAATCAATTGTATGTTTCTTTTTAATCAATTGTATCGCTCGAGGGTAGAGTGACTTTTCGGAACTGACGGTTCGGAGATAAGACTCTCGGTTAGAGAATAAGAGGCGAAAACATCGGATTTTCCATTACTTAGGCTCTAAAACGGCCCGCCGGGGGTCCGGAACGGGAACCGGGCCCCGGAAAAATCGGGAATCAGCACGAGCACCTCATTCGAGGGTAGAGTGACTTGTAGGAACTGACGGTTGGCAGATAGGACTCTCGGTTGGAGAATTAGAGGCGAAAACATCGGATTTTCCAACACTTAGGCTCGAAAACGGCCCGACGGGGGTCCGGAACAGGAACTGGCCTCCGGAAAAATCGAAAACTGGCACGAGCACATCGCTCGAGGGTAGAGTAACTTGTAGGAACTGACAGTTTGTAGATAGGACTCCCGGCTAGAGAATTAGAGGCGGAAACTTCGAATTTTCCAACACTTAGGCTCGAAAATGGCCGGCCGGGGGTCCGGAACGGGAACTGTCCCCCGGAAAAATCGAAAACCGGCATGAGCACCTCGCTCGATGGTAGAGTGACTTGTAGGAACTGACGATTTGCAGATAGGACTCCCGTTTAGAGAATTAGAGCCGAAAACATCGAATTTTCCGAGACTTAGGCTCGAAAACGGCCCATCGGGGTCTAGAACGGGAACCGCGCCCCGAAAAAATTAAAAACTGGCACGAGCACCTCGCTCGAGGGCAGAGTGACTTGTAGGAACTGATGGTTCGCAGATAGGACTCTCGGTTAGAGAATTAAAGGCGAAAACATCGGATTTTCCAATATTTAGGCTCTAAAACGGCCCGCCAGGGGTACGGAACGGGAACCGGGCCTCGGAAAAATCGGGAATCAGCACGAGCACCTCGTTCGAGGGTAGAGCGACTTGTAGGAACTGATGGTTGGGAAATAGGACTCTCGGTTGGAGAATTAGAGGCGAAAACATCGGATTTTCCAACACTTAGGCTCGAAAACGGCCCGCCGGGCGTCTGGAACAGGAACCGGCCTCCTGAAAAATCGGAAACCGGCACGAGCACCTCGCTCTACGGTAGAGTCACTTGTAGGAACTGACGGTTTGCAGATAGGACTCCCGATTAGAGAATTAGAGGCGAAAACATCGCATTTTCCAACACAGTCTCGAAAACGGACCGCCGGGGGTCCGAAATAGGAACCGAGCCCCGGAAAAACCAGAAACCAGCACGAGCACCTCACGCGAGGGTAGAGAGACTTATAGGAACTGATGGTTCGCAGGTAGGACTCTCGGTTGGAGAATTAGAGGCGAAAACATCGGATTTTCCAACACTTAGGCTCGAAAACGGCCCCCCGGGGGTCCGGAACAGGAATCGGCCTCCTGAAAAATCGAAAACCGGCACGAGCACCTCACTCTACGGTAGAGTCACTTGTAGGAACTGACGGTTGGCAGATAGGACTCTCTGTTAGAGAATTAGAGGCGAAAACATCGAATTTTCCGACACTTAGGCTCGAAAACGGCCCGCCGGGGGTCCGGAATTGGATCCGGCCCTAGAAAAATTGAAAACAGGCGCGAGCACCTCTCTCGAGGGTAGAGTGACTTGAAGGAACTGACGATTCGCAGATAGTACTCTCAGTTAGAGAATTAGAGCCGAAAACATCGAATTTTCCTAGACTTAGGCTCGAAAATAGCCCGCCGGGGGTCCAGAACGGGAACCAGGCCCCGGAAAAATCGTAAACTGGCACAAGCACCTCGCTCGAGGGTAGAGTGACTTGTAGGAACTGACGGTTCGCTGATAGGACTCTCGGTTATAGAATTAGAGGCGAAAGCATCCTATTTTCCAACACTTAGGCTCGAATACGACCCCCCGGGGGTCCGGAACGGGAACCGGGCCCCGGAAAAATCGGAAACCAGCACGAGCACCTCGCTCTAGGGTAGAGTGACTTGTCGGAACTGATGGTTCATAGATAGGACTCTCGGCTAGAGAATTAACGCGAAAACATTGGATTTTCCAATATTTAGGCTCTAAAACGGCCCGCCGGGGGTCCGGAATGGGAACTGGGCCCTTGAAAAGTCAGGAATCGGCACGAGCACCTCGTTCGAGGGTAGAGTGACTTGTAAGAACAGACGGTTGGCAGATAGGACTCTCGGTTGGAGAATTAGAGGCGAAAACATCGGATTTTCCAACACTTAGGCTCGAAAACGGCCAGCCGGGGGTCCGGAATAGGAACCAGCCTCCGGAAAAATCTGAAACTGGCACGAGCACCTCGCTCGAGGGTGGAGTGACTTGTAGGAACTGACGGTTTGTAGATAGGACTCCCGGTTAGAGAATTAGAGGCGAAAACATCGGATTTTCCAATACAAAGTCTCGAAAACGGACCGCCGGTGGTCCGGAATAGGAACCGAGACCCGGAAAAATTGGAAACGGGCACGAGCAGCTCGTTCGAGGGTAGAGTGACTATTTGGAATTGACGGTTGGCAGGTAGGACTCTCGGTTAGAGAATTAGAGGCGAAAACATCGGATTTTCCAACACATAGGCTCGAAAACGGCCCACCGGGGCTCCGAAATAGGAACCGGGACCCCAGAAAATTCAAAAACTGGCACTCGCTCGAGGGTAGAGTGACTTGTAGGAACTGACGGTTCGCAGATAGGACTCCCGGTTAGAAAATTAGAAGCGAAAACATTGGATTTTCCATGACTTAGGCTTGAAAACGGCCCACCGGTTGTCCGGAACTTGAACCGGGCCCCAGAAAAATTGGGAATCGGCACGAGCACCTAGGTTGAGGGTGAAATGACTTGTAGGATTTGACGGTTCACAATTAGGACTCCCGGTTAGAGAATTAGAGCCGAAAACATCGAATTTTCCTAGACTTAGGCTTGAAAACGGCCCACCGGTTGTCCGGAACGTGAACCGGGCCCTGGAAAAATCAGAAATCGGCACGATCACGTCGCTCGAGGGTAGAGTGACTTGTAGGAACTGACAGTTCGCAGATAGGACTCTCGGTTAGAGAATTAGAGGCGAAAACATCGGATTTTCCCAACACTTAGGCTCGAAAACGGCCCACCGGGGGTTCAGAACGGGAACCGGGCCCCGGAAAAATCAAAAACAGGCACGAGCACCTTGCTCGAGGGTAGAGTGACTTGTTGGAATTGATGGTTCTGAGATAGGACTCTCGGTTAGAGAATTAGAGGCGAAAACATCGGATTTTCCATTACTTAGGCTCTAAAACGGCCCGCGGGGGGTCCGGAACGGGAACCGGGCCCCGGAAAAATAGGGAATCGGCACGAGCACCTCGTTCGAGGGTAGAGTGACTTCTAGGAATTGACG
Source organism: Umbellularia californica (assembly GCA_028538565.1). Lineage (NCBI taxonomy): Eukaryota > Viridiplantae > Streptophyta > Magnoliopsida > Laurales > Lauraceae > Umbellularia > Umbellularia californica. Next base: position 29,959,539 of record JAPQWN010000011.1, read on the forward strand.
GTTGGCAGATAGGACTCTCGGTTGGAGAATTAAAGGCAAAAACATCGGATTTTCCAACACTTAGGCTCGAAAACGGCCCGACGGGGGTCCGGAATAGGAACCGGCCTCCCGAAAAATCGGAAACTGGCACTAGTACATCGCTCGAGGGTAGAGTGTCTTGTAGGTATTGACAGTTTGCAGATAGGACTCCCGGTTAGAGAATTAGAGGCGAATGGTAGAGTGACTTGTAGGAATTGACGATTTGCAGATAGAACTCCCGGTTAGAGAATTAGAGCCGAAAACATCGAATTTTCCTAGACTTAGGCTCGAAAACGGCCCCCAGGGGTCCGGAACGGGAACCGGGCCCCGGAAAAATTGGAAACCAGAACGAGCACCTCGCTTGACGGTAGAATGACTTGTCGGAACTGACGGTTCGTAGATAGGACTCTCAGCTAAAGAATTACAAGCGAAAACATAGGATTTTCCAATACTTAGTCTCTAAAACGGCCCACTGGGGGTCCATAACGGGAACCGGGCCCTGGGAAAATTGGGAATTGGCACGAGTACCTCGTTCGAGGGTAGAGTGACTTGTAGGTACTGACGGTTGGCAAATAGGACTCTCGTTTGGAGAATTAGAGGCGAAAACATGGGATTTTCCAACACTTAGGCTCGAAAACGGACCGCCGGGGGTCCGGAACAGGAACCGTCCTCCAGAAAAATCGGAAACTGGCACAAGCACCTCGCTCGTGAGTAGAGTGACATGTAAGAACTGACGATTTGCAGATAGGACTCCCGGTTAGAGAATTAGAGGGGAAAACATCGGATTTTCCAATACATAGTCTCGAAAACGAACCGCCGGGGGTCCGGAATAGGAACCGAGACCCGGAAAATTCGAAACGGGCATGGGCAGCTCGGTCGAGGGTAGAGTGACTTGTAGGAACTGATGGTTCGCAGGTAGGACTCTCGGTTAGAGAATTAGAGGCAAAAACATCGGATTTTCCTAGACTTAGGCTCGAAAACGGCCCGCAGGGGGTTCGGAATGGGAACCGGGACCCGGAAAAATCGGAAACCGGCACGATCACCTCGTTCGAGGGTAGATTGGCTTTTAGGAACTGATGGTTCGCAGATAGGACTCTTGGTTAGAGAATTAGAGGCGAAAACATCGGATTTTCTAACAGTTAGTCTTGAAAATGGCCCGTCGACGGTCCAGAACGGGAACCGGCCCCCGGAAAAATCGAAAACCGGCACGAGCACCTCACTCTAGGGTAGAGTCACTTGTAGGAACTAACGGTTCGCAGATAGGACTGTCGGGTAGAGAATTAGAGGCGAAAATATCGAATCTTCCAATACATAAGCTCGAAAATGGCCCGTCGGGGGTCCGAAACGGGAACCGGTCCCTAGAAAAATCGAAAAACCGGCGCGAGCACCTCGCTCGAGGGTAGAGTGACTTGTAGGAACTGACGATTTGCAGATAGGACTCCCGGTTAGAGAATCAGAGCCGAAAACATTGAATTTTCCTAGACTTAGGCTCGAAAACGGCCCGCCGGGGGTCCGGAACAGGAACCGGGCCCCGAAAAAATTGAAAACCGACACGAGCACCTCCCTCGTGGGTAGAGTGACTTGTAGGAACTGACAGTTCACAGATAGGACTCTCGGTTAGAGAATTAGAGGCGAAAACATCGGATTTTCCAGTACTTAGGCTCGAAAACGGGCCCCCAGGGGTCCGGAACGGGAACCGGGCCCCGGAAAAATTGGAAACCGGCACGAGCACCTCGCTTGAAGGTAGAGTGACTTTTCGAAACTGACGGTTCTTAGATAGGACTCTCGGTCAGAGAATTAGAGTCGAAAACATCGGATTTTCCAATACTTAGGCTCTAAAACAGCCCCCCGGGAGTCCGGAACGGGAACCGGGCCCTAGAAAAATAGAAAACCAGCGCGACCACCTCGCTCAAGGGTAGAGTGACTTGTAGGAACTGATGATTCGCAGATAGGACTCCCGGTTAGAGAATTAGAGCCGAAAACATTGAATTTTCCTAGACTTAGGCTCGAAAACGGCCCGGCGGGGGTCCAGAACAGGAACCAGGCCCCGGAAAAATCGAAAACTGACACGAGCACCTCCCTCGTGGGTAGAGTGACTTGTAGGAACTGACGGTTCGCAGATAGGACTTGCGGTTAGAGAATTAGAGGCAAAAACATCAAATTTTTCAGTACTTAGGCTCAAAAACTGCCCTTCGGGGTCTGGAACGGGAACCCGGCCCCGGAAAAATTGGAAACTGGCACAAGCACCTCGCTTGGCGGTAGAGTCACTTGTCGGAACTGACGGTTCATAGATAGGTCTCTCGGTCAGAGAATTAGAGGCGAAAACATCGGATTTTCCAATACTTAGGCTCTAAAACGGCCCACCGGGGGTCCGGATCGGGAACCGGGCCCCAAAAAAATCAAAAACTGGCGCGAGCACCTCGTTCGAGGGAAGGGTGACTTGTTGGAACTGACGATTGGCAAATAGAACTCCCGGTTAGGGAATTAGAGCCGAAAACAACGAATTTTACTTGACTTTGGCTCGAAAACTGCCCGCCGGGGGTCCGGAACGGGAACCGAGCCCCGGAAAAAACGCACACCAGCACAAACACCTCGCTCGAGGGTAGAGGGACTTGTGGGAATTGACAGTTCACAGATAGGACTCCCGGTTAGAGAATTAGAGGTGAAAACATCGGATTTTCCAACACATAGTCTCGAAAACGGACCGCCGGGGGTCCGTAATAGGAACTGAGCCCCAGAAAAACTGGAAACCGGCATGAGCACCTCACTTGAGGGTAGAGTGACTTATAGGAACTGATGGTTCGCAGGTAGGACTCTCGGTTAGAGAATTAAAGGCGAAACCATCGGATTTTCCAATACTGAGGCTCTAAAACGGCCCGTCGGGGGTCTAGAACGGGAACTGGGCCCCGGAAAAATCGGGAATCGGCACGAGCACCTCGTTCGAGGGTAGAGTGACTTGTAGGAACTGACGGTTAGCAAATAGGACTCTCGGTTGGAGAATTAGAGGCGAAGACATCGGATTTTCCAACACTTATGATCGAAAACGGTCCGCCGGGGGTCCGGAACAGGAGCCGGCCTCCTGAAAAATCGGGAATAGGCACGAGCACCTCGTTCTAGGGTAGAGTCACTTGTAGGAACTAACGGTTTGCAGATAGGACTCCCGGTTAGAGAATTAGTGGCGAAAACATCGAATTTTCCAACACTTAGGCTCGAAAACGGCCCACCGGGGGTCCGGAACTGGAACCGGCCTTAGAAAAATTGAAAACCAGCGCGAGCACCTCGCTCGAGGGTAGATTGACTTGTAGGAACTGACGATTCACAGATAGGACTCTCGGTAGAGAATTAGAGCTGAAAACATCGAATTTTCCTAGACTTAGGCTCGAAAACAGCCCGCCGGGAGTCCAGAACGGGAACCGCGCCCAGGAAAAATCGTAAACCGGCACGAGCACCTCGCTCGAGGGTAGAGTGACTTGTAGAAACTGACGGTTCGCACATAGGACTCTCGGTTAGAGAATTAGAGGCGAAAACATCGGATTTTCCAAGACTTAGGCTTGAAAACGGCCCGCCGGGGGTCTGGAACGGGAACCGGGCCCCGGAAAAATAAAAAATCGACATGAGCACCTCGTTCGAGGTTAGGGTGACTTGTAGGAACTGACGGTTGGCAGATAGGACTCTCGACTAGAGAATTAGAGGCAAAAACATTAAATTTTCCAACACTTAGGCTCGAAAACGGCCCGATGGGGGTCCGGAACGGGAACCGGGCCCCGGAAAAATCGGAAATCCACAGAATCACCTCGCTCAAGAGTAGAGTGACTTGTAAGAACTGACGGTTCGTAGATAGGACTCCCGGTTAGAGAATTAGGGGCGAAAACATCGGATTTTCCAAGACTTAGGCTTGAAAATGGCCCGCCGGGGGTCCGAAACTGGAATTGGGCCCCAGAAAAATCGAAAATCGGCATGAGGACCTCGTTCGAGGGTAGTGTGACTTGTAGGTACTGACGATTGGCAGATAGGACTCTCGGCAAGAGAATTAGAGGCGAAAACATTGGATTTTCCAACACTTAGGCTCGAAAACGGCCCGACGGGGGTCCGGAACGGGAACCGGCCTCCGGAAAAATCGGAAATTGGTACGACCACCTCGCTCGAGGGTAGAGTGACTTGTAGGAACTGACGGTTCGCGGACAGGACTCCCGGTTAGAGAATTTGAGGTGAAAACATTGGATTTTCCAAGACCTAGGCTCGAAAACGGCCCGCCGGTGGTCCGGAATGTGAACCGGGCCCCGGAAAAATTAGGAATCGGCACGAGCACCTTGCTCGAGGGTATTGTAAATTGTAGGAACTGACGGTTCGCAGATAGGACTCCCGGTTAGAGAATTAGAGGAGAAAACATCGAATTTTGCAAGACTTAGGCTCAAAAATGGGCCGCCGGGTGTCCGGAACGGGAACCGGGCCCCGGAAAAATTGGAAATCGGCACGAGCACCTCGTTCGAGGGTAGAGTGACTTGTAGGAACTGACGGTTGGCAGATAGGACTCTCGGTTGGAGAAGTAGAGGCGAAAACATTGGATTTTCCAACACTTAGGCTTGAAAATGGCCCGACAGGGGTCCGGAAAAGGAACCGGCCTCCGGAAAAATCGGAAATTGACATGAGCACCTCGCTCGAGGGTAGAGTGACTGGTAGGAACTGACGGTTCACAGATAGGACTCACGGTTAGAGAATTTGAGGCGAAAACATTGGATTTTCCAAGACTTAGGCTCGAAAACGGCCTGCCGGTGGTCCGGAACGTGAGCCGGTCCCCAGAAAAATTGGGAATTGGCACGAGCACCTCACTTGAGGGGAAAATGACTTGTAGAAACTGACCGTTCGCAGATAGGACTCCCAGTTAAAGAATTAGAGCCGAAAACATCGAATTTTCCTAGACTTAGGCTCGAAAACGGCCCGCGGGGGGTCCGGAACGGGAACCGGGCCCCGGAAAAATCGGAAACCGGCACGAGTACCTCGTTCGAGGGTAGATTGACTTGTAGGAACTGATGGTTTGCAGATAGGACTCTTGGTTAGAGAATTAGAGGGGAAAACATCGGATTTTCCAACACTTGGGCTTGAAAATGGCCCGCCGGCGGTCCAAAACGGGAACCGGCCCCCGGAAAAATAGGAAACCGGTATGAGCACCTCCCTCTAGGGTAGAGTCACTTGTAGGAACTAACGGTTCACAGATAGGACTGTCGGTTAGAGAATTAGAGGCGAAAACATCGAATTTTCCAATACATAAGCTCGAAAACGGCCCGCCGGGGGTCCGGAACAGGAACCGGCCCCTAGAAAAATTAAAAACTTGCGTGAGCACCTCGGTCGAGGGTAGAGTGACTTGTAGGAACTGACGATTCGCAGATAGGACTCCCGGTTAGAGAATTAGAGCCGAAAACATCGAATTTTCCTAAACTTAGGCTCGAAAACGGCCCGCCGGGGGTCCGAAACGGGAACTAGGCCCCGGAAAAACCGGAAACCAGCACGAGCACCTCGGTCAAGGGTAGAGTGACTTGTAGGAACTGATGGTTCGCGATAGGACTCTCGGTTAGAGAATTAAAGGCGAAAACATCGGATTCTCCAACACTTAGGCTCGAAAACGGCCCCTCGGATGTCCGGAACGGGAACCGGGCCCCGGAAAAATCAGAAACTGGCATGAGCACATCGCTCGAGGGTAGAGTGACTTGTAGGAACTGACGATTTGCAGATGAGACTCCCGGTTAGAGAATTAGAGGCGAAAACTTCGAATTTTCCAACACTTAGGCTCGAAAATGGCCGGCCGGGGGTCCGGAACGGGAACCGTCCCCCGGAAAAATCAGAAACCGGCACGAGCACCTTGCTCAATGGTAGAGTGACTTGTAGGAACTGACGGTTCGTAAATCGGACTCCCTTTTAACGAATTAGACCTAAAAACGTTGGATTCTTAACACTTAGTCTTGAAAATAGGCTGTTGGAGGTCGAAAACAGGAATTGGCTATCAGACAGCCTAGAAACCAGCACGGGTACCTTGTTCAAGGCCAAAGTAACTCGTTGGAATTTATGGTTAGTGAATCGGACTTCCGGTTATCGAATTAGACACAGGACCGCCCGATTCTCAACACTTAGGCTGAAAAATAGGCCGCCGAAAAACTTAGGAAAAGATCTATATATATACATGTTTATCTTTCATTTATAATTTAATTCATTGAAAAGATTCTAATGTTGTTTTTGTCATTGCAGATTGATTGACGCTTTGGGGTCGGTTGTAGACTTTTGGGAGTCTTTTATTATTTTTTGTTTATTTGTATATGTACATTGGATATTTATATGGGACTGTATCATTATTGATTGTAATATTTGGTTAATGAGATGAATGATTTGATGAAAAATGGTGATGGTTGTTTGTTGATTGTTAGTTTGGTGTAACTTTTATTCAGTGTATTATATTTTATGTTTTTTTTTTAGTATGGTTTTTGATGTTAGTTTGTGTTGGTTGTTGAATGGAAAAGATGTGAAAGGTATTAATTGTGTTAGTTTTTTATTGAACACAGGTATTAGTGGTGTACAGGTGAAAATTTTTATTGGAATAACATTTTTGAAGAAGGGTTATTTTAAAAAAAAATCAACTTTTTGCGACGAAATTAAAATCGTCGCTAAAAGTGTATTTATTCAATTATTTTGAACTTTTTACGACAAAATTAAAATCGTCGCTTAAAAAATTATCTTTTTAGTGACGATTTTTTTACGTCGCGAAAAATTAATGAAATTATTAGTTTTATATATTTTCTATTTATGAAAAAATTATTTGCGACGATTTGTTTACGTCGCGAAAAATTAATTAAATTATTATTTCTACATTTTTTATTCATGTAAAAAATTATTTGCGGCGATTTTTTACGTCGCGAAAATTAATTAAATAAAAATTTTTATTTTTTTTACACTGGTGGAATAGCTTTTAGCTACGTTTTTTAAAATTTTAGCGACGTTTTTTTTTTTTTTTTGTCGAAAAAAGTTTTTTTTTTTTGCGATGAAAATAAAATTGCGTCGCAAAATACTTTCTGCGACGAGGCTATTGCGACGAACACACGACGAAAAAAAACGTCGCAAAATACTATTGGCGATGAGTTTTTTGAATTTAGCGGCGAAAAAAATTGTCGCAAAAAACGATTTTTGTTGTAGTGATTTATCATTGAAAAGAGTTAATCAGATGGTACTGATGATCATTGTGATTAATCGGGTCACAATGATGATGTTGATCTATTCTGGTTGGACATATTTATTCCAATTGATCTATGGATATAATTGATGGAGGGCCCTACTTGCAGTAATTGGAAAGTTTAGGGTCTTCTTATAAATGTTCATAAGATTGGAGTACAATTACATTTATATAGTGGAGTTATTTACAATAAACTATGAGTCCGAAGTTCACATGAGATTTGGGGTCTGGGTATCTCAGTTGGAGTTGGTTTCTCAGGAATCCTTAGTAGTCCCCATGCTAGCCCTAAGAAGATAAAGTTATTAATCCAATTGGAACTCTTAAGGAAAGGAGGAGTAGGACATATACTAATAATAGAAGTGAGACTTCTAATTGTGGACCAAGAGGAGGTTTACTTGAGGGTATGGATAGACGTCCCATACCAAGCATCCATGACCAGTAAAGGATGCCCAAGCCCCTCTGTCTTCTCCATTCTCTCCTCTGGTTTCCTTTTAGAGAGCCTAGGGTTTTCTTCTCCTTAAAGATCCCACCATTTTCTTTGAGAGATTCTCTCCAAGAGGGTCATAGTGTGGAAGAACATAGAGGCTAAGGAGATTAAATAAATGAAAGGGTTTCATGGAATCAATTAATCAAGTTCTCGAGCTGAGCACAACCAAGCTCCTCGGTTATAGATCTACATCTAGTTTCATTTAGTAGATCTTGTTATGCTTGTTCTTTTTTATCTATCTTTTTCTTGATGGATCTCTAATCTTAATACATGAGAAGAGGGTCTTAGTTGTTGGGATTGAGTTTTTGGTCTTAAGGGTATTTGATCCCTGCTTCAACTGGGTCAAAAGTTTTGAAAGCCTGTCAGGAGGCCCACCTACTTCCAACACCTACAACGCATCTAAAACTCTTTAAATAGTCCCTTTCCTTATTCCTAGTATCAAAACAATGATTTCAGAGAAGAGAGAGTCAGAGAAGGGAGAAGGGAGAAGAAATTGAGAGAGGGAAATATCTGCCATATTCTACCGGAAAGAAACCTGAGTAGGGCGAAGAACTGTGATAAAGCTGCCACTGGAGGGGAAGGAGGAGATTGAAGGAGAGATCTGAGATGGAGAGGAAATAGGGTTGTTTTTTTGTCTTTTGGAAGTAGAACATGGGGCAACAACTTACAAGTAACAAGGGCATTCATGTTTAGCACATATCCCGTTTGGGAGTTTGTGCATTCAACTAGGGCGACTGCCCCAAGTCCACATAACGTGGGTTTACCCTTGTTTAATAGTTTGTTTATTTAAGTTGATGGGGAGGAGTCCTAGGGTAGTAAAGTAGATTCTCCCTTTATCACAAAGATGACCATAACTAATAAATTTTGACTATTTACCATCTAATACATTTGTAATCTAGATCACTCTACATTGATCACCATGCAAATTCAACAACGATAAAAAAAATTATATTCTTCTAATCAGTTTTCCACATGATCATAACCTTTGATCTCAAAAGGTTAACACTTATCTTGACTCTCATATGTTGACATTCGGATCTTTAATTTATTTAATTAGGCAACTAATCATGTGAAGATAAATAGTCTATAATTATCTTTTTTATTTATTACGTTAGTTATCCTATTTTTTTATGCTTTCCTTTTTTATTTTCGGACTTCTATCGGGGATTCGTATAATATATTAGTTGACTACAATTTCAACTAGAATGCTTTGTGTTACCATGGAGGACCCAGGGTTCTCATTTGAGGGGGGTTGTCGATGGTCAAGGTTTCATCACATCTATTGTGGGGTCCATCCATATCGTCAAGTTGTGGATGTCTCTGTCCATCATCAATCCATCAGGATCATATACATGTCATTAGGTGATGATGTGTTAAGTATTTGCATGAGCAACTTGCATTGTATGATTAAGCAAGAAACAATAAAGAACAACAAAAACATAAAAATTAGGTCTACATTCATTCAATTGATAAAATAACTGTAGTGGCCAAGATCTTCCATTTTTGAGATTCCAATTTTCTAGGCACTATTCTACACCTGGAACCTCATCAAATCAATGATCTAGATCACCCAAGGAGAGTACAAATCCTTTTATGAGGATCATATCATTCTTCCTAATCCAATGTCATTTATCTTGAAAGCTGAAACCTACTTCCATTTAACATAACACTTGTGTCCTAAAATTTGAATTTCACACCGAAAGTTCCAAACATCATAAGCACGGACTAAGAGATATTGAGAGAGGCGGTGAGAGAGATCTAGTGTTAAGAGTTATGGAAGGGGGGGGGGGGGGGGGGGGGGGGGGGGTGGAGGAGGAGGAATACATGTCTCTTTGTGAATGTTGTGCATTCATTGATCATCATATATATATATATATTTATTTATTTCTTTTTCAGTGATGGCTTCCAAAAATATCATTGTTGGCCTTAATAAGGGAGATAAGTTAGATGGTAATAGCTATGATAAGTGGTATCGATCTATGATTTACTTGTTCGATGAACAAGAGGTCACGTATACCTTGGAATCGATTAAGACTTGACCCGAATTAGCAAATGATGTTGCACCCATGTTTGCATTGAATGATTTTGAGAAATGGGATAAAGATAATCGGACTGTTCACAACATTATGCTGAGTAGTATACATTTTGAATTGGTTCCCACTTATAAAACCTACGGTACGGCTCAGGATATGTTGGATGCCTTGAAAGAAGAATATGGTGAAATTACCACCGGTAAGGCCCGTGTGATTACCATGGAATTCGATGCATATAGGATGGCCCCAGGTGTAAACCCCAGGGACCACCTCCACAAAATGAGTTAAATGATTGGTAAACCTCAGGGACCACCTCCGCAAAATGAGTCAAATGATTGTGGATCTTGCAAGGGCAGGAAATGTACTAACTGAGGACAAAAAAAAAATCATTGCAGTCCTGCGATTTTTACCTGATTCTTGGCGCACAATAAAAAAAATTGACCCACTCTGAGGCAGTCAAAACTTTTAAGGATCTGTGTCGCCATCTCAGGCTCAAAGCCTAAAGAGTTTAAGTAGAGATCGCTGGACAAGCACTATTTGCAAAACAGCAGCCTGTTTCAGGGTCGGGGACTAAGGGAACCAAACATAAATGTAAGTTTCAAAATGGGACTTTTTAAAATGGGGGAGACCGCCGGAAAAAGCCTAAACAGGACCAGAATGCACCCAAACAAGACCAAAAGAAGCATCGAAAGTGTAACAAGCCCAGAGACTTAGCCAAAACCAAATGCTATAAATGTCAGGAACTTGGCCACATCGCTAAAACTTGCCCCAAGCGAAATATGGTAAACACCCTAACTTTGTCACTCTCTTTGGTTTGCTCTGAAGCACTATATGTGGACGAAAGTTCTAACAGATGGATAAGTGATTCAGGGGAAACCAAGCACATGACAAAGGATAGAAGTGGTTTTCGGGAGTTCAAGTTAATAGATGTCGGTTGGAACAAGCTTTACATGGGAAATAATTCATCAAAAGACATATTGGGAATCGATGATTATTTTATTCCTACGTCTATAGAGAAAACTATGGTGCTCCATGAGACGCTTTTTGTACCTGGCATTAGGCGGAATCTCCTCTCTGTTTGCCGGCTCGTAAGGGACGGTTTTGATTTTTGTTTTACTAGGGATAAAGTTTCCATTAGGAAAAATATTTCTATTTATGCATGGGGTTTTATTGTAGGAGACTTATATGTTTTAGATTTCAATAATTCTATGGTTGGATTTTTTGATTCTTTTATGGTGCATGACACAAGTTCTAAATCTATTAAGTGGCATGCTCGATCATGCCACATAGGAAAGATCGGATGATCCGATTGGCTAGGGAAGGACTGCTTGGATCTCTCACGCAAGTACAGATGCCCACATGTGAATCTTGTGTGACAGGCAAAGTAACAAGAAAACCTTTTCAAAGGTAGAAAGATCCAAGGCCACGCTTAGATATATCCACTCTGACATTTGTGGACCAATGAACGTGGCTAATAGACAAGGAACTCGTAATAGTCGTGTTTTTTTTTTATTTCCCACGAAAATGAGGCAATTGATTTTTTTTCAAATTTTTTACAAAAGAAGTTCAAAATAGGTTTGACAAAAACATTAAGACCCTTTAGACCGATCGAGGTGGAGAATACGCTTCGAAGTTTTTTAAAAGTTTTTGCATGGAAATTGGAATTTCTCGTCAACTGACTATGGCCTACACCCCACAACAAAATGGAGTTACGGAAAGACGAAATAGGACCCTGTTAGGCATGGTTAGATCAATGATGGCTCACGCAAATTTACCCATTTCCTTTTGCGGAGATGCATTATTAACTGCAACATATATATTAAATAGAGTTCCCTCTAAGTATGTTCCAAAGACTCCGTATGAGTTGTGAACCGGTATAAAACCTTCCGTGGGAGACCTACGCCCGTGGGGTTCTTTATGGCATGTCCTTATATCGCATCCTGATAAATTAGAGCATAAGACGATTCCAAGCATCTTTGTGAGATACTCTAAATTGTCAAAAGGATACGTTCTAGTTCATGAGAATGTCAACGGTAGATTAATTGAAAAAGAATCTCATGACATAGATTTCTTCGAGTTTCAATATCCTGAAAAGAAGAAGACAAAGGTGTCCATTGAACTATTTGAAATGGCTGACTTCTCCTACCAACAAGAGCCAACACCACTTGCTGGATTAATGGAAGAGATCTTATGGAGTCACAGGCAAGTGAGAGTGATCATGATGCCCTTCGTCATTCTTCTCGTGGATTAATTCCAAAGAAGTATTTCGAAATTGAGGGAACTTCTTATGCATACATTGTAATTGATGAGGACGAATCACGTTCTTATAAAGAAGCAATGGAATCGGCAAACTCGAAGGAATGGATACTCGCGATGAATGATGAAATTAGCTTTATGCGTAAGAACTATGTATGGGATCTTATGGATCTTCCCAAGGATAGGAAAGCCATTACCAATAAATGGGTTTTGAAAATTAAGCAAAAAGCTAATGCTTCCATTGACAAATTTCAAGCTAGGCTTGTGGCTAAAGGGTTCACATAGAAAGAAGGTGTGGATTATGAAGAAACTTTCTCCCTTGTGGTGAGATTTTCTTCTGTCCACATGATCTTATATATTGTGGCCCACATGGATTTAAAACTACACCAGATGGATGTTAAGAATGCTTTTTTAAATGGTGATCTTAAGGAAGAAATATACATGAAACAAGTGATAGGATATGTAGAAAAAGGCCATGAGGATAAAGTTTGTAAACTCCATAAATCTATTTATGGCCTTAAACAATCCTCGAGACAATGGTACAAAAAGTTTCATTATACAATCATGTCAAATAGTTTCTCCATGTAGTACGAAGATCATTGCGTTTACATCAAGCGATCTAAACATAAATTTGTATTGCTATCCCTTTATGTTGATGATATTCTTTTGGCTTGCATTGATATTGGATTTTTAATTGAGACCAAACCTTGGTTGTCAACTGTTTTTGAAATGAAAGATTTGGGTGAGGCTGAGTTCATTTTGGGGGTTAAAATTTCGCGAAATTGTACAAAATGCATTCTTAGCCTGTCCAAAACAACTTACATCGAGAAAATTTTAGAGAAATTTAGAATGGCCAATGCTAGTCTCGTTGAGACCCCGATTGATAAGGGTTGCAAGTTAAGTGTAATGCAATGTCCTCAAATAGATGCTGAAACAAAATACCCTATGCCAGCACTGCAGAAAGTTTAATGTATGCTATGTTGTGCACACAACCGATATTTGCTATGTAGCTGGGTTGGTTAGTCGATTTCAAAGTAACCCGGGTATTGCTCATTGGAATGCCGTCAAACGTATCTTCCGATATTTAAAGGGCGAAAAAGATACGATGCTTTGCTATCACAGTGGTGGCTTGAGTTTATTAGCATATAGTGACTCATCCTTTTCGTATGATCCCGATGACGGCAAATCCACATCAGGATATGTGCTCTTACTAGGCGGGGGAGCCATTTCATGGTCCAATAAGAAGTAGGAGTGTACGATCATGTTTGATGGACCAAGCTTTTTGGCTTTTCCTTCGGCTCTTCCGTCCCGAGGCCACCCCTGAGGCCGGCAGAGGGAGGAGAAGAAAGCTCGAGCATCACTATTTTTTTTGTACGGGTATGCCAGATTTTCTGTTCTACTTGGAATTTAGAAATGGTGATCTGAAGATTCACCTTCACAAGTAGAAAGGAAATCAATGTTTTTTCTAACTTTCCAAATTGCACATATATTTAAGAAAAGAGACAAGTTTTTCTTTGAATGCCGTAGGAGGCGATTTTTTTGTTTGTTTGCTGTGAAAGGCGGTTTTGCCGTAAAGGGCGATGTTTGCCGTGAAAGGCGATTTACAAATCTCATCAATAGTGAAAGACAAGAATTGTGATTTTTTGTCTCTTTAAAAAAAATACAAAATACAATGGAAAAATTAGAAAGGGAACCTGACTTCTCAGGAGATTGCGGGGACTCGTTCAGATCGACGGTCGCAAGTCATGTATGGACTTCGCCATCGTCTTTCAGATGAGAACGTATGATGCTTTGATTTCTTTGGCTTGGCTTGGACCTCAGTTTTTTAGGGGATAAGGACCAAGGGAAGGTCCTATATTCAATAAAAAAAAACCAAGTAGACGGGCTGAAAAGCCATGTCTAGGCCATGTTGGATAGGAGAAGTGTACGACCCCGACCCGAGTGACTCGATTAGTACTAATTAAGTTGTGTGTTAGTGCTAAGCTTGATTAAGGGTTTTGTCTAAGCTTGGATTAGTATGGTTCTTTTATAGCTTTGGGAATTTGTAGTGTCTTGTGTTTGGTGGGACCCTTTGGAGGTTCCTTTTTGATAGTCTTACTTGCATTTGGAGATTACTTGATATTCCCTTAATTCTTGTCTTGATCCCATTTTACTTATTTTGTCAATGCTTACAACTTTTGTGTTGAGCCCGTAACCGTCCGAAACCCCGAAACCCTATTTTCTTGCATTAAGGGCAAAACAGTCTTTTTACATGAAATCTGTACCCAAAAGTCGATATTCCCAAAACCCGCGAAACATATACTTTTTAGAAACTAGATATTTCGACGATCACTTTTCTCTTCTTCGTCGATTTCGTCCGAGGTCCCGAGATTAGCGATTTCAGCCCAAAGAGATTTGCTAGTGGTAGAGTCCACACCCACTTGTATATATATATAGAGAGAGGTTATCTTCTTCATTCCCTTTTCCCAGCACAAGAGCAATCTAGGGTTTCCTTGTTTCCATTTCTTTCTTCTTCTTCTTGCTTCCCCACCATCAAGCACCACCCACCTTGCTCCAATCAAGAAATAGAAGTCATCATCTTCTTCCTCTCTTATAAAGCTTTCCATTGACACAACTTTTGAAGGAAGACCTCCATTCTAAGACCTTCTTTGAGCTAGTCCTGTCCATTTGAGGAGCTTCTAAGTGAGTTTTCCCTCCTAATCTCTTAGATTTATATTCTCCTCGTCATAGACGAGCTCCATTTTAATTATTGTGAGTTTCTTCTTCTTGTTTCTTGGTTTGACCCATTTTAGGGTTTGTTTTTGGGGGTTTTTGTGTAGCTTGGAGTTTGGCTTGGAAGAGGAGAGAAATAGCTTGATTTCTTTGTTTATAACCTTGAGGCAAGTGGATTTAAAGAATGCTTTGAGTTTATATTGGTTTTCATGATAAGCATGATTTGATTGGCTATTTCTATTAATGACTTACTTGCATTCAATGTGGTTTAATGCTTTTAAAAAGGGGTTGTTGAGCCCATTTATTGTTTTGAAATTTGATTGATAGTTTTGTTATTACTTGTGCCTAAAGCTTGAATGAATCTTTGTAAATGTGGTTATGTCTTTCTCCTTTTGATTGAATGTGGAAATGAATGAATGAATGGATCATTTGTGGAGGTTGTGAGAAGTTTTGATGGAGTTTTGAAGAGGATGTTGAGGTGCTTACATGCCCTCTTTGGTGTATGATAGAACCTCAAGAGATGTGGATTTGTAAGACAAGGAGAATGGAGAAAAGAGCTGTTCACGAAACCAGTTCTGGACAGTTCGCTCGAGTGAACTTGACACTTCGCTCGAGCGAACTGTCCAGGAAAGGGTTCGTGCCATTCCAGAGAGATGTCCGCTCGTGCGAACCTTTATCTGCTCGAGCGAACCATCCCAGAAGGCCATTCCAGAGAGCACATCGCTCGAGCGAACTCCATGTCCGCTCGAGCGACGTGTACTGTTCATCTGGGGCCACTTTGGAAGCAACAATGAAATATCCTAGCTATGGAGGGAGGTTTGTTAACGTCCCTATCGTGATGAGAAGACTCATAATCGTTGTTTGAAGCTCGGATAAGAAAGAAACCATAATCACAAGAATTCATTGAAGTTTTGGAAACCTCCAAGTGCCTAAGGAGCTCGGAATGCCTTCAAATTTAAAGAGTACCAAGCAATTGTAAGATAAGCATACGGGATCCCTATTCACTTGAATTAGTTTTAACCCTGACACTGTCTTGATATTCCGAAAGGGTACTTTATCTTTTTATTCTGGAAATTGATGATTTGGGATCTATCCATCCCGAAAACCTTGAAAGCATACTTGTACTGTTTTGCTAGCCTTGACATACATGCCGGATTAGATACGTTAGTTGTGCCTTCGAGCACCCACGTCCTGCCCGAATATAGTCTTGTACTTGATTTATTTTACACATGTCTTGATTTCCATGTTTTGACCTATGAGTCGGCACCACTAAGCTTGGATACCTTGTTAGTCTGATCTACTGACTAGGTGATCCCCCTCTTGTCCTGCCAGCTACAGTTTGGATCTTGCTACCTGGTTATTTAACCGTGGTCTTGTACTAATACCACAGATTGCTACTGTGGTTCCTGATGCCCAGCTCGCTACCATGGTCATGTCTTGTATATAGTATATATGTATATGTATTTCATTGTACCTCCTCACTTCGGTGACTGGGGTCAACGCCTTGACTTGCTTGCTCTATCACTTCAGTGATAGAGGATTTAGCTTTGTGTGGTTGCCATCTTGCTCGTTTCCTGTATTCCTTGGTTACCTCTATCTGTTTTATCTTGCATATATGTTTTTAACTAAATGATGCATTTACTCATGAAAGTATTATTTAGACAGGTTTAAATGTTTTCCAAGGTAAATGTTTTATTATTAGATGTTTATACTTTTTCCACCTGCCAGGCCGTCCTGTTTGACCCTTTGCTTTGGTACCTAGGTCTCGTTGTTGGTTTCCCCGAGGAGGAGCCAGAGGAGGCAGTCGGAGAACCGCAGCAGCTAGTAGAGTGGCGCGCCGATGATGTTGTTTAAACATCCGGTTGCCTCGAGTGTTGCGTGACATTTTGGGGGATCGTTATTGATAGTTTTTGGTGGATATTGTTTTGTTTATTGGCCTCTAATTTTGGGAACTGTAATTAACTGTTATATGTTCTAACTTTAACAGTATATTTTGGGTTTACGCTATAGAACATTGCTCATTCTGATACTTGTTATTTAGATGCAACAAGTCTTGTTATTATGGAAATGAAATTACATGCTTGATTTGCCATACGCTTCCGCAATTATACAAAGTGTTTAATGTTTATGTGTGTTGGAAAAATCCTCATCGCGGACACCTGTGGGAAATCACGTGCACAGGTAATGTGTATTCTTTATTAACCCGTGTACGCTTGGGCATTAAACATATACTTATTTATTGTTATCACTCCAGGTGATCACATGCCCAGGCCCACCATCACTCACAATTAGTCCCGATCTCGGATTTGGTCCCCGAACCCGGTCCGGGGTCGCGACAAGAAGAGAGAGCCTTAACTTGGGGGGGGGGGACATCGATCACCTTGTGGTGTTTGTCACACCAGAGCTTCTTCAAAGTAGCAGAGTTTCTTCGAGATTTCTCCCTCTCTGTGTGTGAATGATTTCTCTTGGATTTTCGGATTCTGGCCTTCTTGTTGTGGATGTGTGTCTTGATTCTTCTTGGAATGACCCCCTCTTATAGGCCTTTGGTAGCCATGGGGTGGGTTTATGAGCATTGATGGCATTGATGCTTCATGATGGGTGGTGTTACAATATTTTAATTCATTCATTTTGTAACTCCTTTTTCTTGGCTTGCAATTGGCCGATGGAGAATGATGGACATTTAATCGCCTTTAATCTCCATGATGAGAGGATTTTCATGGCTTTAATGCCATGATTGCTTGGACTTGTAACTCCCATTTGCTTGATTCTGATTGGGCCATCCAAAATATTGGGTTAATGACCCCATTAAGTTGTCATAAAATAGGTCAATTAACAGCATCAAGTGGTCACCAAAGCATTTGAAGAGTCGCGGGCTGTACTGCGTCTTTTGGAATTCTTCTTACGATGATCACCGATGGATCCACATGTTATTTGATGTCGGATGGCGATGCAATTTCAGATATTGATTGATGCCAGCGGGCCTGTACCATCTGTCTTGTCGATTTCTTGATCGGTCGGGCAGAAAGTGTGCTTTCTTGGTTAGTCGGCCGAGATGTTGGCGAAGATCAGTCGATTCCGAGCATCAAGAATTAGATTTGTAGAAAATCACAGGGGCTGGAACTCCCGAAATGCGAAAAGGATTGGAAAATGGGTCTTCTGGAGGAAATGGGGATTTGTCCCCTTTTGGTCACCGGCTTTCGGCTGTTTCTTGGTCTTTTTCAGTCCTTTTTTCTCTTGTATTTTTCTTGACATTTTTCCTCATTTAGTGGCTTGATTCTCTTGAAGAAATCCTGATGAGAAGCCGTGCAAACCGGAGCACAAAAAGTTTCCTATTTTTTTGGAAAAGCAGAAGACTTTGTAGCCGATTTTCCGTCAAGAGTCAAAACTAGGTCAAATGATGTCGGAATGACCCGAAATTTGAGGTGGAGCCTCTTGAGCAGTGGATAGGACTAACCATTGGTTTTTGTTTGAATTTTGAAGCCGTTTGGGGTCCCGTCGCTACTAGACTTGATTTTACCGCGAGGAAGATGCCGCGGTTTGATGTACGGTCAACCAATGTCCGATTAACCTAAAATTTGACAGGGAGCCTATTGGAGTCAATTTGAGACGATCCATTAGCTCTGATTTTGGATGTCATGGTCCCGGGAAGCTCTGCCGCCGGGAGGCTTGATTTTGTTTCGGAGTGTGAAAGTCGGGTCAAACGTCGTCAGGATGACCTGAAATTTGACGTGTAACCCTTTGTAAGCTTGTTGAAATCACCCATGTGCTCTGTTTGATCAGTGTTGGTTTGGGTGGTTCTCGCCACCGAGAGGCTTGATTTTACTGTTCAAGGGTTGATGGGGGTCAAACGTTGTCGGTTTGACTTGAAATTTGACATGGAGCCTTTTGTAGGTATTTTGGAACCATCTGTAGGCTTTGATTGAAGTTTTGATGTCTTCGATGCTATCGCTGTCGAGAGCGCCTGTTTAGCTGTCGGAGAAGTGAAGTTAGGCCAAATGATGTTGGAATGGTCTGAAACTTCATGTGTACCCCTCATTTGGCTGTTTTGAAGAATCTTGCAGTTTTTGTTTGATTCTGACAAGATTTGATGCTTGAAGTAGCCTTCGCTTGTTTGTAGTAGGATGCGACTTCATGAGCTTCTTGATGTTAAGGAAGCAAGATGATTTTTTTGGTGTCAACAAATGCCCCCTCGAGGTACAGCAACGAGTTGCTTTGGGCTCGATGTGCTTCAAAGAGAAATTTAAAGGAGGGCTTCTGACTCGACCAAGAGTCTTGAGCATTTTTTTTAATAGCTTTTTGAGTTTCCGGGGGAATTTTATGGTAGTGAGAGGATCACGTACCATCTCAAGGCAAAGTTTTGAAAATGACATGAGGGATTTGGATTTTTGGATTTTGGATTTTCCTTTTTGACTTTGTGAACCTAAAGGCTTTATGTGGCGTATCAGGCGGTCAAGAAGGTTTTTTGGTTTTTGACCTTGTGATCGAACAAGCTGTATGTGGCAGGTTAGGGGGTCAGGGTTTGATTTTTTATTTTGATCTTGTGACCCAACAAGCTGTATGTGGCAAGTTAGGGGGTCAGATTTGGTTTTGAGCTTGTGACCTAACAAGCTGTATGTGGCGAGCTAGGGGGCCAGGATTTGGTTTTTGGTTTTGGCCTTATGACCTAACAAATTGTATGTGGTGTGTTAGGGGACCAGGGTTTGGTTTTTTTGTGGAATGTCAATTTCAAGATTTTGGCTTAATTTGGTTCATGAGGTTGAATGGTTTAGATTTTTGAAAACTCATGAGGCTTTTTTTTTTTTAATGGTTCAATCAACTCAAAAGAGGCATGAAACCATTTTGTTTGCTCTTGGTAAGAGGGATTTTTGGTAGTAAGCCCCTTTTAGTGCCTAGGTGGTCAAACTTGGCTCATGTGGGCTAACCCATTGGATCTTAAGCTTTAGAGATGGCCTAGATCTCATGTGGTGTCATTTTGTAGAGAATATCCACGGATATCTCCTTTGGATAAAGAATATCTAAAAAGATCCTTACTTTGAGAGAATCTCTCATGTTTCCTTGTTTTGCAAGAGATTTTCTCAAAATATCTTTCTTTGGGAGTCTCACATCTCTTTCTTTTGGGAAAGTTGCTAATTTTTAGCACTTACCTCCTTTCTTTTCTCCTTGTTTCCTCTTTTGGTTTGCTCTCCTTTATAAAAGCAAAGGGGAGGTTGGATCTTTTGCTCCATTGCTTTCTTTCTTGCAAGAGTCTTTAAGAGTGCTCTAAGATCAAGAGCTCCTCTTCTTCTTCAAGGATCTTCAAGCTTTTCCTTCTTCTTCTCCATCAATGGCTTCAAGTAAGTTTTCTTTTTTAAGAAAACTCCATTGTAGAAGTAGGATAGTAAAGTTATTCTTTTTCTCTTTTTTTTTCTTTTCTTTTCCTCTTTTTTTTTTTCTTCTTTTCTCTTTTTTCTCAGCACTTTTTTTCTTCTTCCCTTTTTTTCTTTCGTGCTTCTCCCCTTTTTTTTTCATGGTTTTTTTTTTGTGTGTGTGGGCCGCATGGACAGATCCGTACGTATCTGGCCGTACGGCCATGTGGCCATGGGCCAGCCCGATTTTTTCTTTCTTTCTTTTTTTTTTTTTTGGAGAGGTTTCCCCCTTTTTTCTCTTTCTCTTTTTTTTTTTTTTTTACTCACCATGATAATGAGGTCTATACAATTCAAGATGTTCATGCTTTTTTTTATGCATCAAGCAAAATGCTAGGATTTCTAGGTCAAGTCAACATGAATTATGACTTCGACAGAGTTTGATTGATTTTGACCAAGTTGGGTTGGAATTGGTCAGACTTTGGTCAAGGTTTCCTAACATCTAATGCATGACAAGAGATTTTTATGCATGATTTTTGTAGTTTGGATTGGGAGAATGATATGATATTGCATACCTGGAGATTTTTTTTTTGCAAGTTTTGGGGTTTGGAGCTCGTAGCAATGTTGAGTCTTTTCCTATTCTTGCGGAGATTTGAGAAGACTAGTTGCAGAGATTTGAGAAGACTGGTTTGATCTCGCAGCAATGTTTAAGTTTGAGCCTTCTTTGAGAATCTTCCGTTGACTATGAGCTCACAGTGATGTTGAGCTCATCTTCAAGCTTCTTATCTTTTACGAGGTGTTTCCCGTTTCTTCGGAATTGCCCCGGAACCATGTCAAAATTTCGCTAGATATTTTTTAGCAAAATTCTATCATTTTGATGATTGATTTTTGTTTTTCTTTTCCATCCTCTGCAAGTAGTTCTTCCAGAACGAACAAGGGTAAGGGGCCTGTTACTGTCGCACCTCGTCGGTCTGCCAAATCTTCTAATGCGGCCGTTCAGCGGGCCTGGGAGAAGGTCCAGTTTGTTGAGAAGAACTTGGAAGAGTGTAACTCCCTCAACCGTGATGAGATGAGACAACGACTGATCGCACTCAAGGATGAGAATTCTACAAGATTGCGTTAAGCAGCCATCCTTCGGTTACGGACGATCAGAGCATTGTGCCCAAGCTTACCTTCTTCGGTGATGCAGTCCCTGACCACTTGACATATTAAAGAAGATGTTTTCAGTTTTCTTACACGACAAATGGTGAGGAGAGAACTATTTCTACCCAATCGACCTTTGATCGCACTATCTCGATCATGAGCCTTTCTCCCACATGCCCTAAGAGGGAGGATCCTTCGAGCTCGGTGAAGAGGACCAATGTGATCAAAACCGAGGTTTTTGTTGGCTGCCCTTCCAGATATGCAAAGAAGGCGCCTGTCCATATGGACATGTTGATGCCGGCCAGCGGCTACCAAGGTTCTGATCATCCGTCGGTCGATTTGAGATCGATGGGCCTTGGCATTTTTCGGGGTGATGGCAGCAATTGGGTGAAGCCTTTCCGACTTCGTGGGCGTTTCAGTGCTGACTCAAGCTAGGAATCATGGACTGATTACACCTTGAAGGTTGGTGGGGCCATTCTGCGGGAGGCCGAGATTTTTGACGCGGTTCACGCTGATAAGTACCCAATTGTTGTGCAATTGGGGACTTAATTATCTTCTTTTTTCCATCATTCGTGTTTAAATTCATTCAATTACATATAATTTTGCACGGGTATTGGTTTTTGGTCATTTGCAGAAATTTTATGAAGAATGAAGCTTCTGGAGGATGAATGAATCAAAAAGAGAGTAAAGAACTGAATCACATCAGTCAACCGGAAGCTCTACCGGTAGAAATGGTCAAAAATTGGACAGAGAGCTGAAGAAATGGAGCCATAACAGTTCTACCGGAAGTTCTACCGGTAGAACTACTCTAACCGCAAGTTCTACTGGTAGAGAAGGCTGAATTTCTGAAAGAGACTTGAAGAAACTGAGAGTCACTGTTCTACCGCAAGTTCTACTGGTAGAAGTGTTTCAACCGCAAGTTCTACCGGTAGAAATGGCTGATATTATGGCAAAGAGCTTGGACATGAGAAGTGCACCTGTTAAACCGGAATTTCTACTGGTAGAACTACTTCTACCAGTAGTTCTAACGGTAGAACACTCGGATTTGGATGATTTTTGCTTTTTGGGGCACTTTTGTAATTAAAGTTGTGGGGACCTATATAAAGCATTGTAACTCAACAATTAAGGTTATCTGGGAATTGTCTTTGTTTCCCAGCCCCCTTTTCTTTCCTTCTTTGATAGATGAGTGTATAGGGAGTTTCAATTGAAGATCAATGTTCAAATTTGCTAAATTCTTGTATTAAGACAGAATCCTTCATTTTAATTCAAGTTTTCAATAGAGGTAATCTTTCAATTATGTTTTTTCTATTCTCTTGTTTTCTTAGAATCTGTTTGAAGAGATCTCCATTAATGGAGGGGTAAAATCTCAGATGGTTTGACCTAAGGGGAATTCACCCCGGGTTTTACATGGGTTATTCTTCCTGATAATGCTTTAATGATGAAAGATAATTTCCATTGATGTTCTGTTTTCAGAAATCATAATTGAGATGTTAAGCCTTTGACTAATTGTGTTCATCTATGATGATACAACTAGTGCTTAGGTCGATGACTCTCAGGTTATTGAATAGAATGTTTTAGAATCTCTTTGGAAATTATTCACTTAGATTGATATTTGATTTCCACGAAGGAATTTTCCAGGTAAGAATTGGATTGCTCCAAATCTAACCTGCGTAATGAAAAAGAAGATGAAAACCATGAAAATCCAGGTGAATTGAACCCTAGGTTGAACCATCTCTTTAGCTTAACAATTTCAATTAGTTTTCTGCAGTGTTAATCAGTCATCAGCTTAGAATTAATTCAACCCCTTGAACAAAAGTTGGTCACTCTCGACCAAAAGAAGTTCTCCATAGCCTGAAACCTTAGTCCGTTCTCTGTGGATTCGACCTCTTCATGAGCGAAGTGCGTCACAATGATTAATTCTGTCCTCCGCTTAGGACACACACCCAAAATCAGCTAAGCACTCGCTTTTCGGCAAACCGTGGTTTTCTCCGATGAGGCTTTCATGGCCATGCTAGAGTCATTCCTTCCACAAACCAACACCTTCATTGTTACGAACAGTGAGATTGTTTTGCTTTGAAGGAATTGAGCGCCATCACTGGGTTGCCTATGTTGGAAGTAGGTGGGCCTCGAACTTAGATTTTCAAAACTTTTGACCCACTTGACTCAGGGATCAAGTATCCATAAGGCCAAAAACCTAATCCAGGATGTATAACCCTCAATCTCATGATCATGTACAGTAAGTAAAACTATCTAAAAGATAGAACAGGAGCGAACAAGCATCCATTAAAATCTAAAACATACAAGGAAGTAGATTATACCTTTGGAGTTCGGTTGCGCTCTAATGGAGAAGTTGATGACTTTCGTTGATGTAGAACTTTTCTACAAACTAAGATCAGAATCTCCAACGCCACTTGGCCTTCCACGCTATGACCCGAATTAGATATCTCTTCTCAAGAAGATTGGTGGAATCTTCAAGAGAAAACCCAACTCGAAACTCTAAGGAACTAGAAGAGGAAGAGAGGAGAGAGAAGTGCAACTATTGCACAAAAGTAACTGCACGATTTTGACTCCTCTACTGATGGACGTCCAAGAGGGATTAATCCCCTTTTATAATATCTCAAGTATCCTCTTTTCTTAATTGAAATAGAAGTCTTACTTCCACAGCAATTAGTAAGTATACTATTACCACTATTAGAAGTCCTACTTCAAATAGAAATAGTAACTTTCTAATTCCTTCCTTTTAGAGTTCAAATAGGATTAGTATCTTTCTAATAACTTGGGCTAACGTGGGGACCATTAGGAATTCCATAGAAAGCTGGCTCCAACTGGGACACGTGACCCCACATCTCATGTGCAATCCGGGCCCACAGTTAATTGCAAATAACACCACTATATAAATGCAATTGGACTTCAGTCTTAGGAATAAATTATAATGAAGACCCTAAACTTCCCAATTACCACAAGTAGGCCCTCTATCAATATCCATGGATCAATTGGAATAAATTTGTCTCTTCCAATCTTAGTTCCACATCTTATTATCCTTGAGCCCTAATTAATCACTATGATCATCAGTACCATCCGATTAACTCTTAATCGAGATGGGTGCGCACTACTAATGACAAATCTATTAATTGGCACAAGGGGATAATAGAGATAGATTCCATCTTGATCATTCAATGTTCCCACAGTCCTACTATCACATACCCAAGACACCGAGGTGTTGAACTACAGTTAGCATCACTCATTGGTAACTCAAAGCAAATGAATAGATAGAAACTTGAGTTCATCAACGTCTCAGGATTGAGAGCCTATTGCTAGGGAATTATGAGAGCAGACCTTATTATTGAGACGAAATTTCATAAGGTGCTTCTCATGGTCCTTCAATACATTCAATGTACCAGCACATTGATCCAGAATCTTCCATACTGATGATTGAGACAAATCACACTATCTCATAGTGATCAAAGTGCTGCAACCTTATCAGATGAGATGCCCAGTCTCATCACTAGTTGTGAAGATATTTTAAGTATAAGATTTGTGACATATATCTCCCGTGTGTGGATCTCATCCATATACATGTATCACATCTAATATACTAATCGGAGCCGGTTCTCATATACACATATATCACTATCTCATAGTGATCAAAGTGCTGCAACCTTATCAGATGAGATGCCCAGTCTCATCACTGGTTGTGAAGATATTTTAAGTATAAGATTTGTGACATATATCTCCCGTGTGTGGATCTCATCCATACACATATATCACATCTAATATACTAATGGGACCCGGTTCAACTCATGAACCATTATGTCATATGTATTGGTTATGTGCATAAAGTAATAAAATAACATTCATCTCATGAAAGTAAAGCATGATTTTTATTGATAAATAAAGAAATTAATCAATTTATCACATCCATTGATGGATTGAGTCCATACAATCTAACAGCCTATCCTCAGCAAACTCTATACGGAGTTCATGCCTATTGACAGCGTCCTTAAGGAACAGTCTAAGGAGTTCAGGCTTTTGTACTTTCAGCTCATCACCTTCTATGATTTTTTTAAGGAGAAGGAGGGTTCAAAAGTCAGGTGCAGCAGTTGGAAGAGTTGTAGCTTCAACTTTTTTGACAACGGGGAGTCTTCTAATAGCATGGCCCAGGATGCTAGGGCTAAAAACCCGGGTTTGAAGAAGAACTCCGTTATGCGAGAAGACTTGAAGAAATTCTTTGCAAGTACAGACGCCGTATATCTTGACATTGTACTGCAGAGAGATCTGGCTGTTTACCTCACTTATTGGCTGGGTGAGGCTGTTTTTGCTGGAGGAGATGGAACACACATTAAGCCGCACTGTATTTTTCCGGCTTGTCAGATGGCATTCGGAGAGCGGCTAGCTTTTGTGCCTGCTCTCTACTCCTATTTGTGTACCGGACTGCAGGCTGCTACTTTTTTGGTTCAGCTTGGGCTCTGTTGACACCAAAAAAGTCACTATGTCTCCTCAACATCAAAAAGCCTCGTGAAGCTACATCCTGCCAGAAAACAGGCAAGGCTACTTCAAGCATCAGATTTTGTCAGAATCAGACAGAAACTGAAAGATCCTTCAAAACAGCTAAAAGAGGGGTACACCTGAGGTTTCGGGCTATTCCAATAGCATTTGGCCTAACTTCACTGCTCCGACAGCTAAACAAGTGCTCCCGGCAGTGACATCATCAAAGACACCAAAACTTTGATAAGAGCCTATGGATGACTCCAGAATGTCTCCAAAGGGCTCCATGCCAAATTTCAAGTCAAACCGACAACGTTTGACCTTCCATCAATGCTCGAACAAGCAAAATCAAGCCTCCCGGCAGCGTGAACCACCGAAGCCATCACTCATCAAACAAAATACATGAGTAGCTTCAACATGCTTCCAACAGGCTGCACGTCGAATTTCATGTCATTCCGACAAAGTTTGACCAAGTATCGATGCTCCGAGAGAAAATCAAGCCAACCAGCGGCGGAGCAACCCGGGACCATGACATCCAAAACGGAGCCCATGAAACATCTCAAAATGACTCCAATAGGCTCCTCGTCAAATTTCAGGTCAATCGAACATCATTTGACCACATATCAAGTGAAGCATCGATGGGACCCCAAACGGTTTCAAAACTCAAATAAAAGCCCATGGTTGGTCCTATCCACTGCTCAAGAAGCTTCGCCTCAATTTTCAGGTCATTCCGACATCGTTTGACCTAGTTTCGACGCTTGACGGAAAATCGGCTACAAAGTCTTCGGCTTTCCCGAAAAATGGGAAACTTTGTGCCCAGATTTTGTGCGGGTTCTCGTCAAGTTTTCTCCAAGAAAATGAAGTCAATAATTGAGGAAAAATATCAAAGAAAAATACAGAAGAAAAAAGGAACGAAAAAGACGGAAAATCGGCCGAAAACGAAGCTCGGCGACCAAAGGGCAAAAAACCCTAGGGTCGCCGGCGACCTTGGCCCAAGGTCGCCGGTGACCATGGCCCAAGGTCGCCGGCGAGCCTAGGGTCGCCCGGCGACCCTGCAAATCCGGGTCGCCGGATTTTGCACCAAAACGTCCGTTTTCCGGTTCTTTTCGCGTTTCGGGTGTTCCGGCCTCTGTGATTTCCGGAAAATGCAATGTTTGATGCTTGAAAATGACTGATCTTCGTCGACATCTTGGATCCGCCGTCAAAAGCATGAAATCATCACCGATCGCCTCAAGATCGCCAAACGGCTGAACAAGAAAGTGTACTTTCTGTCCGACCGATCGTGAAATCGACAAGACAGATGTCACCGGCCCGCCAACATCAATCAATGTCTAGAATTGCATCGCAATCCGACATCAAACAGTGCGTGGATCCACCTGTGATGATCGCAGGAAGAATCTCAAAAGGCGCAGCGCGGCCCGCTACTCTTCACATGCCTTGGCGACCACTTAATGACGTTAATTGACCCGTTTATGACAACTTAATGCGGTCATTAACTCATTATTTTGGATGGCCCAATCAGATTCAAGCATTTGGGAGTTACGAATCCAAGTAATCATGGCATTAAACCCCTTGAAACTCCCATCATCATGAAGCATAAAGGCAATTAAAAGCCCACTACCTTCATCGGCCAATCACAAGCCATGAAAAGGGAGTTACAAAATCAACTTGTAACTCCTCATCAATGCTCTCATCATGGCTATCAATGCCCATAACCATCCCATGGCTACCAAAAGCCTATAAAAGGAGATCCATTTCCAAGAGAAAGAGGATCAGATCAACATCTATCGACTTGAAGTTCTGCACTTCTCCTAAAGAAATCCAGATGAAGTCCTGCTGCTCTGCTGCAAAGAACACCACAAGGTGATCAACGTCCCTTGGGGGGCTACACCCCCAAGGTCACCTCCTTCTCCAACATGGCCTAAACGTGGCTTTTCAGCCCGTATACTCGGTTTTTCATTGGATATAGGACCTTCTCTTGGTCCTTGCCCTTTAAAAAACTGAGGTTAGGAGCCAAGTCAAAGAATCAAAGCATCATATGTTCTCATTTGAAGGACGATGGCGAAGCCCATACATGACTTGCGACCGTCGATCTCAACGTGTCCCCACAATCTCCTGAGAAGTTAGATCCCTTTTCTTACTTTTCTATTGTAGTTTGTATTTCTTAAAGAGACAAAAGGAAATCACAATTCTTGTCTTTCACATTTGATGAGTTTTGTAAAATCGCCTTTCACGGCAATGATGGAACGCGCTCCGAGGCGCCGTGGGGCGGCTACCGGGGTCGGCGGAACGTGGGAGTCCGTCGGGTCCGGCCCTTTCACGCCCTGGTGGGCCTGAAGCGTGCATCAACATTTCTTTTATGTGGGTGTGCCAAATTTTCTATTTTACTTGGAATTGCAAGTGGTAATCCGGAGATCAACCTTCGCAAGTAAAAAGGAAATCAACTTCTTTCAAGTTTTCCATTGCACAAATATTTAAGAAAAGAGACATTTTCTTGGTTTGCCGTGAAAGGCGATTTTGTTTGGCATTTATAGCCGATTTTGGCGTTTATAGCCGATTTACAATTCTTATCAATAATGAAAGACAAGAGTTGTGATTTTTGTCTCTTTAGAAAAATACAAATTACAATGAAAAGCAAGAAAAGGAAGATCTAACTTTTCAGGAGATTGTGGGGGACTCGTTCAGATTGACGGTCGCAAGCCATGTATGGACTTCGCCATCATCCATGCAGATGAGAACAGAAGATGCTCTTGATTCGCTTGGCTTGGCTATAACCTCAGGTTTTTAGAGGACAAAGACCAAGAGAAGGTCCTATGTCCAATAAAAAGCTAAGTAGACGGGCTGAAAAGCCACGTCTAAGCCATTGGAGGCAGCAGGAGAAGGCAAGGACCTTGGGGGGGGGGGGGGGGGTGCCCCCCAAGGGACTTTTGTCACCTTGTAGTGGTGGCCGGTGCAGAACTTCAGCAGAGTTTTCTCTCTTTTTTCTTTCTCTCAGATCTCTTTCTGATCTTTTCTTTTCTGATCTTTTCTCTGATCCTGATTTTCTCCTTTTTTTTCCGATTCCGATTTCAATGGAATGCTCTCCTATTTATAGGCTTTTGGTAGCCATTTAGGAGGGTTTATGAGCCTTAATGGCTTTAATGGGAGGAGTTACAAGATTTATTTCTTGATTTTGTAACTCCTTTTTCCTTGAATCTGATTGGCCGATGGAGATTAAGGGCTTTTAATCAACTTAATTACCATAATGGGAGGAGTTTCATGGTTTAAATGCCATGAATCAATTGACTTGTAACTCCCAAATGCTTGCTTTTGATTGGGCCGTCCAAAGAAATGAATTAATGACCATAATAAAGTTAGTCAATTAACCACATTAATTGGTCGTCGAGCAGTCGAAGAGTCGCGGGCCGTGCCGTGTCTTCTGGAATTCTTCTGGCGATGATCATCGATGGATCTACATGCTGATCGACATCGGATGAACATGTAACTTCAGACATTGATAGCTAAGAGCGGGCCGGTGACATCTGTCTTGTCGATTTCACGATCGGTCGGACAGAAAGCGCAGTTTCTTGGTCAGCCGGTTGACGATCTTGGAGCGATCAATGATGATTTTATGCTTTTGACGGCGGATCCGGGATGTCGTCGGATATGAGTCAATTTAAAGCACTAAAAATCACATTTTCAGGAAACCACAGGGGCCAAAGTGCGCGAAACGCGAAAAACGACGGAAAAACGGGTCACCGGCGGAAAATCCGGTGACCCGGACCTCCATGGTCGCCGGCGACCATGGACCGGCGACCATGGGCCATGGTCGCAGGGGTCTGCGACCCTGGGGGATTTTTCCCCTTCGGAGCCCGTTTTGCGGTCGTTTTGAGGTCTTTTTCGTCGCCGTTTTCTTCTGTATTTTTCTTGACACTTCTTCTCATTTATTGGCTTGATTTCCCTGTAGAAAACCTGATGAGAATCCTTGCATTTTTAGAGTGCAAAGTTTCCAATTTTCCGGGAAAGCCGAAGACTTTGTCGCGTAGAGCTGCTGATTTTCCGCCAGAAGCTGAAACTTGGTCAAACGATGTCGGAATGACCTGAAATTTGAGGTGAAGCCTCCTGAGCAATAAATAAGACCAACCATAGGCTTTTGTTTGAGTTTTGAAGCCGTTTGGGGTCCCGTCGATGCTTCACTTGATTTTGCTGCGGGGAAAATGCCGAGCTTTGATATGTGGCCAAACGATGTCCGATTGACCTGAAATTTGACGGGGAGCCTATTGGAGTCATTTTGAGACGTTCCATGGGCTCTGTCTTGGATGTCATGGTCCCGGGTTACTTCGCCGCCGGTAGGCTTGATTTGCTCTCGGAGCATCGAAACCTGGTCAAACGTTGTCGGAATGACCTGAAATTCGACGTGCAGCCTTTTGGAAGCATGTAGAAGCCACTCATGCACTTGGTTTGATGAGCGAAGGCTTCGGTGGTTCCCGCCGCCGGGAGGCTTGATTTTGCTGCTCGAGCATTGATGGAGGGTCAAACGTTGTCGGTTTGACTTGAAATTTGGCATGGAGCCCTTTTGGGACATGCTGGAGTCATCTGTAGGCTCTGATCGAAGTTTTGACGTCTCCGATGATGTCGCCGCCGGGAGAGCCATTTTAGCTAACGGAGAAGCGAAGTTAGGCCAAATGATTCTGAAATGGCCCGAAACTTCATGTGTACTCTTCTCTTGGCTATCTTGAAGGATCTTGCAGTTTTTGTTTGATTCTGACAAGATTTGATTTTTTGGAGAAGTTGCATTGCCTATTTATGGCAGGTTGCGACTTCATGCAGCTTTCTTGATTTGGAGAGGCAAAGTGACATTTTTGGTGTCAACAGGCAAAATCGCCTTTTACGGCAAACAAACAAAAACGCCTCCTACGGCATTCTAAAAAAACAAACTTGTCTCTTTTCTTAATATTAATGCAATTTAAAAAGTTAGAAAAAAGGATTGATTTCCTTTCCACTTGTGAAGGTGAATCTCCGGATTATCACCATTCCAAATTCCAAGTAGAAAGTAAATCTGGCATACCCGTACAAAAATGTTGATGCCCGAGATCTTCCCTCCTCCGCCGAGACCCAGGTCAGCCCCCGGGGTGCGGAGGGGGAGGACGGAAGATTCCCCCTTTTCGGGTCCGTCAGGCTCCCTATGAACAGGGTATTTTTAGACCATATCTTCTATTCGTGGTATGTGTACCACTATCTCGGCTTCCATCGATTGGGAGTTGCACAGGATGATGACCCTTTTATGATTCGATTGGCTAGAGGGAAAGCCGTTTCCGAATTTCTTTTGTTTGCCCGTTTAAGGATCCGACGGTTCAGGGACGTCAAGATTGGGCAGTCTTCAGTGAAGCTTTCTTCAGATTTGCAGAAGAAGGCTTTTGATTTTGGTGTCTCTCGTGATTCCACCAGGGCAAGGTCAGGAAGACACTATTTTTTGACAAATGCAAAAAAGTGGTGGCTTTTCAACATACGGGTTTGTACGATAGTGTATCGTAAACATCTTTTCATTGATATCCAGCCATATTGTGCTTTCGCATTTTGTGTTGCAGCTCGGCTTCTCTCAAAGCGTTGTTGGAGTGCCTGCAAGCATGGGGAAGCGTTTTGGAGGTTTGCAGGACGAGAGGAATGCATGGGCTTTTTACAGTGTGGAGGACATACCGCCATGATTTCCTATCCTAAGTTGCCCACTTTCTGGACTGTTGGCTTCACAAAATGGTTCACGGAGAGCTTTTCAGTGTACTGGGGACTTTCCAAGAACGAGCTCGATGTCAAGCAATCTCTTAGGAAGGGTCTTGGCAGGTCGGATGGCGTCCAACGAGAGGAAGTTTTGAATTTCCTTTTTGGAGATAAGCATAAGATATGCTTTTTCGATGAACAGGACATCATCAGATCAAGAGCTACACAAGGGATTCCTGGTGAGGTCTTGAAACAACTGAAGGAGGAGGAGGAGGCCGAGATCGATGCTTGGATGCAAGCGGAACGAACGAAGTTCCATGGAGTTTACTGGGACAAGTAGACCATACAGTGAGGAGTCAGGTGAAAATCCTGGCTTTGGCAGTGGGGTGGATACTTTAAGCAAACCGACCCATAGAGGTAAGAGAAAGAGAGGGCAGCGCCGTAGTAAGAGATGGCATGAAGGCTTTCCTGATTTGGAAGTTCCCTTCACCAATGCTGAAGAGGCATGCAAGGATGCTGATGAGCCTCCAAAAAGGAGGAGTCGAGAAGAAGAGACCGTCTGCGGGGGTATGTTTCTTCTTCTTTCTCTTTCTGTTTCTTTCATTGAGATTTTTTTTTTGTTTTGATTTGCTTTCCTTCCCCCCTTTTGGCGGAGGATGAAGACTTGGTGATGCCTAAGGTTCTGGCCGATGAGGCAGTGATGGATCCAATTATGGCATTTGAAGAGGAACCAAAGGACTCTGGAGTGGTTCTAGAACCTTCACCTGGTATGATTTTCTTTTGCTTTTGCTTTCTTTTTTTGTTTTTCTTTGTCGCCATCAACTGACATTTTTGTTTTCTTGTGAGCTGACTTGCCAGAGGATTCTAACGACTTCAAACCATCCATGGATGCGACCTTTGATGATGCTTCGGATGAGCTCATGGAGGCAAAAAGTATTCCGCCAGTCGTCGAATAAGGTATTTATAGTAATAACCCTGATGATAATGATTTTTCAACAGGATCATATCCATACCTTATTTGTGTTTTGTTGGCAGGTTGTGAAGTAACAGGAGAAGTTCTTCCGTCTCCCTTAGGGCAAGAGCAGTGGCTGCCTACAACTGTTCCAGAAGTAGAGACTTCTTTTACCGGCTTCAATGCGGCAGGGGTGGAATCGTCTAAGGAGATTCCTTCGCCAGTGTCTTTGATTAGAAAGAGCTTAATGAATACTCCTCCGATAAGGCATGGCATGGGCAATCGACCGATGGAGAGGGGCGATTCTTCATCTAGGCCATCTCTTCTGTATGCGAAGAAAGTGTTAAATAGTGTCTTGAGACCATGGGTTGAGACTCTCTCTTCTAGCCACTTGGAAGCTGGCTTCGGCATGGTCAAGTATGTACAGGACAATCTTGCTGATAGCAAAGAAGTCGGTCTGGACATTGCAAGTGTAAAGGCTTTTGTTGATGAAGTCATAGCTTTGGGCAACAAGTGGACTGAGACCAAGAATTTCCCAGATGGAGACTTTTTTAATGAGATGTTTGTGAAGCCTTCTGGGGAGGTCAAATTTGATCTGAATGAGATCTCGCGGACTCGGAAGCAGTTCATTCGGGAGAGGAACTTTACCGAGTTGGCCATCATCGAGCTAACAAAAGACCTGAACTGCATTGATAAGGAGGTTGTGGAGGTTAGGCAGCGTCTTGAGCTTTTGGAGGAACAAGCTGCTGCCAAATGGACCGCCATTGTAGAAGCTCGTGCTAGGGAGGGGACTCTGATTCTCCAGGTTAAGGAGGCTGACAGCTTTAGAGGAAGACTCAGGAATATTGTTAGATTGTATGGACTCAATCCATCAGTTGATGTGATAAATTGATTAATTTCTTTATTTATCAATAAAATCATGCTTTCATGAGATGAATGTATTTTATTACTTCATGCACTTGACCAATACATATGACATAATGGTTCATGAGTTGAACCGGGTCCCATTAGTATATTAGATGTGATATATGTGTATGGATGAGATCCACACACGGGAGATATATGTCACAAATCTTATACTTAAATATCTTCACAACCAGTGATGAGACTGGGCATCTCATTTGATAAGGTTGCAACACTTTAATTACTATGAGATAGTGTGATTTATCTCGATCATCAGAATGTAAGATTCTGGATCATGGTGCTGGTACATTTGATGTATTGAAGGACCATGAGAAGCACCTTATGGAATTCCGTCTCAATAATAAGGTATGCTTTGATAATTCCCTAGCAATAGGCTCTCAATCGTGAGATATTGATGAACTCAACTTTCTATCTGTTCATTTGCTTTGAGTCGCCAATGAGTGAGGCCAACTATAGGTCAACACCTCGGTGTCTTAGGTATGTGGTAGTAGGACTGTGGGAACATTGAATGATCAAGATGGAATCTATCTCTATTACCCCCTTGTGCAATTAATGGATTTGTCATTAGTAAGTACGCACCCATCTAGATTAAGAGTTAATTGGATTGTACTGATGATCACAGTGATTAATTGGGGCTAAAGGATAATAAGATGTGGAACTAATATTGGAAGAGACAGACTTATTCCAATTGATCCATGGATATTGATAGAGGGGCCTACTTGTGGTAATTGGGAAGTTTAGGGTCTTCATTGTAATTTATTCTTAAGACTGGAGTGCAATTGCATTTATATAGTGGTGTTATTTGCAATGAATTGTGGGCCCGGATTGCACATGAGATGTGAGGTCACGTGTCCCAATTAGAACCATCTTTCTATGGAATCCCTAGTGGTCCCCACGCTAGCCCAAGTTATTAGAAAAATACTAATCCTACTTGAACTCTAAAAGGAAGGAATTAGAAAGTTACTATTTCTATTTGGAGTAGGACTTCTAATTGTGGTATTAGTATATTTACTAATTGTTGTGGAAGTGAAACTTCTATTTCAATTAGGAAAAGAGGAGGCTTTCAAGCTTATAAAAGGGGATTTAACCCTCTTGGACATCCATCTAATTTGGAGTTAAAAACATGCAGCCCTTGTGTGCAATTGTTTCACTTGTCTCTCCTTTCTTCCTCTTCTAGTTCCTTGGAGTTTCGAGTTGGGTTTTCTCTTGGAGATTCCACCAATCTTCTTGAGAAAGGAGATCTGATTCGGGTAAGAGAGTGGAAGGCTAAGAGGTGTTGGAGATTCCTATTTGATAAGTGAAAGAGTTTCATCATCAAAGAAAGACGCAACTTCTCCATTAGAGCACAACCGAGCTCAAAAGGTATAATCTATTTCGTTGCATGTTGTAGATTTTATGGATGTTTGTTGGTTGTTGTTCTATCTTCTTAATAGGATTATTTACTGATCATGATGGCTAAGATTGAGGACATAGATCCTGGATTGGGTTTTTGGTCTTATGGGAACTTGATCCCTGAGTCAAGTGGGTCAAAAGTTTTGAAAATCTGTCCACGAGGCCCACCTACTTACAACAATTGGTATCAGAGCCATACCTTATCTCTAATCATGTTAGATCAGTAATCTTGTTCTAATCTTTGCATGAGATGCGAAGAGGATAGAGCGAGGGCTATGTAAGGATCAATGTTTATTGGGTTTGCTTACTTTTATAGTAGATCCATGTTTAGAATGTCACAAAAGGTTTTAATCATGATGGAAGAATGGTAAGAAGCCACTAGAAGCCTGCTGAGATCATTAAAAGTGATTAGGGAACAGCAGGAGTCGAATATGAAAAACCCAAATTTCTGGGTTCGTCAGGTCGGCTAACCGCATAGCTCGAGCCCCACCGGGTGACACCCTCGGACCCCCTCTGCTTAGGGCATCTTGTATAGAAGTGGCAACTTTTGGCATCTTGTTTTTCCATTGTGGTTTGGTAACCTGGTTTTGTGAGATGCTTTGTTATATGAGATACTAACATGCATGTTAACTTGTCCTCTCCATATGGCCCACAAGTTTTTACTTTCTTTTATGGTTGAATGGTTTATTTGTGGCTAAGTGTAAAGGGCATCATGGTTTCCTTAGTTTCCCGCGAAAGAGCAAGGCATGGTGAATTTTCCTATAGCCCTTTTATTACCATGTTTAGATTACCATGTAAGTCTCATTGTAAAGACATTGGAATTTATGTAATTTTTCAAATTTGTAAGTTTTGGAGATGTCTGAGACAAAGAAAGAAAGTGAAGATGGACTCCTAATCAAAAGAGTTTGAAGATTACCAAAAGGTGTTTTGGAGATGTCCAAAGAGTTTGAGGAATCCCAAAGGTTTGGAAAGTCTAGAAGTCCAAGAAGTCTATTTCGCATGGGCCATGTGGAGGAGAGGACTGGTTTCTAATTATAGTACTTTCTATTTATGGATGTATGCTTATTTTAGAAAGTTTCCAAATCTGATCCAAACATAACAAATTCCAAAATTGGTCAAATCAAATTAATTTTTGGAAAGAGCTCTAATTAGAGTTGGTGGGCCCATGAGATGGATCCATTGGTAACACTAATTTTAGAAACTGGACTTTCCTTAAAATAACTTGACTTGGAACCAATCATTGGTCATATCATGAGATGATTTGATATCTATATTTGATGGGCCCATATACCTATAAGGAAATCCTCAATTCTAAAATATTAAGTGGGAACGAGGCATTTATATTTAGAAATCCCCATGGTTTTCCACTATAGGTCCATTGTAAGGAAAGTATTAGCCTTGGAGGGCTTATATTTGTCTGGTTACTAGATATGGATCTCCTATGGATAGTGTTGATGAGGCGGGGCGGGGGCCTACTCCCCAAGGAAGAGCTGCCTACAACGGTTGTCATGCAATGCTCGTTGGTGGGTCACACTTAACTAAAATAATGATGTAGTATCCCCAAGGATTTGCCTCATGTATTTTAAAAACCGAAGCTAATCGGGAGTCATACATTATTTGGTATGAGATACCTAGATAATAATGAATGATGGGGATCATGGATAGTTAGTCTTAATCCCAATTTTGACCAACTTTGATCCGCACCAATCTAGGTGGTATTCGCACTCCCCAATGAGGCATACCCCAGAGGATTGGGATTCCGATGTATTCTGATTTTTGTGGTTATGAGGATTCCCACATAAATTTGGTAGAATACTAAACCCAATGTCATTTAAATTCATTAATTGAATGTATGGTTATGTGCTACAGTATTTCAAGCATGAATTTGACTACTTTCAATCCACTTGCGACCATCCTCAACCAAAATAAGCTGGTGGGATCCAACTATGTAGACCAGAAACGGAATCTGGATATTGTCCTGACAGCTTCAAGATATAAATATGTCTTTACCAAAACCCCCCTTGATGAGCCTGGCCTGGATGCATCAGAAGCAGAAAATAAACTTTACACCAAATGGGTCAAAGACGATGAGATGGCCCGATGTTACATTTAGGCATCCATGTCTAGTGTTTTGCAACACCAACATCAATCCTATAAGACTGCATATGATATTATATTGAACTTAAAGGAGATGTTTGCGGAATAGGGCAGGCCTGCTAGGCAGGCAGGCATGAGGGTGCTCATTAGTACCAAGATGGCTGAAGGTACATTAGTACAAGAACACATGTTGAAAATGATGGACTCATTGAATGAGTTAGATGTACTAGGAGCTACGATTGATGCAGAATCGCAGATCGATATAATCCTTGAGTCACTATCAGAGTCATTCAACAATTTCAAGGTTAATTATAATATGAATAAAATGAATCTGACTCTGGCTGAGCTGTCTAGTCAGCTGGTAGTGACTGAAGGGATTTTGAAGAAGAAACCAACTGCCCTGATGACAGAAAAGTCAGATGACAAGTCCAAGCCGAAAGGCAAAGGGCGGAAAGGCAAAAAGAAATCAATTCCGAAGGGTTCTAAGGTGGAGAATGGTCCTACTGGTGGCGTGGCCAAGGCTAAGGGTTCAGGGACAAAAGGAAAGTGTTTCCATTGTGGTAAGACAGGACATTGGAAAAAGAATTGTCCAGAATATCTATCTAAGAAGAAGACCTCAGGTATGATTGAGTTACTTATTTCTGAAGTTAGTTTCGCAACTGGTACTTGATGGACCAAAAAAAAAAAGGGGGAATCTTCCGTCCTCTCCCTCCGCACCCCGGGGGCTGACCTGGGTCTCGGTGGAGGAGGGAAGATCTCGGGCATCAACATTTTTGTACGGGTATGCCAGATTTACTTTCTACTTGGAATTTGGAATAGTGATAATTTGGAGATTCACCTTCACAAGTGGAAAGGAAATCAATCATTTTTTCTAACTTTTCAAATTGCATAAATATTAAGAAAAGAGACAAGTTTTTAGAATGTCGTAAGAGGCGTTTTTGTTTGTTTGCCGTGAAAGGCGATTTTGCCGTGAAAGGCGTTTTTACAAAACTCATCAAATATGAAAGACAAGAATTGTGATTTCTTTTGTCTCTTTAAGAAATACAAACTACAATAGAAAAGGAAGAAAAGGGATCTAACTTCTCAGGAGATTGTGGGGACACGTTGAGATCGACGGTCGCAAGTCATGTATGGGCTTCGCCATCGTCCTTTAAATGAGAACATGTGATGCTTTGATTCTTTGGCTTGGCTCCTAACCTCAGTTTTTTAAAAGACAAGGAGCAAGAGAAGGTCCTATATCCAATGAAAAACCAAGTAAACGGGCTGAAAAGCCGTGTTTAGGCCATGTTGGAGAAGGAGGTGACCTTGGGGGGGATGGCCCCCCAAGGGACGTTGATCACCTTGTGGTGCTTCCGGGAGCAAAGTAGCAGGACTTCGTCTCTCTCTTGGATTTTCTGATTTTTCAGAGCTTGTACTTGGGATCTCTTTTCATCATGCTTTCTTCTTGGAATGGACCTCCTTTTATAGGCTTTTGGTAGTCATGAGGTGTTTATTGGCATTGATGGCCATGATGAAAGAATTGATGAGGAGTTACTGTTGACACCAAAAATATCACTTTGCCTTTTTAACATCAAGAAAGCTGCATGAAGTCGCAACCTGCCATAAATAGGCAATGCAACTTCTCCAAAAAAAATCAAATCTTGTCAGAATCAAACAAAAACTGCAAGATCCTTCAAGATAGCCAAGAGAAGAGTACACATGAAGTTTCGGGCCATTTCAGAATCATTTGGCCTAACTTCGCTTCTCCGACAGCTAAAATGGCGCTCCCGGCGGCGACATCATCGGAGACGTCAAAACTTCGATCAGAGCCTACGGATGACTCCAGCATGTCTCAAAAGGGTTCCATGCCAAATTTCAAGTCAAACCGATAACGTTTGACCCTCCATCAATGCTCGAGCAGCAAAATCAAGCCTCCCGGCGGCGGGAACCACCGAAGCCTTCGCTCATCAAATCAAGTGCATGAGTGGCTTCAACATGCTTCCAAAAGGCTGCACGTCAAATTTCAGGTCATTCCGACAACGTTTGACCAGGTTTCGATGCTCCGAGAGAAAATCAAGCCTACCGGCGGCGGAGCAACCCGGGACCATGACATCCAAAACGGAGCCCATGGAATGTCTCAAAATGACTCCAATAGGCTCCCCGTCAAATTTCAGGTCAATCGGACATCGTTTGGCCACATATCAAAGCTCGGCATTTTCCCCGCAGCAAAATCAAGTGAAGCATCGACGGGACCCCAAACGGCTTCAAAACTCAAACAAAAGCCTATGGTTGGTCTTATTTATTGCTCAGGAGGCACCACCTCAAATTTCAGGTCATTCCGACATCGTTTGACCAAGTTTCAGCTTCTGGCGGAAAATCAGCAGCTCTATGCGACAAAGTCTTCGGCTTTCCCGGAAAATTGGAAACTTTGCACTCTAAAAATGCAAGGATTCTCATCAGGTTTTTTACAGGGAAATCAAGGCAATAAATGAGAGGAAATGTCAAGAAAAATACAGAAGAAAACGGCGACGAAAAAGACCGCAAAACGGACCAAAAAGGGGAGAAAAACCCCCAGGGTCGCAGGCCGCGTCGCCGGCCCAGGGTCGCCGGCCCAGGGTCGCCGGCCCATGGTCGCCGGCGACCATGGAAGTCCAGGTCACCAGATTTTTCGCCGGTGACCCGTTTTTTCGTCCCTTTTCGCGTTTCGCGCACTTTGGCCCCTGTGGTTTCCTAAAAATGTGATTTTTAGTGCTTGAAATTGACTCATATCCGACGACGTCTCAGATCCGCCGTCAAAAGCATAAAATCATCATTGATCGCTCCAAGATCGCCGACCGATTGACCTAAAAAGTGCTCTTTCTGTCCGACCGATCGAGAAATCGACAAGACAGATGTCACCGGCCCGCTGCTAGCTATCAATGTCTGAAGTTACATGTTCATCCGATGTCGATCAGCATGAAGATCCATCGATGATCATCGCCAGAAGAATTCCAAAAGACGCGGCGCGGCCCGCAACTCTTCGACTGCTCGGCGACCATTTAATGCAGTTAATTGACTACCTTTATTGCAGTCATTAATTCATTTCTTTGGACGGCCCAATCAGAAGCAATCATCCAGGAGTTACAAATCAATTAAGTCATGGCATTCAAGCCATG
This sequence comes from Umbellularia californica, assembly GCA_028538565.1. Lineage (NCBI taxonomy): Eukaryota > Viridiplantae > Streptophyta > Magnoliopsida > Laurales > Lauraceae > Umbellularia > Umbellularia californica. The sequence continues at coordinate 29,999,424 of JAPQWN010000011.1, forward strand.
AAACTCCTCCCATTATGGTAATTAAGGTGATTAAAAGCCCTTAATCTCCATCGGCCAATCAGATTCAAGGAAAAAGGAGTTACAAAATCAAGAAATAAATCTTGTAACTCCTCCCATTAAAGCCATTAAAGCCCATAAAAGCTCTCCTAAATGGCTACCAAAAGCCTATAAATAGGAGAGCATTCCATTGAAATCCGGATCTAAAAAGAATCCAGAGATCGGAAAAAGACGAACGGAAAACCGAAGATCGAAAGGTGCAGAGAATCCCGAATTCCAGACAGACAGAGTCTAGAGAAAGAGAGAAAATTCTGCAGAAATTCTACATCAAGCACCACTATAAGGTGACAAAAAGTCCCTTGGGGGGTACTGCCCCCCAAGGTCCTTGCCTTCTCCCGCTGCCTCCAATGGCTTAGACGTGGCTTTTCAGCCCGTCTACTTAGCTTTTTATTGGACATAGGACCTTCTCTTGGTCTTTGTCCTCTAAAAACCTGAGGTTATAGCCAAACCAAGCGAATCAAGAGCATCCTCTGTTCTCATCTGCATGGATGATGGCGAAGCCCACACATGGCTTGCGACCGTCAATCTGAACGAGTCCCCCACAATCTCCTGGAAAGTTAGATCCTCCTTTTCTTGCTTTTCATTGTAGTTTGTATTTTTCTAAAAGAGACAAAAATCACAACTCTTGTCTTTCATTATTGATGAGAATTGTAAATCGGCTATAAACGCCAAAATCGGCTATAAATGCCAAACAAAATCGCCTTTCACGGCAAACCAAGAAAATGTCTCTTTTCTTAAATATTTGTGCAATGGAAAACTTGAAAGAAGTTGATTTCCTTTTTACTTGCGAAGGTTGATCTCCGGATTACCACTTGCAATTCCAAGTAAAATAGAAAATCTGGCACACCCACACAAAGAAATGTTGATGCACGCTTCAGGCCCGCCAGGGCGCGAAAGGGCCGGACCCGACGGACTCCCACGTTCCGCCGACCCCGGTAGCCGCCCCACGGCGCCTCGGAGCGCGTTCCATCAAGCGGAACGTGGGAGTCCGTCGGGTCCGGCCCTTTTGTGCCCTGGCGGGCCTGAAGCGTGCATCAACATTTCTTTGTGTGGGTGTGCCAGATTTTCTATTTTACTTGGAATTGCAAGTGGTAATCCGGAGATCAACCTTCGCAAGTAAAAAGGAAATCAACTTCTTTCAAGTTTTCCATTGCACAAATTTTTAAGAAAAGAGACATTTTCTTGGTTTGCCGTGAAAGGCGATTTTGTTTGGCATTTTAGCCGATTTTGGCGTTTATAGCCGATCTACAATTCTCATCAATAATGAAAGACAAGAGTTGTGATTTTTGTCTCTTTTAGAAAAATACAAACTACAATGAAAAGCAAGAAAAGGAGGATCTAACTTCTCAGGAGATTGTGGGGGACTCGTTCAGATTGACGGTCGCAAGTCATGTATGGGCTTCGCCATCATCCATGCAGATGAGAACAGAGGATGCTCTTGATTCGCTTGGCTTGGCTATAACCTCAAGTTTTTAGAGGACAAAGACCAAGAGAAGGTCCTATGTCCAATAAAAAGCTAAGTAGACGGGCTGAAAAGCCACGTCTAAGCCATTGGAGGCAGCGGGAGAAGGCAAGGACCTTGGGGGGGGGGGGGGGGGGGGGGGGGTGCCCCCCAAGGGACTTTTGTCACCTTGTAGTGGTGGCCGGTGCAGAACTTCAGCAGAGTTTTTCTCTCTTTTTCTTTCTCTGGATTCTTTCCGCTCTCTTCCGATTCGATCTCTTTTTTTCTGATCCTGATTTCAATGGAATGCTCTCCTATTTATAGGCTTTTGGTAGCCATTTAGGAGAGTTTATGGGCTTTAATGGCTTTAATGGGAGGAGTTACAAGATTTATTTCTTTGATTTTGTAACTCCTTTTTCCTTGAATCTGATTGGCCGATGGAGATTAAGGGCTTTTAATCACCTTAATTACCATAATGGGAGGAGTTTCATGGGTTAAATGCCATGAATCAATTGACTTGTAACTCCCAAATGCTTGCTTCTGATTGGGCCGTCCAAAGAAATGAATTAATGACTGTAATAAAGCTAGTCAATTAACCACATTAATTGGTCGCCGAGCAGTCGAAGAGTCGCGGGCCGTGCCGTGTCTTCTGGAATTCTTCTGGCGATGATCATCGATGGATCTTCTTGCTGATCGACATCGGATGAACATGTAACTTCAGACAGTGATAGCTAAGAGCGGGCCGGTGACATCTGTCCTGTCGATTTTTCGATCGATCGGGCGGAAAGTACACCTTTTTGGTCGACCGGTTGGCGATCAATGTTGATTTTGATACTTTTGGAGGTTGACCCGTGATTTTGACGGATGTCGGCGGACATGAGTCAATTTCAAGCACTAAAAATCACATTTTCAGGAAACCACAGGGGCCAAAGTGCCCGAAACGCGAAAGAGGACGGAAAAACGGGTCACCGGCGAAAAATCCGGTGACCCGGACTTCCATGGTCGCCGGCGACCATAGGGCAGGGTCGCCGGCGACCCTGGGGGTTTTTCCCCTGTTTTTGGTCCGTTTTGTGGTCTTTTTCGTCGCCGTTTTCTTCTGTATTTTTCCTGACATTTCTTCTCATTTATTGGCTTGATTTTCCTGTAGAAAACCTGATGAGAATCCTTGCATTTTTAGAGTGCAAAGTTTCCAATTTTCCGGGAAAGCCGAAGACTTTGTCGCGTAGAGCTGCTGATTTTCCGCCAGAAGCTGAAACTTGGTCAAACGATGTCGGAATGACCTGAAATTTGAGGTGAAGCCTCCTGAGTAATAAATAAGACCAACCATAGGCTTTTGTTTGAGTTTTGAAGCCGTTTGGGGTCCTGTCGATCCTTCACTTGATTTTGCTGCGGGGAAAATGCCGAGCTTTGATATGTGGTCAAACGATGTCCGATTGACCTGAAATTTGACGGGGAGCCTATTGGAGTCATTTTGAGACGTTCCATGGGCTCCGTTTTGGATGTCATGGTCCCGGGTTGCTCCGCCGCCGGTAGGCTTGATTTTCTCTCGGAGCATCGAAACCTGGTCAAACGTTGTCAGAATGACCTGAAATTTGACGTGCAGCCTTTTGGAAGCATGTTGAAGCCACTCATGCACTTGGTTTGATGAGCGAAGGCTTCGGTGGTTCCCGCCGCCGGGAGGCTTGATTTTGCTGCTCGAGCATTGATGGGGGGTCAAACGTTGTCGGTTTGACTTGAAATTTGGCATGGAGCCCTTTTGAGACATGCTAGAGTCATCTGTAGGCTCTGATCGAAGTTTTGACGTCTCCGATGATGTCGCCGCCGAGAGCTCCCGTTTAGCTGTCGGAGAAGTGAAGTTAGGCCAAATGTTGTCGAAATGGCCCGAAACTTCATGTGTACTCTTCTCTTGGCTATCTTGAAGGATCTTACAGTTTTTGTTTGATTCTGACAAGATTTGATTTTTTAGAGAAATTGCATTGCCTATTTATGGCAGGTTGCGACTTCATGCAACTTTCTTGATGTTGAAGAGGCAAAGTGACATTTTTGGTGTCAACAAATGCCCCCTCGAGGTACAGCGACGAGTTGCTTGACTTTTGTAGTCGATGTGCCTCGAAGAGATTTTTGAAGGAGAGCTTGTGTCTTGACCAAGAGTCTTTGAGCAATCTTTCCTTTGGTAGAGTAGCATTTGAGCTTCCAGGGGAATTTTATGGTAAATGAAAGGAATCAGGGACCATCTCGAGGCAAAGTTTTGAAGATGACATCAGGGATGTGGATTTGGGCTTTTGTTTTTGACCTTGTGACCTAACAAGCTGTATGTGGCAGGTTAGGGGGTCGGGTTTTGGTTTTGATCTTGTGACCTAACAAGCTGTATGTGGCAAGTTAGGGGACCAGGCTTTGGGTTTTGGTCACTCTTTGGGACTGTGTGGGTCCATTGGAGTGGTTTGGATTTTTGTGGAATGTCAATTTCAATATTTTGGCTCAATTTGGTTTATGAGGCTGGATGGTTTGATTTTTGGAAGCTCATGGGGCTTGGAATTTTTTTGTATGGTTCAATCAACTCAAAAGAGGCATGGAACCATTATTGTATGCTCTTGGTAAGAGGGATTTTTTCCTGACTAAAAGCCCTTTTTTTTTTTTTTTTTTTTTTTTAGTGCCTAGGTGGTCAAACCTGGCTCATATGGGCTAACCCATGGGACCTTAAGCTTTTTAGGATGGCTTAGATCACATGTGGGGCCATTTTTGTAAAGAATATCTAAAGATATCTCATTTGGATAGAGAATATCTAAAAATAGCTTTATGGGAGGGAATCTCTCATATTCCCTTAATTTGGGAGAGAATATCTCAAGGTATCTTTCTTTTTGGGAAAGAATCTTCAATATCCTATTTTGTTGGAGAGAATCTCTCATTGATTGATTTTGGGAGAAAATCTCTCAAAGACATCTTTCTTTTTGGGAAAGAATCTTTCTAATTCCTTCTCTTTTGGTAAGGTTACTAATTAGTAACACTTACCTTTCTTCTTTGTTTCCTTCTTTGATTTGCTCTCTCCTATAAAAGCAAAGGAAGGTAGGATCTCTTGCTCTTATTGCTTTCTTTTGCAACAATCTCAAGAGAGCTCCAAGACCAAGAGTTCTTCTTCTTTAAGGATCTTCAAGCTTTTTCCTTCTTCTTCTCCATCAATGGCTTCAAGTAAGTTTTCTCTCTTTTTCTTTCAAGAAAACTTTATGTAGAGAATAGGATGGTAAAAAAAGAAAGTTTCTCTTCTTTTTTTTTTTTTTTTCTTTCTTTTCTTTCTATTCTTCTTCTCTTTTTTTTTTTTTCTTTTCTTTTCCACGTGATTTCTGTTTTTTTTTTTTTTTTTTTTTTCACGTGTCTCTTTTATCTTTTTTTTTTTTTTTTTTTTTTTTTTTGTGGGCCGTATGGACAGATCCGTACGGATCTGGTCCGTACGGCCACGTGGCCTGTGGGCCACGGCCTGATGGGCCTGATATTTTTTTTTTCTTCTTTTTTTGAGAAAGTTTCTTCCTTCCTTTTTTTTTGTTCTTTTCTTTCTCCCCCCTTTTTTTTTTTGGAAAGTTCCCCCTTTTTTTTTTTTTTTTTTTTTTCTTTCTCCCTTTTTTTTTTTTGAGAAAGTTTCTTTTTTTTTCTTTTCTTTCTCCTTTTTTTTTTTTTTGAGAAAGTTTCTTTTTTTTTTCTTTTCTTTCTCCTTTTTTTTTTTGAGAAAGTTTCTTTTTTTTTTTTTTGTGCTCATCATGATAATGCGTTTTTTATGCAAATCTAGATGTTCATGCATGTACTTTTTGTAGATTGAGCATGAAAGCATACCTGAAAATCTTTGCAAATTTGGGAATTTGGAGCTCGCAGCGATGTTGAGCCCTTCTTGATTTTGCGGAGATTTTGAGGTTTCGAAAGTTTGTAGTTTCGGAGCTCGCAGCGATGTTGAGCCCATCTTCAAAACTTTCTGTTTCTTTCGGGGTATTTCCCTTTTCTTCGGAATTGCCCCGGAACCATGCCAAAATTTCGCCAGATTTGTTTTTAGCGAAATTCTGTCATTTTGATGATGATCTTTTTTTTTTCTTTTCCAACCTTTGCAGGTGGTTCCTCCAGAACGAACAAGGGTAAAGAGCCTGCTACAAGCGTACCTCGTCGATCCGCCAGATCTTCTAATGTGGCCGTTCAGCAGGCCTGGGAGAAGGTCCAGTTTGTTGAGAAGAACTTGGAAGAGTGCGATTCCCTCAATCGCGATGAGATGAGACAGCGATTGATCGCTCTCAAGGATGAGGAGTTCTATAAGATCATGGTAAGCAGCCGTCCTTGGGTTATGGACGATCTGAGGGTTTTGCCCAAGCCTACCTTCTTCTTTGGAGATGCAGTCCTTGACGACTTGACATACCAAAAGAGATGTTTTCAGTTCTCTTACACAGCGGATGGTGAGGAGAGAACTATTTCTACCCGGTCGTCTTTTGATCGGACCATCTCGATCCTGAGCCTTTCTCCCACGTGCCCTAAGAGGGAAGATCCTCCGAGCTGGGTGAAGAGGACCAGTGTGATCAAGACCGGGGTTTTTGTTGGTGGACCTTCCGATTTTGCAGAGAAGCCACCTGTCCGTATGGACGTGTTGATGCCAGCCAGCGGCTACCAGGATTCTGATTATCCGTCGGTCGATTTGAGACCGGTGGGCCTTGGCGTTTTCAGCGGTGACGGCAGTACTTGGGTGAAGCCTTTTCGACTTCGTGGCCGTTTCAATGATGACTCCGATTGGAAGTCATGGACTGACCACACCTTGCTGATTGGGGGCGCCGTTTTGAAGGAAGCCGGGATTTTTGACGCGGTCCGCGCTTTTAGGGAGACCGTGACTTTTTCCGATGATGCCTTCATGGCTATGTTGGAGTCTTTCCTCCCTCAGACCAATACCTTCGTTGTCACGAACGGTGAGATTGGTTTTTCTCTGAAGGAGTTGAGTGCTATTACTGGATTGCCCATCCTTGGCAAACTCTATGAGGAGTTCATGCCGATTGACAACGTCCTTGAGGAGCAGTCAGAGGAGTTCAGGCTCCTATACTTTCAGCTCGTCGCCTTCTATGATTTTTTGAAGGAGGGCTCGAAAGTGAGATCCAGCAGTTGGAAGAGTTATGGCTCTTCATTCTTCAACTTCTTTGACAGCAAAGAGTCTTCTGATAGCATGACCCGGGAAGACAGGAAGAAGACTTCGGCCATGCAGGAAGAGTTGAAGGGTTTCTTCGTGAGCACAGATGTCATTTGTTCTGACATTGCACTGCGGAGAGATCTTGCTGCTTACCTCACTTATTGGCTAGGTGAGGCTGTGTTTGCTGGTGGAGATGGGACGCACATCAGGCCGCATTGTATTTTTCCGGCTTGTCAGATGGCGTTTGGAGAGCGGCTTGCTTTGGTGCTTGCTCTTTACTCCTACTTGTGTACCGAACTGCAGGCTGCTGCTTTCTTGGTTCGGCTTGGGCTCCCTATGAATAGGGTATTTTCAGCCCATATCTTTTATTCGTGGTTTGTATACCACTGTCCTGGCTTCCACCAGCTGGGTACTGCACAGGATGATGATCCTCTGATGATTCGATTGGCTAAGGGAAAAGCCGTATCTGAATCACTTTTGTTTGCCCGCATGAGGATCCGACGGTTCAGGGACGTCGAGATGGGGCAGTCTTCAGTGAAGCTTTCTCCGGAGTTGCGGAAGAAGGCTTTTGATTTTGGTGCCTCCCGAGACTCTACCAGAGCAGGGTCGGGAAGGCATTACCCTTTGACCAATGCAGAGAAGGAGTGGCTTTTCAGCATACGAGTCGGCACGATGGTGTACCTCAGACATCTTTTCGTCGACATCCAGCCGTATGTACCTTCTCGCTTTGCGCTTCAGTTGGGCTTCTCTCAAGGCGTTGTTGGAGCGCCTTCGAGTATGGTGAAGCGTTTTGGGGGTTTGCAGGATGGCAGAAATGCATGGGCTTTTTATAGTGCTGAAGACACTACTGCCACGATTTCTTATCCTGAGCTGTCGACTTTCCGAACTGCCGGCTTCACGAAGTGGTTCGCGGAGAGCTTTTTGGCATATCGGGGGCTTTCCAAGAAGGAGCTTGATATAAAGCTGTCTTCGGGGAAAGGTACTGGAAAGTCGGATGGCGTCCGGCGAGAGGAAGTTTGGGCCTTCCTTTCTGGAGAGAAGCACAAGATAGGCTTTCTCGGTGACCAGGGCGTGATTGGTTCTGAAGCTGTTCGGGAAGTACCTGATGAGGCTTTGGAGCAGCTAGAACAGGAGGAAGCTGAGCTCGACGCTTGGATGTAAGTGGCACAGAGGCGAGCTTCCGCGGAGTCTATTGGCGAGAGCAGACCATCCAGTGAGGAGCCAAGTGAGAAACCTGACTCTGATAGTGGGGCGGGTTCTTCTAGGAAGCGAACCCGTAGAGGTAAGAAGAGGAGGAGTCATCATCACAGCGAGGGGCCACATGAGGACTCTCCTGACATGGAAATCCCTCTTACCATCAACGAGGAGGTGCCAGAGGCTGTCGACGAGCCTCCAGAGAAGAGGAGTCGTGGGGAAGAGACCATTGGTGAAGGTATGATTCTTCCTTTTTCGTTTTCTACTTCTTTCATGGGGCTTTCCATGTTCTGATTTGTTTTCTCACCCTGCTGCTGCTTTTTTTTTTTTTGGCAGAGGATGAAGACTTGGCGATGCCTGAGGTTCCGACCGATGAGGCGGTGATGGAGCCGGTTATGGCATCTGAAGAAGAGCCGAGGGACTCTGGAATGATTCCAGAATCTACAAAGTACACTTGATTTGCTAACATTTCTCTTGTCAGCTGACTTGCCACAGGATTCCGATGACTTTGAACCATCAATGGACACAAATGTTGATGATGCTTCCGATGAGTTCGTGGAGGAAGAGAGTGTTCCGCCAGTCGTCGAAGAAGGTACTTTGTAGTGATGACCCTGATGATTTTTTTTAACAGGATCATATTCATACCTTTTTGTGTTTCATTTGCAGGTTTTGAAGTGACAGAAGAGAGTCCATCGCTTCCTTCAGAACCAGAGCAAGGGATGCCAGAGGTCGATCCGGAGGTAGAGACTCCTACAACCAGTTCTGACGCGATAGAGAAGATACCTCGTGCTGAGATTCCTTCTCCAGTGGCTCCAAGTGGAAAGAGTTCTTTTGTTACTCTTCCAATGGGACATGACATGAGCAGCCGATCAGCGGAGAAGGGTGAATCTTCATCCAGTTCGTCTCTTCAATTTGCGAAGAAGGTGCTGGCTCGGGTTTTGAGTTCTTGGGTCAAGACTCTCCTTTCTGGACACTTGGAGGCAGGATTTGGCATGATCCCACATGTACAGGAGATTCTGACCGACACCGAAGAGGTTGGTCTGGATGTCACAGGTGCCAGGGCGATCGTTGATAGGATCATTGCACTGGGTGACAAGTGGTTTGAGACCATGGATTTCCCTGACGACCAATTCTTCAAGGAGATGTTCTTGGACCCTGCTGATAAGGCTAAGTCTGACCTGAATGAGGCTACACAAAGCAGGAAGCAGGTAGTCCGAGAGAAGAATAAGGAAGAGCTAGTCATCCTTGGATTAGAGCGCGACCTTGACATCCTTGATGGAGAGGTCGAAATGGCCAGGAAGCATCTCGAGCATTTGAAGGCACAAGTTGATGCTAAGTGGACTGCTATAACAGAGGCTCGTGACAGGGAGAGTACTCTGATTCGCAGGGTTGCAGATGCCGGTCAAGTTCTTGAGAGGAGGACTCTAGAGAACGAGCAATGGCAAACTGCTGGGGAAAAGCTTCCTGGTGTAAAAGAAGGGTTACGGCATTCGCCAGCATCTCATGGCAAGTTCCTGAAGAAGCGTGCCTTGGAAACTCTGACGGCTGATGCCAAAAGTTTGCTTGAGGAGCTGAAGCTTTGGCTGGAGACCATTTTTGGCTAAGCTCCTGATTTTTTGTAGCAGAAACTATTCTTCTTTTTTTTGGTACCACATGTATATTTTTGGTACTCTTTTTTTTTTGTGTAGTGCTTGTGAACACTTTTCTTTTTTTTTTTTGGTACCACATGTATTTTTTGGTACTTTTTTTTTTGTTTTGTTTTCCCTACGCTCACTCAAATCTTTTTGTGATGAAAGCAATTGCTAAATGGGATTTGATCAAAAGCTTTGTCATTTTGTGAAAATCTTTTGTCAAATGGTTGTTTTGGTAGGGGAAACGAATTTGGCATGAAAGCCGGATTTTTGTGGCATTTACAGCCAGTTTGGTGGCATTGATAGCCAATTGGTGGCATTTATAGCCGGTTTGGTGGCATTGATAGCCAATTTGTGGCATTTATAGCCGGTTTGGTGGCATTGATAGCCAATTTGTGGCATTTATAGCCGGTTTTGACATGAGAGTCAGGTTTTTTTTTTGTGTGGCATTTGTAGCCGAGTTTTTTGAAAACCAAGTTTTGTTTTATTAGCATGAAAGCCGATTTTGGCGTTTATAGCCGGAAATTTTTGTTTTGGCATTTATAGCCAGATTTTGGCATTTATAGCCGAGTTTTGGTTTTCAAAATGCAGGTATCGACTAAATGTCGCCTCCCCGCTGAATGGTCTTGCAAGTATCGATGGAATGTCGCTTCCTTGCTCATTCGGTTTTGCGAGTATTGATGGAATGTCACTTCCTCGCGGGTTAGGTTTTGCAAGTATCGATGGAATGTCGCTTCCTCGCGAATTGGGGTGCAAATATCGACTAAGCGTCGCTTCCCTGCTTTTCCCAAAAATTTTGGTTTTGCGGGTACTGACTTGATGTCGTTTCTCCGCGATTTTTGAAATTTGAGATTTTTTCGAACCATTTGTAATTTTGGGTTGTGGATAGCAACTGGTATGTTACATCTCCACGATTTTTGAAATTGGGTTGTGGATATCAACTGGTTTGTTGCTTCTCCACGGTTTTTGGATTTTGCAAGTATCGACGAAATGTCGCTTACCTGCGATTTTGGGTGCAAGTATCGATGGAATGTCGCATCCTTGCTTTTTTTTCAAAATTTTTGTTTTGCGGGTACTGACTTTGCTGTCGTTTCCCCACGATTTTTGAAAAACCATTTTTTTTTGTTTAAAGACACGAGGGTCGTAAATTTTGACCTAGAACCATTTGGCGGTAAAAGGTAAGGTGGACTAGGGTGGAAATCCCTGAATCCGGATTTTTGTTTCAAACCATGAATTTTGGTTCAAGGATCGAAAGTTTTGGTCAAGTCAGGGAGAGGCTCCTAAACTTGGATTTTTTTTGTTTTTGAACAATGAAACGATGAAAGTAAGCATTGTTTTTGAATCTCTATAAATTTTGACATTTGATATGAAAATTCTAAAGAGAGTGGGTTTGACGAGCGAGTACCTGAGAACAGGTTTTGGCCATACAGGCATTGCTCTTACCCAGTTGGGTAAGTCTTCAAGGGTAGTACCGCTTCAAGAACATGCCGTTGATAGGCAGCATACATTTGTCGCCTTCCATGTTTAGGAGGGCATATGCGCCGTTGGAGAAGACCTTGTCGATGACGTAGGGTCCCTCCCATTTTGGTTCAAACTTGCCTTTGGACTTGTGAGCGAAGACCATTGGTCTTTTTACCGTAAGAACCAAGTCACCCTTTTTGTAGGCGCGTTGCCTGACCTTTCTGTCAAAAGATCCTGCCATGCGTGCTTGGTAAAGTTCAATGCTTTGTCGAGCTTCGAGCCGTCTCTCGTCGAGATTGTCCAGCTCATGGAGTCGCAATTTGACATTGCTTTCTTGAGTCATGTCATTTTGTAGAGATACCCTCAGAGAAGGAATTTGTACCTCTAGGGGCACGACAGCTTCGCATCCATAGACCAAGGAGAATGGTGTGCTATGGGTTGGTCCTCGAACGGTGGTTCGATAGGCCCACAAAGCTTCAGACAGTTTATCGCTCCAGTCTCTTTTGTGACTAGAGACCATTTTCTTGAGGATTTTGCAGAGTGTCTTGTTGAAGGCTTCTGCTAATCCGTTTGCTGCCGGATTGTATGGAGTCGAAGGACAGCTTTGAATTTTGTATTTGTCGCAGAACCCGTAGAATCGATGATCCCGGAATTGTGGTCCGTTATCATGGACGAATCTTTTAGGTATGCCGAAACGACAAATGATGTTGGTGCGCAGGAATTGAAGGACTGATGAGGTCTTCATTTCGTTGAACGCAAATGCTTCTGACCACTTGGAGAAATAATCCGTAGCGGCGAAGATGAACCAATGACCTTTGCTTGAAGGGGGAGAGATAGGACCTATGATGTCCATGCCCCATGCTTCAAAAGGCCATGAGATTGCTGTAGGATGCAGCCATTCCGGAGGCATGTGAATGTAATCTCCGTGAACTTGGCATAGCTGGCAGCGCTTAGCAAATTGCATTGCGTCGGGTACCATGGTAGGCCAATAGTAACCTAACCTTTTTATCTGATCATAGAGCTTAGGACCTGCCTGATGGGCTCCACAAAGACCAGCATGAACTTCTTTAAGTGTTTCTTCGGCCTCTTGTTGTGACAAGCAGCGTAGGAGTACTCCATTGAAGGATTTCCTGTAAAGGATTTTTGAAGGGATATCCAAATGAAAGTTTGGGGCTCGCCTTTGGATGCTTACCCGTTCTTTTGGATCTTCAGGTAGGATTCCGAACATAGTGTAATCAATGAACGGATCCCTCCAGTCGCCGATTGAAGTTTGAAGGATAGAGATCCGACTTCCAACCACTCGGTGGCATTCAGCAACTGCTTGGTGTGTGTTAAGAGGAGGGAGGATCCTTCTCTCGCACACTGTAATTTGCATGTTTTCCCCTTCCTGGATCGCCATTGATGCGGCAAGTCCGGCCAGGGCATCTGCACGGATGTTTTCACCTCTACGAATGTGGGTGATGTTGCAGATGTCAAACTTTTGCAGAAGCGATTGCGCCTTGTTGTAATAAGGCAGCAGATCGGGCTTCCTGACTTCATATATCTGATTCATCTGGTTGACGATCAGTTGAGAGTCTCCAAAGACTTCCAGCATAGTGATACCGGATTCGATGGCGAGTTCCAATCCTAGGATCAGAGCTTGGTATTCAGCTGCATTGTTTGTGCATGGTTCCAGTAGCGAGAAAGCGTGTGGAATCATGTATTTGTCGGGGCTAACAAAGAAGATGCCAACTCCCGAGATCAGCTTTCTGTTTTCATTTATCCTGGTTGCACCGTCAAAGTACATGTCCCAGGAGGCATTTGGCGAGAAAGTCTCCACGTTGTAGACAGGTTCGTCTGGGAGATCATCTCTGAGTGGAGAATCTTTAGGCAATGGATGCTCTGCGAGAAAGTCTGCTAGAGCTTGGCCTTTGACTGCTTTTTGTGGTACATACCTAATATCAAATTGTGATAGAAGGATGGACTATTTTGCCAGTCGGGCATTGAGAGAACCTGCCTTTATGACAAGGACCTTCAAGAGGTTGATCCTTGAGACGAGGTAGACTGTGTTGGAAAGCAAGTAGTGACGTAGCTTTTGTACGGCAAACATCACTGCAAGGCATTCCTTTTCGACTGGGGAGTAGCGATGCTCTGCACCTACTAGCATGCGGCTGAGGTAGTATAGAGCAGCTTCTTTTCTTTCATCATTTTCTTGTGCAAGCAGAGCACCCAGAGAGTGATCAAGGGCTCTTGTGTACAAGATGAATGGTTTTCCAGTGGCAGGGGTAGCTAACACTGGAGGTTTGGTCAGGTATGACTTGATATCTTGAAATGCGGCTTCACAGTCGGCATCCCAGACAAAGTCTACACCCTTTTTCATCAATCGAGAGAATGGACGGCATTTCCCCGAAAGATTGGAGATGAACCGTCTGATGTAGGCCAATCTCCCTTGGAGCCCTTTTAGTTCTCTCAAGGTTCTTAGAGAGGGCATTTCTAGAATAGCCTTGACTTTTATGGGGTCAAGTTCTATTCCAGCTTTCCGAACAAAGAATCCGAGAAACTTACCCGACGAGACGCCGAAGAAGCATGTTAGAGGATTCATCCACAGTTTGTGTTTGCGGAGTCGGAGGAAGACTTCCCGAAGATCTTTGAGATGGTCTTCTTTTCTTCTGCTTTTGACGGCGAGGTCATCAACGTAACATTCGACCGTCTTGTGCTGCATATCTTGGAATATTTTCATCATAGCCCTCTGATATGTGGCACCAGCATTTTTCAGACCAAATGGCATGACAGTGTAGCAATACACACCAAATGGAGTCCGAAATGAAGTGTGTTTTTCAACCTCGGGATGCATCTTTATCTGATTGTAACCAGAGAAGCCATCCATGAATGTCATTAGCTCGAATCCGCAGGTATTGTCAATCATCACCTCCGGTATGGAGAGCGGGAATTCATCTTTAGGGCAAGCGCCATTCAAGTCTCTATAGTCAATACAGACTCTGATCTGCCCAGTTTTCTTTGTCACGGGGACAATATTGGCCAACCACTCTGGATGTTGTTCCTCACGGATGAAGCCAACGCTTTTGAGTTTTTGAACTTCTTGTTCAATTTTATCCATCACATCTGGACGGAATCTTCTTTGGCCTTGTTTGACAGGCTTGATTTCTTCTTGAAGATTGAGTTTGTGGACTGCTACTTTGGGGTCTAAACCAGGCATTTCAGCGTAGGACCATGCAAAGCAATCAACGAACTCACGAAGAAAAGCGATATACTCGGGTAACTCATCATCCTTTATATTCTTGCTTATGAATACAGGACGTGGGTTATCAGGTGTTCCCAAGTTTATCTTTTGAACAGGATCTTCTGTCGGAAGGTTCTAAGGTGGTTCCTCCACAATATTTTCGGAGGCTTCCAACTCAACGAAACCTTCTGGAGTTTCAACTGCATTACCAGACCAAGGCTCTGTTCCTTTCCATGGATTTTCTTGATTGGTGATCTCCTCAAGGCTTGCTATGAGATAGTCCCAATCGCCTGTTGAGTCTGGTATTTCTTTTGGAGACGAGGGTTCTTCTGGGTCAGAATAGCACAAGTCTGTATTATCGGACGATTCCTCTTTATCATCAGAGAAATCGTACAAATTGGATGAGCTTCCTGGATCTTTGTCAGGTAACTCTTTAAAGAGATATCCAGGGAGATCGATGTCTTTATGGACTTGAGATGTTGAGGCTTGGTCGGTAAAACGACTTTTAAGCTTTTGTGTCAACTGTCTCAGAGGAGTGTCGGGATCATACCCTAACCCATATGAAGACTTTTCTATATGACCGTAGAGTCTCCAATCTTCCAGCTGGCTTTTGGTCAAGGCGGGCCCCAATGGCGTGAGAATACCGCGGCCTTCTCCCAAACCGACCTGGTTCTGAGCGTCAAAGCCCATTTTCTTCATGATAGCTTGTGCCACAGGACTATATAGAGATAGTTGAGGCATACCTTCATTTTGGAAGGGTTCAAGCAAGGAATTTGATGAAGAAGCATCCGATCTATGGAAGAAGATCGGCTTTTGCTTTGGTGATGTTGTCGGAACAACAAAGGTAGCAGACGTAGGATCTTCTACATCAGCAGGTGTCTCCGTCGGAGTGAGAGCAGGCTGAACATGCTGAGCGTCAGCTTGGCTTGACGATGCATCGTCTTCTGGCTCTGAGTCCGAGTCTGTGTCTTGCATGATAGACACGAGAGAAACAACAAATTTGCCCCTAGGCTTTTGCTTTGCCTTCTTCACTCTGGTTGTGATGACCAAAGTGTTGACACCAAAAATGTCACTTTGCCTCTTCAACATCAAGAAAGCTGCATGAAGTCGCAACCTGCCATAAATAGGCAATGCAATTTCTCCAAAAAATCAAATCTTGTCAGAATCAAACAAAAACTGCAAGATCCTTCAAGATAGCCAAGAGAAGAGTACACATGAAGTTTCGGGCCATTTCAGAATCATTTGGCCTAACTTCGCTTCTCCGACAGCTAAAATGGCGCTCCCGGCGGCGACATCATCGGAGATGTCAAAACTTCGATCAGAGCCTACAGATGACTCCAGCATGTCCCAAATGGGTTCCATGCCAAATTTCAAGTCAAACCGACAACGTTTGACCCTCCATCAATGCTCGAGCAGCAAAATCAAGCCTCCCGGCGGCGGGAACCACCGAAGCGTTCTCTCATCAAACCAAGTGCATGAGTGGCTTCAACATGCTTCCAAAAGGCTGCACGTCGAATTTCAGGTCATTCCGACAACGTTTGACCAGGTTTCGATGCTCCGAGAGAAAATCAAGCCTACCGGCGGCGGAGCAACCCGGGACCATGACATCCAAAACGGAGCCCATGGAACGTCTCAAAATGACTCCAATAGGCTCCCCGTCAAATTTCAGGTCAATCGGACATCGTTTGACCACATATCAAAGCTCGGCATTTTCCCCGCAGCAAAATCAAGTGAAGCATCGACGGGACCCCAAATGGCTTCAAAACTCAAACAAAAGCCTATGGTTGGTCTTATTTATTGCTCAGGAGGCTTCACCTCAAATTTCAGGTCATTCCGACATCGTTTGACCAAGTTTCAGCTTCTGGCGGAAAATCAGCAGCTTTACGCGACAAAGTCTTCGGCTTTCCCTGAAAATTGGAAACTTTACACTCTAAAAATGCAAGGATTCTCATCAGGTTTTCTACAGGGAAATCAAGCCAATAAATGAGAAGAAATGTCAAGAAAAATACAGAAGAAAACGGCGACGAAAAAGACCTCAAAACGACCGCAAAACGGGCTCCGAAGGGGAAAAATCCCCCAGGGTCGCAGACCCCTGCGACCATGGCCCATGGTCGCAGGCCCCTGCGACCATGGCCCATGGTCGCCGGTCCATGGTCGCCGGCGACCATGGAGGTCCGGGTCACCGGATTTTCCGCCGGTGACCCGTTTTTCCATCTTTTTTCGCGTTTCGCGCACTTTGGCCCCTGTGGTTTTCTGAAAATGTGATTTTTAGTGCTTTAAATTGACTCATATCCGACGACATCTCGGATCCGCCGTCAAAAGCATAAAATCATCATTGATCGCTCCAAGATCGTCAACCGGCTGACCAAGAAAGTGCACTTTCTGTCCGACCGATCGAGAAATCGACAAGACAGATGTCACCGGCCCGCTCTTAGCTATCAATGTCTGAAGTTACATGTTCATCCGATGTCGATCAGCATGTAGATCCATCGATGATCATCGCCAGAAGAATTCCAGAAGACACGGCACGGCCCGCGACTCTTCGACTGCTCGGCGACCAATTAATGTGGTTAATTGACTAACTTTATTATGGTCATTAATTCATTTCTTTGGACGGCCCAATCAGAAGCAAGCATTTGGGAGTTACAAGTCAATTGATTCATGGCATTTAAACCATGAAACTCCTCCCATTATGGTAATTAAGGTGATTAAAAGCCCTTAATCTCCATTGGCCAATCAGATTCAAGGAAAAAGGAGTTACAAAATCAGGAAATAAATCTTGTAACTCCTCCCATTAAAGCCATTAAGGCTCATAAACCCTCCTAAATGGCTACCAAAAGCCTATAAATAGGAGAGCATTCCATTGAAATCGAAAATCGGGAAAAAAAAGGAGAAAATCAGAGAGGATCAGAAAAAAAAAAGATCAGAAAGAGATCTGAGAGAAAGAAAAAGAGAGAAAAACTCTGCTGAAGTTCTGCACCGGCCACCACTACAAGGTGACAAAAGTCCCTTGGGGGGCACCCCCCCCCCAAGGTCCTTGCCTTCTCCTGCTGCCTCCAATGGCTTAGACGTGGCTTTTCAGCCCGTCTACTTAGCTTTTTATTGGACATAGGACCTTCTCTTGGTCTTTGTCCTCTAAAAACCTGAGGTTATAGCCAAGCCAAGCGAATCAAGAGCATCTTCTGTTCTCATCTGCATGGATGATGGCGAAGCCCATACATGGCTTGCGACCGTCAATCTGAACGAGTCCCCCACAACCTCCTGAAAAGTTAGATCTTCCTTTTCTTGCTTTTCATTGTAGTTTGTATTTTTCTAAAGAGACAAAAATCACAACCCTTGTCTTTCATTATTGATAAGAATTGTAAATCGGCTATAAACGCCAAAATCGGCTATAAATGCCAAACAAAATCGCCTTTCACGGCAAATTAAGAAAATGTCTCTTTTCTTAAATATTTGTGCAATGGAAAACTTGAAAGAAGTTGATTTCCTTTTTACTTGCGAAGGTTGATCTCCGGATTACCACTTGCAATTCCAAGTAAAATAGAAAATCTGGCACACCCACATAAAAGAAATGTTGATGCACGCTTCAGGCCCGCCAGGGCGCGAAAGGGCCGGACCCGACGGACTCCCACGTTCCGCCGACCCCGGTAGCCGCCCCACGGCGCCTCGGGGCGCGTTCCATCAAGCTGGCACACCCGGTGGGAC
Organism: Umbellularia californica; assembly: GCA_028538565.1. Lineage (NCBI taxonomy): Eukaryota > Viridiplantae > Streptophyta > Magnoliopsida > Laurales > Lauraceae > Umbellularia > Umbellularia californica. The sequence continues at coordinate 30,017,276 of JAPQWN010000011.1, forward strand.
TCGTTCATTTGAGAACACGGTGCTTGGAAATGAAATATTTGCATATCATACTTTTTGCTCTATGCTTATACTTCTTTTCCGGATTCCTTGGCTACTTTCTAGCTGGTAGCCTATGTTGGATTTTGCATCCTAAAAAAACATGAGATGGGATTTTTTGGTAATTTCTATTTCTTTGAGTTTGTTTCCATTCTTTCTCTTTTCAAAAAAAAAAAAATCAGTTTTCTTAGTTTGAATTCAAAATTGAGAAACTTTGATCCTATCCTATCGTTCTTTGGTGCTTGCAGAAATGTTGAGCCCGTTCGACTAAGGTTTTGGACCATCGTTTCTCTTCGATGAGTTCATTAGAGATTTCAAAAAAAAAAAAAATCAGTTTTCTTAGTTTGAATTCAAAATTGAGAAACTTTGATCCTATCCTATCGTTCTTTGGTGCTTGCAGAAATGTTGAGCCCGTTCGACTAAGGTTTTGGACCATCGTTTCTCTTCGATGAGTTCATTGGAGATTTCAAAAAAAAATAAAAAAAAAATAAAAAAAAAATCAGTTTTCTTAGTTTGGATTCAAAATTGAGAAACCTTGATCCTATCCTATCGTTCTTTGGTGCTTGCAGAAATGTTGAGCCCGTTCGACTAAGGTTTTGGACCATCGTTTCTCTTCGATGAGTTCATTAGAGATTTCAAAAAAAAAATAAATAAATAAAAAAATCAGCTTTCTTAGTTTGGATTCAAAATTGAGAAACTTTGATCCTATCCTATCGTTCTTTGGTGCTTGCAGAAATGTTGAGCCCGTTCGACTAAGGTTTTGGGCCATCGTTTCTCTTCGATGAGTCTATTTGGGACTTTTATAAAAAAAAAAGGACATAGACCACTGAGGTTAAACCAATTGCGTTCTTTGATCACGATTGATTCAAGAAAAGCCTTGTCCAGAGTGTGGAGACAGCTTGACTGTTCTAGGCAAGGGTCCTCCAAACGGGTTCATTAAGTAATCCTACCCTTACCTGGGGGCAATTCTATCAATTGAGGTTTCATAAGACCGGGTTAGGAGGCCTATGTGTACTCTCTCGTCTTTAAATCTTAAAAAAATTAAAATCAAAATAAAAAAAAAATAAAAAAAAAGATTTTCAAAAAAAAAATCTTAAAAAAAAAAACAAAAAACAAAAAATTTCAAAAAAAAATAAAAAATAAATAAATAAATAAATAAATATTTTAAAAAAATAAAAAATAAAATAAAAATAAAATAAAATAAAATAAAAATAAATCATTTCAAAAAAAAAAATCTCCAAAAACTCGTCACTTTTGGATTCAGATTCGAGAAATTGTGGTCTCTTCCCTTCTGAGTACTGGCGCTCGCGGAAATCGTTGAGCCCGTATTTGAATCGGAATGCCACCTGCTCTCTTTGACGAATCCATTTCTGACCTTTCAAAACAAAGAATCCCATCTCATGGATGCGATCTCCAACATTTGTGCCTAGCAATACTGGTACGCCCTTTCAGGGTCTACTGTATCTGTGACCGGCACATTTGTAACTCCTACCTTATATTCTTCTTATCTCGAGCAAGCCCTGCTTCTCGATAAGTCGAATTTAGGTTTACAATTGCTTCTAGCAGTCACTGGAACGCTCATTCTGGGCTCACCATACTTGCTGTCAGAACAATTGTACCATCTATGGCTTTTTGCCTTCTTCATGTCGCTTGGGTCATATCCCTTGAGCGATTTGAAAAGACAACCATAGAAATTCCCATTTATGATCATTATATTCTTGTGATTACTAATGGATGTGGTCTTGTTTCAGAACTTTTTCGAAACTAACAATGGCAGCCTTAACCATTATCTTCGATGAGAACAAGCACCAACTCATGCTTCAACAGAAGCAAACCGAGCGTACTTACAAGCGCCCTGCCAGCTGCCGAAGCGTCAACTCCCTCGGCAACTCTCTGAACTCCGGGTCGACCTCGACTCCCCGGACCATCGTCTTCGGGACACTGGGACCATTCCCACTTCCCGAAGAACAAGCTGCGCCTGCTAAAAAGCAGAAGATCGCCTCTCAACGTGTCACTCCCGTGACACCAAAGGCGAGCGCCCAAAAGCCCGAAGCCCGCGGCACCCCCGCGAAGCCTCGACCCACAAACAACCAGGTCTATCCCAAGACTTGGTCTCCAAGACCTTCCCCAAAACAAAGGAGGTCTCAAACCTCCACCAAGCCAGCATACCAGGCCCCACTCAAGGAGAACCAGTTCTACCCTCTTGCCTACATGAAAGAGGAGAGACCCATCTCCAACCTGACTCCCAAGTCGACCCAGCATGAACCGGCTTGCTCCCACAAGCCCAGAATCAGATCACGCATCACCAGGCCTCTCCAAGCACCTGCTAAGGCCTACACTCCTTCAGTTCGACCCTTCATCTCTACAGGGGCCGAACTCGAAAGGTTCAAAGCTTCGCTGCAACAGGCAAAGGACCGGGTCCGGATCCTGTCCTTGCCTAGCTACAAAGAAGACAGGCTCGGCTGCTGCGCCCGAGGGAGCACATCCTTCATCGTCAGAGCCCAGCCAGAGCTGACTGAAGCTCAAATCGCTCGTCGAGCACGCCGCCGTGCTTCATATCGACAAAAGAGACTAGAGAAGCAACGGACCCAGCCTCCTACACTTCAAGTCTCCCACAAATGGGTCGAAAAAGAAAGACCCGACCAAGTTGCTGCCGTCCATATGGTTGGAAAAACCAGAAGACGCCAAAGGTCAGCATCAAAAATCCATGTCCGACGTCCGGTGACCCGTAGCATCACCAGGACACAAAGACATCCCGAAGAATCTCCTGCCCCTTCCAGCCAAGGACGGGAGAGTAATCCTTCATCAAGCTCTTCATCAAAAAGAATGAGCCCCAGCTCGGTCACCAGGACGATTTCTTCGTTCGAATCCCGAGGGATGAACGTCTTGGCTACAAGTTCTGAGCCGCCACCTCAGAATCCACCTCGAGATGATGCGCTCACACGCATTCAGCAGTTGGAACAAGGCCAGCAGAGGATTGAAACTCTGATGGAAAACCTTCTCCTTGTCGTCCAAAATCAGGTGAACAATGAGCCTCCTCCGAATCATAGCAATAACGAGGGAAATGGAGAAGAAAATGAGTCACGCGCCCTTACCAAAAAGGACGTAGACAGTATCCTCGCCAAAGCAAAAGAAGAGGATATACTCAAAGAGCATGGGATCAAGCCACCATATCCTTTATGGATGGACTCGGTCCCGTTCCCCACAAAATTCAAACATCCTACTCTCCAAACATATACGGGGAAAGGATCGGCCAGACAGCACATCATCCACTTCAAGATCTTGACGGGAGCTATTGCGGATCAAGATGCACTCAAGATTCGCCTCTTTGCAAGTACCCTAAAAGGTACGGCCTTCGATTGGTACTCCACTCTGCCGGAGAACTCCATTCAGAACTGGGCTATGCTGGAGACACGCTTCCTGACCCACTTCCAAGGTGAGGATCATCCTGTTACTATGGCTCAGCTCTGCAGCCTTAAACAGGGAGAGAATGAGTCAACTTATGACTTCATTCACAAGTGGAAAGCAATGGCGTACAAATGCTCAGATGTACTGCCACAAGCGTCGCTAGTCGACATCTGCCGTAACAATATGAGAGCAAAAATACGCTCCATGATCATCGGCAACAAATCAAAAAACCTGGGAGAACTCCTGGAAGCTTCTATGGAAGCTGAAACGGTGATTAAAGACCTCAACAGTCAGAAGTCATCAAGAAAAGAGCCAACCGCCATTGCAACCTCTAAACCAAGGAAGAAAGAGGTCCTTAATGTGCAAACCAAGTCAGCTCCTCAGCAACCAAAGAAAGCTGAAAATAGAGCTGCAGGTAAGAGACCTGAACTCTCTGATGCCTTCAAAGAGCGAGTAGAAAAGAAATATCCGTTCGATGAAGACGTCGAAGAAATCTTTGAGGCTCTCCTAGCAAATGGCAAACTCATTTTGCCAGAGCCCAAAAGACCTGGAGACGTTGGCAAAACCAATGATCCTCGGTACTGTCCATACCACCAGATGGTCTCGCATCCTCTTAATCAATGCTTTGTTGTGAGAGAGAAGATAAATGAGTTGTGGAAAAACGGAGTCATCACCTTTGACAAAAATTATGGCCCCGCCTCCGTCAACATGGTGTCACGTGGACAAACACCAAAATCACCGAAGAAGAAGATCACTACTTCCTTCAAGGTGATAAAAAGAATTCAAACGTCCGAAGTGTTGGTTCCTTGCCCGACACCAGACGGACAACCCATATGGGTACATCCCGATCTCCTGGAAGATGAAAATTGGGAGATCGTCAAAACAAAGCCGACCGCTCAGCAGCGAAGGCAAGCCAAGAAACATCTCCTCAAGCTCAAACGGCAAGAGAAGACCCAGCCAAAACAAGAAGTCCATGAAAAGGCAGAGGCCTCCTCTACCACTTCACTCGGGGCAACAGAAACGTCCCTTCCAGAGACTTCAAAGGCGGTAAGAAACTTCACTCTCAGTGATTTCATGCCACCTCAATTCAAAAAAGAAGCCATGCAGGGGGCATCATACTCTTGCAACTCGGTAGTTGGATTCTCCATTGATGGATACGAGTCCAGCGACACCGACGATGGATTCGAGCCCAACTACACCGATGAGTGGGAGGAATCTCTTGAAACAGGAGAATATCTCTCCGATGAAGAATGGGTTCCTGAAACTCACCTTATGCCAGTAATCTGGTATAACCCCTTGCAACCACAAGGATCCTGGTCTGATGATGAAGAAGACCAAGAGGCTGCACAAGAAGATGCTGTTAACCCAGCACCTGTCATTGCTCCAGTGGAAATCAACTATGTTGAGCCACACGGAGAAGACGAAGAAGAGGATCTGGCTCCCATGCCTGATCTTGAAGAATATGCAAGGATCTTGCAGCGTCTCGCTCTAGAACAAGAGCAAGACCGCGTCAACGAGATTCCTCACAATCCAGAGCCGGAAGTCCCTGAAGCCCATCAGGTACCTCCTCCCTCAACTCCTGAAAATGGAGAACATTGCTGGATTGACGATCCTCTTACATCCGAGGATGAGTCTGACTCCGAGCAGGCAACATCTTCTATCAGAGCTTCCTGTAATGTAATATATCAGGACTATAGCTCTTCTGAAGCATCGTCTGATGAGATTACCTGCACTCCGACGACGCCTAGCAATGTATCCTCTGGAGCTACCTCGTCTCACGTGACTTTCACAGAGATGGCACCCTCTCAGGTTTCTTCTCCTGAGACTGTGACTTCAGGATACACATTCTTCCCGACTCATCATCATGAAGAAAACCCAACTTGGGGTGATGGATGGGTCAACGAAGAAGAAAAGCTGCTGGATGCTGTTCAGGACTTGCTCCCGGAAAATGCTCCGTGCAACACAATCACTGAGGATGGCAACTCTGCTGCAGATACATCCCCAGTAGATGAAAAACGACAGCCTCTTGATCCTGAAGACAATCTTCCAAACGAAGATCCTTCTCAAGAAGCTCTCGAAGTTGGTAGAGGCACCCGTTCGGGCCGGGACTACCACAAAAATTACAACCAATCTTCCTTTACTTATGTAAATCCTTCGGGAAAAGATGTTGTAAGCGCCCCCAGTGGCAACAATGATGAACATACAGGCCCTAAGGAGGCTTTCAAGTATGACTTGGTTGAGCACTTCAAACACATACCTGCACGTCTTCACATCCTGGATTTATTACGAATGTCTCCACGCACTCGTGATAATCTCATCTCAGAATTACAAAAACTGAATGAGGATGTCGACAAACATGCCCCGCAAGTCCTCCAAATTGAAATGGACTACCGGGTCAAAAACTCTGAAACTTCCTCAAAGGGAGAAAAGAAAACTGAGGGATCATGCATCCAATGCCTCTCGGTTCAAAAGGCAGCCAGTGCAACCATCGCCTTCACTAAGGAAGACCTCCTACTTGGCGAAGCAAGGCACAACCGACCCCTGTACTTCACAGGGTACATCAAAGAAATGCCGATACATAGAGTTCAGATCGACCCAGGTTCTGCACTCAACCTTATCTCCACTTCGGCTCTTGAAGAGTTGGGCATCCCACCCAGCAAGCTAAGCCACACATCTGTATCTATCTTTGGATACGATAGGAGCACTCAAAGGCCTATCGGCAAAATCAGGTTCAAATTGCAAATCGGTGATCTTATCTCTGAGGTCACTGTGTATGCAATAAAAACCCCCTCATGCTACAACATCCTTCTCGGACGTCCTTGGATACACGAGAATGGTGTTGTTCCTTCAACTCTACATCAATGCATCAAGTTTGTCGGCGACGACGGCATGGTACATCGAGTCTTTGCGGACAGGAAACCCTTCAAAGGTAAAGAAGTCCACTTCGCAGACTCCCAGATGTATGAAGGAGAAAAAGAAGAAGAGGAAATAGCACCCCTGCTGAAAATCTCCAGAAAGATAAAGGCAAGGCTCCTCAAAAATCACATGAAGAAAACAAACCCTCCGGCAAATTAGAAGAGAGTAGTCAATCTCCCTTCGTTATCTCCCTCAAGAATTCAAAACCTTTGGTCATCACGACTAAAGTGAAGAAGGCGAAACAAAAGCCTGGGGGCAAATTTGTTGTCTCTCTCGTGTCTATCATGCAAGACACAGACTCGGACTCAGAGCCAGAAGACGATGCATCGTCAAGCCAAGCTGACACTCAGCAAGTTCAGCCTGCTCTCACTCCGATGGAGACACCTGCTGATGTAGAAGATCCTACGTCTGCTACCTTTGTTGTTCCGGCAACATCACCAAAGCAAAGGCCGATCTTCTTCCATAGATCGGACGCTTCTTCATCAAATTCCGTGCTGGAACCTTTCCAAAATGAAGGTATGCCTCAGCTATCTTTATATAGTCCTGTGTCACAAGCAATTATGAAGAAAATGGGCTATGACGCTCAAAACCCAGTCGGTTTGGGAGAAAGACGCGGTATTCTCACGCCATTGGAGCCCGCCTTGACCAAAAGCCAGCTGGAAGATTGGAGACTCTACGGTCATGTAGAAAAGTCTTCATATGGGTTAGGGTATGATCCCGACACTCCTCTGAGACAGTTGACACAAAGGCTTAAAAGTCGTTTTACCGACCAAGCCTCAACATCTAAAGTCCACGAAGACATCGATCTCCCTGGAAATCTCTTTAAAGAGTTACCTGACAAAGATCCAGGAAGCTCATCCAATTGGTATGATTTCTCTGATGATAAAGAGGAATCGTCCGATAATACAGACTTGTGGCATCCTGACCCAGAAGAACCCTCGTCTCCAAAAGAAATACCAGACTCAACAGGCGATTGGGACTATCTCATAGCAAGCCTTGAGGAGATCACCAATCAAGAAAATCCATGGAAAGGAACAGAGCCTTGGTCTGGTAATGCAGTTGAAACTCCAGAAGGTTTCGTTGAGTTGGAAGCCTCCGAAAATATTGTGGAGGAACCACCTTCGAACCTTCCGACAGAAGATCCTGTTCAAAAGATAAACCTGGGAACACCTGATAACCCACGTCCTGTATTCATAAGTAAGAATATAAAGGATGATGAGTTACCCGAGTATATCGCTTTTCTTCGTGAGTTCGTTGATTGCTTTGCATGGTCCTATGCTGAAATGCCTGGTTTAGACCCCGAAGTAGCGGTCCACAAACTCAATCTTCAAGAAGAAGTCAAGCCTGTCAAACAAGGCCAAAGAAGATTCCGTCCAGTTGTGATGGATAAAATTGAACAAGAAGTTCAAAAGCTCAAAAGCGTCGGCTTCATCCGTGAGGAACAACATCCAGAATGGTTGGCCAACATTGTCCCCGTGACAAAGAAAACTGGGCAGATCAGAGTCTGTATTGACTATAGAGACTTGAATGGCGCTTGCCCTAAAGATGAATTCCCGCTCCCCATACCGGAGGTGATGATTGACAATACCTGCGGATTCGAGCGAATGACATTCATGGATGGCTTCTCTGGTTACAATCAGATAAAGATGCATCCCGAGGATGAAAAACACACTTCATTTCGGACTCCATTTGGCGTGTATTGCTACACTGTCATGCCATTTGGTCTGAAAAATGCTGGTGCCACATATCAGAGGGCTATGATGAAAATATTCCAAGATATGCAGCACAAGACGGTCGAATGTTACGTTGATGACCTCGCCGTCAAAAGCAGAAGAAAAGAAGACCATCTCAAAGATCTTCGGGAAGTCTTCCTCCGACTTCGCAAACACAAACTGCGGATGAATCCTCTAAAATGCTTCTTCGGCGTCTCGTCGGGTAAGTTTCTCGGATTCCTTGTTCGGAAAGCTGGAATAGAACTTGACCCAATAAAAGTCAAGGCTATTCTAGAAATGCCCTCTCCAAGAACCCTAAGGGAACTAAAAGGGCTTCAAGGGAGATTGGCCTACATCAGACGGTTCATCTCCAATCTTTCGGGGAAATGCCGTCCATTCTCTCGATTGATGAAAAAAGGTGTAGACTTTGTCTGGGATGCCGACTGCGAACCCGCATTTCAAGATATCAAGTCATACCTGACCAAACCTCCAGTGTTAGCTGCCCCTGCCACTGGAAAACCATTCATCTTGTACACAAGAGCTCTTGATCATTCTGTAGGCGCTCTGCTTGCACAAGAGAATGGTGAGGGAAAAGAAGTTGCTCTATACTACCTCAGCCGCATGCTAGTAGGTGCAGAGCATCGCTACTCTCCAGTCGAAAAAGAATGCCTTGCAGTGATGTTCGCCGTACAAAAGCTACGTCACTACTTGCTTTCCAACACAGTCTACCTGGTCTCGAGGATCAACCTCTTGAAGGTCCTTGTCACGAAGGCCGGTTCTCTCAATGCCCGACTGGCAAAATGGTCCATCCTCTTGTCACAATTTGATATTAGGTATGTGCCACAAAAAGCAATCAAAGGCCAAGCTCTAGCAGATTTCCTCGCAGAGCATCCATTGCCTAAAGATTCACCACTCAGAGATGATCTCCCAGATGAACCTGTCTACAACGTGGAGACTTCCTCACCAAATGCCTCCTGGGACATGTACTTTGACGGTGCAACCAGGACAAATGAAAACAGAAAGCTGATCTCGGGAGTTGGCATCCTCTTTGTTAGCCCCGACAAATGCATGATTCCACACGCTTTCTCGCTACTGGAACCATGCACAAACAATGCAGCTGAATACCAAGCTCTGATCCTAGGATTGGAACTCGCCATCGAATCCGGTATCACTATGCTGGAAGTCTTTGGAGACTCTCAACTGATCGTCAACCAGATGAATCAGAAATATGAAGTCAGGAAGCCCGATCTGCTGCCTTATTACAACAAGGCACAATCGCTTCTGCAAAAGTTTGACATCTGCAACATCACCCACATTCGTAGAGGTGAAAATATCCGTGCAGATGCCCTGGCCGGACTTGCCGCATCAATGGCGATCCAGGAAGGGGAAAACATGCAAATTACAGTGTGCGAGAGAAGGATCCTCCCTCCTCTTAGCACACACCAAGCAGTTGCTGAATGCCACCGAGTGATTGGAAGTCGGATCTCTATCCTTCAACCTTCAATCGGCGACTGGAGGGATCCGTTCATTGATTACACTATGTTCGGAATCCTACCTGAAGATCCAAAAGAACGGGTAAGCATTCAAAGGCGAACCCCAAACTTCCATTTGGATATCCCTTCAAAGATCCTTTACAGGAAATCCTTCAACGGAGTACTTCTACGCTGCTTGTCACAACAAGAGGCCGAAGAAACACTTAAAGAAGTTCATGCTGGTCTTTGTGGAGCCCATCAGGCAGGTCCTAAGCTCTATGATCAGATAAAAAGGTTAGGTTACTATTGGCCTACCATGGTTGCTGATGCAATGCAATTTGCCAAACGTTGCCAGCTATGCCAAGTTCACGGAGATTACATTCACATGCCTCCGGAATGGCTGCATCCTACAGCAATCTCATGGCCTTTCGAAGCATGGGGCATGGACATCATAGGTCCTATCTCTCCCCCTTCAAGCAAAGGTCATCGCTTCATCTTCGCCGCAACGGATTATTTCTCCAAGTGGTCAGAAGCATTTGCGTTCAACGAAATGAAGACCTCATCTGTTCAGTTCCTGCTCACCAACATCATTTGTCGTTTTGGCATACCCAAGAGATTCGTCCATGATAACGGACCACAATTCCGGGATCATCGATTCTACAGGTTTTGCGACAAATACAAAATCCAAAGCTGTCCTTCGACTCCATACAATCCGGCAGCAAACGGATTAGCAGAAGCCTTCAACAAGACACTCTGCAAAATCCTCAAGAAAATGGTCTCTAGTCACAAAAGAGACTGGAGCGATAAACTGTCTGAAGCTTTGTGGGCCTATCGAACCACCGTTCGAGGACCAACCCATAGCACACCATTCTCCTTGGTCTATGGATGCGAAGCTGTCGTGCCCCTAGAGGTACAAATTCCTTCTCTGAGGGTATGTCTACAAAATGACATGACTCAAGAAAGCAATGTCAAATTGCGACTCCATGAGCTGGACAATCTCGACGAGAGACGGCTCGAAGCTCGACAAAGCATTGAACTTTACCAAGCACGCATGGCAGGATCTTTTGACAAAAGGGTCCGGCAACGCGCCTACAAAAAGGGTGACTTGGTTCTTGCGGTAAAAAGACCAATGGTCTTCGCACACAAATCCAAAGGCAAATTTGAACCAAAATGGGAGGGACCCTACGTCATCGACAAAGTCTTCTCCAACGGCGCATATGCCCTCCTAAACATGGAAGGCGACAGATGTATGCTGCCTATCAACGGCAAGTTCTTGAAGCGGTACTACCCTTGAAGACTTACCCAACTGGGTAAGAGCAATGCCTGTATGGCCAAAACCTGTTCTCAGGTACTCGCTCGTCAAATCCACTCTCTTTAGAATTTTCATATCAAATGTCAAAATTTCTAGAGATTCAAAAACAATGCTTACTTTCATTGTTTCATTGTTCAAAAACAAAAAAAAAAATCCAAGTTTAGGAGCCTCTCCCTGACTTGACCAAAACTTTCGATCCTTGAACCAAAATTCATGGTTTGAAACAAAAATCCGGATTCAGGGATTTCTACCCTAGTCCACCTTACCTTTTACCGCCAAATGGTTCCAGGTCAAAATTTACGACCCTCGTGTCTTTAAACAAAAAAAAAAATGGTTTTTCAAAAATCGTGGGGAAACGACATCAAAGTCAGTACCCGCAAAACAAAAATTTTGAGAAAAAGCAAGGATGCGACATTCCATCGATACTTGCACCCAAAATCGCAAGGAAGCGACATTTCGTCGATACTTGCAAAATCCAAAAATCGTGGAGAAGCAACAAACCAGTTGATATCCACAACCCAAATTTCAAAGGTTCGAGAAAACCTAAAATCGTGGAGAAGCAACAAACCAGTTGATATCCACAACCCAATTTCAAAAATCGTGGAGATGCAACATACCAGTTGCTATCCACAACCAAAATTACAAATGGTTCGAGAAAACCTCAAATTTCAAAAATCGCGGAGAAACGACATCAAGTCAATACCCGCAAAACCAAAAGTCTTGGGAAAAGCAGGGAAGCGACGCTTAGTCGATATTTGCACCCCAATTCGCGAGGAAGCGACATTCCATCGATACTTGCAAAACCTAACCCGCGAGGAAGTGACATTCCATCAATACTCGCAAAACCGAATGAGAAAGGAAGCGACATTCCATCGATACTTGCAAGACCATTCAGCGGGGAGGCGATATTTAGTCGATACCTGCATTTTGAAAACCAAAACTCGGCTATAAATGCCAAAATCAGGCTATAAATGCCAAAACAAAAATTTCCGGCTATAAACGCCAAAACCGGCTTTCATGCCAATAAAACAAAACTTGGTTTTCAAAAAAAACTCGGCTACAAATGCCACACACAAAAAAAAAACCTGACTCTCATGTCAAAACCGGCTATAAATGCCACAAATTGGCTATCAATGCCACCAAACCGGCTATAAATGCCACCAATTGGCTATCAATGCCACCAAACTGGCTGTAAATGCCACAAAAATCCGGCTTTCATGCCAAATTCGTTTCCCCTACCAAAACAACCATTTGACAAAAGATTTTCACAAAATGACAAAGCTTTTGATCAAATCCCATTTAGAAATTGCTTTCATCACAAAAAGATTTGAGTGAGCGTAGGGAACAACAAAAAAAAAGGTACCAAAAAATACATGTGGTACCAAAGCAAAAAAAAAAAAAAAATAGAAAGTGTTCACAAGCACTACAAAAAAAAAAAAAAAAGAAAAGTACCAAAAAAAATACATGTGGTACCAAAAAAAAAGAAAGTGTTCACAAGCACTACAAAAAAAAAGAGTACCAAAAAATATGGTACCAAAAAAAAGAAGAATGGTTTCTGCTATAAAAAATCAGGAGCTTAGCCAAAAATGGTCTCCAGCCAAAGCTTCAGCTCCTCAAGCAAACTTTTGGCCTCAGCCGTCAGAGTTTCCAAGGCACGCTTCTTTAGGAACTTGCCATGAGATGCTGGCGAATGCCGTAACCCTTCTTTTACACAGGGAAGCTCTTCCCCAGCAGTTTGCCATCGTTCGTTTTCTAGAGTCCTCCTCTCGAGAACTTGACCGGCATCTGCAACCCTGCGAATCAGAGTACTCTCCCTGTCACGAGCCTCTGTTATAGCAGCCCACTTCGCATCGACTTGTGCCTTCAAATGCTCAAGACGTTTCCTGGCCTCCTCAACTTCCCTATCAAGGACGTTAAGGTCATGCCTCAATCCGATGATGGCTAGCTCTTCCTTGTTCTTCTCCCGAACTAGCTGCTTCTTGCTTTGTGTAGCCTCATTCAGGTCAGACTTAGCCTTATCAGCAGGGTCCAAGAACATCTCCTTGAAGAATTGGTCGTCAGCGAAACCCATGGTCTCAAACCACTTGTCACCCAGTGCAATGATCCTATCAACGATCGCCCTGGCACCTGTGACATCCAGACCAACCTCTTTGGTGTCGGTCAGAATCTCCTGTACATGTGGGATCATGCCAAATCCTGCCTCCAAGTGTCCAGAAAGGAGAGTCTTGACCCAAGAACTCAAAACCCGAGCCAGCACCTTCTTCGCAAATTGAAGAGACGAACTGGATGAAGATTCAACCTTCTCCGCTGATCGGCTGCTCATGTCATGTCCCATTGGAAGAGTAACAAAAGAACTCTTTTCACTTGGAGCCACTGGAGAGGGAATCTCAACACGAGGCATCTCCTCAATCATGTCAGAACTGGTCTCTACCTCCGGATCGACCTCTGGCATCCCTTGCTCTGGTTCTGAAGAAAGCGATGGACTCTCTTCTGTCACTTCAAAACCTGCAAATGAAACACAAAAAGGTATGAATATGATCCTGTTAAAAAAAAAAAAAAAAAAAAAAAAAAAAACATCATCAGGGTCATCACTACAAAGTACTTTCTTCGACGACTGGCGGAACACTCTCTTCCTCCACGAACTCATCGGAAGCATCATCAACATTTGCGTCCATTGATGGTTCAAAGTCATCGGAATCCTGTGGCAAGTCAGCTGACAAGAGAAATGTTAGCAAATCAAGTCGCAGGCAAAAAAAAAATAAGAGAAAGCGAAAGAAGTTATACCAATTGGAGATTCTGGAATCATTCCAGAGTCCCTCGACCCTTTTTCAGATGCCATAACCGGCTCCATCACCGCCTCATCGGTCGGAACCTCAGGCATCGCCAAGTCTTCATCCTCTGCTAAGAAAAAAGAAAAGAAAAAAAAAAGCAGCAGCAGGGTGAGAAAACAAATCAGAACATGGAAAGCCCCATGAAAGAAGCAGAAAAAGAAAAAGGAAGAATCATACCTTCTCCCAGGCCTGCTGAACGGCCACATTAGAAGATCTCGCGGATCGACGAGGTACGCTTGTAGCAGGCTCTTTACCCTTGTTCGTTCTGGAGGAAGCACCTGCAAAGGTTGGAAAAGAAAAGAAAAAGATCATCATCAAAATGACAGGATTTCGCTAAAAAGAAAAAAGGATCACTTTGTCCCACCAAAAATCTGGCGAAATTTTGGCATGGTTCCGGGGCAATTCCGAAGAAAAGGGAAATACCCCGAAAGAAATAGAAAGTTTGAAGATGGGCTCAACATTGCTGCGGGCTCCGAAACTCCAAACTTTCGAAACCTCAAAATCTCCGCAAAATCAGGAAGGGCTCAACATCACTGCAAGCTCCAAATTCCCAAATTTGCAAAGATTTTCAGGTATGTTATCATGCTCTCAAATTCAATTTACAAAAAGTACATGCATGAACATCTAGATTTGCATAAAAACGCATTATCATGATGAGCAAAAAAAAAAAAAAAAAAAAGAAAAAAAAAGAAAAAAAAAAAGAGAAACTTTCTCAAAAAAAAAGAGGGAGAAAGAAAAAAAAAAAAAAACTTTCTCAAAAAAAAGAGAGGGAGAAAGAAAAGAAAAACAAAAAAAAGAAACTTTCTCAAAAAAAAAAAAAAGGGGAGAAAGAAAAGAACAAAAAAAAAAGAAACTTTCCCACAAAAAAAAAAAAAAAAAAAGAGAAAAGAGACACACGTGAAAAAAAAAAAAAAAAAAAAAAAAACAGAAATCACGTGGAAAAAAAAAAGAGAAGAAGAATAGAAAGAAAAAAAAGAAAAAAAAAGAAGAAAGAAAAAAAAAAGAGAAGACACTTTTTTTCCATCCTATTCTCTACATGGAGTTTTCTTGAAAGAAAAAGAGAGAAAACTTACTTGAAGCCATCGATGGAGAAGAAGAAGGAAAAAGCTTGAAGATCCTTGAAGAAGAAGAACTCTTGGCCTTGGAGCTCTCTTGAGATTGTTGCAAAAGAAAGCAATAAGAGCAAGAGATCCTACCCTCCTTGCTTTTATAGAAGAGAGCAAATCAAAGAAGGAAACAAAAAAGAAAGGTAAGTGTTACTAATTAGTAACCTTACCAAAAGAGAAGGAACTAGAAAGATTCTTTCCCAAAAAGAAAGATGTCTTTGAGAGATTTTCTCCCAAAATCAATCAATGAGAGATTCTCTCCAACAAAATAGGATATTGAAGATTCTTTCCCAAAAAGAAAGATACCTTGAGATATTCTCTCCCAAATTAAGGGAAGATGAGAGATTCTCTCCAATTAAAGATATTTTTAGATATTCTCTATCCAAATGAGATATCTTTAGATATTCTTTACAAAAATGACCCCACATGAGATCTAAGCTATCCTAAAAAGCTTAAGGTCCCATGGGTTAGCCCATATGAGCCAGGTTTGACCACCTAGGCACTAAAAAAAAAAAAAAAAAAAATGGGCTTTTAGTCAGGAAAAAATCCCTCTTACCAAGAGCATACAAAAATGGTTCCATGCCTCTTTTGAGTTGATTGAACCATACAAAAAAAAAATTCCAAGCCCCATGACTTCCAAAAATCAAACCATCCAGCCTCATATACCAAATTGAGCCAAAATCTTGAAATTGACATTCCACAAAAAAAATCCAAACCACTCCAATGGACCCACACAGTCCCAAAGAGTGACCAAAAACCAAATCCTGGTCCCCTAACTTGCCACATACAGCTTGTTAGGTCACAAGACCAAAACCAAAAACCAAATCATGATCCCCCAACTTGCCGCATACAGCTTGTTGGGTCACAAGGTCAAAACCAAAACCCGATCCCCTAACCTGCCATATATAGCTGGTTAGGTCACAAGATCAAAAACAGAAACCCAAATCCACATCCCTGATGTCATCTTCAAAACTTTGCCTCGAGATGGTGTGTGATTCCTTTCACTACCATAAAATTCCCCTGGAAGCTCAAAGGCTACTATACCAAAGGAAAGATTGCTCAAAGACTCTTGGTCAAGACACAAGCTCTCCTTCAAAAATCTCTTCGAGGCACATCGACTACAAAAGTCAAGCAACTCGTCGCTGTACCTCGAGGGGGCATTTGTTGACACCAAAAATGTCACTTTGCCTCTTCAACATCAAGAAAGCTGCATGAAGTCGCAACCTGCCATAAATAGGCAATGCAATTTCTCCAAAAAATCAAATCTTGTCAGAATCAAATAAAAACTGCAAGATCCTTCAAGATAGCCAAGAGAAGAGTACACATGAAGTTTCGGGCCATTTCAGAATCATTTGGCCTAACTTCGCTTCTCCGACAGCTAAAATGGCGCTCCCGGCGGCGACATCATCGGAGATGTTAAAACTTCGATCAGAGCCTACAGATGACTCCAGCATGTCCCAAAAGGGCTCCATGCCAAATTTCAAGTCAAACCGACAACGTTTGACCCTCCATCAATGCTCGAGCAGCAAAATCAAGCCTCCCGGCGGCGGGAACCACCGAAGCGTTCTCTCATCAAACCAAGTGCATGAGTGGCTTCAACATGCTTCCAAAAGGCTGCACGTCGAATTTCAGGTCATTCCGACAACGTTTGACCAGGTTTCGATGCTCCGAGAGAAAATCAAGCCTACCGGCGGCGGAACAACCCGGGACCATGACATCCAAAACGGAGCCCATGGAACGTCTCAAAATGACTCCAATAGGCTCCCCGTCAAATTTCAGGTCAATCGGACATCGTTTGACCACATATCAAAGCTCGGCATTTTCCCCGCAGCAAAATCAAGTGAAGCATCGACGGGACCCCAAATGGCTTCAAAACTCAAACAAAAGCCTATGGTTGGTCTTATTTATTGCTCAGGAGGCTTCACCTCAAATTTCAGGTCATTCCGACATCGTTTGACCAAGTTTCAGCTTCTGGCAGAAAATCAGTAGCTTTACGCGACAAAGTCTTCGGCTTTCCCGGAAAATTGGTAACTTTGCACTCTAAAAATGCAAGGATTCTCATCAGGTTTTCTACAGGGAAATCAAGCCAATAAATGAGAAGAAATGTCAAGAAAAATACAGAAGAAAACGGCGACGAAAAAGACCTCAAAACGACCGCAAAACGGGCTCCGAAGGGGAAAAATCCCCCAGGGTCGCAGACCCCTGCGACCATGGCCCATGGTCGCCGGCGACCATGGAGGTCCGGGTCACCGGATTTTCCTCCGGTGACCCGTTTTTCCATCTTTTTTCGCGTTTCGCGCACTTTGGCACCTGTGGTTTCCTGAAAATGTGATTTTTAGTGCTTTAAATTGACTCATATCCGACGACATCTCGGATCCGCCGTCAAAAGCATAAAATCATCATTGATCGCTCCAAGATCGTCAACCGGCTGACCAAGAAAGTGCACTTTCTGTCCGACCGATCGAGAAATCGACAAGACAGATGTCACCGGCCCGCTCTTAGCTATCAATGTCTGAAGTTACATGTTCATCCGATGTCGATCAGCATGTAGATCCATCGATGATCATCGCCAGAAGAATTCCAGAAGACACGGCACGGCCCGCGACTCTTCGACTGCTCGGCGACCAATTAATGTGGTTAATTGACTAACTTTATTATGGTCATTAATTCATTTCTTTGGACGGCCCAATCAGAAGCAAGCATTTGGGAGTTACAAGTCAATTGATTCATGGCATTTAAACCATGAAACTCCTCCCATTATGGTAATTAAGGTGATTAAAAGCCCTTAATCTCCATCGGCCAATCAGATTCAAGGAAAAAGGGGTTACAAAATCAAGAAATAAATCTTGTAACTCCTCCCATTAAAGCCATTAAGGCTCATAAACCCTCCTAAATGGCTACCAAAAGCCTATAAATAGGAGAGCATTCCATTGAAATCGAAAATCGGGAAAAAAAAGGAGAAAATCAGAGAGGATCAGAAAAAAAAAGATCAGAAAGAGATCTGAGAGAAAGAAAAAGAGAGAAAAACTCTGCTGAAGTTCTGCACCGGCCACCACTACAAGGTGACAAAAGTCCCTTGGGGGGCACCCCCCCCCCAAGGTCCTTGCCTTCTCCTGCTGCCTCCAATGTCTTAGACGTGGCTTTTCAGCCCGTCTACTTAGCTTTTTATTGGACATAGGACCTTCTCTTGGTCTTTGTCCTCTAAAAACCTGAGGTTATAGCCAAGCCAAGCGAATCAAGAGCATCTTCTGTTCTCATCTGCATGGATGATGGCGAAGCCCATACATGGCTTGCGACCGTCAATCTGAACGAGTCCCCCACAACCTCCTGAAAAGTTAGATCTTCCTTTTCTTGCTTTTCATTGTAGTTTGTATTTTTCTAGAGAGACAAAAATCACAACTCTTGTCTTTCATTATTGATAAGAATTGTAAATCGGCTATAAACGCCAAAATCGACTATAAATGCCAAACAAAATCGCCTTTCACGGCAAATTAAGAAAATGTCTCTTTTCTTAAATATTTGTGCAATGGAAAACTTGAAAGAAGTTGATTTCCTTTTTACTTGCGAAGGTTGATCTCTGGATTACCACTTGCAATTCCAAGTAAAATAGAAAATCTGGCACACCCACATAAAAGAAATGTTGATGCACGCTTCAGGCCCGCCAGGGCGCGAAAGGGGCAGACCCGACTGACTCCCACGTTCCGCCGACCCCGGTAGCCGCCCCACGGCGCCTCGGAGCGCGTTCCATCACAAAGGTTTTGAAGATTTGAGGGAGATGAGGAAGGGAGATTGACTACTCTCTTCTAATTTGCCGGAGGGTTTGTTTTCTTCCGGTGATTTTTGAGGAGCCTTGCCTTTATCTTTCTGGAGATTTTCAGCAAGGGGTACTATTTCCTCTTCTTCTTTTTCTCCTTCATACATCTGGGAGTCTGCGAAGTGGACTTCTTTACCTTTGAAGGGTTTTCTGTCCGCAAAGACACGATGTACCATGCCGTCGTCGCCGACGAACTTGATGCATTGATGTAGAGTTGAAGGGACAACACCGTTCTCGTGTATCCAAGGACGTCCGAGAAGGATGTTGTAGCATGAGGGGGTTTTTATTGCATACACAGTGACCTCAGAGATAAGATCACCGATTTGCAATTTGAACCTGATTTTGCCGATAGGCCTTTGAGCGCTCCCATCGTATCCAAAGATAGATACAGATGTGTGGCTTAGCTTGCTGGGTGGGATGCCCAACTCTTCGAGAGCCGAAGTGGAGATGAGGTTGAGTGCAGAACCTGGGTCGACCTGAACTCTGTGTATAGGCATTTCCTTGATGTACCCTGTGAAGTACAGGGGTCAGTTGTGCCTTGCTTCGCCAAGTAGGAGGTCTTCCTTAGTGAAGGCGATGGTTGCACTGGCTGCCTTTTGAACCGAGAGGCATTGGATGCATGATCCCTCGCTTTTCTCTTTTTCTCCTTTTAAGGAGGTTTCTGAGTTTTTGACCCGGTAGTCCATTTCAATTTGGAGGACTTGCGGGGCATGTTTGTCGACATCCTCATTCAGTTTTTGTAATTCTGAGATGAGATTATCACGAGTGCGTGGAGACATTCGTAATAAATCCAGGATGTGCAGTCGTGCAGGTATGTGTTTGAAGTGCTCAACCAAGTCATACTTGAAAGCCTCCTTAGGGCCTGTATGTTCATCATTGTTGCCACTGGGGGCGCTTACAACATCTTTTCCCGAAGGATTTACATAAGTAAAGGAAGATTGGTTGTAATTTTTGTGGTAGTCCCGGCCAGAGCGGGTGCCTCTACCAACTTCGAGAGCTTCTTGAGAAGGATCTTCGTTTGGAAGATTGTCTTCAGGATCAAGAGGCTGTCGTTTTTCATCCACTGAGGCTGTATCTGCAGCAGAGTTGCCATCCTCAGTGATTGTGTTACACGGAGCATTTTCCGGGAGCAAGTCCTGAACAGCATCCAGCAGCTTTTCTTCTGTGTTGACTATTTCATCATCCCAAGCATCATCATCTGGGTTTTCTTCATGATGATCAGTCGGGAAGAATGTGTATCCTGAAGTCACAGTCTCAGGAGAAGAAACCTGAGAGGGTGTCATCTCTGTGAAAGTCACGTGAGACGAGATAGCTCCAGAGAATACATTGCTAGGCGTTGTCGGAGTATAGGTAATCTCATCAGACGACGCTTCAGAAGAGCTATAGTCCTGATATATTACATTACAGGAAGCTCTGATAGGAGATGTTGCCTGCTCGGAGTCAGACTCATCCTAGGATGTAAGAGGATCGTCAATCCAGCAATGTTCTCCATTTTCAGGAGTTAAGGGTGGATGTACCTGATTATCTTCAGGGACTTCAGGCTCTGGGTTGCGAGGAGGCTCGTTAACACGATCTTGCTCTTGTTCTAGAGCGAGACGCTGCAAGATCCTTGCATATTCTTCAAGATCAGGCATGGGAGCCAGATCCTCTTCTTCGTCTTCTCCGTGTGGCTCAACATAGTTGATTTCCACTGGAGCAATGACAGGTGCTGGGTTAACAGCATCTTCTTGTGCAGCCTCTTGGTCTTCTTCATCATCAGACCAGGATCCTTGTGGTTGCAAGGGGTTATACCAGATTACTGGCATAAGGTGAGTTTCAGGAACCCATTCTTCGTCGGAGAGATACTCTCCTGTTTCAAGAGATTCCTCCCACTCGCCGGTGTAGTTGGGCTCGAATCCATCGTCGGTGTCGCTGGACTCGTATCCATCAATGAAGAATCCAACTACCGAGTTGCAAGAGTATAATGCCCCCTGCATGGCTTCTTTTTTGAATTGAGGTGGCATGAAATCACTGAGAGTGAAGTGTCTTACCGCCTTTGAAGTCTCTGGAAGGGACGTTTTTGTTGCCCTGAGTGAAGTGGTAGAGGAGGCCTCTGCCTTTTCATGGACTTCTTGTTTTGGCTGGGTCTTCTCTTGCCGTTTAAGCCTGAGGAGATGTTTCCTAGCCTGCCTTCGCTGTTGAGCTGTCGGCTTTGTTTTTACGATCTCCCAGTTTTCATCTTCCAGGAGATCGGGATGTACCCATATGGGTTGTCCGTCTAGTGTCGGGCAAGGAACCAACACTTCGGATGTTTGAATTCTTTTTATCACCTTGAAGGAAGTAGTGATCTTCTTCTTCGGTGATTTTGGTGTTTGTCCACATGACACCATGTTGACGGAGGCAGTCCCATAGTTTTTGTCAAAGGTGATGACTCCGTTTTACCACATCTTGTTTATCTTCTCTCTCACAACAAAGCATTGATTGAGAGGATGCGAGACCATCTGGTGGTATGGACAGTACCGAGGATCATTGGTTTTGCCAACGTCTCCAGGTCTTTTGGGCTCTGGCAAAATGAGTTTGCCATTTGCTAGGAGAGCCTCAAAGATTTCTTCAACGTCTTCATCGAACGGATATTTCTTTTCTACTCGCTCTTTGAAGCCATCAGAGAGTTCAGGTCTCTTACCTGCAGCTCTATTTTCAGCTTTCTTTGGTTGCTGAGGAGCTGACTTGGTTTGCACATTAAGGACCTCTTTCTTCTTTGGTTTAGAGGTTGCAATGGCGGTTGGCTCTTTTCTTGATGACTTCTGACTGTTGAGGTCTTTAATCACCGTTTCAGCTTCCATAGAAGCTTCCAGGAGTTCTCCCAGGTTTTTTGATTTGTTGCCGATGATCATGGAGCGTATTCTGGCTCTCATGTTGTTTCGGCAGATGTCGACTAGCGACGCCTGTGGCAATACATCTGAACATTTGTATGCCATTGCTTTCCACTTGTGAATGAAGTCATAAGTTGACTCATTCTCTCCCTGTTTTAGGCTGCAGAGCTGAGCCATAGTAACAGGATGATCCTCACCTTGGAAGTGGGTCAGGAAGCGTGTCTCCAGCATAGCCCAGTTATGAATGGAGTTCTCCGGAAGAGTGGAGTACCAATCGAAGGTCGTACCTTTTAGGGTACTTGCAAAGAGGCGGATCTTGAGTGCATCTTGATCCGCGATAGCTCCCGTCAAAATCTTGAAGTGGATGACGTGCTGTCTGGCTGATCCTTTCCCCGTATATGTTTGGAGAGTAGGATGCCTGAATTTTGTGGGGAACGGGACCGAGTCCATCCATAAAGGATATGGTGGCTTGATCCCATGCTCTTTGAGTATATCCTCTTCTTTAGCTTTGGCGAGGATACTGTCTACATCCTTTTTGGTAAGGGCGCGTGACTCATTTTCTTCACAATTTTCCTCGTTATTGCCATGATTCGGAGGAGGCTCATTGTTCGCCTGATTTTGGACGACAAGGAGAAGGTTTTCCATCAGAGTTTCAATCCTCTGCTGGCCTTGTTCCAACTGCTGGATGCGTGTGAGCGCATCATCTCGAGGTGGATTCTGAGGTGGTGGCTCAGAACTTGTAGCCAAGACGTTCATCCCTCGGGATTCGAACGAAGAAATCGTCCTGGTGACCGAGCTGGGGCTCATTCTTTTTGATGAAGAGCTTGATGAAGGATTACTCTCCCGTCCTTGGCTTGAAGGGGCAGGAGATTCTTCGGGATGTCTTTGTGTCCTGGTGACGCTACGGGTCACCGGACGTCGGACATGGATTTTTTATGCTGACCTTTGGCGTCTTCTGGTTTTTCCAACCATATGGACGGCAACAACTTGGTCGGGTCTTTCTTTTTCGACCCATTTGTGGGAGACTTGAAGTGTACGAGGCTGGATCCGTTGCTTCTCTAGTCTCTTTTGTCGATATGACGCACGGCGGCGTGCTCGACGAGCGATTTGAGCTTCAGTCAGCTCTGGCTGGGCTTTGACGATGAAGGATGTGCTCCCTCGGGCGCAGCAGCCGAGCCTGTCTTCTTTGTAGCTAGGCAAGGACAGGATCCGGACCCGGTCCTTTGCCTGTTGCAGCGAAGCTTTGAACCTTTCGAGTTCGGCCCCTGTAGAGATGAAGGGTCGAACTGAAGGAGTGTAGGCCTTGGCAGGTGCTTGTAGAGGCCTGGTGATGCATGATCTAATTTTGGGCCTGTAGGAACAAGCCGGCTCATGCTGGGTTGACTTGGGAGTCAGGTTGGAGATGAGTCTCTCCTCTTTCATGTAGGCAAGAGGGTAGAACTGGTTCTCTTTGAGTGGGGCCAGGTATGTTGGCTTGGTGGAAGTTTGAGACCTTCTTTGTTTTGGGGAAGGTCTTGGAGACCAAGTCTTAGGGTAGACCTGGTTGGTTGTTGGTCGAGACTTCGCGGGGGTGCCGCGGGCTTCGGGCTTTTGGGCGCTCGCCTTTGGTGTCACGGGAGTGACACGTTGAGAGGCGATCTTCTGCTTTTTAGCAGGCTTGGCTTGTTCTTCGGGAAGTGGGAATGGTCCCAGTGTCCCGAAGACGATGGTCCGGGGAGTCGAGGTCGACCCGGAGTTCAGAGAGTTGCCGAGGGAGTTGACGCTTCGGCAGCTGGCAGGGCGCTTGTAAGTGCGCTCGGTTTGCTTCTGTTGGAGCATGAGTTGGTGCTTGTTCTCATCGAAGATAATGGTTAAGGCTGCCATTGTTAATTTCGAAAAAAGTTTTCTGAAACAAGACCACATCCATTAGTAATCACAAGAATATAATGATCATAAATGGGAATTTCTATGGTTGTCTTTTCAAATCGCTCAAGGGATATGACCCAAGCGACATGAAGAAGGTAAAAAGCCATAGATGGTACAATTGTTCTGACAGCAAGTATGGTGAGCCCAGAATGAGCGTTCCAGTGACTGCTAGAAGCAATTGTAAACCTAAATTCGACTTATTGAGAAGCAGGGCTTGCTCGAGATAAGAAGAATATAAGGTAGGAGTTACAAATGTGCCGGTCACAGATACAGTAGACCCTGAAAGGGCGTACCAGTATTGCTAGGCACAAATGTTGGAGATCGCATCCATGAGATGGGATTCTTTGTTTTGAAAGGTCAGAAATGGATTCGTCAAAGAGAGCAGGTGGCATTCCGATTCAAATACGGGCTCAACGATTTCCGCGAGCGCCAGTACTCAGAAGGGAAGAGACCACAATTTCTCGAATCTGAATCCAAAAGTGACGAGGTTTTTTTTTTGAAATGTCAAGATTGGTTCCATCAAGGAGAGCAAATGGTATTCTGATCTGAACACGGTCTCGGCGATTTCCGTGAGCGCCAGTGCTCAGAAAAGAAGAAACCAAAATTTCTCAGATCTGAAATCAAAAGTGACTAGTTTTTGGAGATTTTTTTTGAAATGATTTTTTTTTATTTTATTATTTTTTTTATTTTTATTTTTTTTTAAAATATATTTTTATTTATTTTTATTTATTATTTTTTTTGAAAATTTTTTTTTTATTTTGATTTTAATTTTTTAAGATTTAAAGACGAGAGAGTACACATAGGCCTCCTAACCCGGTCTTATGAAACCTCAATTGATAGAATTGCCCCCAGGTAAGGGTATGATTACTTAATGAACCCGTTTGGAGGACCCTTACCTAGAACAGTCAAGCTTTCTCCACACTCTGGACAAGGCTTTTCTTGAATCAATCGTGATCAAAGAACGCAATTGGTTTAACCTTAGTGGTCTATGTCCTTTTTTTTTATAAAAATCCCAAATAGACTCATCGAAGAGAAACGATGGCCCAAAACCTTAGTCGAACGGGCTCAACATTTCTGCAAGCACCAAAGAACGATAGGATAGGATCAAAGTTTCTCAATTTTGAATCCAAACTAAGAAAGCTGATTTTTTATTTATTTATTTTTTTTTTTGAAATCTCTAATGAACTCATCGAAGAGAAACGATGGTCCAAAACCTTAGTCGAACGGGCTCAACATTTCTGCAAGCACCAAAGAACGATAGGATAGGATCAAAGTTTCTCAATTTTGAATTCAAACCAAGAAAACTGATTTTTTTTTTGAAAAGAGAAAGAATGGAAACAAACTCAAAGAAATAGAAATTTTCAAAAAATCCCATCTCAATTTTTTTAGGATGCAAAATCCAACATAGGCTACCAGCTAGAAAGTAGCCAAGGAATCCGGAAAAGAAGTATAAGCATAGAGCAAAAAGTATGATATGCAAATATTTCATTTCCAAGCACCGTGTTCTCAAATGAACGAGTCCCACCGGGTGTGCCAGCTTGATGGAACGCGCTCCGAGGCGCCGTGGGGCGGCTACCGGGGTCGGCGGAACGTGGGAGTCCGTCGACCCCGGTAGCCGCCCCACGACGCTTCGGAGCGCGTTCCATCAGCGTTGTTGGAGCGCCTTCGAGTATGGTGAAGCGCTTTGGAGGTCTGCAGGATGGGAGAAATGCATGGGCTTTTTATAGCGCCGAGGATACTACCGCCATGATTTCTTATCCTGAGCTGCCCACCTTCCGGACTGCTGGCTTCACGAAGTGGTTCATGGAGAGCTTTTCAGTGTACCGGGGGCTTTCCAAGAAAGAGCTCGATATTAAGCAATCTCCTGGGAAGAGTCTTGGCAAATCGGATGGTGTCTGTCGGGAGGAAGTTTTGGCCTTCCTTTCTGGAGAGAAGCACAAGATAGGCTTTCTCAACGAGCAGGACATCATCAGATCAGGAGCTGCACAGGGGATTCCTGGTGAGGTCCTGAGACAGCTGGAGGAGGAGGAGGCCGAGATCGATGCTATGATACAGGCAGAGCATACGAAGGCTTCCATGGATTCTACTGAGAAAAGTAGACCATCCAGTGAGGACTCTTGTGAGAGGCCTGATGTTGATAGTGGGGCAGGATAGTCGAGCAGATTAACCCGCCGAGGCAAGAGGAGGAGAGGACAACGCTGTAACATGAGACGGCACGATAGTCCTTCTGATCTTGAAGTTCCTCTCACCATTGCTGAGGAGGTGTCTGAGGATGCTGACGAGCCTCCGGAGAAGAGAAGCAGAGAAGAGGAGATAGCTGGTATGATCCCCTTTCTTTCCTTTTGTTTCTTCCTTCCTTTTTTTGTGAAAGATTTTGTTTTGATCCGCTGCTTCTTTGTTTAGCAAAGGATGATGACATGGTGACACCTGAGGTTCCTGTCGATGAGGTGATGACGGATCCAGTCGTGGCATCTGAGGAAGAGCCCAGGGACTCTGGAGTGGTTCCAAAACCTTCACCTGGTATGATTTGCTTTGGCTTTTGCTTTTTTTCTTCTTTTGCTGTCATTTACTAACATGTAGCTGACTTGCTAGAGGATTCCGACGATTTTGAGCCATCTATGGACGCAACTTTTCACGATGCTTCGGATGAGCTCAAAGAGGCAGAGAGCACTCTGCCGGTCGTCGAAGCAGGTATACTTGCAATAATAATCTTGATATATTTTTAACAAGATTATATTCATACCTTTTTGTCTTTTTCTTTTTCTTTTTTTGACAGATTGTGAAGCAGTAGGAGAGATTCCTCCGTCTTCCTCAGAGCCAGAACAGGGGACACCTGCTGCTGATCCAGAAGTGGGGGCTTCTTCCACTTTCAATGAGTCAGCTTCTTCCGTTGGAAAGAGTTTATTGATTGCTCTTCCAATGGAGCATGACGTGGGCAGTCGGGCACCAGAGCATGGCGAATCCTCATCTGCACCGCACCTTCAGTATGCAAGGAAGGTGTTGAAGACTGCCTTGAGCTCATGGGTTGAGACTCTTTCTTCAGGTCATTTGGAAGCTGGTTTTGGCATGATCAAGCATGTGCAGGACATCCTCGCTGATAGCAAAGAAGTCGGTCTGGACATTGCAAGTGCCAAGGATTTTGTTGAGGAGATCATCACCTTGAGGAACAAATGGACTGAGACCAAGAGTTTCCCAGATGGTGACTTCTTTGATGAGATGTTCTTAAAACCTTCCAGTAAAGTCAAGACTGAGCTGACGAAGGTCACGAAGACTCGGAGGCAGATCGTTCGGGAGAAGAACGTTACCGAGTTATCCATCATGGGGCTGAAGCAAGACTTGGACCGCCTTGATAAAGAGGTCGTTGAGGCTAGGCAACGTCTTGATCTTTTAGAGGAAGAGGCTGCTGCCAAATGGACCGCCATTGTGGAGGCTCGTGACAAGGAGGGAACTCTCATTCGCCAGGTTGAGGAAGCTGAAGGTAATGTCCGGAGGAAGACTCAGGAGCATGAGCAGTGGCAGGTCCTCTGGGAAGAACTTCCTCGTGCTGCAGATGGGTCACGGCATTCAGCCGCGTTTTATGGGGACATTTTGAAGGAGCGTGGCCTAAAAACTTTGGAAGTTAAGGCCAAGGGTCTGCTTGAGGAGTTGAACCTTTGGTTGAAGACCATGTAGGATTGAGCTCCTGAGTTGTAACAAACTCTTTTTTTTTTGTCCCTCCATGTATAAACAATTTTGGTACTATATTTTGTATCCCTTTCCTTTCACTTAAATCATTTTTCTGATGAAAACAATTTTGAGCAAAAGTTGATGGGAATGTTTGTTTAAGAATTTGATCAAAAGGTTGTCATTTTGTGAAAATCTTTTGTCAAAGAGTTGTTTTGGGCATGAAAGCCAATTTTTGTGGCAAAAAGCCTGGTTTTTTTTTTTTATTTTTTTTTATTTTTTATTTTTTATAATGGTTTGAAAACCAAATTTTGGATGGCGGGAAAGCCTAATTTTGTGGCGTAAGAGCCAAAATTTGTTTTGCGGCATGGGAGCCAAAAAATTTTTGATGGCGTGAAAACCGAATTTTAGAATGGCATAAAAGCCGAATTTTGGAATGGCATAGAAGCCAAAAAATTTGTTTGTGGCATGAGAGCCGATTTTGAGATGGCATGAAAGCCGATTTTGGCGTTTATAGCCGAAAAATTTTGTTTTTGGCATTTATAGCCGGATTTGGCGTTTATAGCCGAGTTTTGGCGTTTATAGCAAGATTTTGGCGTTTATAGCCGAGTTTCTTCTTATTTTTTTTTGAAAACCAAGTTTTTTTTTTATTGGCATGAAAGCCGATTTTGGGCGTTTATAGCCGAAATTTTTTTTTTTGGCATTTATAGCCGGATTTTGGTGTTTATAGCTGATTTTTGGTTTTCAAAATGCAGGTATCGACTAAATGTCCCCTCTCCGCTGAATGGTCTTGCAAGTATCGATGGAATGTCGCTTCCTTGCGAATTGGGGTGCAAATATCGACTAAGCGTCGCTTCCCTGCTTTTCCCAAAACTTTTGGTTTTGCGGGTAATGACTTGATGTCGTTTCTCCGCGATTTTTGAAATTTGAGGTTTTCTCGAACCATTTGAAATTTGGGTTGTGGATAGCAACTGGTATGTTGCATCTCCAAGATTTTTGAAATTTGGGTTGTGGATATCAACTGGTTTGTTGCTTCTCCACGATTTTTGAAATTTGGGTTGTGGATATCAACTGGTTTGTTGCTTCTCCACGATTTTTGAAATTTGGGTTGTGGATATCAACTGGTTTGTTGCTTCTCCACAATTTTTGAAATTTGCAAGTATCGAATGGGGTTCGCTTCCTTGCGATTTTGGGTTTTTGGAAGTATCGAATGGGGTTCGCATCCTTCCTTTTTTTTTTTTTTTGGGTTTTGCGAGTATTGACTGAATGTCGCTTCCCCGCGGTTTTTTTTTTTAAAACCAAAATTTTGTTTAAAGACGCGAAGGTCATAAATTTTGACTTAAAACCATTTTGGTTGTAAAAGCCGAGGCGGTCTAGGGTGAAAATTCCTAAGTCCCGATTTTTGTTTCAAACCATGAATTTTGGGTTCAAGGATCGAAAATTTTAGTCAAGTATGGGAAGAGGCTCCTAAACTTGGATTTTTGGATTTGATGATTTTTTTTGTGAACAATGAAACGATGAAAGTAAGCATTGTTTTGAGAGACTGTTTTTTTTGGAAATTTCAACATAAAGATGAAAATTTTAAAAGGGGTGGGTTTGACGAGCAAGTACCTTGGAAATACGCTTTAGCCATGTAGATATTGCTCTGACCCGTTTGACGAAGTCTTCAAGGGTAGTACCGCTTGAAGAACTTGCCGTTGATGGGTAGCATACATCTATCTCCTTCCATGTTTAGAAGAGTGTATGCACCGTTGGAGAAGACTTTGTCGATGACGAAGGGTCCCTCCCATTCTGGTTCGAATTTGCCTTTGGATTTGTAGACAAAGACTATGGGTCTTTTTACTGCAAGAACCAAGTCACCCTTTTTGTAGGCGCGTTGCCTGACCTTTTTGTTGAAAGATCCTGCCATGCGTGCTTGGTACAACTCAATGCTTTGTAAAGCTTCGAGTCGTCTTTCATCGAGATTATCCAGCTCTTGGAGTCTCAATTTGACATTGCTTTCTTGCATCATGTCATTTTGCAAAGATACCCTTAAGGAAGGAATTTGTACTTCCAAAGGGACAACAGCTTCGCATCCATAGACCAAAGAGAATGGTGTGCTATGGGTTGGTCCTCGAACGGTGGTTCGATAGGCCCACAAAGCTTCTAGTAGTTTGTCGCCCCAGTCTCTTTTGTGACTAAAGACCATTTTCTTGAGAATTTTGCAGAGCGTCTTGTTGAAAGCTTCTGCTAGTCCATTCGCTGCTGGATTATATGGAGTCGAAGGACAACTTTGGATTTTGTACTTGTCGCAAAACCTATAGAATCTGTGATCCCGGAATTGTGGTCCGTTATCATGGACGAATCTTTTAGGTATGCCGAAGCGACAAATAATGTTGGTGTGTAAGAACTGAAGGACTAATGAAGTCTTCATTTCGCTGAGCGCAAATGCTTCTGACCACTTGGAGAAATAATCCGTAGCGGCGAAGATGAAGCGATGACCTTTGCTTGATGGGGGAGAAATAGGACCTATGATGTTCATACCCCAGGCTTCAAAAGGCCATGAGATTGCTGTTGGATGTACCCATTCTGGAGGCATGTGGACATAATCTCCGTGAATCTGGCATTTTTGGCAGCGCTTGGCAAATTGCATTGCATCAACTACCATGGTAGGCCATTAGTAACCTAGCTTTTTTATCTGGTTGTAGAGCTTAGGGCCAGCCTGATGGGCTCCATAAAGACCAGCATGTACTTCTTCGAGAGTTTCCTCAGCCTCTTGTTGGGATAAGCAGCGTAGGAGTACTCCGTTGAAGGATTTTCTGTAAAGTGCTTTTGAAGGTATATCCAAATGAAAGTTTGGGGCTCGTCTTTGGATGCTTACCCGTTCTTTTGGATCTTCAGGTAGGATTCCGACCATGATGTAATCAATGAACGGATCTCTCCAGTCGCCCATCGGAGGTTTGAGGATGGATATCCGACTTCCAACCACTTGGTGGCATTCAGCAACTGCTTGGTGTGTGTTGAGAGGAGGGAGAATCCTTCTTTGACACACTGTGACTTGCATGTTTTCCCCTTCTTGGATTGCCATGGATGCGGCGAGTCTGGCCAGGGCATCTGCACGGATGTTTTCACCTCTGAGGATGTGGGTGATATGGCAGATGTTGAATTTTTGTCGAAGCGACTGCGCCTTATTGTAGTAAGGTAGCAAATCAGGCTTCCTGACTTCATATTTTTTATTCATCTGGTTGACGACCAGTTAAGAGTCTCCAAAAGCTTCCAGCATGGTGATGCCGGTTTCGAGGGAGAGCTCCAATCCAACAATCAGGGCTTGGTACTCAGCTGCATTGTTTGAACACGGTTCCAGTAGTGAGAAGGCGTGTGGAATCATGTATTTGTTGGGGTTGACAAAGAGGATGCCGATTCCCGATATTTGCTTTCCTTTTTCATTTGTCCTGGTTGCACCGTCAAAGTACATGTCCCAGGAGGCATTTGACAAGGAAGTTTCCACGTTGTAGACAAATTCGTCTGGGAGATCATCCCTGAGTGGAGAATCTTTAAGCAATGGATGCTCTGCGAGGAAATCTGCCAGAGCTTGTCCTTTGATTGCTTTTTGTGGTACATACCTAATATCAAACTGTGATAGAAGGATGGACCGTTTTGCCAGTCGGGCATTGAGAGAACCTGCTTTTGTGACAAGGACCTTTAGGAGGTTGATCCTCGAAATCAGGTAGACTGTGTTCGACAGCAGATAGTGACGCAGCTTTTGTACAGCGAACATTACTGCAAGGCATTCTTTTTCGACTGGGGAGTAGCGATGCTCTGCACCTACCATCATGCGGCTAAGGTAATATAGAGCAGCTTCTTTTCCGTCGTCGTTTTCTTGTGCGAGCAGAGCACCCAAAGAGTGGTCGAGAGCTCTTGTGTACAAGATAAATGGTTTTCTAGTTGTGGGGGCAGCCAGCATGGAGGTTTGATGAGGTATGCTTTGATGTCTTGAAATGCACTTTCACATTCAGCATCCCAGACAAAGTCCATGCCTTTCTTCATTAGGCGAGAGAATGGACGGCATTTCCCTGATAGATTGGAGATGAACCGTCGGATGTAGGCCAGCCTTCCTTGAAGCCCTTTTAATTCTCTTAGGGTTCTGGGAGATGGCATTTCCGGGATAGCCTTGACTTTGGTGGGGTCAAGTTCTATTCCAGCTTTCCGTACTATGAATCCGAGAAACTTACCCGATGAGACCCCGAAGAAGCACTTTAGTGGATTCGTCCACAATTTGTGTTTGCGAAGTCGGAGGAAGACTTCCCGAAGATCTTCGAGATGGTCTTCTTTTCTTTTGCTTTTGATGGCGAGGTCGTCAACATAGCATTCGACCGTCTTGTGCAGCATATCTTGGAATATTTTCATCATAGCCCTCTGATATGTCGCACCTGCATTTTTCAGACCAAACGGCATAACAGTGTAGCAATACAAGCCGAATGGTGTCCAAAATGATGTATGCCTTTCATCTTTAGGATGCATCTTTATCTGGTTGTAGCCAGAGAATCCATCCATGAACGTCATTTGCTCGAACCCATAGGTGTTGTCAATCATCACCTCTGGTATGGGGAGCGGTAATTCATCTTTAGGACATGCACTATTAGGTCTCTGTAGTCGATACAGACCCTTATTTGCCCATTTTTCTTTGTCACGGGGACGATGTTGGCCAACCATTCAGGATGCTGTTCCTCGCGGATGAAGCCAACGTTTTTGAGTTTCTGAACTTCTTGTTTGATTTTGTCCATCACGTCGGGACGGAATCTTCTTTGGCCTTGTTTGATAGGCTTGATTTCTTTTTGAAAGTTGAGCTTGTGGACTGCTACTTTGGGATCCAAGCTAGGCATTTCGGCATAAGACCATACAAAACAATCAATGAACTCACGAAGAAAGGAGATATACTCGGGTAACTCATCATCCTTTATATTCTTACTTATGAATACAGGACGTGGGTTATCAGGTGTTCCCAAGTCCATCTTTTGAACAGGATCTTTTGTTGGAAGGTTTGAAGGTGGTTCCTCCACAATATTTTCGGAGGCTTCCAACTCAACAAGACCTTCTGGACTGCCAGAGGCATTTTCAGACTGAGGCTATGTTTCCGTCCATGAATCTTCTTGATCAGTATCCTTCTCAAGGCTATCCTTCTCAAGGCTTGCAATGAGATGGTCCCAATCATTTGCTGGAATTGGGTTGAAGTAGGGTACTTCTTTTGGAGACAATGATTCTTCTGGGATAGAGAACCGCTCGTCTGTGTCATCGGGCAATTCCTCTTTATTATCAGAGAAATTATACCAATTGGAGGAGCTTTCAGGATTTTTTTACGAGTAGCTCTTCAAAGAGATATCTAGGGATATCAATGTCTTCATGAGATGTTGAGGCTTGGTCGGTAAAGCGACTTTGCAGTCATGGTGTCAACTGTCTCATAGGAGCGGTAGGATCATACCCCAACCCATATGAAGATTTGCCTTTTTGAAGGTGGACTTTCCAATCTTCTGGTTGACTTTTGGTCAGGGTGGGTTCCAATGGTGTAAGAATACCACGGCCACCTCCCAAACCAGTCGGATTTTGAGCGTCGTAGCCTATTTTCTTCATGATAGCTTGTGCCATTGGACTATACAGGGATAACTGAGGCATACCTTTGTTTTGGAAAGGTTCAAGCAAAGAGTTCAGTGGAGATGCTCCTGATCTGTGGAAGTAAATCACGTTTCCTTCTGGCGAAGTTGCCGGAATAACAAAGGAAGCAGACGTAGGGTCTTTTATGTCTGCAAGTGTCTCCAATGGAGTGAGAGCGAGCTGATCTTCCTAAGTATCAGCTTGGCTTGATGCTGTGTCATCTTCTGGCTCTGACTCTGAGTCTGTGTCATACATAATAGATACAAAGGAGACAGTGAACTTGCCCCCAGTCTTTTGGTTTGTCTTCTTTGCTTTGGTAGTGATTACCAAAGGCTTTGGAGATTTGAAGGAGACGACGAAGGGAGCTTGACTGCTTACTTCGAGTTTGGTGGAGGGTTTGTTTACCTCCAATGATTGCTGAGGAGCCTTGCCTTTATCTTTCTGGAGACTGTCAGCAAAGCGAATTGTTTTTTTCCTCCTGTTCTTCCTTTCCATCTTTATACATTTGAGCATCTGCAAAATGGACATCTCTGCCTTTGAAGGGCTTTTTGTCTGCAAATACTCGATGTATCAGGCCATCGTCGCCAAATACGGAAGATCGTTCTCAGGATCAAGGAGTTGATCCTTTGCCGAGGACGTGTCTATAACAGCATTGGCGTCTTCAGTGATTGTGTTGCACGGAGCAATTTCCGGGAACAAGTCCTGAACAGTAGCCGGCAACTTTTCTTTATTAGCCCAGACATTGTCCGTGAGATCGGGTATCTGGGACCAATTGACTGAGTTTTCATTGAAGAAGATTTTATTGGCAGAAGTTTCTTCAAGATGATCAATCGGGAGTGGCTTAAGTTCCGATGTCACAGCTTCATGAGACGAAGGTTGACAGGATGTTATCTCAGTGGAAGTCACCTGAGAGGATGTAGCTCCGGAAGATACGCTACCGGTTGGGGAGTACGTGACTTCGGAAGCTTCAGAGGCACTGTCGTCCTGAGCTATTGCATTGCAGGTTATCCTGACAGGAGATGCCCCCAGTGTAGACTGTTGGGAATCAGACTCATCCTCGGATGTGAGAGGATCATCGATCCAACAGTTTTCTCCATTTTCAGGAGTTAAGGGAGAAAGTTCCCGCTGATTTTCAGGGACTTTCGGTTCTGGGTCATGACAAAGATTGATGCGATCCTGCTCCTGCTCTATGGCAAGATGTTGCAAGATTCTTGCATATTCTTCAAGATCAGGTATGGGAGCCAAATCTTCTTCGTCATTTGCTCCTTGTGGTTCGCCCATCTTGGGTTCCACTGAAGCATTTGCTGGTGCTAGATCAACAGCGTTTTCTTGAACAGGGCCCTGGTCTTCTTCATCATCAGACCAAGATCCTTGTGGCTGTAATGGGTTATACCAGATTACTGGCATAAGATGAGACTCGGGAATCCATTCCTCGTCGGAGAGGTATTCTCCTGTTTCAAAGGATTCTTCCCACTCATCTATATCATTGGTAGTATCACTGGACTCGTATCCATTCATGGAGAATCCAACTACCGAGTTGCAAGAGTATGATGCCCCCTGCACATTTTCATTTTTGTATAGAGGTGGCATGAAATCATCAAGAGTGAATTTTCTTACCGCCTTGGAGGTTTTGGGAAGAGATTCTTCCGTCGTCCCGAGTGAAGCAGTGGAAGAAGTTTCTGCTTTTTCAAGGACTTCTTGTTTTGGTTGAGACTTCTGCTGCTGTTTGAGCTTGCGGAGTTGTCTCTTGGCTTGCCTTCGCTGCTGAGCGGTCGGCTTTGTTTTGACGATCTCCCAATTTCCATCATCTAGGAGATCGGGATGCACCCATATAGGCTGTCCATCTGATGTTGGATAGGGAACCAATTCTTGGGGACGCTTGAGCCATTTTTATCACCTTGAATGAAGTAGTGATCTTCTCCTTCGGTGACTTTGAAGTTTGCCGACATGATTTTGAAGAGGCAGGGCCATAATTTTTATCAAAGGTTATGACTCTGTTTTTCCACATCTCATTGATCTTCTCTCTCACAACGAAGCATTGATTGAGAAGATGTGAGATCATCTGATGGTATGGACAGTATCGGGGATCATTGGTTTTGCCAACATCTCCCGGTCTTTTGGGCTCTGGCAAAATGAGTTTGCCTTTTGCTAGGAGAGCCTCAAAAATTTCTTCAACATCTTCATCGAACGGATATTTCTTTTCTACACATTCTTTGAAGGCATCAGAGAGTTCAGGACTTTTACCTGCAGTTTTGTTTTCAGGTTTCTTTGGCTGCTGAGGAGCTGACTTAGTCTGCACATTGAGAACCTCCTTTTTCTTTGGTTTTGAGGTTGTAACAGCAGTTGGCTCTTTCTTTGATGATTTCTGACTGTTGAGGTCTTTGATCACCATTTCAGCTTCCATGGAAGCCCCCAGGTTCTTTGATTTGTTGCCGATGATCATGGAGCGAATTTTTGCTCTCATATTGTTACGGCAGATGTCGACCCGCGTCGCTTGTGGCAGCACATCTGAGCATTTGTGCGCCATTGCCTTCCATTTGTGAATGAAGTCGTATGCTGATTCATTCTCTCCCTGTTTTAGGCTGCAGAGTTAAGCCATAGTTACAGGATGATCCTCACCTTGGAAGTGGGTCAGGAAGCGTGTCTCTAGCATAGCCCAGTTCTGAATGGAGTTCTCCGGCAGAGTGGAGTACCAATCAAAGGCTGTACCTTTTAGGGTACTTGCAAAAAGGCGAATCTTGAAAGCATTTTGATCCGCAATAGCTCCTGTCAGGATCTTGAAATGGATGACATGCTGTCTAGCTGAACCTTTCCCCGTATATGTCTGGAGAGTAGGTTGCTTGAATTTTGCAGGGAATGGAACCGAGTCAATCCATAAAGGGTAGGGTGGCTTGATCCCATGTTCCTTCAATGTATCCTCTTCTTTTGCTTTTGCAAGGATATCGTCCACGTCCTTTCTGGTAAGGGCACGAGACTCATTGTTTTTTGCATTGCCCTCGTCATCTTCATGATTCGGAGGGGTTTCATTGTTAGGTGGTGGACGCTGTAGAGTGAGAATCAAATTTTCCATCAGAGTCTCAATTCTCTATTTTCCTTGCTCCAACTGCTGGATGCGTGCAGTTACGTCATCATGCGGTGGAGGCTGCTCAGAACTTGTAGCCAAGACGTTCATCCCTCGGGATTCGAACGAAGAAATCGTCCTGGTGACTGAGCTGGGGCTCATTCTTCTGGATGAAGAATCTGAGGAGTGGTTACTTCGATGTCCTTGGCTTGGAGGAGTGGAAGATTCCTCCAGATGTGTTCGTGTCCGAGAGACGCTGCGAGTCACTGGACGTCTAACACTGATTTTGGTTGCTGACTTCTGGCGTTTTCTGGTTTTGCTAACCATATGAACAGCAACGAATTGGTCGGGTCTTTCTTTTTCGACCCATTTCTTTGTGACGTGGAGAGTAGAACGCTGGGTTCTTTGTTTCTCGAGTCTCTTTTGTCGATATGCAGTTCGGCGACGCATACGACGAGCAATTTAAGCTTCAGTCAGCTCTGGCTGGGCTCTGGCGATGAAGGATGTAGTCCCTTGTGCGCAGCAGCCGAGTTTGTCTTCTTTGAAGCTTGGCAAGGACAGAATCTGGACGCGGTCCTTTGTCTGTCGCAATGAAGACTTGAATTTTACGAGCCCAGCCCTTGTTGAGATGAAGGGTCGACTCGCGGGAGTGCAGGCTTCAGCATGTTTTTGCATAGGCCTAACGATGCAGGATTTGATTTTGGGCTTGTAGGAGCAAGCCGGCTCATGATGATTTTGTTTATTTTTTGGGTGGAGGGTAGGTTTCTCCTCTTTCATGTAAGAGAGAGGGTAGAACCGATTCTCCTTGAGAGGGGCC
Organism: Umbellularia californica; assembly: GCA_028538565.1. Lineage (NCBI taxonomy): Eukaryota > Viridiplantae > Streptophyta > Magnoliopsida > Laurales > Lauraceae > Umbellularia > Umbellularia californica. The sequence goes on from JAPQWN010000011.1 coordinate 30,053,809, forward strand.
AGGTATGCTGGCTTTGCAGATGTTTGGGACCTCCGTTGCTTTGGCGAAGATCTCAGGGACCAGGTTTTGGTGTAAACTTGGTTTCTTGTGGGTTGAGGCTTCGTGGGAATGCCATGGGCTTCAGGCTTCTTGGTGTTCGCCCTTGGTGCCATTTTAGTGACACGTTGCGGGGCAGTTTTCTGCTTCTTGGCAGGTACAGTGTCTTCTGCGGGAAGTGGGAATGGTCCCAACGATCCGAAGACGATGGTCCGGGGAGTTGAAGTTGACCCGGTGTTTGGAGAGTTGTCGAGGGAGATGACGCTTCGGCAACTGGCAGGGCGCTTGTGCTTGTTTATTTTGTCTTGCAGCATAAGCTGGTACTTGTTCTCATCGAAAGTGATGGTTAATGAAGCTGCCATTGTTAGTTTTGGAAAACTTCTGAAACAAGACCAAATCCGTTAGTAATCACAAGAATATGGTGATCGCAAAATGGAGAACAACTATGGTTTTGTCTTTTTAAATCACTTGAGGGGACATGGCCCAACCCAAGGACGATGAAGAAGGCAAAAAGCCATAGAGGATACAATTGTTCTAAAATACAAGTATGGTAGGCTCAGAGTGAGCGTTCTAGTGACTACTAGAAGCAATTGTAGACCTTAATTCAAATTACCGAGAAGCAAGGCTCACTCGAGGTGAAATGATATAAGGTTGGAGATACAAACGTGTCGGTCGCGAATACAGTAGACCCGAAAGGGCGTACTAGCACCGCTAGGCACAAATGTTGCAAATCGCATCCTTAGGAAGGACACGAGATGGGATTTTTTTTGAAAGGTCAAAATTGGGTTCACAAAGGAGAGCAAATGGTGTTCCAATCCGAACAAAGGCTCAACATTTCTGCGAGTGCTAAATTCAGAAGGGAAGGAACCAGAATTTCTCGGATGTGAATCCAATAATGACGGAAGTTTTTTTTTTTGAAAGGTCAAGATTGAATTCATCAAAGAGACCAAATGGTGTTCCGTTTCGAACAAAGGCTCAACATTTCTGCGAGCGCTAAATCCGAAAGGGAAAGAACCAAGATTTCACAACTCTGAATTCAAAAGTGACAAAAGTTTTTTGTTTTGAAAGGTCAAGACTGAATTCATCGAAGAGAGCAAATGGTGTTTCATTCTGAACAAGGCTCAACATTTCTGCGAGCGCTAAATCCGAAAGGGAAAGAACCAAGATTTCTCAACTCTGAATTCAAAGTGACAGAAGTTTTTTTTTTTTTTAATGATTTTTTTTTAGAATTTTTTTGAAAGGTGCACATAGATTTCCAATTCGATCTTATGAAACCTTAGTAGCTAGATCAGCCCCCAGGTAAGGGTAGGATTATTTAATGAACCCGTTTGGAGGACCCTTGCCTTGAACAGTCTAGATGTCTCCACACTCTGGACAAGGCTTTTTTTACATCCACTTTGGTCAAAGAACGCAACTGGTGGAACCTTAGTGTTTTTTTTTTTTTTTAAATCCCTTTTTTTTAAAGGTTTTTTATAAACTCATTAAAGAGAACGAATGGTGTTCCAATCCGAACAAAGGCTCAACATTTTTGCGAGCGCTAAATTCGAAGGGAATGAACCAAGGTTTCTCAAATTTAAATGCAAAAGAGAGAAAGCTAAATTTTTTTTGAATTTATATATTTTTTTTTGAAATCCCAATTTGGACTCATCAAAGAGAAAAGATGGCCTAATCCCCGATATGAACGATAGCTGCGAACATTTCTGTGAGCTATCGAGTTGAAGGAGGAGAGGATCAAAATTTTCAAAGTTGAATCTTGAGAAAGAGAGATCATTTTTTTTGAGAGAGTTTGAAACGAAGGTGTTTTTTTTTTTAAAAAATCCCAATTGGACTCATCAAAGAGAAAAGATGGCCCAATCCCCGATATGAACGATAGCTGCGAACATTTCTGTGAGCTATCAAGTTTGAAGAGGGAAGGATCAAAATTTCTCAAAGTTGAGTTTTTAAGAAAAAGAGATCAGATTTGTTTTTTTTTTTGAAGTGAGAAAGAACAATTGAAATCCCATTTCATGTTTTTTAGATGCAAAATGCAACATAGGCCACGAACTAGAAAGGAGCCAAGTGATCAAAGCATCACGTTCTCAAGTCAACGTGTCCCACCGGGTATGCCAACTTGATGGACCCGAAAAAAAAAGGGGGAATCTTCCGTCCTCTCCCTCCGCACCCCGTGGGCTGACCTGGGTCTCGGCGGAGGAGGGAAGATCTCGGGCATCAACATTTTTGTACGGGTATGCCAGATTTACTTTCTACTTAGAATTTGGAATAGTGATAATCCGGAGATTCACCTTCACAAGTGGAAAGGAAATCAATCCTTTTTTCTAACTTTTCAAATTGCATAAATATTAAGAAAAGAGACAAGTTTTTAGAATGCCGTAAGAGGTGTTTTTGTTTGTTTGCCGTGAAAGGCGTTTTTACAAAACTCATCAAATATAAAAGACAAGAATTGTGATTTTTTTTGTCTCTTTAAGAAATACAAACTACAATAGAAAAGGAAGAAAAGGGATCTAACTTCTCAGGAGATTGTGGGGACACGTTGAGATCGACGGTCGCAAGTCATGTATGGGCTTCGCCATCGTCCTTTAAATGAGAACATGTGATGCTTTGATTCTTTGGCTTGGCTCCTAACCTCAGTTTTTTAAAGGACAAGAACCAAGAGAAGGTCCTATTTCCAATGAAAAACCAAGTAAACGGGCTGAAAAGCCGCGTTTAGGCCATGTTGGAGAAGGAGGTGACATTGGGGGGGATGGCCCCCCAAGGGACGTTGATCACCTTGTGGTGCTTCCGGGAGCAAAGTAGCAGGACTTCGTCTCTCTCTTGGATTTTCTGATTTTTCAGAGCTTGTACTTGGGATCTCTTTTCATCATGCTTTCTTCTTGGAATGGACCTCCTTTTATAGGCTTTTGGTAGCCATGCGGTGTTTATTGGCATTGATGGCCATGATGAAAGAATTGATGAGGAGTTACAAATCGATTTTGTAACTCCTTTTTCAAGGCTTGTGATTGGCCGATGAAGGCAGTGGGCATTTAATCACCTTTATACTTCATGATGATGGGAGTTTCATGGGTTTAATACCATGATTGCTTGGATTTGTAACTCCCAAATGCTTGGTTTTGATTGGGCCGTCCAAAATAATGAGTTAATGACTGCTTTAAACGACATTAAGTGGTTGCCAAGGCATGTGAAGAGTCGCGGGCCGTGCTGCGCCTTTTGAGATTCTTCTTGCGATCATCATGGGTGGATCCACGCATTATTTGATGTCGGATTGCGATGCAATTTCAGACATTGATTGACGTTGGTGGGCCGGTGACATCTGTCTTGTCGATTTCACGATCGATCGGACAGAAAGTGCACTTTCTTGGTCAGTCGGTTGGCGATCTTGAGGCGATCGGTGATGATTTCATGCTTTTGACGGCGGATCCGAGATGTCGACGAAGATCAGTGGTTTTGAAGCACCAAACATTGGATTTTCAGAAAATCACAGAGGCTAGAACACCCGAAACACGAAAAGAACTGGAAAACGGACGATTTGGCGCAAAATCCGGCGACCCGGATTTCCAGGGTCGCCGGGCGACCATGCACCCAGGGTCGCCGGCGACCATATGGCTTCGGCCGAGCGTCGTTTTCGGCCGTTTTTTTGTCTTTTTCGTTCCTTTTTTCTTCTGTATTTTTCTTGACATTTTTCCTCAATAATTGACTTGATTTTCTTGGAGAAATCTTGACGAGAACCCTCGCGAAATCGGAGCACAAAGTTTCCTATTTTTCGGGAAAGCCGAAGACTTTGTAGCCGATTTTCCGTCAAGCGTCGAAACTAGGTCAAACGACGTCGAAATGACCTGAAAATTGAGGTGAAGCTTCTTGAGTAGTGGATAGGACCAACGCTTTTATTTGAGTTTTGAAGCCGTTTGGGGTCCCATCGATGCTTCACTTGATTTTGCTGCGGGGAAAATGCCGAGCTTTGATATGGGTCAAACGATGTCCGATTGACCTGAAATTTGACGAGGAGCCTATTGGAGTCATTTTGAGACGTTCCATGGGCTCCGTTTTGGATGTCATGGTCCCGGGTTGCTCCGCCGCCGGTAGGCTTGATTTTCTCTCGGAGCATCGAAACCTAGTCAAACGTTGTCGGAATGACCTGAAATTTGACGTGCAGCCTTTTGGAAGCATGTTGAAGCCACTCATGTATTTTGTTTGATGAGTGATGGCTTTGGTGGTTCCCGCCGCCGGGAGGCTTGATTTTGCTGCTCGAGCATTGATGGGGGGTCAAACGTTGTCGGTTTGACTTGAAATTTGGCATGGAGCCCTTTGGAGACATTCTGGAGTCATCCGTAAGCTTTGATCAAAGTTTTGGTGTCTTTGATGTTGTTGCCGCCGGGAGCGCTTGTTTAGCTGTTGGAGCGGTGAAGTTGGGCCAAACGTTGTCGGAATGACCCGAAACCTCAGGTGTACCCCTCTTTTAGCTGTCTTGAAGGATCTCTCAGTTTCTGTCTGATTCTGACAAAATCTGATGCTTGAAGTAGCGTTGCCTATTTTTAGCAGGATGCAGCTTCAGGAGGCTTCTTGATGTTGAAGAGACATATTGACTTTTTTGGTGTCAACAGTACTTCAGAATCTTGGTGTGTGGACTCCGGGGCAACTAATCACATATGTAATACATTGCAGGGGTTCAGGGAAACCAGGAGGCTAAGTGATGGAGAAATCATTGTCAACCTAGGATCTGACGCTAAGGCGGAGGCTGTTTCAGTGGGAGTTATTACTTTATGTTTCTCAAATAATAAATTATATGTACCGTCTTTAAGGCGGAATTTAATTTAAGTTTCTAGTTTGGTGAAAAAAAGTTATTCTATTACTTTTGGTATTGAAGTTGTCATAAAGAGGAATGGTACTTTTATATGTTTTGGCAAGGTAACCAATGGGCTTTGTTTCTTAATTCCCACGATGTATGAGATACACGATATTGAAACAATTAATAGACCACCATTAAAGAGAAAGTCACATTCATCTAATCCAACAAAACTTTGGCACTTGAGGCTTGGTCATATAAACTTAAATAGGATTGAGAGGCTAGTGAAAGATGGTATCTTACCTTTATTGGTGGTAGAACCAATGCCTGTCTGCGAGTCCTGTCTAGAAGGTAAAATGACCAAAAGACCCTTTTCATCTAAGGGTAATAGGGTCAAAGATTTATTGGAATTAGTGCATACTGATGTGTGTGGACCCATTAATGTCAGGCCCAGAGGAGGAGGCCCAGAGGAGGATATGAGTACTTCATCACTTTCACAAATGATTACTCAAGATATGGATACGTATACCTTATGCACCGCAAGTCCAAAGCTTTTGAAAAGTTCAAAGAGTTTCGAGCGGAAGCGGAAAAGCAATTAGGTAAGAGTATCAAGACACTTCGATCAGATCGAGGAGAGGAATATCTCTCTACTGATTTTATGGGATACTTGTCAGAAAATGGGATTCTATCCTAGTTGTTTGCTCCTGGTATGCCTCAACAGAATGGAGTAGTAGAAAGAAGGAGCCATACTCTTTTAGATATGATTAGGTCTATGCTGAGTCTCTCAGGATTACCCATATCCTTTTGGGGATACGCTTTGGATACTGCGATGTACATACTAAACCTCGTACCATCTAAGTCTGTACCAAGACTCCCCGGGAGTTGTGGTCCGGGCAAAAGCCTAGTCTACAACATTTACACATTTGGGGTTGTCCAGCACATGTCCTGAAGGTTAAGACGGATAAGTTGGAAGCGAAGTTGGAGGTATGCACGTTTGTAGGATATCCTAAAGGAACTAAAGGTTGGTTATTCTATAATCCCAGAGAGCAGAAAGTACTGGTCAGCACCAATGCGGGTTTTCTGGAGGAAGATTATATGATGGACCGGAAATCTTTAGAAAAGGTGATCTTGAAAGATATTCAAGAGAAATCAATTCCAAATCCAAGTATGACCGAACTTGAGGAAGAACCTCCCTTACCAGACCCAGTAATTACACCAGTGCCTCGTCGAAGTGGGAGGATTGTCAGACCCCCTGACAGGTTTTCGTTCTTGGGAGAGTCTTACGAGGCTGTCCCGGAAGAGCCGAAACAAGATCCCTGTAACTATGATGAAGCAATCAATGATTTAGATTCGGGACGCTGGCAAGATGCTATGAAAGCTGAGATGGAGTCTATGTGTCACGCCCCCGGACTGAGGCCCTGTTAAACAAGTCCTTAATCCGGGAATGTGGCGAGATGGGTTTGAAAATTTTGCCCGCACGCGCTAATTATTTTTCTCACAGGATTTCGCGGTGAGGATCTCAAACGATCCATCACAAACAATTAGTCAAGTCCACAAAAAATGCTGATCTGCAGCAGCATGTAGCAAAATAAAAATCAAACATAACATGAGATAATTACACAAGCTTGGCATCAAAAGAGAAATACATATACATAACATAACCCCCAAAGTTAGTTCAAGTTGTGATGATCACAAAATATGTTTAATTATACAACCCAACGAGGCCAACAGAGGCCATAACAAAGTTCCCAAAATAAATAAAGTCACTCCCCAAAAGATGTTATCGAAGACTCCAGACCCAACATGACGTCTGCATGACATCATTGGGCTGCCACTCTTGCTCCACCGGAGGTTCTACTGCCTCCACGCGCTCCGCCTCAAGGGCTGCGGGCCCGACATCTGACACCAAACAGAAAAGTATCAGACACGACAGTCTGGAAGGTGAATAATACAGATGATATATAAGTTTTACTCAAATCGTATTGAAAATCATAAAAGTGTATTGAAGACAAACTAAATGCACAAACCGATTTGATTAAACAAATGATGCATATAAAGAAGTTTAATAATAAAACTTTTCAACTGATAAACAAATATTCGAAACAATGGCAACCCACATATAGCTATATTCTCCTATTACCGAAGTAACAAGAGCAAACAAACAGAAATCGTTGCCATACAAAATGGCAGGAATAGATGCCATGCAAAATGGCCAAATCAGAAACCGTAGCCACTACTCGTGGGACCGGAAAACAGAACCATTGCCATGGCCAGAGCAAACAGACAGAGTCCAAACTGCAGTTCACAGATAATTTAAAGATCCCAACCTGGGTGATCAGCCCAAGAAGGTGACCTAAGCTTAGTGGTGCCTTAAAACGATACAAATCAAATTATGATAATACATTTCCGAAATTGATAAAAGGACTACTCCTGAACAAATACAGACTGACAAATTTAAACAAGCTGAATGAGTAGCCTTACCGATATTCCAGCTGTGGCGACAAATACACTCCAATCAAATTATGAATTCAGTTTATAGAAACATATGCAAATTTTAGAAACTTTGAATAGAGTAATGTGTAATGGTTCAACGGCTAACCATGGGTTGTCTAAATATACACTTAGGCTCCTAATGTCAATAATAAATGAGTAGTTGGTGCCACTGAAGATCTCCGACAATTAAGGATATAAAGTGTATGTTGAGACTTTAATAAGTTCCTGGGTAATTTTAATATCAAACATTTCCACCGCTTTCCCATTTAAATTTCACGACTCAAAATTTTTCAATTTAATTTATTCACTCCGGACTTCGATGCTTCAATAGGGCCTAAATGGGGTTCAAACCATAGAGGAAATAGGCTGGAAAAAGGGCCTGAAATGGCCTGAAAATGGGCTGGAAACAGGGCTGGAAACAGGTGTGAAATTGGGCTGGAAAATGGGCCCAACTCGAACCAGGCAAGGCCTGGTCCGCTCGAGCGACCCATGAGTTCGCTCAGGCAGAGCCTGGTCCGCTCGAGCGGCCCATGGGTTTACTCGAGCGGACTGGGCTCTGCGAGATCTGCTCGAGTGGCCCATGGGCTCGCTCGAGCGGACTGGGCTCTGTGCTGTCTGTTCCTGCACCTGGTCATCTTCCTTCTTCTATATTCCTTTCCTTCCTTATTTCCCCTTCCATCTCTAGCTTCTGTCTCATACATTTAAGACCTTTCTTAGCAATAAGAATTCTCATTCAACCATAAACATTATTCACATTCAAATTTTCCTAAATCAATTCCAGCAGCTTGTATGACATTGGAACTACAGAATTCTGCAGAAAATTGAACCCATTTGTACATAAAAATCCTTCTGAATCAGACTTTACATAGCCCAAAACAAACAATAGAATACAGTAAAAATTTCAAATCAGAATTTTTTTAAGAAAGACAAGATTCAGATTGTATTCATTCTAAGATCTGGTTATTCACTTGCATAAAGAACTTTATGAGATGAGCATCATATAAACCAAGAACAAATCAAAGGAATTAGAGTTTTCTTCCATAATAACTCAGAGGGAAAAACACCCGTTTCAAACACATGTATTCCTCACTGAATTTTTCACTTGCCTCAAATGAAATGGGGTCTCAAGAGCAATCCAAAATCTCCTACACAACCAGCTGCAATCTATACCAAAAACCCATGGAAAAAAAAAAAACCCATTCAAAAACCACAACATTTGGAAAAACAATGGAGTTCTATAAAAGAGTCCTTGCATGAATGGAAAGAGGCTTCTATTGGACCAATAAAACCATGATTTAGGAAGGAGACAGCCTTGGCTAACCTTGAGAAGCTCTAAGGAAGAAGAAGAGCTTGGAGAAGAGATGGGTCCCAGCTGAAACTCCTCAAAAATGATATCTTTGTAAAGCTTGAGGTGAGGAGAATGGATTTGTGAAAGCAAATCTCCAAATGGCACTCAAGAGCTACACATGCAAGAGGAGAGAAGGTGTGGAGAAAAAAGAAAGAGGTTCCTCCCTGGCTGTTGCAAAAAAACAAGATGAGGAGAAGATGAAGAAAGGACCCAATGTGGGTTTGTTTGGGTTTTTAAGTGAGGGAGATGGGCCCCATGGGCCCCAATGTTTGAGTGCCTGGATCGATCATTTGTGTGTCTCGAATGGAAATGACGAAGAAGAGAAAAATGATCGTTGAAAAATATAGTTTTCAAAAAGTATACTTTCCTCATGATTTTCAATTTTCGAAATTTAAGCACAAATTTGGGGAAAAAAGATGAATTTGTCCCCTTTTTCTCGAAAAACGCGATTTTATGGGTTTCAAATGCAAACGGATGAAACATGAAAGTTGCTGGGATCGAAATAACAAATTCAAAAATATCGAAATCCATATTTTCAAAAACCAAATAAATCAAATTCCCATACGCGTTACACGGGCCACCCCGAGCCCGGTCAAACCCGACTCGTAGCACTCAAAATTCCCCAAAGCTAGTCAAAATTCTAATCTAACTAAAAACCCAAGCTATTCGTCCTCTAATCCCACTTAGAGACTAATCATAGTTAGAATAATTGTTGACACCAAAAATGTCACTTTGCCTCTTCAAATCAAGAAAGCTGCATGAAGTCGCAACCTGCCATAAATAGGCAATGCAACTTCTCCAAAAATTCAAATCTTGTCAGAATCAAACAAAAACTGCAAGATCCTTCAAGATAGCCAAGAGAAGAGTACACATGAAGTTTCGGGCCATTTCGACAACATTTGGCCTAACTTCACTTCTCCGACAGCTAAACGGGAGCTCCCGGCGGCGACATCATCGGAGACGTCAAAACTTCGATCAGAGCCTACAGATGACTCCAGCATGTCCCAAAAGGGCTCCATGCCAAATTTCAAGTCAAACCGACAACGTTTGACCCTCCATCAATGCTCGAGCAGTAAAATCAAGCCTCCCGGCGGCGGGAACCACCGAAGCCTTCGCTCATCAAACCAAGTGCATGAGTGGCTTCTACATGCTTCCAAAAGGCTGCACGTCGAATTTCAGGTCATTCCGACAACGTTTGACCAGGTTTCGATGCTCCGAGAGAAAATCAAGCCTACCGGCGGCGGAGCAACCCGGGACCATGACATCCAAGACAGAGCCCATGGAACGTCTCAAAATGACTCCAATAGGCTCCCCGTCAAATTTCAGGTCAATCGGACATCGTTTGGCCACATATCAAAGCTCGGCATTTTCCCCGCAGCAAAATCAAGTGAAGCATCGACGGGACCCCAAACGGCTTCAAAACTCAAACAAAAGCCTATGGTTGGTCTTATTTATTGCTCAGGAGGCTTCACCTCAAATTTCAGGTCATTCCGACATCGTTTGACCAAGTTTCAGCTTCTGGCGGAAAATCAGCAGCTCTACGCGACAAAGTCTTCGGCTTTCCCGGAAAATTGGAAACTTTGCACTCTAAAAATGCAAGGATTCTCATCAAGTTTTCTACAGGGAAATCAAGCCAATAAATGAGAAGAAATGTCAAGAAAAATACAGAAGAAAACGGCGACGAAAAAGACCTCAAAACGACCGCAAAACGGGCTCCGAAGGGGAAAAATCCCCTAGGGTCGCAGACCCCTGCGACCATGGCCCATGGTCGCCGGCGACCATGGAGGTCCGGGTCACCGGATTTTCCGCCGGTGACCCGTTTTTTCCGTTTTTTTTCGCGTTTCGCACACTTTGGCCCCTGTGGTTTCCTGAAAATGTGATTTTTAGTGCTTTAAATTGACTCATATCCGATGACGTCTCGAATCCGCCGTCAAAAGCATAAAATCATCATTGATCGCTCCAAGATCGTCAACCGGCTGACCAAGAAAGTGCGCTTTCTGTCCGACCGATCGTGAAATCGACAAGACAGATGTCACCGGCCCGCTCTTAGCTATCAATGTCTGAAGTTACATGTTCATCCGATGTCGAACAGCATGTAGATCCATCGATGATCATCGCCAGAAGAATTCCAGAAGACACGGCACGGCCCGCGACTCTTCGACTGCTCGGCGACCAATTAATGTGGTTAATTGACTAGCTTTATTGCAGTCATTAATTCATTTCTTTGGACGGCCCAATCAGAAGCAAGCATTTGGGAGTTACAAGTCAATTGATTCATGGCATTTAAACCATGAAACTCCTCCCATTATGGTAATTAAGGTGATTAAAAGCCCTTAATCTCCATCGGCCAATCAGATTCAAGGAAAAAGGAGTTACAAAATCAAGAAATAAATCTTGTAACTCCTCCCATTAAAGCCATTAAGGCTCATAAACCCTCCTAAATGGCTACCAAAAGCCTATAAATAGGAGAGCATTCCATTGAAATCGGGATCAGAAAAAAGAGGAGAAAATCAGAGGATCAGAAAAAAAGATCAGAAAGAGATCTGAGAGAAAGAAAAAGAGAGAAAAACTCTGCTGAAGTTCTGCACCGGCTACCACTACAAGGTGACAAAAGTCCCTTGGGGGGCACCCCCCCCCCCAAGGTCCTTGCCTTCTTCTGCTGCCTCCAATGGCTTAGACGTGGCTTTTCAGCCCGTCTACTTAGCTTTTTATTGGACATAGGACCTTCTCTTGGTCTTTGTCCTCTAAAAACCTGAGGTTATAGCCAAGCCAAGCGAATCAAGAGCATTTTCTGTTCTCATCTGCATGGATGATGGCGAAGCCCATACATGGCTTGCGACCGTCAATCTGAACGAGTCCCCCACAATCTCCTGAAAAGTTAGATCTTCCTTTTCTGGCTTTTCATTGTAGTTTGTATTTTTCTAAAGAGACAAAAATCACAACTCTTGTCTTTCATTATTGATAAGAATTGTAAATCGGCTATAAACGCCAAAATCGGCTATAAATGCCAAACAAAATCGCCTTTCACGGCAAACCAAGAAAATGTCTCTTTTCTTAAATATTTGTGCAATGGAAAACTTGAAAGAAGTTGATTTCCTTTTTACTTGCGAAGGTTGATCTCAGGATTACCACTTGCAATTCCAAGTAAAATAGAAAATCTGGCACACCCCCATAAAAGAAATGTTGATGCACGCTTCAGGGCCCGCCAGGGCGCGAAAGGGCCGGACCCGACGGACTCCCACGTTCCGCCGACCCCGGTAGCCGCCCCAACGGCGCCTCGGAGCGCGTTCCATCAAGCTGGCACGCCCGGTGGGACTCGTTCATTTGAGAACACGGTGCTTGGAAATGAAATATTTGCATATCATACTTTTTGCTCTATGCTTATACTTCTTTTCCGGATTCCTTGGCTACTTTCTAGCTGGTAGCCTATGTTGGATTTTGCATCCTAAAAAAAACATGAGATGGGATTTTTTGGAAATTTCTATTTCTTTGAGTTTGTTTCCATTCTTTCTCTTTTCAAAAAAAAAAAAAATCAGTTTTCTTAGTTTGAATTCAAAATTGAGAAACTTTGATCCTATCCTATCGTTCTTTGGTGCTTGCAGAAATGTTGAGCCCGTTCGACTAAGGTTTTGGGCCATCGTTTCTCTTCGATGAGTTCATTAGAGATTTCAAAAAAAAAAAAAAAAAATCAGTTTTCTTAGTTTGGATTCAAAATTGAGAAACTTTGATCCTATCCTATCGTTCTTTGGCGCTTGCAGAAATGTTGAGCCCGTTCGACTAAGGTTTTGGGCCATCGTTTCTCTTCGATGAGTTCATTAGAGATTTCAAAAAAAAAATAAAAAAAAAATCAGTTTTCTTAGTTTGGATTCAAAATTGAGAAACCTTGATCCTATCCTATCGTTCTTTGGTGCTTGCAGAAATGTTGAGCCCGTTCGACTAAGGTTTTGGACCATCGTTTCTCTTCGATGAGTTCATTAGAGATTTCAAAAAAAAAATATTAAAAAAAAATAAAAATAAAAAAAATTAGTTTTCTTAGTTTGGATTCAAAATTGAGAAACTTTGTTCCTATCCTATCGTTCTTTGGTGCTTGCAGAAATGTTGAGCCCGTTCGACTAAGGTTTTGGGCCATCGTTTCTCTTCGATGAGTCTATTTGGGATTTTTATAAAAAAAAGGGACATAGACCACTAAGGTTAAACCAATTGCGTTCTTTGATCACGATTGATTCAAGAAAAGCCTTGTCCAGAGTGTGGAGACAGCTTGACTGTTCTAGGCAAGGGTCCTCCAAACGGGTTCATTAAGTAATCCTACCCTTACCTGGGGGCAATTCTATCAATTGAGGTTTCATAAGACCGGGTTAGGAGGCCTATGTGTACTCTCTCGTCTTTAAATCTTAAAAAATTAAAAAAAAAATAAAAATAAAAAAAAAGATTTTCAAAAAAAAAATCTTAAAAAAAAAAAAACAAAAATTTTTAAAAAAAAATAAAATAAAAAAATAAATAAATAAATAAAAATATTTTAAAAAAAAATAAAATAAAAATAAAATAAAATAAAAATCATTTCAAAAAAAAATCTCCAAAAACTCGTCACTTTTTGGATTCAGATTCGAGAAATTGTGGTCTCTTCCCTTCTGAGTACTGGCGCTCGCGGAAATCGTTGAGCCCGTATTTGAATCGGAATGCCACCTGCTCTCTTTGACGAATCCATTTCTGACATTTCAAAATAAAGAATCCCATCTCATGGATGCGATCTCCAACATTTGTGCATAGCAGTACTGGTACGCCCTTTCAGGGTCTACTGTATCTGTGACCGGCACATTTGTAACTCCTACCTCTTATTCTTCTTATCTCGAGCAAGCCCTGCTTCTCGATAAGTCGAATTTAGGTTTACAATTGCTTCTAGCAGTCACTGGAACGCTCATTCTGGGCTCACCATACTTGCTGTCAGAACAATTGTACCATCTATGGCTTTTTGCCTTCTTCATGTCGCTTGGGTCATATCCCTTGAGCGATTTGAAAAGACAACCATAGAAATTCCCATTTATGATCATTATATTCTGGTGATTACTAATGGATGTGGTCTTGTTTCAGAACTTTTTCGAAACTAACAATGGCAGCCTTAACCATTATCTTCGATGAGAACAAGCACCAACTCATGCTTCAACAGAAGCAAAGCGCGCGCACTCATAAGCGCCCTGTCAGCTGCCGAAGCGTTAACTCCCTCGGCAACTCTCTGAACTCCGGGTCGACCTCGACTCCCCGGACTATCTTCTTTGGGACGCTGGGACCATTCCCACTTCCCGAAGAACAAGCTGCTCCTGCCAAAAAGCAGAAGATCGCCTCTCAACGTGTCACTCCCGTGACACCAAAGGCGAGCGCCCAAAAGCCCGAAGCCCGCGGCACCCCCGCGAAGCCTCGACCCACAAACAACCAGGTCTATCCCAAGACTTGGTCTCCAAGACCTTCCCCAAAACAAAGGAGGTCTCAAACCTCCACCAAGCCAGCATACCTGGCCCCACTTAAGGAGAACCAGTTCTACCCTCTTGCCTACATGAAAGAGGAGAGACCCATCTCCAACTTGACTCCCAAGTCAACCCAGCATAAGCCGGCTTGTTCCTACAGGCCCAAAATCAGATCATGCATCACTAGGCCTCTACAAGCACCTGCCAGGGCCTACACCCCTTCAGTTCGACCCTTTATCTCTACAGGGGCCGAACTCGAAAGGTTTAAAGCTTCGCTGCAACAGGCAAAGGACCGGGTCCGCATCCTGTCCTTGCCCAGCCACAAAGAAGACAAGCTCGGCTGCTGCGCCCGAGGGAGCACATCCTTCATCGTCAGAGCCCAGCCGGAGCTGACCAAAGCTCAAATCGCTCGTCGAGCACGCCGCCGTGCGTCATATCGACAAAAGAGACTAGAGAAGCAAAGGACCCAGCCTCCTACACTTCAAGTCTTCCACAAATGGGTCGAAAAAGAAAGACCCGACCAAGTTGCTGCCGTCCATATGATTGGAAAAACCAGAAGACGCCAAAGGTCAGCATCAAAAATCCATGTCCGACGTCCGGTGACCCGTAGCGTCACCAAGACACAAAGACATCCCGAAGAATCTCCTGCCCCTTCCAGCCAAGGACGGGAGAGTAATCCTTCATCAAGCTCTTCATCAAAAAGAATGAGCCCCAGCTCGGTCACCAGGACGATTTCTTCGTTCGAATCCCGAGGGATGAACGTCTTGGCTACAAGTTCTGAGCCGCCACCTCAGAATCCACCTCGAGATGATGCGCTCACACGCATCCAGCAGTTGGAACAAGGCCAGCAGAGGATTGAAACTCTGATGGAAAACCTTCTCCTTGTCGTCCAAAATCAGGTGAACAACGAGCCTCCTCCGAATCATGGCAATAACGAGGAAAATGGAGAAGAAAATGAGTCACGCGCCCTTACCAAAAAGGACGTAGACAGTATCCTCGCCAAAGCAAAAGAAGAGGATATACTCAAAGAGCATGGGATCAAGCCACCATATCCTTTATGGATGGACTCGGTCCCGTTCCCCACAAAATTCAAACATCCTACTCTCCAAACATATACGGGGAAAGGATCGGCCAGACAGCACGTCATCCACTTCAAGATCTTGACGGGAGCTATCGCGGATCAAGATGCACTCAAGATCCGCCTCTTTGCAAGTACCCTAAAAGGTACGGCCTTCGATTGGTACTCCACTCTGCCGGAGAACTCCATTCAGAACTGGGCTATGCTGGAGACACGCTTCCTGACCCACTTCCAAGGTGAGGATCATCCTGTTACTATGGCTCAGCTCTGCAGCCTAAAACAAGGAGAGAATGAGTCAACTTATGACTTCATTCACAAGTGGAAAGCAATGGCTTACAAATGCTCAGATGTACTGCCACAAGCGTCGCTAGTCGACATCTGCCGTAACAATATGAGAGCAAAAATACGCTCCATGATCATCAGCAACAAATCAAAGAACCTGGGGGAACTCCTCGAAGCTTCCATGGAAGCTGAAATGGTGATCAAAGACCTCAACAGTCAGAAGTCATCAAGAAAAGAGCCAACCGCCATTGCAACCTCTAAACCAAAGAAGAAAGAGGTTCTCAATGTGCAAACCAAGTCCGCTCCTCAGCAACCAAAGAAAGCTGAAAATAGAGCTGCAGGTAAGAGACCTGAACTCTCTGATGCCTTCAAAGAGCGAGTAGAAAAGAAATATCCGTTCGATGAAGACGTCGAAGAAATCTTTGAGGCTCTCCTAGCAAATGGCAAACTCATTTTGCCAGAGCCCAAAAGACCTGGAGACGTTGGCAAAACCAATGATCCTCGGTACTGTCCATACCACCAGATGGTCTCGCATCCTCTCAATCAATGCTTTGTTGTGAGAGAGAAGATAAACGAGATGTGGAAAAACGGAGTCATCACCTTTGACAAAAACTATGGGACTGCCTCCGTCAACATGGTGTCATATGGACAAACACCAAAGTCACCGAAGAAGAAGATCACTACTTCCTTCAAGGTGATAAATAGAATTCAAACGTCCGAAGTGTTGGTTCCTTGCCCGACACCAGATGGACAACCCATATGGGTACATCCCGATCTCCTGGAAGATGAAAATTGGGAGATCGTCAAAACAAAGCCGACCGCTCAGCAGCGAAGGCAAGCCAAGAAACATCTCCTCAAGCTCAAACGGCAAGAGAAGACCCAGCCAAAACAAGAAGTCCACGAAAAGGCAGAGGCCTCCTCTACCACTTCACTCGGGGCAACAGAAACGTCCCCTCCAGAGACTTCAAAGGCGGTAAGAAACTTCACTCTCAGTGATTTCATGCCACCTCAATTCAAAAAAGAAGCCATGCAGGGGGCATCATACTCTTGCAACTCGGTAGTTGGATTCTCCATTGATGGATACGAGTCCAGCGACACCGACGATGGATTCGAGCCCAACTACACCGATGAGTGGGAGGAATCTCTTGAAACAGGAGAATATCTCTCCGATGAAGAATGGGTTCCTGAAACTCACCTTATGCCAGTAATCTGGTATAACCCCTTGCAACCACAAGGATCCTGGTCTGATGATGAAGAAGACCAAGAGGCTGCACAAGAAGATGCTGTTAACCCAGCACCTGTCATTGCTCCAGTGGAAATCAACTATGTTGAGCCACACGGAGAAGACGAAGAAGAGGATCTGGCTCCCATGCCTGATCTTGAAGAATATGCAAGGATCTTGCAGCGTCTCGCTCTAGAACAAGAGCAAGACCGCGTCAACGAGATTCCTCACAATCCAGAGCCGGAAGTCCCTGAAGCCCATCAGGTACCTCCTCCCTCAACTCCTGAAAATGGAGAACATTGCTGGATTGACGATCCTCTTACATCCGAGGATGAGTCTGACTCCGAGCAGGCAACATCTTCTATCAGAGCTTCCTGTAATGTAATATATCAGGATTATAGCTCTTCTGAAGCGTCGTCTGATGAGATTACCTACACTCCGACGACGCCTAGCAATGTATCCTCTGGAGCTACCTCGTCTCACGTGACTTTCACAGAGATGACACCCTCTCAGGTTTCTTCTCCTGAGACTGTGACTTCAGGATACACATTCTTCCCGACTCATCATCATGAAGAAAACCCAACTTGGGGTGATGGATGGGTCAACGAAGAAGAAAAGCTGCTGGATGCTGTTCAGGACTTGCTCCCGGAAAATGCTCCGTGCAACACAATCGCTGAGGATGGCAACTCTGCTGCAGATACATCCCCAGTAGATGAAAAACGACAGCCTCTTGATCCTGAAGACAATCTTCCAAACGAAGATCCTTCTCAAGAAGCTCTCGAAGTTGGTAGAGGCACCCGTTCGGGCCGGGACTACCACAAAAATTACAACCAATCTTCCTTTACTTATGTAAATCCTTCGGGAAAAGATGTTGTGAGCGCCCCCAGTGGCAACAATGATGAACATGCAGGCCCTAAGGAGGCTTTCAAGTATGACTTGGTTGAGCACTTCAAACACATACCTGCACGTCTTCACATCCTGGATTTATTACGAATGTCTCCACGCACTCGTGATAATCTCATCTCAGAATTACAAAAACTGAATGAGGATGTCGACAAACATGCCCCGCAAGTCCTCCAAATTGAAATGGACTACCGGGTCAAAAACTCTGAAACTTCCTCAAAGGGAGAAAAGAAAACTGAGGGATCATGCATCCAATGCCTCTCGGTTCAAAAGGCAGCCAGTGCAACCATCGCCTTCACTAAGGAAGACCTCCTACTTGGCGAAGCAAGGCACAACCGACCCCTGTACTTCACAGGGTACATCAAAGAAATGCCGATACATAGAGTTCAGATCGACCCAGGTTCTGCACTCAACCTTATCTCCACTTCGACTCTTGAAGAGTTGGGCATCCCACCCGGCAAGCTAAGCCACACATCTGTATCTATCTTTGGATACGATGGGAGCACTCAAAGGCCTATCGGCAAAATCAGGTTCAAATTGCAAATCGGTGATCTTATCTCTGAGGTCACTGTGTATGCAATAAAAACCCCCTCATGCTACAACATCCTTCTCGGACGTCCTTGGATACACGAGAACGGTGTTGTCCCTTCAACTCTACATCAATGCATCAAGTTCGTCGGCGACGACGGCATGGTACATCGAGTCTTTGCGGACAGAAAACCCTTCAAAGGTAAAGAAGTCCACTTCGCAGACTCCCAGATGTATGAAGGAGAAAAAGAAGAAGAGGAAATAGCACCCCCTGCTGAAAATCTCCAGAAAGATAAAGGCAAGGCTCCTCAAAAATCATCGGAAGAAAACAAACCCTCCGGCAAATTAGAAGAGAGTAGTCAATCTCCCTTCGTCGTCTCCCTCAAGAATTCAAAACCTTTGGTCATCATGACTAAAGTGAAGAAGGCGAAACAAAAGCCTGGGGGCAAATTTGTTGTTTCTCTCTTGTCTATCATGCAAGACACAGACTCGGACTCAGAGCCAGAAGACGATGCATCGTCAAGCCAAGCTGACACTCAGCAAGTTCAGCCTGCTCTCACTCCGATGGAGACACCTGCTGATGTAGAAGATCCTACGTCAGCTACCTTTGTTGTTCCGGCAACATCACCAAAGCAAAGGCCGATCTTCTTCCATAGATTGGACGTTTCTTCATCAAACTCCATGCTGGAACCTTTTCAAAATGAAGGTATGCCTCAGCTATCTCTATATAGTCCTGTGGCACAAGCAATTATGAAGAAAATGGGCTATGACGCTCAAAACCCAGTCGGTTTGGGAGAAAGACGCGGTATTCTCACGCCATTGGAGTCCGCCTTGACCAAAAGCCAGCTGGAAGATTGGAGACTCTACGGTCATGTAGAAAAGTCTTCATATGGGTTAGGGTATGATCCCGACACTCCTCTGAGACAGTTGACACAAAGGCTTAAAAGTCGTTTTACCGACCAAGCCTCAACATCTAAAGTCCACGAAGACATCGATCTCCCTGGAAATCTCTTTAAAGAGTTACCTGACAAAGATCCAGGAAGCTCATCCAATTGGTATGATTTCTCTGATGATAAAGAGGAATCGTCCGATAATACAGACTTGTGGCATCCTGACCCAGAAGAACCCTCGTCTCCAAAAGAAATACCAGACTCAACAGGCGATTGGGACTATCTCAAGCAAGCCTTGAGGAGATCACCAATCAAGAAAATCCATGGAAAGGAACAGAGCCTTGGTCTGGTAATGCAGTTGAAACTCCAGAAGGTTTCGTTGAGTTGGAAGCCTCCGAAAATATTGTGGAGGAACCACCTTCGAACCTTCCGACAGAAGATCCTGTTCAAAAGATAAACTTGGGAACACCTGATAACCCACGTCCTGTATTCATAAGTAAGAATATAAAGGATGATGAGTTACCCGAGTATATCGCTTTTCTTCGTGAGTTCGTTGATTGCTTTGCATGGTCCTATGCTGAAATGCCTGGTTTAGACCCCAAAATAGCAGTCCACAAACTCAATCTTCAAGAAGAAATCAAGCCTGTCAAACAAGGCCAAAGAAGATTCCGTCCAGATGTGATGGATAAAATTGAACAAGAAGTTCAAAAACTCAAAAGCGTTGGCTTCATCCGTGAGGAACAACATCCAGAATGGTTGGCCAACATTGTCCCCGTGACAAAGAAAAATGGGCAGATCAGAGTCTGTATTGACTATAGAGACCTGAATGGCGCTTGCCCTAAAGATGAATTCCCGCTCCCCATACCGGAGGTGATGATTGACAATACCTGCGGATTCGAGCGAATGACATTCATGGATGGCTTCTCTGGTTACAATCAGATAAAGATACATCCCGAGGATGAAAAACACACTTCATTTCGGACTCCGTTTGGCGTGTATTGCTACACTGTCATGCCATTTGGTCTGAAAAATGCTGGTGCCACATATCATAGGGCTATGATGAAAATATTCCAAGATATGCAGCACAAGACGGTCGAATGTTACGTTGATGACCTCGCCGTCAAAAGCAGAAGAAAAGAAGACCATCTAAAAGATCTTCGGGAAGTCTTCCTCCGACTTCGCAAACACAAACTGCGGATGAATCCTCTAAAATGCTTCTTCGGCGTCTCGTCGGGTAAGTTTCTCGGATTCCTTGTTCGGAAAGCTGGAATAGAACTTGACCCCATAAAAGTCAAGGCTATTCTAGAAATGCCCTCTCCAAGAACCTTGAGAGAACTAAAAGGGCTCCAAGGGAGATTGGCCTACATCAGACGGTTCATCTCCAATCTTTCGGGGAAATGCCGTCCATTCTCTCGATTGATGAAAAAAGGTGTAGACTTTGTCTGGGATACCGACTGCGAAGCCGCATTTCAAGATATCAAGTCATACCTGACCAAACCTCCAGTGTTAGCTGCTCCTGCCACTGGAAAACCATTCATCTTGTACACAAGAGCTCTTGATCATTCTGTAGGCGCTCTGCTTGCACAAGAGAATGGTGAGGGAAAAGAAGCTGCTCTATACTACCTCAGCCGCATGCTAGTAGGTGCAGAGCATCGCTACTCTCCAGTCGAAAAAGAATGCCTTGCAGTGATGTTTGTCGTACAAAAGCTACGTCACTACTTGCTTTCCAACACAGTCTACCTCGTCTCAAGGATCAACCTCTTGAAGGTCCTTGTCACAAAGGCAGGTTCTCTTAATGCCCGACTGGCAAAATGGTCCATCCTCTTGTCACAATTTGATATTAGGTATGTGCCACAAAAACCAATCAAAGGCCAAGCTCTAGCAGATTTCCTCGCAGAGCATCCATTGCCTAAAGATTCACCACTCAGAGATGATCTCCCAGACGAACCTGTCTACAACGTGGAGACTTCCTCACCAAATGCCTCCTGGGACATGTACTTTGACGGTGCAACCAGGACAAATGAAAACAGAAAGCTGATCTCGGGAGTTGGCATCCTCTTTGTTAGCCCCGACAAATGCATGATTCCACACGCTTTCTCGCTACTGGAACCATGCACAAACAATGCAGCTGAATACCAAGCTCTGATCCTAGGATTGGAACTCGCCATCGAATCCGGTATCACTATGCTGGAAGTCTTTGGAGACTCTCAACTGATCGTCAACCAGATGAATCAGAAATATGAAGTCAGGAAGCCCGATCTGCTGCCTTATTACAACAAGGCACAATCGCTTCTGCAAAAGTTTGACATCTGCAACATCACCCACATTCGTAGAGGTGAAAATATCCGTGCAGATGCCCTGGCCGGACTTGCCGCATCAATGGCGATCCAGGAAGGGGAAAACATGCAAATTACAGTGTGCGAGAGAAGGATCCTCCCTCCTCTTAACACACACCAAGCAGTTGCCGAATGCCACCGAGTGGTTGGAAGTCGGATCTCTATCCTTCAAACTTCAATCGGCGACTGGAGGGATCCGTTCATTGATTACACTATGTTCGGAATCCTACCTGAAGATCCAAAAGAACGGGTAAGCATACAAAGGTGAGCCCCAAACTTTCATTTGGATATTCCTTCAAAGATCTTTTACAGGAAATCCTTCAACGGAGTACTTCTACGCTGCTTGTCACAACAAGAGGCCGAAGAAACACTTAAAGAAGTTCATGCTGGTCTTTGTGGAGCCCATCAGGCAGGTCCTAAGCTCTATGATCAGATAAAAAGGTTAGGTTAGTATTGGCCTACCATGGTTGCTGATGCAATGCAATTTGCCAAACGCTGCCAGCTATGCCAAGTTCACGGAGATTACATTCACATGCCTCCGGAATGGCTGCATCCTACAGCAATCTCATGGCCTTTTGAAGCATGGGGCATGGACATCATAGGTCCTATCTCTCCCCCTTCAAGCAAAGGTCATCGCTTCATCTTCGCCGCAACGGATTATTTCTCCAAGTGGTCAGAAGCATTTGCATTCAACGAAATGAAGACCTCATCAGTTCTTCAATTCCTACGCACCAACATCATTTGTCGTTTCGGCATACCCAAGAGATTCGTCCATGATAACGGACCACAATTCCGGGATCATCGATTCTACAGGTTTTGCGACAAATACAAAATCCAAAGCTGTCCTTCGACTCCATACAATCCGGCAGCAAACGGATTAGCAGAAGCCTTCAACAAGACACTCTGCAAAATCCTCAAGAAAATGGTCTCTAGTCACAAAAGAGACTGGAGCGATAAACTGTCTGAAGCTTTGTGGGCCTATCGAACCACCGTTCGAGGACCAACCCATAGCACACCATTCTCCTTGGTCTATGGATGCGAAGCTGTCGTGCCCCTAGAGGTACAAATTCCTTCTCTGAGGGTATCTCTACAAAATGACATGACTCAAGAAAGCAATGTCAAATTGCGACTCCATGAGCTGGACAATCTCGACGAGAGACGGCTCGAAGCTCGACAAAGCATTGAACTTTACCAAGCACGCATGGCAGGATCTTTTGACAAAAGGGTCCGGCAACGTGCCTACAAAAAGGGTGACTTGGTTCTTGCGGTAAAAAGACCAATGGTCTTCGCACACAAATCCAAAGTCAAATTTGAACCAAAATGGGAGGGACCCTACGTCATCGACAAGGTCTTCTCCAACGGCGCATATGCCCTCCTAAACATGGAAGGCGACAGATGTATGCTGCCTATCAACGGCAAGTTCTTGAAGCGGTACTACCCTTGAAGACTTACCCAACTGGGTAAGAGCAATGCCTGTATGGCCAAAACCTGTTCTCAGGTACTCGCTCGTCAAACCCACTCTCTTTAGAATTTTCATATCAAATGTCAAAATTTCTAGAGATTCAAAAACAATGCTTACTTTCATCGTTTCATTGTTCAAAAACAAAAAAAAAATCCAAGTTTAGGAGCCTCTCCCTGACTTGACCAAAACTTTCGATCCTTGAACCAAAATTCATGGTTTGAAACAAAAATCCGGATTCAGGGATTTCCACCCTAGTCCACCTTACCTTTTACCGCCAAATGGTTCTAGGTCAAAATTTACGACCCTCGTGTCTTTAAACAAAAAAAAAATGGTTTTTCAAAAATCGTGGGGAAACGACATCAAAGTCAGTACCCGCAAAACAAAAATTTTGAAAAAAAGCAAGGATGCGACATTCCATCGATACTTGCACCCAAAATCGCAGGGAAGCGACATTTCGTCGATACTTGCAAAATCCAAAAACCGTGGAGAAGCAACAAACCAGTTGATATCCACAACCCAAATTTCAAAGGTTCGAGAAAACCTAAAATCGTGGAGAAGCAACAAACCAGTTGATATCCACAACCCAATTTCCAAAAATCGTGGAGATGCAACATACCAGTTGCTATCCACAACCCAAAATTACAAATGGTTCAAGAAAACCTCAAATTTCAAAAATCGTGGAGAAACGACATCAAGTCAGTACCCGCAAAACCAAAAGTCTTGGGAAAAGCAGGGAAGCGACGCTTAGTCGATATTTGCACCCCAATTCGCGAGGAAGCGACATTCCATCGATACTTGCAAAACCTAACCCGCGAGGAAGTGACATTCCATCAATACTCGCAAAACCGAATGAGCAAGGAAGCGACATTCCATCGATACTTGCAAGACCATTCAGCTGGGAGGCGACATTTAGTCGATACCTGCATTTTGAAAACCAAAACTCGGCTATAAATGCCAAAATCCGGCTATGAATGCCAAAACAAAAATTTCCGGCTATAAACGCCAAAATCGGCTTTCATGCCAATAAAACAAAACTCAGTTTTCAAAAAACTCGGCTACAAATGCCACACAAAAAAAAAAAAACCTGACTCTCATGTCAAAACCGGCTATAAATGCCACAAATTGGCTATCAATGCCACCAAACCGGCTATAAATGCCACCAATTGGCTATCAATGCCACCAAACTGGCTGTAAATGCCACAAAAATCCGGCTTTCATGCCAAATTCGTTTCCCCTACCAAAACAACCATTTGACAAAAGATTTTCACAAAATGACAAAGCTTTTGATCAAATCCCATTTAGCAATTGCTTTCATCACAAAAAGATTTGAGTGAGCGTAGGGAACAAAAAAAAAGGTACCAAAAAAATACATGTGGTACCAAAGCAAAAAAAAAAAAATAGAAAGTGTTCACAAGCACTACAAAAAAAAAAAAGAAAAGTACCAAAAAAAAATACATGTGGTACCGAAAAAAAAAGAAAGTGTCCACAAGCACTACAAAAAAAAGAGTACCAAAAAATACATGTGGTGCCAAAAAAAAAGAAGAATGGTTTCTGCTATAAAAAATCAGGAGCTCAGCCAAAAATGGTCTCCAGCCAAAGCTTCAGCTCCTCAAGCAAACTTTTGGCCTCAGCCGTCAGAGTTTCCAAGGCACGCTTCTTCAGGAACTTGCCATGAGATGCTGGCGAATGCCGTAACCCTTCTTTTACACCGGGAAGCTCTTCCCCAGCAGTTTGCCATCGTTCGTTCTCTAGAGTCCTCCTCTCGAGAACTTGACCGGCATCTGCAACCCTGCGGATCAGAGTACTCTCCCTGTCACGAGCCTCTGTTATAGCAGCCCACTTCGCATCGACTTGTGCCTTCAAATGCTCAAGACGTTTCCTGGCCTCCTCAACTTCCCTATCAAGGACGTTAAGGTCATGCCTCAATCCGATGATGGCTAGCTCTTCCTTGTTCTTCTCCCGAACTAGCTGCTTCTTGCTTTGTGTAGCCTCATTCAGGTCAGACTTAGCCTTATCAGCAGGGTCCAAGAACATCTCCTTGAAGAATTGGTCGTCAGGGAAACCCATGGTCTCAAACCACTTGTCACCCAGTGCAATGATCCTATCAACGATCGCCCTGGCACCTGTGACATCCAGACCAACCTCTTCGGTGTCGGTCAGAATCTCCTGTACATGTGGGATCATGCCAAATCCTGCCTCCAAGTGTCCAGAAAGGAGAGTCTTGACCCAAGAACTCAAAACCCGAGCCAGCACCTTCTTCGCAAATTGAAGAGACGAACTGGATGAAGATTCACCCTTCTCCGCTGATCGGCTGCTCATGTCATGTCCCATTGGAAGAGTAACAAAAGAACTCTTTTCACTTGGAGCCACTGGAGAGGGAATCTCAACACGAGGCATCTCCTCAATCATGTCTGAACTAATCTCTACCTCCGGATCGACCTCTGGCATCCCTTGCTCTGGTTCTGAAGAAAGCGATGGACTCTCTTCTGTCACTTCAAAACCTGCAAATGAAACACAAAAAGGTATGAATATGATCCTGTTCAAAAAAAATCATCAGGGTCATCACTACAAAGTACCTTCTTCGACGACTGGCGGAACACTCTCTTCCTCCATGAACTCATCAGAAGCATCATCGACATTTGCGTCCATTGATGGTTCAAAGTCATCGGAATCCTGTGGCAAGTCAGCTGACAAGAAAAATGTTAGCAAATCAAGTCGCAGGCAAAAAAAAAAAAAGAGAAAGCGAAAGAAGTTATACCAATTGGAGATTCTGGAATCATTCCAGAGTCCCTCGGTTCTTCTTCAGATGCCATAACCGGCTCCATCACCGCCTCATCGGTCGGAACCTCAGGCATCGGCAAGTCTTCATCCTCTGCTAAAAAAAAAGCAGCAGCAGGGTGAGAAAACAAATCAGAACATGGAAAGCCCCATGAAAGAAGCAGAAAAAGAAAAAGGAAGAATCATACCTTCTCCCAGGCCTGCTGAACGGCCATATTAGAAGATCTAGCAGATCGACGAGGTACGCTTGTAGCAGGCTCTTTACCCTTGTTCGCTCTGGAGGAACCACCTGCAAAGGTTGGAAAAGAAAAAGATCGTCATCAAAATGACAGGATTTCGCTAAAAAAAAAAAAAAGGGTCACTTTGTCCCACCAAAAATCTGGCGAAATTTTGGCATGACTCCGGGGCAATTCCAAAGAAAAAGGAAATACCCCGACGGAAATAGAAAGTTTGAAGATGGGCTCAACATTGCTGCGGGCTCCGAAACTCCAAACTTTCGAAACCTCAAAATCTCCGCAAAATCAAGAAGGGCTCAACATCGCTGCGAGCTCCAAATTCCCAAATTTGCAAAGATTTTCAGGTATGCTATCACATCATGCTACTCAATTCAATTTACAAAAAGTACATGCATGAACATCTAGATTTGCATAAAAACGTATTATCATGATGAGCAAAAAAAAAAAAAAAAAAAAAAAAAAAAGAAACTTTCTCAAAAAAAGAGGGAGAAAGAAAAGAAAAAAAAAAGAAACTTTCTCAAAAAAAAAAAAAAAAAAAAATCAGGCCACGTGGCCATACGGACCAGATCCGTACGGATCTGTCCGTACGGCCCACAAAAAAAAAAAAGAAGAAAAAAACGTGTGAAAAAAAAAACAAAAGAAGAAATCACGTGGAAAAGAGAAAAAAAAAGAAGAAGAATAGAAAAAAAAGAAGAAAGAAAAAAAAAGAAGAAAGAAAAAAAAAAAGAAGAGAAACTTTTTTTTTACCATCCTATTCTCTACATAAAGTTTTCTTGAAAGAAAAAGAGAGAAAACTTACTTGAAGCCATTGATGGAGAAGAAGAAGGAAAAAGCTTGAAGATCCTTGAAGAAGAAAAACTCTTGGCCTTGGAGCTCTCTTGAGATTGTTGCAAAAGAAAGCAATAAGGGCAAGAGATCCTACCTTCCTTTGCTTTTATAGGAGAGAGCAAATCAAAGAAGGAAACAAAGAAGAAAGGTAAGTGTTACTAATTAGTAACCTTACCAAAAGAGAAGGAATTAGAAAGATTCTTTCCCAAAAAGAAAGATGTCTTTGAGAGATTTCCTCCCAAAATCAATCAAATGAGAGATTCTCTCCAACAAAAAAGGATATTGGAGATTTCTTCCCAAAAAGAAAGATACCTTGAAATATTCTCTCCCAAATTAAGGGAATATGAGAGATTCTCTCCCATAAAGATATTTTTAGATATTCTCTATCCAAATGAGATATCTTTAGATATTCTTTACAAAAATGACCCCACATGAGATCTAAGCCATCCTAAAAAGCTTAAGGTCCCATGGGCTAGCCCATATGAGCCAGGTTTGACCACCTAGGCACTAAAAAAAAAAAAAAAATGGGCTTTTAGTCAGGAAAAAAATCCCTCTTACCCAAGAGCATACAAAAATGGTTCCATGCCTCTTTTGAGTTGATTGAACCATACAAAAAAAATTCCAAGCCCCATGAGCTTCCAAAAATCAAACCATCCAGCCTCATATACCAAATTGAGCCAAAATCTTGAAATTGACATTCCACAAAAATCCAAACCACTCCAATGGACCCACACAGTCCCAAAGAGTGACCAAAAACCAAATCCTGGTCCCCTAACTTGCCACATACAGCTTGTTAGGTCACAAGACCAAAACCAAAAACCAAATCATGATCCCCCAACTTGCCACATACAGCTTGTTGGGTCACAAGGTCAAAACCAAAACCCGATCCCCTAACCTGCCATATATAGCTGGTTAGGTCACAAGATCAAAAACAGAAACCCAAATCCACATCCCTGATGTCATCTTCAAAACTTTGCCTCGAGATGGTATTTGATTCCTTTCACTACCATAAAATTCCCCTGGAAGCTCAAAGGCTACTCTACCAAAGGAAAGATTGCTCAAAGACTCTTGGTCAAGACACAAGCTCTCCTTCAAAAATATCTTCGAGGCACATCGACTACAAAAGTCAAGCAACTCGTCGCTGTACCTCGAGGGGGCATTTGTTGACACCAAAAATGTCACTTTGCCTCTTCAAATCAAGAAAGCTGCATGAAGTCGCAACCTGCCATAAATAGGCAATGCAACTTCTCCAAAAATTCAAATCTTGTCAGAATCAAACAAAAACTGCAAGATCCTTCAAGATAGCCAAGAGAAGAGTACACATGAAGTTTCGGGCCATTTCGACAACATTTGGCCTAACTTCACTTCTCCGACAGCTAAACGGGAGCTCCCGGCGGCGACATCATCGGAGACGTCAAAACTTCGATCAGAGCCTACAGATGACTCCAGCATGTCCCAAAAGGGCTCCATGCCAAATTTCAAGTCAAACCGACAACGTTTGACCCTCCATCAATGCTCGAGCAGCAAAATCAAGCCTCCCGGCGGCGGGAACCACCGAAGCCTTCGCTCATCAAACCAAGTGCATGAGTGGCTTCTACATGC
The DNA here is from genome assembly GCA_028538565.1 of Umbellularia californica. Taxonomy (NCBI): domain Eukaryota; kingdom Viridiplantae; phylum Streptophyta; class Magnoliopsida; order Laurales; family Lauraceae; genus Umbellularia; species Umbellularia californica. Next base: position 30,082,067 of record JAPQWN010000011.1, read on the forward strand.
TTCCAAAAGGCTGCACGTCGAATTTCAGGTCATTCCGACAACGTTTGACCAGGTTTCGATGCTCCGAGAGAAAATCAAGCCTACCGGCGGCGGAGCAACCCGGGACCATGACATCCAAGACAGAGCCCATGGAACGTCTCAAAATGACTCCAATAGGCTCCCCGTCAAATTTCAGGTCAATCGGACATCGTTTGGCCACATATCAAAGCTCTGCATTTTCCCCGCAGCAAAATCAAGTGAAGCATCGACGGGACCCCAAACGGCTTCAAAACTCAAACAAAAGCCTATGGTTGGTCTTATTTATTGCTCAGGAGGCTTCACCTCAAATTTCAGGTCATTCCGACATCGTTTGACCAAGTTTCAGCTTCTGGCGGAAAATCAGCAGCTCTACGCGACAAAGTCTTCGGCTTTCCCGGAAAATTGGAAACTTTGCACTCTAAAAATGCAAGGATTCTCATCAAGTTTTCTATAGGGAAATCAAGCCAATAAATGAGAAGAAATGTCAAGAAAAATACAGAAGAAAACGGCGACGAAAAAGACCTCAAAACGACCGCAAAACGGGCTCCGAAGGGGAAAAATCCCCCAGGGTCGCAGACCCCTGCGACCATGGCCCATGGTCGCAGGCCCCTGCGACCATGGCCCATGGTCGCCGGTCCATGGTCGCCGGCGACCATGGCCCATGGTCGCCGGCGACCATGGAGGTCCGGGTCACCGGATTTTCCGCCGGTGACCCGTTTTTTCCGTTTTTTTTCGCGTTTCGCACACTTTGGCCCCTGTGGTTTCCTGAAAATGTGATTTTTAGTGCTTTAAATTGACTCATATCCGACGACGTCTCGGATCCGCCGTCAAAAGCATAAAATCATCATTGATCGCTCCAAGATCGTCAACCGGCTGACCAAGAAAGTGCGCTTTCTGTCCGACCGATCGTGAAATCGACAAGACAGATGTCACCGGCCCGCTCTTAGCTATCAATGTCTGAAGTTACATGTTCATCCGATGTCGATCAGCATGTAGATCCATCGATGATCATCGCCAGAAGAATTCCAGAAGACACGGCACGGCCCGCGACTCTTCGACTGCTCGGCGACCAATTAATGTGGTTAATTGACTAGCTTTATTGCAGTCATTAATTCATTTCTTTGGACGGCCCAATCAGAAGCAAGCATTTGGGAGTTACAAGTCAATTGATTCATGGCATTTAAACCATGAAACTCCTCCCATTATGGTAATTAAGGTGATTAAAAGCCCTTAATCTCCATCGGCCAATCAGATTCAAGGAAAAAGGAGTTACAAAATCAAGAAATAAATCTTGTAACTCCTCCCATTAAAGCCATTAAGGCTCATAAACCCTCCTAAATGGCTACCAAAAGCCTATAAATAGGAGAGCATTCCATTGAAATCGGGATCAGAAAAAAGAGGAGAAAATCAGAGGATCAGAAAAAAAGATCAGAAAGAGATCTGAGAGAAAGAAAAAGAGAGAAAACTCTGCTGAAGTTCTGCACCGGCTACCACTACAAGGTGACAAAAGTCCCTTGGGGGGCACCCCCCCCCCCCAAGGTCCTTGCCTTCTCCTGCTGCCTCCAATGGCTTAGACGTGGCTTTTCAGCCCGTCTACTTAGCTTTTTATTGGACATAGGACCTTCTCTTGGTCTTTGTTCTCTAAAAACCTGAGGTTATAGCCAAGCCAAGCGAATCAAGAGCATCTTTTGTTCTCATCTGCATGGATGATGGCGAAGCCCCTACATGGCTTGCGACCGTCAATCTGAACGAGTCCCCCACAATCTCCTGAAAAGTTAGATCTTCCTTTTCTTGCTTTTCATTGTAGTTTGTATTTTTCTAAAGAGACAAAAATCACAACTCTTGTCTTTCATTATTGATAAGAATTGTAAATCGGCTATAAACGCCAAAATCGGCTATAAATGCCAAACAAAATCGCCTTTCACGGCAAACCAAGAAAATGTCTCTTTTCTTAAATATTTGTGCAATGGAAAACTTGAAAGAAGTTGATTTCCTTTTTACTTGCGAAGGTTGATCTTAGGATTACCACTTGCAATTCCAAGTAAAATAGAAAATCTGGCACACCCCCATAAAAGAAATGTTGATGCACGCTTCAGGGCCCGCCAGGGCACGAAAGGGCCGGACCCGACGGACTCCCACGTTCCGCCGACCCCGGTAGCCGCCCCAACGGCGCCTCGGAGCGCGTTCCATCAATAATAATAAAATATACTAAACCTGGGTCGGGGCCTGACATCCTCCACCCCTTAGAGGCATTTGGTCCTCCAAATGAACACTAACCTCTTGTAACAAGTGCGGGTACTTCTTCTGAACTTGATCACGCAATTCCTAAGTAGCTTCTTCTGGTTCGTGATTCTCCCAAAGCACCTTTACCCACTGAATCGTCCGGTTCCTCAATTCTTGCTCTTTCATATCAATGATTCTAACCGGTTTCTCAACATAAGTGGCATCTTCTCGAATTTCCAATGTTCATGCGTAGTACATGTGAGGGGTCTCGGACATATTTCTTCAACATCGATACATGAAACACATTGTTCACACCCGAAAGTTCTAGTGGTAGGGCAAGTCTGTAAGCCACTTCACCAATACGACTCAGGATCTCATTCGGTCCAATGAATCTACTTGACAATTTTCCTTTTTGACCGAACCTCAAGGTTCCTCTGATCGGTGACACTTTCAAAAATAATTTATCTCCTACTTGAAACTGTAGGTCCTTCCTTCTAACATCAGCATAGATTTTCTATCGGTTTCTCGCAGTCTTCAAATGTTCATGAATGAGTTTAACTTTCTTATTGGTCTCACCAATTAATGTCGGTCCATGAAAGCTGCGTTCTCCGACCTCTTCCCAACACACTGGAGTTTTACATCTCCTTCCATATAGTGCTTCGAAAGGCGCCATCCCTATACTCGAGTGGTAACTGCTGTTATATGCAAATTCACAAAGAGGTAAACTGTCATTCCACTGAGTTTTAAAATCAAGTACACATGCCCTAAGCATGAACTCCTGTGTCTGAATGGTCCTTTTTGACTGTCCATCTGTCTGTGGGTGATACGCTGTGCTGAATTGGAGTTTTGTACCCATGGACTCATGCAGAGTCTTCCAAAATCTTGAGACAAATTTGCTATCCTTGTCTGATGTGATGGAAATTGGTTGACCATGTTGGCTGAGGATCTTGTTAACAAACGTTTGTGCCAGTGATAACATTTGCATCTTCTTTCCCGTTTTCAATGGAATGAAATGTACAGATTTCGTCAGTCGGTCAACTATAACCCATATGGCATTGTTCCCTCTGCTAATGGTCGGTAAACCCGAGATAAAATCCATCGTAAGATGTTCCCATTTCCACTGTGGAATCCCTAATGGCTGTAAAAGACCTGCTGGTTTTTGATGTTCTACCTTAATCAGCTGACAAGTCAAGCATCGGGACACAAATGCTACAATTTCTCACTTCATATTGTTCCACCAGAATCTGCTCTTCAAATTATGATACATCTTTGTACTCCCTGGGTGCATAGAATACTTGGTGCTATGGGCTTCAGCCATGATTTCATTTCTCAAGTCATCAATATTCGGAACACACAGTCGGTCACGGAAGTACAATACTCCATCCACGATTCTGAAATCTGAGCGATCTGAAATGTGTTCCACAATTTTAGCTAGCTCTGGATCTTGTAGCTGAGTCTCCTTGATTTTCTAAATAAAAGTAGGCTCAGACACTGACATGTTTGCTAGCGTAAAACCTTGTCTCAATGGCTGAATCTCAACTCCCAACTCTTCGAACTGTTGGAGTATACACATTCCTCACAAATTAGCCATGCTCCCTGACTTTCTGCTCAATGCGTCTGCCACGACATTTACTTTTCCTGTATGGTATTTGATTGGAAAGTTGTAGTCTTTGATATACTCCATCCATCTCCTCTGCCTCATGTTCAATTCCTTTTGGGAGAACAAATACTGGAGACTACGGTGATCCGTGTAAACTTCAAATTTTTCTCCATACAAATAGTGTCTCCACATCTTCAGTGCAAATACAATTGTTGCCAATTCCAAGTAATGCGTCGCGTAATTCTTCTCGTGCTCCTTCAGCTGCCTTGAGCCATACACTATGACTTTACCATCTTGCATTAACACACACCCAAGTCCCACAGTCGAAGCATCCGTATAGACTACAAAATTACCACTACCTGAAGGTAAGGTGAGGACTGGAGCTGTGGTTAACCTCTTTTTCAACTCTTCAAAACTTGCTTTACACTGTTCGGTCCACACGAATGGCACATTCTTCCCGGTTAGTTTGGTCAAAGGTGCTGCAATAGATGAAAATCCCTGCACAAACCTTCTGTAGTAGCCCGCTAAACCCAGAAAAGTTCTGATTTCGGTTACATTCTTTGGCCTCTCCTAATTGATGATTGCTTCTATCTTTGCCGGATCCACTACTAACCCTTCTTTGGAAATGATATGACGGAGAAAAGAAACTTGTGTCAGCCAAAAGTCACATTTTTCAAGCTTTGCATACAGCTGGTTGTCCCTCAATAACTGCAATGATGTCCTCAGGTGCTGCTCATGCTTTTCTTTAGACTTGGAATATACTAGTATATCATCAATGAAGACAACGGTGAACTGGTCCAAGTAGGATGCAAAGATCTTATTCATTAGATCCATGAACACCGCTGGTGCGTTCGTCAGTCCAAAGGGCATCACTAAAAATTCATAGTGCCCGTATCTTGTTCGGAAGGCTGTCTTCGATACATCTGATTCTCTTACCCTCAGCTGATAATATCCGGATCTCAAGTCTATCTTCGAAAAATACTATTCTCTTTGCAACTGATCAAATAACTCATCTATTCTTGGCAATGGATATTTATTTTTAATGATCACTTGGTTCAATCTTCTGTAATCTATGCACATTCTCAAGCTTCCATCTTTCTTCTTGACAAACAACACCGGAGCTCCCCACGGTGATATGCTTGGTCTGATGAAACCTTTTTTCAATAACTTTTGCAACTGTAATTTTAGTTCACCCAATTCTGCTAAAGCCATCCTGTATGGTGCAATAGAAATAGGAGCTGTTCCGGGCATAAGCTCTATGGTGAACTCCACTTCCCTAACTGATGGTAATCCTGGAATTTCTTCCGGAAATGCATCTGGAAATTCACACACTACAGGGATTTGCTCCACCCCTTGGAACTGTTTGTCCTCTGTAATAAATGCTATGAATCCTTCGCATCCACTTCTCAATAGTTTAACTCCTGACAATGCTGAAATAGCACTAGCCTGTGAAACCCTTTTCTTTCCATGAAATTCCACTCCTGATGATGCCATCCAACTTGAAGGAAATAATTTTGTTAAAACAGTCCATACTAGCATGATGTTCACTAGCAGGCACATTAATCAATTTAGCAAACTTGGGAGATAGAAATGAGTGTGTGGATCCAGGATCAAACAATACTTTAGCTTCTATTTCACAAACAAAGAGTATACCTTCAACTACGTTGCCCGCTGCATTCGCGTCCACTTGGTTCAGATGATATGCGTGTCCTTGATGTTGAGGCTTGTTCTGATTCTGGTTTTGTCTCCCTTGTGGGGCATTTCTATTCTGCTGAGGTGGACAGGCATTTTGATTCTGAGGTTGTTGGCGGGGTTGCTGTTGCTGGTTCTGCTGCTGTGGCTGCCTGGGTTGGTTCTGAGCTACTTACTGATTTTGCTAAGGTGGTCTGTTGCCCTGGTTCCTGTTGTTTGGGCAATCTCTCATCAAGTGATCTGTAAGGCCACACTTAGAACATCCACCCGTGACTCTGTAACATAGGTGGGAAGGATGGTTCTTGCCACAATGCTCACATCCACCTTGCCCTTGGATGTTCTGGTTTTTACTTGACTTCTTGCCTCGATAGGATTTCTGCTCTTGTTGTTGCTGACGCTTCCTCTGGACATCCTTAATAATCTTGTTATTGATGTTCTCAAATTTATAAGCTCTCTTGACTGCTTCTTGAAAGGTGGCTGGTAGGATAACACCAGAAGCATCTTGCTCAATAATAGGGTTAAGCCCTTCCAAGAATTTGATAATCTTCTTCTCCTCGGTATCAACAAGCTCTGGTGCATAGCGGGACAGTCTTTCGAACTTTATAACATAATCGAGAACTGTCATGTCTCCTTGGGTGAGTAGCTGAAACTCCGCCGCCATCTGTCTCTTGATATGAGTGGGCACATATTTCTCAGTGAACTATTCCTTGAAGGTAGCCCATGCAATATCATTGGCAATGTCCTGATAGCCATCCTTAAGTGTTTTCCACCAAGTGTCAGCCAAACCAATAAACATAGAAGCTGCCAACTGAACTTGTTGCCTGCCCGTGCATTGAAAAAGATCGAATATATTCTCGGTGTGAGCTAACCAGTCATCCGCGGTCAGAGGATCCTCTTTCCAGGTAAAATTCCTTTGGACCTCTCTTCCGGAAACGTTCAAATAATGCATTTGGGTCGTTGTCACTGTCATTGATCACAATTTGAGGACCCATGTGTTGAGGTTGTACCGGTTTTGGTCTTCTAGCCAACACCTCCAATAACTGTCTCTATATTTGTGCCAATTCATCATCTTACTTAGCCATCTGCTCTTGCAATCTGGCTTGATTCTCATTGTCTTGCCTCTGTTGTTCCATCATCATCTCATTGGATTTCTGTTGCTGTTCTATCATTCTCTGCATAAAGTCCTGAAATGGATTATCTCTAGAGGAGCCTGCAGTATGAGCATTGCTAGAAGATGGATTTGTGTTCGAACGGTCCTTGGGTGGAGGCATATTGCTGCAAAACCACTTGTTAGTACAATAAAATATCAAGAAAATACACCCACAATTCCCACACAACACTAACTAATGAAAACTCTAACGGATCCTCTCCACGTCCCTATGTTTCTAATCTCATTTAATTGCCCGACATATTTCTCGCTCAGATACCACCACTCTGTCATGTCCCCGGACCGAGGCCCTGTTAAACAAGTCCTTAATTCGGGAACGTGGCGCAACAGGTCTGAAAATTTTGCCCGCACGCGCTAATTATTTTTACCATAGGATTTCGCGGTGAGGATCCCAAATGATCCATCACAACCAATTAGTCAAGTCCACAATAAATGCTGATATGCGGAAGCTTGTAGTAAAATAAAAATCAAACATAACATGAGATAATTACACAAGCTTGGCATAAAAAGAGAAATACATATACATAGCATAACCCCCAAAGTTAGTTCAAGTTGTGATGATCACAAAATATGCTTAATTATACAACCCAACAAGGCCAACAGAGGCCATAACAAAGTTTCCAAAATAAATAAAGTCACTCCCCAAAAGATGTTATCGAAGACTCCAGACCTAACATGATGTCTGCATGACATCATTGGGCTGCCACTCTTGCTCCACTGGAGGTTCTACTGCCTCCTCCATGCGTTCCGCCTCAAGGGCTGCGAGCCCAACATCTGACACCAAACAGAAAAGTACCAGGCACGACGGTCTGGCAGGTGAATAATACAGATGATATACAAGTTTTACTCAAATCGTATTGAAAATCATAAAAGTGTATTGAAGACAAACTAAAATGCACAAAACGATTTGATTAAACAAATGCTGCATATACAGAAGTTTAATAATAAAACTTTTCAACTGATAAACAAATATTCGAAACAATGGCAACCCACATATAGCTATATTCTCCTAATTCAGAAGTAACAAGAGCAAACAAACAGAATCTGTCACCATACAAAATGGCCGGAACAGATGCCAAGCAAAATGGCCAAATAAGAAACCGTAGCCACTACTCGTGGAACCGGAAAATAGAACCGTTGCCATAGCCGGAGCAAACAGACAGAGTCTAAACTGCAGTTGATAGATAATTTAAAGATCCCAAGCCGGGTGACCAGCCCGACAAGGTGACCTAAGCTTAGTGATGCCTTTCAAAACCAAAACCTGAACCGATACAAATCAAATTATGATAATACATTTTCGAAATTGATAAAAGGACTACTCCTGAACAAATACAGACTGACAAATTTAAACGAGCTGAATGAGTAGCCTTACCGATATTCCAGCTGTGGCGACAAATACACTCCAATCAAATTATGAATTCGGTTTATAGAAACATATGCAAATTTTACAAACTTTGAATAGAGTAATGTGTAATGGTTCAATGGCTTACCATGGGTCGTCTCAATATACACTTAGGCTCCTAATGTCGATAATAAATGAGGAGTTGGTGCCACTGAAGATCTCCGACAATTAAGGATACAAAGTGTATGTTGAGACTTTAATAAGTTCCCGGGTAATTTTAATATCAAACATTTCCATCGCTTTCCCATTTAAATTTCACGATTCAAAATCTTTCAATTTAATGTATTCACTCCGGACTTCCATGCTTCAATAGGGCCTAAATGGGCTTCAAACCATAGGAGAAATAGGCTCGAAAAAGGGCCTGAAAATGGGCTGGAAACTGGGCTGGAAAATGGGCCCAACTCGAACCAGGCAAGGCCTGGTCCGCTCGAGCGGACTGGCCTCTGCCAGATCCGCTCGAGCGGCCCATGGGCTCGCTAGAGTGGACTGGGCTCTGCCCTGTCCGTTCCTGCATCCGGTCATCTTCCTTCTTCTATGTTGCTTTCCTTCCTTATTTCCCCTTCCATCTCTAGCTTCTGTCTCATACATTTAAGACCATTCTTAGCAATAAGAATTCTCATTCAACCATAAACATTATTCACATTCAGATTTTCCTAAATCAATTCCAGCAGCTTGGATGACATTGGAACTACAGAATTCTGCAGAAACTTGAACCCATTTGTACATAAAAATCCTTCTGAATCAGACTTTACATAGACCAAAACAAACAATAGAATGCAGTAAAAATTTCAAATCAGAATTTTTTTAAGAAAGACAAGATTCAGATTGTATGCATTCTAAGATCTGTTTATTCACTTGCATAAAGAACTTTATGAGATGAGCATCATATAAACCAAGAGCAAATGAAAGGAATTAGAGTTTTCTTCCATAATAACTTAGAGGGAAAAACACCCATTTTAAACACATGTATCCCTCACTGAAATTTTCACTTGCCTCAAATGAAATGGGGTCTCAAGAGCAATCCAAAATCTCCTACACAACCAGCTGCAACCTATACCAAAAACCCATGGAAAAAAAAAAAAAAACCCATTCAAAGGCCACAACATTTGGAAAAACAATGGAGTTCTATAAAAGAGTCCTTACATGAATGGAAAGAGGCTTCTATTGGACCAATAAAACCATGATTTAGGAAGGAGACAGCCATGACTAACCTTGAGAAGCTCTAAGGAAGAAGAGCTTGGAGAAGTGATGGGTCCCAGCTGAAACTCCTCAAAAATGATATCTTTGTAAAGCTTGAGGTGAGGAGAATGGATTTGTGAAAGCAAATCTCCAAATGGCACTCAAGAGCTACACATGCAAGAGGAGAGAAGGTGTGGAGAAAAAAGAAAGAGGTTCCTCCCTGGCTGTTGCAGAAAAACAAGATGAAGAGAAGATGAAGAAAAGACCAAACGTGGGTTTGTTTGGGTTTTTAAGTGAGGGAGATGGGCCCCATGGGCCCCAATGTTTGAGTGGCTGGATCGATCATTTGTGGGTTCCGAATGGAAACGACGAAGAAGGCAAAAATGATCGTTGAAAAATCTAGTTTTCAAAAAGTATACTTTCCTCATGATTTTCAATTTTCGAAATTTATGCGTAGATTTGGGGAAAAAAGACGAATTTGTCCCCTTTTTATCGAAAAATGCGATTTCTAGGTTTTAAATGTAAACAGATGAAACATGAAAGTTACTGGGATTAAAATAACAAATTCAAAAATATCGAAATCCATATTTTTAAAAGCCAAATAAATCAAATTCCCACACTAACACGCGTCACACGGGCCACCCTGGGCCCGGTCAAACCCGACTCGTCACACTCAAAATTCCCCAAAGCTATTCAAAATTCTAATCTAACTAAAAACCCAACCTAATCATCCTCTAATCCCGCTTAGAGACTAATCACAGTTAGAATAATAATAAAATATACTAAACCTGGGTCGGGGCCTGACACTATGTACTCCAATCAGGTCTGGACACTTATGGACTTGCCTGCTAATATTAAACCTATTGGGTGCAAGTGGGTCTACAAGAGAAAAAGAGAACCAAATGGAAGAGTGGAGACCTATAAGGCAAGGCTCGTTGCGAAAGGATATACTTAGAAAGAGGGTATCGATTATGAGGAAACCTTCTCGCCGGTAGCAATGTTCAAGTCCATCCGGATACTCTTATCCATTGCGGCTCATCTCGATTACGAGATTTGGCAAATGGATGTCAAGACAGCATTTCTCAAGGGCCATTTTGTGGAAGACATCTATATGGTGCAACCAGACGGTTTTGTGGCTAAAAACCAAGAGCAAAAATTTTGCATGCTGCAAAAGTCCATTTATAGACTGAAGCAGGCATCCCAAAGCTGAAACATCCGTTTTGACTAGGCAATCAAGTCATTTAGTTTTTGTCAAAATCCGGATGAGTCATGTGTGTACATGAAAAATGAAGGTGATAGGGTAGTTTTTCTGGTTTTATATGTCGATGACATCCTTCTCCTCGTGAAAGACATATGAATGTTGTCAACAGTGAAAGTTTGGTTGGCCAAGACTTTTGATATGAAGGACTTAGGAGAAGCTAGCTACATCCTAGGGATCAAACTCTATCGAGACCAGAAAAATAGGATGATTGGCTTATCCCAAGCTGCATACATAGATAAGGTGCTAGTACGGTTTGCTATGCAAGACTCCAAGAAGGGTATTACACATTTCAAGCATGGAGTGCACCTTTCTAAGGATCAGTGTCCTAAGACACCTGAGGAAAAGGAGCAGATGAGGTCAATACCATATGCTTCGGCTATTGGTAGCCTTATGCATGCTATATTATGTACTATACCAGATATCTGTCATGCAGTGGGCCTGGTCAGCAGATATCAGTCTAATCCAGGACCTGAACATTGAACTGCTGTAAAATGTATTCTCAAATACTTGAAAATGACTAGAGATTACATGTTGATTTATAGTAGTGATGAGCTGATTCCAGTTGGATACACAGATTCTGACTTCATGTCAGATAAGGATTCCAGGAAATCCACCTCTGGTTAAGTGTTTATGCTTGGAGGCGGTGCTATCAGCTGGAGGAGTATAAAACAGAAATGTACCGTTGATTCAACCTTGGAGGCTGAATATGTAGCGGCTTGTGAAGCAGCTAAGGAAGCAATATGACTCAAAAGATTCCTTTTGGAACTTGGGGTGGTACCTTTGGCACAACAGCCGCTCATAGTTTACTGTGACAACAGCGGGGCAGTCGCTCAGTCAAAGGAGCCCAGAAGCCATAAAAGCCAAAAGCATGTACAGAGGGAGTATCACATAGTCAGAGAGATTGTGCAGAGAGGTGATATTGCTATTACCAAGATAGCCTTTGCAGACAATCTGACAAATCCCTTTACTAAGCCTTTGACTACCAAAGTCTTTGAGCAGCATGTAGACGGGATGTGCATGAGACGCAACTCTGACTGGCATTGAGACCAAGTGGGATATTGTTAGATTGTATGGACTCAATCCATCAGTTGATGTGATAAATTGATTAATTTCTTTATTTATCAATAAAATCATGCTTTACTTTCATGAGATGAATGTATTTTATTACTTCATGCACTTGACCAATACATATGACATAATGGTTCATGAGTTGAACCGGGTCCCATTAGTATATTAGATGTGATATATGTGTATGGATGAGATCCACACACAGGAGATATATGTCACAAATCTTATACTGTTGACACCAAAAATGTCACTTTGCCTCTTCAACATCAAGAAAGCTGCATGAAGTCGCAACCTGCCATAAATAGGCAATGCAATTTCTCCAAAAAATCAAATCTTGTCAGAATCAAACAAAAACTGCAAGATCCTTCAAGATAGCCAAGAGAAGAGTACACATGAAGTTTCGGGCCATTTCAGAATCATTTGGCCTAACTTCGCTTCTCCGACAGCTAAATTGGCGCTCCCGGCGGAGACATCATCGAAGACGTCAAAACTTCGATCAGAGCCTACGGATGACTCCAGCATGACTCAAAAGGGCTCCATGCCAAATTTCAAGTCAAACCGACAACGTTTGACCCTCCATCAATGCTCCAGCAGCAAAATCAAGCCTCCCGGCGGTGGGAACCACCGAAGCCTTCGCTCATCAAACCAAGTGCATGAGTGGCTTCAACATGCTTCCAAAAGGCTGCACGTCAAATTTCAGGTCATTCCGACAACGTTTGACCAGGTTTCGATGCTCTGAGAGAAAATCAAGCCTACCGGCGGCGGAGCAACCCGGGACCATGACATCCAAAACAGAGCCCATGGAACGTCTCAAAATGACTCCAATAGGCTCCCCATCAAATTTCAGGTCAATCGGACATCGTTTGGCCACATATCAAAGCTCGGCATTTTCCCCGCAGCAAAATCAAGTGAAGCATCGACGGGACCCCAAACGGCTTCAAAACTCAAACAAAAGCCTATGGTTGGTCTTATTTATTGCTCAGGAGGCTCCATCTCAAATTTCAGGTCATTCCGACATCGTTTGACCAAGTTTCAGCTTCTGGCGGAAAATCAGCAGCTCTATGCGAGAAAGTCTTCGGCTTTCCCGAAAAATTGGAAACTTTGCGCTCTAAAAATACAAGGATTCTCATCAGGTTTTCTACAGGGAAATCAAGCCAATAAATGAGAGGAAATGTCAGGAAAAATACAGAAGAAAACGGCGACGAAAAAGACCGCAAAACGGACCAAAAAGGGGAGAAAAAACCCCCAGGGTCGCAGCCCGCGACCCTGGCCCAGGGTCGCCGGCCCATGGTCGCCGGCCCAGGGACGCCGGCCCATGGTCGCCGGCGACCATGGAAGTCCGGGTCACCGGATTTTTCGCCGGTGACCCGTTTCTCCGTCCCTTTTTGCGTTTCGCGCACTTTGGCCCCCGTGGTTTCCTGAAAATGTGATTTTTATTGCTTGGAATTGACTCATATCCGACGACATCTCAGATCCGCCGTCAAAAGCATAAAATCATCAGTGATCACTCCAAGATCGCCGACCGGTTGACCTAAAAAGTGCTTTCTGTCCGACCGATCGAGAAATCGACAAGACAGATGTCACCGGCCCGTTGCTAGCTATCAATGTCTGAAATTACGCGGTCATCCGATGTCGATCAGCATGAAGATCCATCGATGATCATCGCCAGAAGAATTCCAAAAGACGCGGCGCGGCCCGCGACTCTTCAACTGCTCGGCGACCAATTAATGCAGTTAATTGACTAGCTTTATTGCAGTCATTAATTCATTTCTTTGGACGGCCCAATCAGAAGCAAGCATCCAGGAGTTACAAATCAATTAAGTCATGGCATTCAAGCCATGAAACTCCTCCCATTATGGTAATTAAGGTGATTAAAAGCCCTTAATCTCCATCGGCCAATCAGATTCAAGGAAAAAGGAGTTACAAAATCAAAAAATAAATCTTGTAACTCCTCCCATTAAAGCCATTAAAGCCCATAAAAGCTCTCCTAAATGGCTACCAAAAGCCTATAAATAGGAGAGCATTCCATTGAAATGGGGATCAGAAAAAAAAGAGATCAGAGGTCGGAAAAAGAATCCAGAGATCGGAAAAAGACGAACGGAAAACCGAAGATCGAAAGGTGCAGAGAATCCCGAATTCCAGACAGACAGAGTCTAGAGAAAGAGAGAAAATTCTGCAAAAATTCTACATCAAGCACCACTACAAGGTGACAAAAAGTCCCTTGGGGGGTACTCCCCCCCAAGGTCCTTGCCTTCTCCCGCTGCCTCCAATGGTTTAGACGTGGCTTTTCAGCCCGTCTACTTAGCTTTTTATTGGACATAGGACCTCCTCTTGGTCTTTGTCCTCTAAAAATCTGAGGTTATAGCCAAGCCAAGCGAATCAAGAGCATCCTCTGTTCTCATCTGCATGGATGATGGCGAAGCCCACACATGGCTTGCGACCGTCAATCTGAACGAGTCCCCCACAATCTCCTGAAAAGTTAGATCCCCATTTTCTTGCTTTTCATTGTAATTTGTATTTTTCTAAAAGAGACAAAAATCACAACTCTTGTCTTTCATTATTGATGAGAATTGTAAATCGGCTATAAACGCCAAAATCGGCTATAAATGCCAAACAAAATCGCCTTTCACGGCAAACCAAGAAAATATCTCTTTTCTTAAATATTTGTGCAATGGAAAACTTGAAAGAAGTTGATTTCCTTTTACTTGCGAAGGTTGATCTCCGGATTACCACTTGCAATTCCAAGTAAAATAGAAAATCTGGCACACCCACACAAAGAAATGTTGATGCACGCTTCAGCCCCCCGGGCGCGAAAGGGCCGGACCCGACGGACTCCCACGTCCGCCGACCCCGGTAGCACCCTCGGCAGGAGCGCGTTCCATCAAGATGGCACACCCTGTGGGACTCGTTCATTTGAGAACACAGTGCTCGGAAATGAAATATTTGCATATCATACTTTTTGCTCTATGCTTATACTTCTTTTCCGGATTCCTTGGCTACTTTCTAGCTGGTAGCCTATGTTGGATTTTGCATCCTAAAAAAAATGAGATGGGATTTTTTGGAAATTTCTATTTCTTTGAGTTTGTTTCCACTCTTTCTCTTTTCAAAAAAAAAATAAAAAAAAAATCAGTTTTCTTAGTTTGAATTCAAAATTGAGAAACTTTGATCCTATCCTATCGTTCTTTGGTGCTTGCAGAAATGTTGAGCCCGTTTGACTAAGGTTTTGGGCCATCGTTTCTCTTCGATGAGTTCATTAGAGATTTCAAAAAAAAATTAATAAAAAAAATCAAAAAAATCAATTTCTCGTTTTGGATTCAAAATTGAGAAACTTTGATCCTTTCTCTTCTGGGCATGTGTGCTCGCGGAAATCGTTGAGCCCGTGTTCGGATCGGGGATTGGGCCATCGTTTCTCTTCGATGAGTCTGTCAGGGATCTAAAAAAATTTTTTAATAAATAAATAAAAAGACATAGACCACTAAGGTTAAACCAATTGCGTTCTTTGATCACGATTGATTCAAGAAAAGCATTGTCCACAGTGTGGAGACAGCTTGACTGTTCTAGGCAAGGGTCCTCCAAACGGGTTCATTAAGTAATCCTACCCTTACCTGGGGGCAATTCTATCAATTGAGGTTTCATAAGACCGGGTTAGGAGGCCTATGTATACTCTCTCGTCTTTAAATCTTAAAAAAATTAAAAAAAATCAAAATAAAAAAAAATAAAAAAAGATTTTCAAAAAAAAAATCTTAAACAAAAAAAAATCAAAATCAAAATTAAAAAAAATAATAAATAAAAAAAAAGATTTTCAAAAAAAAATCTTAAAATAAAAAATCTTCAAAAAAATAAAAATAAATAATCTTAAAAGAAAACATATTTTTTTAAAAAAAATAATAAAATAAAATAAATCATTTCAGAAAAAAAAATCTTCAAAAACTCGTCACTTTTGATTTCAGATCTGAGAAATTTTGGTTTCTTCTTTTCTGAGCACTGGCGCTCGCGGAAATCGCCGAGACCGTGTTCAGATTGGAATACCATTTGCTCTCCTTGATGGAACCAATCTTGACATTTCAAAAAAAAACTCGTCACTTTTGGATTCAGGTTCGAGAAATTGTGGTCTCTTTCCTTTTGAGTACTGGCGCTCGCGGAAATCGTTGAGCCCGTATTTGAATCGAAATGCCACCTGCTCACTTTGACGAATCCATTTCTGACCTTTCAAAAAAGAGAATCCCATCTCATGGATGCGATTTCCAACATTTGTGCCTAGCAATACTGGTACGCCCTTTCAGGGTCTACTGTATCTGTGACCGGCACATTTGTAACTCCTACCTTATATTTGTCTTACCTCGAGCAAGCCCTGCTTCTCGATAAGTCGAATCTAGGTTTACAATTGCTTCTAGCAGTCACTGGAACGCTCATTCTGGGCTCACCATACTTGCTGTCAGAACAATTGTACCATCTATGGCTTTTTGCCTTCTTCATGTCGCTTGGGTCATATCCCTTGAGCGATTTGAAAAGACAACCATAGAAATTCCCATTTATGATCATTATATTCTTGTGATTACTAATGGATGTGGTCTTGTTTCAGAACTTTTTCGAAACTAACAATGGCAGCCTTAACCATTATCTTCGATGAAAACAAGCACCAGCTCATGCTTCAACAGAAGCAAAGCGCGCGCACTCATAAGCGCCTTGTCAGCTACCGAAGCGTCAACTCCCTCGGCAACTCTCCGAACTCCGGGTCGACCTCGACTCCCCGGACTATCTTCTTTGGGACGCTGGGACCATTCCCACTTCCCGAAGAACAAGCTGTGCCTGCTAAAAAGCAGAAAATTGCCTCTCAACGTGTCACTCCCGTGACACCAAAGGCGAGCGCCCAAAAGCCCGAAGCCCGCGGCACCCCCGCGAAGCCTCGACCCACAAACAACCAGGTCTACCCTAAGACTTGGTCTCCAAGACCTTCCCCAAAACAAAGAAGGTCTCAAACCTCCACCAAGCCAGCATACCTGGCCCCACTCAAGGAGAACCGGTTCTACCCTCTTGCCTACATGAAAGAGGAGAGACCTATCTCCAACCTGACTCCCAAGTCAACCCAGCATGAGCCGGCTTGTTCCTACAGGCCCAAAATTAGATCATGCATCACTAGGCCTCTACAAGCACCTGCCAAGGCCTACACTCCTTCAGTTCGACCCTTCATCTCTACAGGGGCCGAACTCGAAAGGTTCAAAGCTTCACTGCAACAGGCAAAGGACCGGGTCCGGATCCTGTCCTTGCCTAGCTACAAAGAAGACAGGCTCGGCTGCTGCGCCCGAGGGAGCACATCCTTCATCGTCAGAGCCCGGCCAGAGCTGACCAAAGCTCAAATCGCTCGTCGAGCACGCCGCCGTGCGTCATATCGACAAAAGAGACTAGAGAAGCAACGGACCCAGCCTCCTACACTTCAAGTCTCCCACAAATGGGTCGAAAAAGAAAGACCCGACCAAGTTGCTGCCGTCCATATGGTTGGAAAAACCAGAAGACGCCAAAAGTCAGCATAAAAAATCCATGTCCGACGTCCGGTGACCCGTAGCGTCACCAGGACACGAAGACATCCCGAAGAATCTCCTGCCCCTTCAAGCCAAGGACGGCAGATCGATCCTTCATCAAGCTCGTCATAAAAAAGAATGAGCCCCAGCTCACTCACCAGGACGGTTTCTTCGTTTGAATCCCGAGGAATGAACGTCCTGGTTACAAATTCTGAGCCACCACCTCAGAATCCACCTCAAGATGATGCGCTCACACGCATCCAGCAGTTGGAACAAGGCCAGCAGAGGATTGAAACTCTGATGGAAAACCTTCTCCTTGTTGTCCAAAATCAGGTGAACAATGAGCCTCCTCCGAATCATCGCAATGACGAGGAAAATCGTGAAGAAAATGAGTCACGCGCCCTTACCAAAAAGGATGTAGACAGTATCCTCGCCAAAGCAAAAGAAGAGGATATACTCAAGGAGCATGGGATCAAGCCACCATATCCTTTATGGATGGACTCGGTCCCGTTCCCCACAAAATTCAAACATCCTACTCTCCAAACATATACGGGGAAAGGATCAGCCAGACAGCACGTCATCCACTTCAAGATTTTGACGGGAGCTATCGCGGATCAAGATGCACTCAAGATCCGCCTCTTTGCAAGTACCCTAAAAGGTACGGCCTTCGATTGGTACTCCACTCTTCCGGAGGACTCTATCCAGAACTGGGCCATGCTAGAGACACGCTTCCTGACCCACTTCAAAGGTGAGGATCATCCTGTTACTATGGCTCAACTCTGCAGCCTAAAACAAGGAGAGAATGAGTCAACTTATGACTTCATTCACAAGTGGAAAGCAATGGCGTACAAATGCTCAGATGTATTGCCACAAGCGTCGCTAGTCGACATCTGCCGAAACAACATGAGAGCTAGAATCCGCTCCATGATCATCGGCAACAAATCAAAAAACCTGGGAGAACTCCTGGAAGCTTCTATGGAAGCTGAAATGGTGATTAAAGACCTCAACAGTCAGAAGTCATCAAGAAAAGAGCCAACCGCCATTGCAACCTCTAAACCAAAGAAGAAAGAGGTCCTCAATGTGCAAACCAAGTCAGCTCCTCAGCAACCAAAGAAAGCTGAAAACAGAGCTGCAGGTAAGAGACCTGAACTCTCTGATGCCTTCAAAGAACGTGTAGAAAAGAAATATCCGTTCGATGAAGATGTTGAAGAAATCTTTGAGGCTCTCCTAGCAAATGGCAAACTCATTTTACCAGAGCCCAAAAGACCGGGAGATGTTGGCAAAACCAATGATCCTCGGTACTGTCCATACCACCAGATGGTCTCGCATCCTCTCAATCAATGCTTTGTTGTGAGAGAGAAGATAAACGAGATGTGGAAAAACGGAGTCATCACCTTTGACAAAAACTATGGGACTGCCTCCGTCAACATGGTGTCAAGTGGACAAACACCAAAATCACCGAAGAGGAAGATCACTACTTCCTTCATGGTGATAAACAAAATTCAAGCGTCCGAGGAGCTGGTTCCCTATCCAACACCAGACGGACAACCTATATGGGTACATCCCGATCTCCTGGAAGATGAAAACTGGGAGATCGTCAAAACAAAGCCGACAGCTTAACAGCGAAGGCAGGCTAGGAAACATCTCCTCAGGCTCAAACGGCAAGAGAAGACCCAGCCAAAACAAGAAGTCCATGAAAAGGCAGAGGCCTCCTCTACCACTTCACTCGGGGCAACAGAAACGTCCCTTCCAGAGACTTCAAAGGCGGTAAGAAACTTCACTCTCAGTGATTTCATGCCACCTCGATTCAAAAAAGAAGCTATGCAGGGGGCATCATACTCTTGCAACTCGGTAGTTGGATTCTCCATTGATGGATACGAGTCCAGCGACACCGACGATGGATTCGAGCCCAACTACACCGGCGAGTGGGAGGAATCTCTTGAAACAGGAGAGTATCTCTCCGACGAAGAATGGGTTCCTGAAACTCACCTTATGCCAGTAATCTGGTATAACCCCTTGCAGCCACAAGGATCCTGGTCTGATGATGAGGAAGACCAAGAGGCTGTACAAGAAGATGCTGTTAACCCAGCACCCGTCATTGCTCCAGTGGAAATCAACCATGTTGAGCCACAAAGAGCAGACGAAGAAGAAGATTTGGCTCCCATGCCTGATCTTGAAGAATATGCCAGGATCTTGCAGCATCTCGCTCTAGAACAAGAGCAAGACAGCGTCAACGAGATTCCTCGCAACCCAGAGCCTGAAGTCCCTGAAGCCCATCAGGTACCTCCTCCCTCAACTCCTGAAAATGGAGAAAATTGCTGGGTAGACGATCCTCTTACATCTGAGGATGAGTCTAACTCCAAGCAGACAACGTCTCCTTTAAGAGCTGCCTGTAATGTGATAATTCGGGATTATAGCTCTTCCGATGCATCATCTGATGAGATCACTTACACACCGGCGACACCTAGCACCATATCTTCTAGGCCTACCTCGTCTCGCGTGACTTTCACAGAGATGACACCCTCTCAGGCTTCGTCCCCTGAGACTGTGACTTCAGAGCTCACGCTCTTCCCGACTCATCATCATGAAGAAAACCCAACTTGGGATGATGGATGGGTCAACGAAGAAGAAAAGCTGCTGGATGCTGTTCAGGACTCGCTCCCGGAAAATGCTCCATGCAACACAATCACTGAGGATGGCAACTCTGCTGCAGATACATCCCCAGTAGATGAAAAACGACAGCCTCTTGATCCTGAAGACAATCTTCCAAGCGAAGACCCTTCTCAAGAAGCTCTCGAAGTTGGTAGAGGCACCCGCTCGGGCCGGGACTACCACAAAAATTACAACCAATCTTCTTTTACTTATGTAAATCCTTCGGGAAAAGATGTTGTAAGCGCCCCCAGTGGCAACAATGATGAACACGCAGGCCCTAAGGAGGCTTTCAAGTATGATTTGATCGAGCACTTCAAGCACATACCTGCACGACTGCACATCCTGGATTTATTACGAATGTCTCCACGCACTCGTGATAATCTCATCTCAGAATTACAAAAACTGAATGAGGATGTCGACAAACATGCCCCGCAAGTCCTCCAAATTGAAATGGACTACCGGGTCAAAAACTCTGAAACTTCCTCAAAGGGAGAAAAGAAAACTGAGGGATCATGCATTGAATGCCTCTCGGTGCAAAAAGCAGCCAGTGCAACCATCGCCTTCACAAAGGACGACCTCCTACTTGGCGAAGCAAGGCACAACCGACCCTTGTACTTCACAGGGTACATCAAGGAAATGCCTATACACAGAGTTCAGGTCGACCCGGGTTCTGCACTCAACCTCATCTCCACTTCGGCTCTCGAAGAGTTGGGCATCCCACCCAGCAAGCTAAGCCACACATCTGTATCTATCTTTGGATACGATGGGAGTACTCAAAGGCCTATCGGCAAAATCAGGTTCAAATTGCAGATCGGTGATCTTATCTCTGAAGTCACTGTATATGCAATAAAAACCCCTTCATGCTACAACATCCTTCTCGGACGCCCCTGGATACACGAGAATGGTGTTGTCCCTTCAACTCTACATCAATGCATCAAGTTCGTCGGCGACGACGGCATGGTACATCGAGTGTTTGCGGACAAAAGACCCTTCAAAGGTAAAGAAGTCCACTTCGCAGACTCCCAAATGTATGAAGGCGAAAAAGAAGAAAAAGAGGAAATAACACCCCCTGCTGAAAATCTCCAGAAAGATAAAGGCAAGGCTCCTAAAAAATCACCGGAAGAAAACAAACCCTCCGGCAAATTAGAAGAGAGTAGTCAATCTCCCTTCGTCATCTCCCTCAAGAATTCAAAACCTTTGGTCATCACGACTAAAGTGAAGAAGGCGAAACAAAAGTCTGGGGGCAAATTTGTTGTTTCTCTCGTGTCTATCAAGCAAGACACGGATTCGGACTCAGAGCCAGAAGACGACACCTCGTCAAGCCAAGCTGACACTCAACAAGTTCAGCCTGCTCTCACTCCGATGGAGACACCTGCTGATGTAGAAGATCCTACGTATGCTTCCTTTGTTGTTCGGGCAACATCACCAAAGAAAAGGCCAATCTTCTTCCATAGATCGGACGCTTCTTCATCAAACTCCATGCTGGAACCTTTCCAAAACGAAGGTATGCCTCAACTATCTCTATATGTCCTGTGGCACAAGCAATTATGAAGAAAATGGGCTATGATGCTCAAAACCCAGTCGGTTTGGGAGAAAGACGCGGTATTCTCACGCCATTGGGGCCCGCCTTGACCAAAAGCCAGCTGGAAGATTGGAGACTCTACGGTCATGTAGAAAAGTCTTCATATGGGTTAGGTTATGATCCCGACACTCCTCTGAGACAGTTGACACAAAAGCTTAAAAGTCGTTTTACCGACCAAGCCTCAACATCTCAAGTCCATGAAGACATCGATCTCCCTGGATATCTCTTTAAAGAGTTACCTGACAAAGATCCAGGAAACTCATCCAATTGGTACGATTTCTCTGATGATAAAGAGGAATCGTCCGATAATACAGACTTGTACTACTCTGACCCAGAAGAGCCCTCGTCTCCAAAAGAAGTACCTTACTTCGACCCAGTTTCAACAGGCAATTGGGACCATCTCATAGCAAGCCTTGAGAAGATCACCAATCAAGAAGACCCGTGGAAAGGAACAAACCCTCGGTCTACAAATGCCCTTGGAATCCCAGAAGGTTTCGTTGAGCTGGAAGCCTCCGAAAATATTGTGGAGGAACCACCTTCGAACCTTCTAACAGAAGATCCTGTTGAAAAGATAGACTTGGGAACACCAGATAACCCACGTCCTGTATTCATAAGCAAGAATATAAAGGATGATGAGTTACCCGAGTATATCGCTTTTCTTCGTGAGTTTCTTGATTGCTTTGCATGGTCCTACGCTAAAATGTCTGGTTTAGACCCCAAAGTAGCAGTCCACAAACTCAATCTTCAAGAAGACATCAAGCCTGTCAAACAAGGCCAAAGAAGATTCCGTCCAGATATGATGGATAAAATTGAACAAGAAGTTCAAAAGCTCAAAAGCGTCTGCTTCATCCGTGAGGAACAACATCCAGAATGGTTGGCCAACATTGTCCCCGTGACAAAGAAAAATGGGCAGATCAGAGTCTGTATTGACTATAGAGACTTGAATGGCGCTTGCCCTAAAGATGAATTCCCGCTCCCCATACCAGAGGTAATGATTGACAATACCTGTGGATTCCAGCGAATGACATTCATGGATGGCTTCTCTGGTTACAATCAGATAAAGATGCATCCCGAGGATGAAGAACACACATCATTTCGGACTCCATTTGGCGTATATTGCTATACTGTTATGCCATTTGGTCTGAAAAATGCTGGTGCCACATATCAGAAGGCTATGATGAAAATATTCCAAGATATGCAACACAAGACGGTCGAATGTTACGTTGATGACCTCGCCGTCAAAAGCAAAAGAAAAGAAGACCATCTCAAAGATCTTCGGGAAGTCTTCCTCCGACTTCGCAAACACAAACTGCGGATGAATCCTCTAAAATGCTTCTTCGGCGTCTCGTCGGGTAAGTTTCTCGGATTTCTTGTTCGGAAAGCTGGAATAGAACTTGACCCCATAAAAGTCAAGGCTATTCTAGAAATGCCCCCTCCAAGAACCTTAAGGGAACTAAAAGGGCTTCAAGGGAGATTGGCCTACATCAGACGGTTCATCTCCAATCTTTCGGGGAAGTGTCGTCCATTCTCTCGATTGATGAAAAAGGGTGTAGACTTTGTCTGGGATGCCGACTGTGAAGCCGCATTTCAAGATATCAAGTCATACCTAACCAAACCTCCAGTGTTAGCTACTCCTACCACTGGGAAACCATTCATCTTGTACACAAGGGCCCTTGATCACTCTCCGGGTGCTCTACTTGCACAAGAAAATGATGAAAGAAAAGAAGCTGCTCTATACTACCTCAGCCGCATGCTAGTAGGTGCAGAGCATCGCTACTCTCCAGTCGAAAAGGAATGCCTTGCAGTGATGTTCGCCGTACAAAAGCTACGTCACTATCTGCTTTCCAACACAGTCTACCTGGTCTCGAGGATCAACCTCTTGAAGGTCCTTGTCACAAAGGCCGGTTCTCTCAATGCTCGACTGGCAAAATGGTCTATTCTTCTATCACAATTTGATATTAGGTATGTACCACAAAAAGCAATCATTGCCTAAAGATTCTCCACTCAAAGATGATCTCCCAGACGAACCTGTCTATAACGTGGAGACTTCCTCACCAAATGCCTCCTGGGACATGTACTTTGACGGTGCAACCAGGATAAATGAAAAAAGACAGCTGATCTCGGGAGTTGGCATCCTCTTTGTTAGCCCTAACAGATACATGATTCCACATGCTTTCTCGCTATTGGAACCATGCACAAACAATGCAGCTGAATACCAAGCTCTGATCTTAGGATTGAAACTCGCCATTGAATCCGGTATCACCATGCTGGAAGTCTTTGGAGACTCTCAACTGATCGTCAACCAGATGAATCAGAAATATGAAGTCAGGAAGCCTGATCTGCTGCCTTATTACAACAAGGCACAATCGCTTCTGCAAAAGTTTGACATCTGTCACATCACCCACATTCGTAGAGGTGAAAACATCCGTGCAGATGCCCTGGCCGGACTTACCGCATCAATGGCGATCCAGGAAGGGGAAAACATGCAAATCACAGTGTGCGAGAGAAGGATCCTCCCTCCTCTTAACACACACCAAGCAGTTGCTGAATGCCACCGAGTGGTTGGAAGTCGGATCTCTATCCTTCAACCTTCAATCGGCGACTGGAGGGATCCGTTCATTGATTACACTATGTTCGGAATCCTACCTGAAGATCCAAAAGAACGGGTAAGCATCCAAAGGCGAGCCCCAAACTTTCATTTGGATATTCCTTCAAAAATCCTCTACAGGAAATCCTTCAACGGAGTACTTCTACGCTGCTTGTCACAACAAGAAACTGAAGAAACACTCAAAGAAGTTCATGCTGGTCTTTGTGGAGCTCATCAGGCTGGTCCCAAGCTCTACGACCAAATCAAAAGGTTGGGTTACTACTGGCCTACCATGGTACCCGACGCAATGCAATTTGCTAAGCGCTGCCAACAATGCCAAGTTCATGGAGACTACATTCACATGCCTCCAGAATGGCTGCATCCTACAGCAATTTCATGGCCTTTTGAAGCATGGGGCATGGACATCATAGGTCCTATTTCTCCCCCTTCAAGCAAAGGTCATCGCTTCATCTTCGCCGCAACGGATTATTTTTCCAAGTGGTCAGAAGCATTTGCGTTCAATGAAATGAAGACCTCATCAGTCCTTCAATTCCTACGCACCAACATCATTTGTCGTTTCGGCATACCTAAAAGACTCGTCCATGATAACGGACCACAATTCCGGGATCATCGATTCTACAGGTTCTGCGACAAATACAAAATTCAAAGCTGTCCTTCGACTCCATACAATCCGGCAGCAAACGGATTAGCAGAAGCCTTCAACAAGACACTCTGCAAAATCCTCAAGAAAATGGTCTCTAGTCACAAAAGAGACTGGAGCGACAAGATGTCTGAAGCCTTGTGGGCCTATCGAACCACCATTCGAGGACCAACCCATAGTATACCATTCTCCTTGGTCTATGGATGCGAAGCTGTCGTGCCTCTAGAGGTACAAATTCCTTCTCTGAGGGTATCTCTACAAAATGACATGACTCAAGAAAGCAATGTCAAATTGCGACTCCATGAGCTAAACAATCTCGACGAGAGACGGCTCGAAGCTCGACAAAGCATTGAACTTTACCAAGCACGCAAGGCAGGATCTTTTGACAAAAAGGTCAGGCAACGCGCCTACAAAAAGGGTGACTTGGTTCTTGCGGTAAAAAGACCAATGGTCTTCGCTCACAAGTCCAAAGGCAAGTTTGAGCCAAAATGGGAGGGACCCTACGTCATCGACAAGGTCTTCTCCAACGGCGCATATGCCCTCCTAAACATGGAAGGCGACAGGTGTATGCTGCCCATCAATGGCAAGTTCTTGAAGCGGTACTACCCTTGAAGACTTACCCAACTGGGTAAGAGCAATGCCTGTATGGCCAAAACCTGTTCTCAGGTACTCGCTCGTCAAACCCACTCTCTTTAGAATTTTCATATCAAATGTCAAAATTTCTAGAGATTCAAAAACAATGCTTACTTTTATCGTTTCATTGTTCAAAAACAAAAAAAATCCAAGTTTAGGAGCCTCTCCCTGACTTGACCAAAACTTTCGATCCTTGAACCAAAATTCATGGTTTGAAACAAAAATCCGGATTCAGGGATTTCCACCCTAGTCCACCTTACCTTTTACCGCCAAATGGTTTTAGGTCAAAATTTACGACCCTTGTGTCTTTAAACAAAAAAAAAATGGTTTTTCAAAAACTGCGGGGAAGTGACACTTAGTCGATACTCGCAAAACTCAAAAAATCGGAAGAATGCGAACCCCATTCGATACTTCCAAAACCTCTAAAACCGTGGAGACGCAACATATCAGTTGATATCCACAACACAAATTTCAAAAAAGGTTCGAAAAAACCTAAAAATCGTGGAGATGCAATGTTTTGATATCCACAACCCAAAGGTTCGAGAAAACCACAAATTTCAAAAATCGTTGGGAAACGACATCAAAGTCAGTACCCGCAAAACAAAATTTTTGAAAAGCAAGGATGCAACAGTCCATCGATACTTGCACCCAAATCCGCGAGGAGGCGAAATTCCATCGATACTCGCAACCGAATGAGCAAGGATGCGACATTCCATCGATACTTGCAAGACCAATCAGCAGGGAGGCGACTCTTAGTCGATACTTGCATTTTTGAAAACCAAAAACCTGGCTCTTTTGCCAAAACCGGCTATCAATGCCACCAAATCGGCTATAAATGCCACACAAAAAAAAACCTAACTCTCATGTCAAAACCGGCTATAAATGACACAAACCGGCTATCAATGCCACAAAAAATTGGCCTTCACGCCGACAAACCAAAACTTGGCTTTCAAAAAAACCCGGCTATCAATGCCACAAATTGGCTATCAATGCCACCAAACTGGCTGTAAATGCCACAAAAATCCGGCTTCCGTGCCAACCCAAATTTTGGCTTTTACGCCATAAAATTTCGGCTTCCATGCCAACCCAAATTTTGGCTTTTACGCCATAAAATTTCGGCTTCCATGCCATCTCAAAATCGGCTTTCACGCCACAACCAAAATCAGGCTCCCATGCCAAAACAATTATTTGACAAAAGATTTTCACAAAAAGACAACCTTTTGATCAAA
The DNA here is from genome assembly GCA_028538565.1 of Umbellularia californica. Classification (NCBI taxonomy): domain Eukaryota; kingdom Viridiplantae; phylum Streptophyta; class Magnoliopsida; order Laurales; family Lauraceae; genus Umbellularia; species Umbellularia californica. The sequence goes on from JAPQWN010000011.1 coordinate 30,108,541, forward strand.
TTTTCAAACAAACACCCCATTTAGCAATTGCTTTCATCACAAAAAGATTTAAGTGAACGTAGGGAAACCAAAAAAAAAAAAAAAAAAAAAAAAGAAAAGTACCAAAAAATACATGTGGTACCAAAGCAAAAAAAAAAAAAAGTGTTCACAAGCACTACAAAAAAATAGTATAAAAAAAAAAATATACATGTGGTACCAAAAAAAAAGAAGAATAGTTTCTGCTATAAAAAAATCAGGAGCTCAGCCAAAAATGGTCTCCAGCCAAAGCTTCAGCTCCTCAAGCAAACTTTTGGCCTCAGCCGTCAGAGTTTCCAAGGCACGCTTCTTCAGGAACTTGCCATGAGATGCTGGCGAATGCCGTAACCCTTCTTTTACAACGGGAAGCTTTTCCCCAGCAGTTTGCCATTGCTCGTTTTCTTGAGTCCTCCTCTCAAGAACTTGACGTGCATCTGCAACTCTGCGAATCAGAGCACTCTCCCTGTCACGAGCCTCTGTTATAGCAGCCCACTTGGCAGCGACTTGCGCCTTCAAATGCTCAAGACGTTTCCTGGCCTCCTCAACTTCCCTTCAAGGACGTTAAGGTCATGCCTCAATCCAATGATGGCTAGCTCTTCCAAGTTCTTCTCCCGAACTAGCTGCTTCTTGCTTTGTGTAGCCTCATTCAGGTCAGACTTAGCCTTATCAGCAGGGTCCAAGAACATCTCCTTGAAGAATTGGTCGTCAGGGAAATCCATGGTCTCAAACCACTTGTCACCCAGTGCAATGATCCTATCAACGATCGCCCTGGCACCTGTGACATCCAGACCAACCTCTTCGGTATCAGTGAGAATCTCCTGTACATGTGGGATCATGCCAAATCCGGCATCCAGGTGTCCAGAAAAGAGAGTCTCGATCCAAGAACTCAAAACCCGAGCCAGCACCTTCTTCGCAAATTGGAGAAACGAACTGGATGAAGATTCACCCTTCTCCGTTGATCGGCTGCTCATGACAGGTCCCATTGGAAGAGTAACAAAAGAACTCTTTCCACTTGGAGCCACTGGAGAAGGAACCTCAGCACAAGGTATCTCCTCTATCGCATCAGGACTGGTTGTAGGAGTCTCTACCTCCGGATCGACCTCTGGCATCCCTTGCTCTGGTTCTGAAGAAAGCGATGGACTCTCTTCTGTTACTTCAAAACCTGCAAATGAAACACAAAAAGGTATGAATATGATCCTGTTAAAAAAAATCATCAGGGTCATTACTACAAAGTACATTCTTCGACGACTGGCGGAACACTCTCTTCCTCCATGAACTCATCGGAAGCATCATCAACATTTGCGTCCATTGATGGTTCAAAGTCATCGGAATCCTGTGGCAAGTCAGCTGACAAGGAAAATGTTAGCAAATCAAGTCGTAGGCAAAAAAAAAGAGAAAGTGAAAGAAGTTAAACCAATTGGAGATTCTGGAATCATTCCAGAGTCCCTCGGTTCTTCTTCAGATGCCATAACCGGCTCCATCACAGCCTCATCGGTCGGAACCTCAGGCATTGCCAAGTCTTCATCCTCTGCTAAAAAAAAAAAAGAGGCAGCAGCAGGGTGAGAAAACAAATCAGAACATGGAAAGCCCCATGAAAGAAGCAGAAAAAGAAAAAGGAAGAATCATACCTTCTCCCAGGCCTGCTGAACGGCCACATTAGAAGATCTGGCGGATCGACGAGGTACGCTTGTAGCAGGCTCTTTACTCTTGTTCGTTCTGGAGGAACCACCTGCAAAGGTTAGAAAAGAAAAAAAAGATCATCATCAAAATGACAGGATTTCGCTAAAAGAGAATCTGGCGAAATTTTGGCATGGTTCCGGGGCAATTCCGAAGAAAAGGGAAATACCCCGAAAGAAATAGAAAGTTTGAAGATGGGCTCAACATCGCCGCGAGCTCCGAAACTCCAAACTTTCGAAACCTCAAAATCTCCGCAAAATCAAGAAGGGCTCAACATCGCTGCGAGCTCCAAATTCCCAAATTTGCAAAGATTTTCAGGTATGCTATCATGCTCTCAAATTCAATCTACAAAAAGTACATGCATGAACATCTAGATTTGCATAAAAACGCATTATCACGATGAGCAAAAAAAAAAAAAAAAGAGAAAAAAGGAAAACGTGCAAAAAGAAAAAGAGAAAAAAAAAGAAGCACGAGAAAAAAAAAACAAAAAAAAAAAACAGAAATCACGTGGAAAAAGAAAAAAAAAGAGAAGAAGAATAGAAAGAAAAAAAAAAGAGAGAAACTTTTTTTTTACCATCCTATTCTCTACATGTAGTTTTCTTGAAAGAAAAAGAGAGAAAACTTACTTGAAGCTATTGATGGAGAAGAAGAAGGAAAAAGCTTGAAGATCCTTAAAGAAGAAGAACTCTTAGTCTTGGAGCTCTCTTGAGATTGTTGCAAAAGAAAGCAATAAGGGCAAGAGATCTAGCCTCCTCCTTGCTTTTATAGAAGAGAGCAAATCAAAGAAGGAAACAAAAAAAGAAAGGTAAGTGCTACTAATTAGTAACCTTACCAAAAGAGAAGGAATTAGAAAGATTCTTTCCCAAAAAGAAAGATGACTTTGAGAGATTTTCTCCCAAAATCAATCAATGAGAGATTCTCTCCAACAAAATAGGAGATTGGAGATTCTTTCCCACAAAGAAAGATACCTTGAGATATTCTCTCCCAAATTAAGGGAATATGAGAGATTCTCTCCCATAAAGATATTTTTAGATATTCTCTATCCAAGTGAGATATCTTTAGATATTCTTTACAAATATGACACCATATGAGATCTAGGCCATCTCCAAAGCCTAAGGTCCCATGGGTTAGCCCATATGAGCCAGGTTTGACCACCTAGGCACTAAAAAAAAAAATGGGCTTTTAGTCAGAAAAAAATCCCTCTTACCAAGAGCATACAAAAATGGTTCCATGCCTCTTTTGAGTTGATTGAACCATACAAAAAAATTCCAAGCCCCATGAGCTTCCAAAAATCAAACCATCCAGCCTCATATACCAAATTGAGCCAAAATCTTGAAATTGACATTCCACAAAAATCCAAACTACTCCAATGGACCCACACAGTCCCAAAGAGTGACCAAAAACCAAATCCTGGTCCCCTAACTTGCCACATACAGCTTGTTAGGCCACAAGACCAAAACCAAAAACCAAATTATGATCCCCCAACTTGCCACATACAGCTTGTTGGGTCACAAGGTCAAAACCAAAACCCGACCCCCTAACCTGCCACATACAGCTTGTTAGGTCACAAGGTCAAAAACAAAAACCCAAATCCACATCCCTGATGTCATCTTCAAAACTTTGCCTCGAGATGGTGTGTGATTCCTTTCATTACCATAAAATTCCCCTGGAAGCTCAAAGGCTACTCTACCAAAGGAAAGATTGCTCAAAGACTCTTGGTCAAGACTCAAGCTCTCCTTCAAAAAATCTCTTCGAGGCACATCGACTACAAAAGTCAAGCAACTCGTCGCTGTACCTCAAGGGGACATTTGGTGACACCAAAAATGTCACTTTACCTCTTCAACATCAAGAAAGCTGCATGAAGTCGCAACCTGCCATAAATAGGCAATGCAATTTCTCCAAAAAATCAAATCTTGTCAGAATCAAACAAAAACTGCAAGATCCTTCAAGATAGCCAATAGAAGAGTACACATGAAGTTTCCGGCCATTTCAGAATCATTTGGCCTAACTTCGCTTCTCCGACAGCTAAATTGGTGCTCCCGGCGGCGACATCATCGAAGACGTCAAAACTTCGATCAGAGCCTACGGATGACTCCAGCATGACTTAAAAGGGTTCCATGCCAAATTTCAAGTCAAACCGACAACGTTTGACCCTCCATCAATGCTCGAGCAGCAAAATCAAGCCTCCCGGCGGCGGGAACCACCGAAGCCTTCGCTCATCAAACCAAGTGCATGAGTGGCTTCAACATGCTTCCAAAAGGCTGCACGTCAAATTTCAGGTCATTCCGACAACGTTTGACCAGGTTTCGATGCTCCGAGAGAAAATCAAGCCTACCGGCGGTGGAGCAACCCGGGACCATGACATCCAAAACGGAGCCCATGGAATGTCTCAAAATGACTCCAATAGGCTCCCCGTCAAATTTCAGGTCAATCGAACATCGTTTGGCCACATATCAAAGCTCAGCATTTTCCCCGCAGCAAAATCAAGTGAAGCATCGACGGGACCCCAAACGGCTTCAAAACTCAAACAAAAGCCTATGGTTGGTCTTATTTATTGCTCAGGAGGCTCCACCTCAAATTTCAGGTCATTCCGACATCGTTTGACCAAGTTTCAGCTTCTGGCGGAAAATCAGCAGCTCTATGCGACAAAGTCTTCGGCTTTCCCGGAAAATTGGAAACTTTGCACTCTAAAAATGCAAGGATTCTCATCAGGTTTTCTACAGGGAAATCAAGCTAATAAATGAGAGGAAATTTCAGGAAAAATACAGAAGAAAACGGCGACGAAAAAGACCGCAAAACGGACCAAAAAGGGGAGAAAAACCCCCAGGGTCGCAGCCCGCGACCCTGGCCCAGGGCCGCCGCCCGCGACCCTGGTCCAGGGTCGCCGGCCCATGGTCGCCGGCCCAGGGTCGCCGGCCCATGGTCGCCGGCGACCATGGAAGTCCGGGTCACCGGATTTTTTGCCGGTGACCCGTTTTTCCGTCCCTTTTTGCGTTTCGCGCACTTTGGCCCCTGTGGTTTCCTGAAAATGTGATTTTTAGTGCTTGAAATTCACTCATATCCGACGACATCTCAGATCCGCCGTCAAAAGCATAAAATCATCAGTGATCGCTCCAAGATCGCCGACTGGTTGACCTAAAAAGTGCTTTCTGTCCGACTGATCGAGAAATCGACAAGACAGATGTCACCGGCCCGCTGCTAGCTATCAATGTCTGAAATTATGCGGTCATCCGATGTCGATCAGCATGAAGATTCATCGATGATCATCGCCAGAAGAATTCCAAAAGACGCGGCGCGGCCCGCGACTCTTCGACTGCTCGGTGACCAATTAATGCAGTTAATTGACTAGCTTTATTACAGTCATTAATTCATTTCTTTGGACGGCCCAATCAGAAGCAAGCATCCAGGAGTTACAAATCAATTAAGTCATGGCATTCAAGCCATGAAACTCCTCCCATTATGGTAATTAAGGTGATTAAAAGCCCTTAATCTCCATCGGCCAATCAGATTCAAGGAAAAAGGAGTTACAAAATCAAGAAATAAATCTTGTAACTCCTCCCATTAAAGCCATTAAAGCCCATAAAAGCTCTCCTAAATGGCTACCAAAAGCCTATAAATAGGAGAGCATTCCATTGAAATGGGGATCAGAAAAAAAAGAGATCAGAGGTCGGAAAAAGAATCCAGAGATCGGAAAAAGACGAACAGAAAATCGAAGATTGAAAGGTGCAGAGAATCCCGAATTCCAGACAGACAGAGTCTAGAGAAAGAGAGAAAATTCTGCAGAAATTCTACATCAAGCACCACTACAAGGTGACAAAAAGTCCCTTGGGGGGTACTCCCCCCCAAGGTCCTTGCCTTCTCCCGCTGCCTCCAATGGTTTAGACGTGGCTTTTCAGCCCATCTACTTAGCTTTTTATTGGACATATGACCTCCTCTTGGTCTTTGTCCTTTAAAAATCTGAGGTTATGCCAAGCCAAGCGAATCAAGAGCATCCTCTGTTCTCATCTGCATGGATGATGGCGAAGCCCACACATGGCTTGCGACCGTCAATCTGAACGAGTCCCCCACAATCTCCTGAAAAGTTAGATCCTCCTTTTCTTGCTTTTCATTGTAGTTTGTATTTTTCTAAAAGAGACAAAAATCACAACTCTTGTCTTTCATTATTGATGAGAATTGTAAATCGGCTATAAACGCCAAAATCGGCTATAAATGCCAAACAAAATCGCCTTTCACGGCAAACCAAGAAAATGTCTCTTTTCTTAAATATTTGTGCAATTGAAAACTTGAAAGAAGTTGATTTCCTTTTTACTTGAGAAGGTTGATCTCCGGATTACCACTTGCAATTCCAAGTAAAATAGAAAATCTGGCACACCCACACAAAGAAATGTTGATGCACGCTTCAGCCCCCCGGGCGCGAAAGGGCCGGACCCGACGGACTCCCACGTCCGCCGACCCCGGTAGCACCCTCGGCAGGAGCGCGTTCCATCATATACTTAAATATCTTCACAACCAGTGATGAGACTGGGCATCTCATTTGATAAGGTTGGAGCACTTTAATCACTATGAGATAGTGTGATTTATCTCGATCATCAGAATGTAAGATTCTGGATCATGGTGCTGGTACATTGGATGTATTGAAGGACCATGAGAAGCACCTTATGGAATTCCGTCTCAATAATAAGGTATGCTTTGATAATTCCCTAGCAATAGGCTCTCAATCGTGAGACATTGATGAACTCAACTTTCTATCTGTTCATTTGCTTTGAGTCACCAATGAGTGAGGCCAACTATAGGTCAACACCTCGGTGTCTTAGGTATGTGGTAGTAGGACTGTGGGAACATTGAATGATCAAGATGGAATCTATCTCTATTATCCCCTTGTGTCAATTAATGGATTTGTCATTAGTAAGTGCGCACCCATCTAGATTAAGAGTTAATTGGATGGTACCGATGATCACAGTGATTAATTGGGGCTCAAGGATAATAAGATGTGGAACTAAGATTGGAAGAGTTAGATTTATTCCAATTGATCAATGGATATTGATAGAGGGGCCTACTTGTGGTAATTGGGAAGTTTAGGGTCTTCATTGTAATTTGTTCCTAAGACTGGAGTGCAATTGCATTTATATAATGGTGTTATTTGCAATTAACTGTGGGCCTGGATTGCACATAAGATGTGGGGTCGCGTGTCCCAGTTGGAGCCAGCTTTCTATGGAATCCCTAGTGGTCCCCACGCTAGCCCAAGTTATTAGAAAGATACTAATCCTACTTGAACTCTAAAAGGAAGGAATTAGAAAGTTACTATTTCTATTTGGAGTAGGACTTCTAATAGTGATATTAGTATATTTACTGATTGTTGTGGAAGTGAAACTTTTATTTCAATTAGGAAAAGAGGAGGCTTGTAAGTTTATAAACGGGGATTTAACCCTATTGGACATCCATCTAATTTGGAGTTAAAAACGTGCAGCCCTTGTGTGCAATTGTTGCACTTCTCTCTCCTCTCTTCCTCTTCTAGTTCCTTGGAGTTTCGAGTTGGGTTTTCTCTTGGAGATTCCACCAATCTTCTTGAGAAAGGAGATCTGATTCGGGTCATAGCGTGGAAGGTTAAGAGGTGTTGGAGATTCCTATTTGATAAGTGAAAGAGTTCCATCATCAAAGAACGACGCAACTTCTCCATTAGAGCACAATGAGCTCCAAAGGTATAATTTACTTCGTTGCATGTTGTAGATTTTATGGATGTTTGTTGGTTGTTGTTCTATCTTCTTGATAGGTTTATTTACTGATCATGATAGCTGAGATTGAGGACATGGATCCTTGATTGGGCTTTTGGACTTATGGGTACTTGATCCCTGAGTCAAGTGGGTCAAAAGTTTTGAAAATCTGTCCACGAGGCCCACCTACTTCCAACAAATATGAGCAATGACAAATTCTCTGGGAAGAACTTCCTCGTGCTGCAGATGGGTCGTGGCGTTCTGCTGCATTTTATGGAAATGTTTTGAAGAAGCGTGACCTGAAAGCTTTGGAGGTTAAGGCTAAGAGTCTGCTTGTTGAATCTTTGGTTGAAGACCATGCTAGACTGAGCTCTTGATTTTTGTAACAAACTCTTTTTTTCTTTTCTTTAGTACCGCTGTGTAAAAACATTTTGGTAACTCTATATACCTTTCACTTAAATTCTTTTTCATGAAAATAAGAAAAAGTTAGATGAGAATGTTTGTTTTGGCGTGAAAGCCAGGTTTTGTGGCAAAAAGTCGATTTTTTTTATGGCTTGAAAGCCAAATTTTGAAATGACATAAAAGTTGAATTTTGAAATGACATAAAAGATGAATTTTGAGATGGCATGAAAGTCAAAATTTCGTGGTGGCATGAAAGCCGAATTTGGATTTATGGCGTGAAAGCCAAAATTTTGTGGTGCCCTGAAAGACAAATTTGGATTTATAGCATGAGAGCCAAAATTTTGTTGTGGCATGGAAGCTAAAATTTGGATTTATGGCATGAGAGCCAAAATTTTGTTGTGACATAGAAGCCAAAATTTTATTTTGTAATCAAAGTTTTGTTTTGTTGGCATGAAAGCCCATTTTTGCGGCATGGGAGCCGAATTTTTTATTTTTTGGCATGGGAGCAGAAATTTATTTTTACCATGGGAGCCATACTTTTTGAAAACCAAGTTTTGTTTTGTTGGCATGGAAGCCATTTTTTTATTTTTTTTTTTGGTGTGAAAGCCGGTTTTTGGCATTCATAGTCGATTTTGGCGTTGATAGCCAGATTTTTTTATTTTTTTTTGGCATTAATAACCCGTTTTGGCGTTGATAGCTGATTTTTATTTTCAAAATGCAGATATCGACCAAAAGTCGCCTCCCTGCTGAATAGTCTTGCAAGTATCGATGGAATGTCGCCTCCTTGCTCATTCGGCTGCAAGTATTGATTGAATGTCGCCTTCTCGCGGATTGGGGTGCACGTATCAACTAAACGTCGTTACCTTGCTTTTGTACGGAATGACTATGTTGGATAACAGGTAGTGACGTAGCTTTTGTACGGCAAACATCACTACAATGCATTCTTTTTTGACTGGGAAGTGGCGATGCTCTGCACCTACCAACATGCGGCTAAGGTAATATAGAGTAGCTTCTTTCCCTTCGTAGGTTTCTTATGTGAGTAGAGCGCCCAAAGAATAATCGAGAGCTCTTGTGTACAAGATGATTGGTTTTCCAGTTGTGGGTGCAGCCAACACTGGAGGTTTGGTCAGGTATGTTTTAATTTCCTGAAATAAAACTTCACATTTAGCATCCCAAACAAAATCCACACCATTCTTCATTAGGCAAGAGAATGGGCGGCACTTCCCTAATAGATTGGAGATGAACTGTCGGATGTGTGCCAACCTTCCTTGAAGCCCTTTTAGTTCTCTTAGGGTCCTTGGAGATGGCATTTCTAGGATAGCCTTGACTTCGGTGGGGTCAAGTTCTATTCTGGCTTTCCGAACTATGAATCCGAGAAACTTACCCGATGAGACACCGAAGAAGCACTTTAGTGGATTCATTCGCTGTTTGTGTTTACGAAGTTGGAGGAAAACTTCTCGAAGATCTTTGAGATGGTCTTCTTTTCTCTGTTTTTGACAGCGAGGTCGTCAACATAACATTCTATCATCTTGTGCTGCATATTTTAGAATATTTTCATCATAGCCTTCTGATATGTTGCACCTGCATTTTTTAGACCGAATGGCATAACAGTGTAGCAATACACGCCAAATGGAGTCCAAAATGATGTATGTCTTTCATCTTCAGGATGCATCTTTATTTGATTGTAACAAGAGAATTCATCCATGAACCTCATTCGCTCAAACCCACAGGTGTTGTCAATCATCACCACTAGTATGGGGAACGGGAATTCATCTTTATGGCGTGCATTATTCAGGTCCCTGTAGTCGATATAGACCCTTATCTGCCCATTTTTCTTTGTCACGGGGACGACGTCGGCCAACCATTCAAGATGCTGTTCCTCACGGATGAAGCTAACTTTTTTGAGTTTCTGAACTTCTTGTTCAATTTAAAAGTGCAGGCTAGGGCCAATGACTAAGTCCTAGAGGGGGGTGAATAGGACTAAGGGTATTCATTTGCCAATTTTAATTTTCTAAGTCCAATTTTAATCCAACCAGAACAAAGAACAAAACAAACACAAATAAGAGTATAACTTATGTGGAAAATGTGCTCAACAAGTGAGCGCTTAAACGGTAAAGATGTGATAGAATTAGTTTTAAGATGACAAGAACAAGTGTGTGTCAATTGAACTTAGTGATGAAATATCATACCTGTCAATTTCCACAACATATAGAGATGTAAATCATGCAATAGAGAAATAGACACAGGGGATTTATAATGGTTCGTTCACATAGACCTACATCCACTCTCAAGGGTCACACAGTCCCTTGGTTTCGCTAAGCGAAATCAAACTACACAAGTTCTGATTATACCTCAATTTTGAAAGTCCGGGATCCTAACCCTAGAGGGGGGGTGAATAGGGTGAGCTACAACTTAATGACCAATTATACCAATTTTAAACTTCTTTAAAACAATTAGCCACTTGTGATGATTAACAAATAAAATGCGGAAGCTAAACAACAACAATCACCACAAAAGCATTCACCATAACACAATCATTTATAGTGGTTCGGCCTCAATGCCTACATCCACTACCGGCTTGTGATCTCACACCCCACCAGATTTCCACTATTTATGCTTTTCAAATGGCTAAGCAATAACCACTACATTATGCTTTCCAAGGATAAGCAATAACCTTACAATGTTGTTTTTCAAGGCTTAACAACAACCTATACAAGATGCTTTTCTAGGCTAAGCAATAACCTTTACACAATGCTTTTCTTAGGCTAAGCAATAACCTTTACAATCAAATGATTTCTCTCAAGAAAGTATTTTCACAAAACACTCTAAGAGATTTCAATTAAAGCTCAATTTAATTGCCTCTAGATTAGGCGAATATGAAAGTGTAAAGCAAACTCACACAAACACTATAAAATGCAAAGATGTATGCTTATGAAGTGAGTGTGTGGAAACTTCAATCAATATTTAAAATAAAGCTTAATCAATTTATGCTTGAAGCAATTAAAAGTTTAATACACATAAAAAGATTTGATTGAAGTAATATGCAAATCACATGTGCCAAATACAAACTTGTAGAAGACATGAAATCAAAAGCTCACAAGTTGTATGAAATTAATTATGTCTAAACATGTGATGCATATTCAATGTTGTTTTCAAAAACAAACTAATTTAACTAAAGTTTAAATGAATGAAAACAACAAAGATGATTCAAACAAGTTAATGAAACATGTTTATAAAACAAATCAAAGGTTTTGACAAAACACGTTTTATAAAATATTAAAACAAACTTGTTTAGAAATCAAGGTGAAGAATCCAATGACTTAAATCAAAGATTAAAGAAGTAGAGGATTCAACACATCGTAGTTTATATGCTAAAATCATTTACCAAGGATTAAACAAAGCATAAAACAATGATTATAAAAAGGCAAAGCTTACTTGGTGGTTTAACTTCATTAATCCAAGCTTTAGCTTTCCTTAATGACCCTTAGCCTTCCTTTGCTTGATCCCCTTTCTTTTCCCTCAAAATACCTCAAGAAGGGCTTCAAAGATCATCACTTGGGGCTAAGGAATGAGCTTCTTTTTATAGAAAAAGTTGTTCAACGGCTACCTGTCGGTTAACCGACCCCTCAACGGTCATAGGCCAACGGTCATATTTTCGAAAATTTGCTGATCATAAAGCATGGTTCGGTTAGCCAACATGTTCGGTTAACCGAGGCCTGACCGACACCCTAACCGACAATGTAAACTTGGTCAGAAAACTCCTCTCTGGTTTTCTAACCGAGAGAACTTCGGTCAGGTTCAGAAGCAAGATCGGTTAAACGAGCCCTGACCGACATGCTGACCAACAGAAAAATGATTGTAAAATTCTAACTTTCTGTTTTCCGGACAGCATGCTTTCGGATTGTCAGTTAACCGACACCTAACCGACAAGCTGACCGACGTGTGAATTATATGAAAATGCAGCTCTCTGGTTTTCTGACCGACATGGTGTTCGGTTAGTTCATTTTCTATGGTCGGTTAGCCGACACCTAGCTTGTCGGTTGATCGACAGTCTAAGACAAAAATCCCAACTTTTGCATTTTTCAAAGTAACTTTCTTCTGGGATCTTTGGGCCATTAAACCAAGCATGGAAACATGATTTAAACCAATCCAAGTGCTTTAAAATCATGAAACTTAAAAAGCCTACATAGATTTGAAAGTTTAAAACAAATGGCCAGTTTGATCTATAAAATCCTTTTTAAAACTAAAAATGCATCCAATGCTTAAAACCAAAACATGCATAAATCATAAGGTGTACAAGATTTAAAACAATGTATGTATAAATCAAGATTTCAAGCTTTTCTAAACAATGCATGTGTGTGAAATTAAATGATGAATAAAATGAATAGTGCATTCATCAAATTACAATACACAAAATCTCTAACAAATTTTGTTACCGAGGTTCAATCACACAGATGTACTCCTCCTCACATAATTGTAGAGTGATTTAGTAACATAGATCTTAACCACTACCACATTATACACATATTGTAGAAGTTTGAAGAAGGGTGAACACTTGTCTTTGATGAAGATTGAAAGTGTTCTAAGGAGCTCTAACCGTAGTCTAAGCTTTCACCTCTTGATGACCTTTTGGTGTTGGGAAGGATGCTTTCAACGTGTTGCACAACCAAGGTTCAGAGGTTTGGTCTTCTAGGATTACAAAGATAAGGCTTTCATTGAATAAGGGATCTTAGAAGAAGCTCTTCCTTAAAATACACTCATCTTGGAGCTAATGAAGCTCTTGGATTTTCCTAAATCTAACATAAGAATGTTTGGAAGAAGATTTTAGAGCCTACATTTGATGGGAAGAAAGTATCAAGCAAAGCTCATCTCAAAAAGTCACCTTTTGTAAAACAAAACGAGCTTCAGTTTTATAGACAAAAAATCCAGCGACTAGATTTGGCGGTTAGCCTCTTAACACGACGGCTAGACCCTTTTCAATTTCCCTGAGACAACGGATATATTTTCTAATTCGGTCCGCTCACGGTTAGCTGTCGGTGGCCTTGGCGGCTAGCCGTGAGGTGACCAAGTGAAGGTCAGAAACAAAGAGCTCTCGGGAAAACTAACGGTGAGTTTCGGTTGCTTGTAGTTAGCCGCTATGGCACTCGACGGTTAGCCGTGATGTGACTGCTGAGGTAACCGAACTCCTTGTCAGGTAATAATATTGCTCTCTGGAAAGGTAACTGTAGAATTTCGGTTACTTGTTGTTTGCCGCTATGGCTCTCGGCGGTTGGTCGTGATGTGACCGCTGAGGTAACCGAACTCCATGTCAGGAGATAATATTGCTCTCTGGAAAAGTAACCATAGAATTTCGGTTACCTGGCGGTTAGCCGCTTTTTGCAAAGGGGCTAGCCGCCAAGTGACAAAAAGGTCACCGAACCCTCTTTTCTTGCAAGATTGTTTTATCTAAGTAAGAGATTGAAAATAGGTTTTAAAACAGAACTTTTTCCAATGGTTCTAAGGTCTGGTCTAGGTCTAAAATACCTGATAAGGTTGGCAAACACATGTGGAGTCTTTCTTTGACGAATCCGGTCCATCCAAAAGCTTGATAAACCCTTTGAATTTGATCTTCCTTGAGGCACTTTGAGAAACAAGATCTTCTTGGACATATTGGCAAGATATTGACAACACAAACACAGTGCTCACGAAAATGTGGCACTAACAATCTCCCTTTTTGTCAATTTCATGACAAAACCAATTATAACAATCTAGACAAGAAGATTTACAATACAACTCAACATACACCCACTTACAAGTACCAGACTTTTCAAACATAAAAACAAATTCAAGAACAAAAGAAATCAAGACTTGAGTGGCGAACTCTTCATTTGTGTTTTGAGAAGATTTACCTGTAAAAGCACAACACTAACAAACATAAAACATTATGGGAAACTCCCTTGTTAGTATAATCAAAGAAAAATCAAAATTTGGGAGATTTCTCCCCCTGAGTTGTATAAGAAATTCTCAATCTTAATTTGTGCCTGTAACAACCAATTTAATTTGGAGGGACTGAATGAGATCGGCTCTCCCCTTGAATTATTTCCCCCCTAAATCAGTACATTAGTACAGCAATTCTCTCCCCCTTTTTGTCAGAAATTGACAAGGAGATGAAATAGCAGCTGAGAGAGAAAACATATAGCAAGACTAATCAGTTAGTCTAAGCAAAACATAGAAACCAAACCAGAGAGGGAAAAGCAGTTAGTCCATCCATTTAACCAGATGAACATACATCATCAAAAAAATCCATCCAAAAGTATGAGTTAGTAAAATAAACATATCAAAGGAGTTAGCCATAAGCCCAAAACACCACCAAAATGAGAATAACCAATAAAACACATGTGGCTAAACATCCTCAAAAGAACTAATAAGATGGAGGGGATGGAGATGGAGGCATGTTAGAAAGATCATTGTTACGACAAGCCTTGGACAGTCCACTGAGATATTTGAGAGTTTTCTTGAGAAGCTTTTCGATTTTGGACTGATGGTGCTCGAAGGCATCCAACCGTTCGACAACACTCTTAGGAACAACTGAAGGAGGAGCCTGACTATGTGAAGAGGAAGGAGCGGGCTCTGGAGGATCCTACTGTTGTGGAGTTAGAGGGACTTGGTGCTACGGTACTGGAACCTCTGCATGAGGGGGTACGTGCCCTGCTTCTTCATTAGGATAAGGGTTCATTTGAATAGGGTTTGCATTGCTAAAAGGTGCATGGGAAATAGGGGTCTCATTAGGGCGTAGAACACCAAGAGAACGAGCTAATTGGGACACAAGGAAGCCAAAGGGGACTGCTGTCTTAGTGGTATTGGACAGATGAAAACGAACAATTGTCCTACAGATTAGAGAAGGGAGGCGCATCGGTACACCGGTAATCACTTTGGAAAGGACATTTACCATATAAGTAGTTAATTCGGTCCTACTCCCTTTACGAGGATAAACATTAAAGGTAAAGAGGTGGTACAATAATCTGTATTTTGGAATCAAGGCTCCTAAGGGAAGGAAGTTTTTCCGATTCCATGGAGCAGGATGACCACATAGAACTAGAGTAGCTTGAGCCTTTTCAGCTTCAGTAAGGGTGTCAACAACCATGGATAAGCCATTTGGGTTCAAGGGAATGTTTATGATTGACGAAATTCGATCTGGGTCAATGGTAACTTCTCTATTTCGAAAGGCAACAGTGAAGGAGCAGGAGTCAACTTAGGACACTGCATTAGTGATTGATGCATACATGTCATAAACAAGAGAAGGATAGGCTTTGTCTCCCCAATCTAAGATGTTGTCCCATCCAATCTGAGCAAGGATGACTCATAGCGATTCACAACACTGCGCATAGTGCGTCGTTCAACCATAACTGATCTGGATTTCAATGCAACCAACATTTTGGCATTGGTTTTGAGAACAACAGGGCCTGGCTAAGGTGGAGGAGGAGGTGGAGAAGTCGAAGGAGAAAGCCCAGGTGAGGTGTACTGAGAGGGTGGAGGAGAGGGAGACGACCTATCTCTATGAGAAGAAGAGCCGGGAGTAGATCGTCCTCGTTTAGAGGGGCAATTCACAGCTGACTTCATTCTAGGAGGCATTTCTATGAGCAATTAGAGTGCACAAGGAAAGGCAAGGAGAAAACAAAACACAAGTGGGAAAAGAAAAACACAATCCAGTAGATACAATGGTGAGAGAAAGACAAGATATCCAGCAACAGGTAAGGAAAAATGAAATGGAAGAGAGAATATGGATTGAGGTTGGAAAGCCCTAAGAAGAGAAGAATGGAAAACACACAAATGAGAATAGAAAACACATTGTCAATAAAAAGAGAAATCGAGATTAACGAACTGAAAGAAATTGAAAAAGGAGTGAGAATACCTTGTGAAATGAGAGGAGATGAAAACCAAACAGCTAGCCAAAAGAAGGATGAAGAGCCGATGAAAAGAGAGAAAAAAAAGGGTTCTGCGCTGATTTAAGTCGCAGTTCCAAGATGTCGGTTAGCCGCCAAGGGGTCCACGGCTAGCCACTTTTTTAAAAAAAAAACAAAAAAGAAAAAAAAAACACTGAACTCAGAAACAATTTAAAAGATCCTAAAACACACAAAACAAACCAATATGGAGAGATTATCTAATAGTACAAACACCAAGGGATTTTCTCATGTTTTCAAATTTTGAAACATCCAAAGGTTTTGTCAAAATGTCTACTAGTTGTTTCTTTGTAGGAATATGCTCTAATATTATGACTTCCTCTTCAACCAATTCTCTAATGAAATGATGTCTGATATCTATATGCTTAGTTCTAGAGTGTTGGACAGGGTTTTTAGAGATATTGATAGCACTAGTGTTATCACAGTACAAGTTCATGCTACTTTGTTCAATACCATTGTCTTGGAGCATTTGCTTCATCCATAGCATTTGAGTACAACCACTTCCGACTGCTATATATTCTGCCTTAGTTGTAGATAAGGAAATGGATGATTGTTTCCTGCTGTGCCAAGCAACTAGACAGTTTCCTAGGTAGAAGCACCCACCGCTAGTAGATTTTCTATCATCCACATTTCCAGCCCAATCGACATCTGAGTATCCAGCAATGCAAATAGGTGAATCATATGGATACCATAAGCCATATCCTGAAGTCCCTGACACATATCTACTGATTTTCTTAACAGCTTTCAAATGAGTTTCTTTGGGATCAGATTGATATCTGGCACAAGCTCCTACACTAAATGTAATATCAAGTTTGCTAGCTGTAAGATATAATAGGCTGCCTATCATGCTTCTATACATACTAGGATCAAAACTCTTTCCACTTGATTCCTTAGATAATTTGAGTGTTGTACTCATGGGTGTGTTCATGTGTTTGCTTTGTATTCTTTGCTTTGGTGGTGATTACCAAAGGCTTTGAAGATTTGAGAGAGACAAAGAAAGGAGAATGACTGCTCTTTTCGGATTTGCTGGAAGGTTCGTTTTCTTCCGATGATTGTTGAGGAGCCTTGCCCTTATCTTTCTGGAGATTTTCGGCAAAGGTTGTTGTTTCTTCCTCCTTTTCTTATTTTACATCTTTATACATTTGAGCATCTGAAAAATGGACGTCTTTGGCTTTGAAGGGCTTTTTGTCTGCAAACGCTCGATGTATCAAGCCGTCATTGCCAATGAACTTGATACATTGATGTAAAGTTGACGGGATGACACCATTCTCGCGTATCCAAGGGTGTCCAAAAAGGATGTTGTAGTATGAAGGGGTTCTTATTGCATACACAGTGACTTCAGAGACAAGATCACCGATTTGCAACTTGAACTTGATTTTGCCGATAGGCCTTTGAGCGCTCCCGTCATATCCAAAGATGGATACAGATTTGTGACTCAGCTTGCTAGGTGGAATGCCCAACTCTTCGAGTGCCGAAGTAGATATGAGGTTGAGTGCAGAACCTGGGTCGATCTGGACTCTGTGTATTGGCATCTCTTTGACGTACCCTGTGAAGTACAAGGGTCAGTTGTGCTTTGTCTCGCCTAGCAGGAGGTCATCCTTATCGAAGGCGATGGTTGCACTTGCTGCTTATTGAACTGAGAGGTATTCAATGCTTGATCCCTCAATTTTCTTCTTTTCTCCCTTTGATGAAGTACTTGATTTTTTGACCCTATAGTCCATTTCAATTTGTAGGACTTGTGGGGCATGTTTGTCGACATCCACATTCAGCCTTTGTAGTTTTGAAATGTGACTATCACAAGTTTGTGGAGACATTCGTAATAAGTCAAGGATGTGCAGTCGTGCAGATATGTGTTTGAAGTGTTCAATCAAATCATACTTGAAAGCCTCCTTCAGGCCTGCATTTTCATTATTGTTGCCACTTAAAGCGTTTACAACTTGCTTTCCCAAAGGATTTAAATAAGAAGAAGAAGGTTGGTTGTAATTTTTGTGTTAATCCTGACCAGAGCGGGTACCTCTACCAACTTCAAGAGCTTCTAGAGAAGGGTCTTCTTTTGGATGATCACTCTCGGAATCAAAGGGTTGATTCTTGTCATTTGCCGAAGACGTCTTTGTAGCAGTATTACCGACTTCAGCGATCGCGTTGCACGGAGCATTTTCTGGGAATAAGTGTTAGAGTGTTTATTTTGTTGTAATTTGATAGGATGCATTCATCTTCATAAGCTTGTCCTCTCATTCATTCATGTTCTTCTTTCTAGGATCATCATGCATATTTCTCTTTCATGGTTTTTGTTTTTACAAAGTTATACATGGTTTTTCAAAATATTCTTAAGTTCTCAAAGCTTTCAGTTCAGTCTTGGTATACTTCTTTTTAAAAAGCTTTGAATTTGTTCAGCTCTTTAAAATCCTTCAGATCTTCAGAAATTTCTGTATGTTTGGCCTGTCGGTCACCTGTCGGTCAAGTGTTGGCTAACCGACAGTGAACCGAGTTTAACCGAGACAGTGTCGGTTAGAATTCCAGAGAGCTTCATTTTCAAACATTTGCTAATACTCTTTGGTCGGTCAAGGTGTCGGTTAGGCCTCGGTTAACCGACATTATAAAAAGAGCTAACCGATGGGCTGTCGGTCAGAAATCCAGAGAGCTGTTTTCTGAACTGATTTGATCTGTCGGTTAATGTGTCGATCAGCCCTCGGTTCACCGAACAAGTTCGGTCAACCGACCATGCTTTATGGTCAGCAAAAATTTGAAAATATGACCGTTGGCAAGTGACCGTTGGGGGTGTCGGTTAACCGACCCCTGTATGTCGGCTAACCGATGCCTAGCCGTTAGAGCAACTTTTTCTATAAAAAGTGGTTTTCTCTTTGGAAAAGCTACTGAACTTTGGGGGATTTTCAAGAGCTAGGAAGAGC
This sequence comes from Umbellularia californica, assembly GCA_028538565.1. Lineage (NCBI taxonomy): Eukaryota > Viridiplantae > Streptophyta > Magnoliopsida > Laurales > Lauraceae > Umbellularia > Umbellularia californica. The sequence goes on from JAPQWN010000011.1 coordinate 30,127,195, forward strand.
AACTTTTCAAGCACCTTTGTGAAGGGATTATGAAGTCATCTCATTAGAGTCAACCTCTGATCTTCAAAATGGGTGTGCTTCTCTTCTCTTTAAATTTTAAAAACATGCTCTTTTCTTAAACCTTTGTGTTTCTATTTAAGGCATGATCATAGAGTTGCTTGTATCCTTGTGTAGTTGATCTTCATAACATGTTTCATCTTTTAAAGTTTATTTGATTTATGAAATCAACTTATGTTTTCTTTTCACATGAGTTTTTCAAAACCTAGTTTTCAAAATCAACTTGTTTGTCTTGTGATTACATCTTTCAAAATACAAGTTGGATCTTTATGAAAACCATGTGTAAATCATTCTACTCTTTGTCTCACATATGATTAGCATCTTTGAATCATCTTGAATTTCCTTTTCTAAAAGAGTTTGAATGTTTTTCTAGAACTTGCATCTACTACACTCTTTGTCATTCATTTGCATGCATCTAGAAGTTTAGTTTTTCATTTTCATATCAGCCTATTTAGAGGCAAATCTTAGTGCTTGATTAGTTCTCTTATCCATGCATGTTGAGGCATAATTCATAAGAGAAAAATCTAAGTTGTAAAGGTTAGTGCTTAGCCTTGAAAAGCATTAGTTGTTGTTGTAAAGGTTTATGCTTAGCCTTGAAAAGCATAGTGATGTATGCATAAGGTTTGAGGTGATCCTAAACCTTAAATTGATTAGTGAAAATCCGGTAGGGTTACCGGGAGTGGATGTAGGCAATTTGGCCGAACCACTATAATTGATTGTGTTATGGTGGTTGATCTTTTACTTTTATTTCATGAATGGTATACTTATGCTTAAGTGGTCATTGAATAGAGAATGTGGTTATATGAATGCTTAGGATTGAATATCTAGGAGTCCTCTCTCTTCATCAAAGTATAATGTATTTAAAAGTGAAAGAAATTTAAAAGTTGTATAAGTTCTTAGGAGTAATCCTATTCACCCACCCTCTAGGATTCGATCTTAGACTTTCAATTGGTGTTAGAGCCAAGTTGCTCTTGATTAGGTCTTACCACCTAGAGTTAGAGTCCTAGTGAGTGCTTTTATTTTGTTTCCACCATGCAATCTCATTTGGGTGAGGGAAATGCCACAAATAGACCACCCTTGTTTAATGGAACACACCATCGGTATTGGAAAATTCGAATGCAAGTGTTCTTAGAATCCCAAAGTCTAGATGTCTGGAACATTATTGAAGAAGGCTACCATCTTCCCACTACCACATAAATGGATTCTGAAGGAAATGTCATTTCCATAAAACTCAAACCCAAGAGTGCTTGGACTCAATGGGAAAAGGATAGAGCCAACTTGAATGCTAAAACAAAGAACTCTCTATATTGTGCTTTGTCACAAGAAGAATTTAATAGAGTAGTAAATTGCAATACTGCTAAAGAAGTTTGGGATACTCTAGAGACCACTCATGAAGGAACGGATCAAGTCAAGATAGCTAAAATTCAAATGTTGACCTCTAAATTAGAAGACATTAAAATGCTTGAAGAAGAAACATTTGATGAGTTCTACACAAAGATAATGGAACTTGTCAACTCTCTCATTGGTCTAGGAGAAGTCATGGATGAAGCAAAAACTGTTAGAAAAATTTTGAGATCTCTCCCTAAAAGATTCAAACAAAAAATTGTGGCCATAACTGAGAGTAAAGATGTTGACAAAATCAAAATTGAAGAACTAAGAGGAAATCTACTCACTTATGAATTAGATTTTGAAGTGCAAGACAAAAAGAAAGGAGTAGCCTTCTCATCTCAATTTAAGGAAAATGAAAGTGAATATGATAGTGATGAGGACAATGCTCTGTTTGTTAAAAAATTTAAGAAATTCTTTAGAACAAATAAGAACATTAGAAATTCCGATGAAAGCAAGTCTCCTAAATTTCAAAGAAGCTCTAAGGGATCATTTGTTAAAAAGGATGTGTAATGTTACAATTGCAAAGGGTTTGGACATATTGCACAAAATTGCTCCACTCCTAAAGAATTTGAAAGAGAAGATAAGAAAGGAAAGAAAGCCTTAAACATAACTTGGGATGATGAAGATGAAGAAAGTGATAAAAATGAATCCCAAAATGATGAAGATGAAAATTCCCCTAATTGGCTTCTCATGACACATACTGAAGAAATTAATGACCATAATTCATTAATAGATGAACTATTAGGGTAAGAAGAAACTAAAAATGAAAATGAAGATAATGAATTGCAACGAGCTTATGATGAACTCTATGAAAATTGGGAGATTGTGATTAAGAAAAACAAATCACTAAAAGAAGAGTCTAAAAAGCTTGTCAATGAATTAAGCATCTTGAAGGATGACTTGAAATTGAGAATTGTTGAGAAAGAGAGCATAGAACAAAAATTCACCACTCTAATGCTGTGTTTGGGAAGGGGGGAGGGGAGGGGAGGGGAAGGAAAATGAAGGGGAGGGGAGGGAAAATTAATTTTACCTCCTCTTGTTTGGGAAGTAAAAAAGTAGGGGGATGAAAAGTGAAAAAGTAGGGTTTTGTTTGTTTGTGAAGTACATGAAAAATTACCATTTTGCCCTTACTTTTATAAAAGTTTCTAAAGGACAAAAAAGGACAAAAAGGGCAAAAAGGACATTTTCCCTCATTTTCCCTCCCCTCCCTCATTTTCCCCCCTGTTTTGGGGTGAAAATTTTTGCTACCTTTTTCCCCGCATTTTCCCTCCCCCTCCGCCCCCCACCATTTTCCCTCCCCTCCTCTCCCAAACACCCTCCAAAAACATTTTCCCCCCACTTTCCCCTCCTTTTTTTCCTTCCCCCCTCTTTCCCCCTTCCCAAACAGGGTGTAAATGAAGATCTAAAGCTTGCTCAAAACAAAATTCATAATTTACAATCCAAGTTAGAATCTAGTCAACTTGAAATCAACTCTCTACAATCAAAACTTAACAAAGGAAAATTCATTGTTGATAAATTCACCTTGGGAAGTGATAAAGCTTATCAAATGTTGGGCATGCATAAAATCTATGGTGATAAGAGTGGACTTGGGTTTGAAGGTTCCTCGAATAACATGAAGAATAATTTTCAAAACTTCACCAAAAGTCTACACAAACCCTTAGTTGAAAGAAACTATCTCTCTAGATGGATTTACCACTTTTGCAATCGTAGTGGACATTTAGTTCCTAATTGTCCCTACAAGATTAGGTTGTCACTCAAAAATCCCTCTAGGATCCCATTCAAATTTGTCCCCAAGACCATTACTTCTAAACCCTTGTTAGCTAGTTGGTTTGTTAAAGAAACAAACCTTAAGAATCTCATAGTTCAAACTGCCTTGAAAGCTAAGGAAAACCCCACTTGGTTCTTAGATAGTAGGTGTTCTAAACATATGACCGAAGACCGATCTAGGTTCAGCTCCATAGTGGAATATGATGGTGGAAATATTTCTTTTGGAGATAATAGGAAAGCTCAAATCATTGACAAAGGAAGTGTGAAAGGAGATCAAATACCAACTCTAAATGATGTATTTCTAGTGGAAGGATTAAAACACAATCTTCTTAACATAAGCCAATTGTGTGACAAGGGAAACAAGGTAGTCTTTGACAGTCTTTCATACAAAGTGGTTAATGACAAAACCAAGCAAGTCATTCTTACTGGATCAAGGACAAAAGGAAACATTTACATTATTGAAGAATGTGATGACAATGAATCGAGGTGTTTGATAACCAAAGATCAAGAAAATTATTTATGGCATCAAAGGATGGGTCACATAAATTTCAAGTTGATGAAAATGTTGTAAATTTCAAGTTGATGAAAATGTTGTCAAAAAATGAAATTGTGAAAGGTATACCCAAGTTAAGTGATGAAAGATCAGAAATATGCAAAGCCTGTCAGTTGGATAAACAAATCAAGAAAAATTTCAAAGGTTTAAAGGATATATCGTCTTCTCGTCCTCTTGAACTAATCCACATGGACTTAATTGGACCTGCACCTGTGCAGAGTATTGGAGGAAAGAAGTTCATATTGGTTATGGTAGACGATTATTCTCGTTTTGGATGGGTTGCATTTCTTCATACAAAATCTGATGCTGTAGAGAATATTATAAGGATTTGCAACAAGATTCAAATTGAAAAGGATTGTAAAATTCAGAAAATTAGAAGTGATCATGGAGGAGAGTTTGAAAATGAAAAATTTACAAATTTTTGTGAGAATTATGGAATCAATCATCAATTTTCAGCTCCTAAGACTCCTTAAAAAATGGAGTGGCAGAAAGGAGAAATAGAGTGATTCAAGAAATGGCGAGGACCATGTTAAATGAAAAGAATCTTCCTCGAAATCTATGGGCTAAAGCTGTAAATACTGCTTGCTATCTTATAAATAGAGTTTATCTCACCAAGAATACCAACAAAACCCTCTATGAACTTTACTTTGAAAGGAAACCTAATTTGGGGTATTTGAAAGTGTTTGGAAGCAAATGTTATATTCTAAGAGATAGGGAACAGCTGGAGAAATTTGAGCCTAAATCTGATGAAAGAATTTTCTTAGGCTATTCTGAAAGAAGCGAAGCCTATAGAGTATTCAATCATAGAACCATGACTATTATGGAATCAGCTCATGTGGTTATTGATGATATGAATCAAGTTTGAAGAACTCTACAAGAAGATGATGAAGTTGAGATTGATTGTGAACAAACATCTCTTAAAGATAAAAGTGATATCATTCCATCCAAAGCAATTGTACCAGTCAAACTAACGAAAGATCACACCTTGGATGATATCATTGGAAATATCAGCAGCGGGGTTATGACCCGGAAACAAGTACAAAATCTTTGTGCTCATTATTCCTTTGTTTCTCAAATTGAGCCAAAATTTTTTTCTGAGGTTGACTCTAAATCAGAATGGATGGAAGCAATGCAAGAAGAATTAAATCAATTCAAGAAAAATGATGTTTGGGATCTTGTACCTTTACCTGCAGAGAAAAATCCCATAGGCACTAAGTGGATTTACAAGAATAAATTAGATGAGTCTGGTAATGTTGTGAGAAACAAAGCAGGACTTGTAGCAAAAGGATATGCTCAAATAGAAGGTATTGATTTTGGAGAAACCTTTGCTCCTGTAGCCAGACTGGAATCCATAAGAATCCTATTGAGCTATGCTAGTAGCATGAAAATCAAACTGTTTCAAATGGATGTCAAGAGTGCCTTCTTGAATGGAGAGATTGAGGAAGATGTATATGTTACTCAACTAGAAGGTTTTGAAGATCCCCATCATCCTGAATATGTTTATAAGCTCAAGAAAGCTCTTTATGGATTAAAACAAGCCCCTAGGGCTTGGTATGAAAAGCTTACAAATCATCTAATTGAAAATGAATTTGACTGTAGGAAGGTTGATAAGACACTGTTTATCAAGAAAATTGATCAAGATATTCTTGTTGCTCAAATCTATGTTGGTGACATTGTATTTGGATCTACATCAGAGAAGCTTGCACAAGGATTTTCATAATTAATGAGTTCCACTTTTGAGATGAGCCTGGTCGGTACCCTTCAATTCTTCCTTGGTCTTCAGGTTAATCAAACTGAGAAAGGGAATTTTCTTAGCCAGTCCAAATTTGCCTTAGATATCATTAAGAAATTTGGCCTAGAAAACTCTAAACCTAATTGCAACCCCATGGGATCCACTTCAAAACTTTCTAGTGATCCAAATGGCATTAAAGTGGACCAAAAACTTTACCGTAGTATGATATGAAGTCTTCTCTACCTCACAGCTAGTAGACCGGATCTCTCCTTTAGTGTTGGGATCTGTGCTAGATATCAATCGGATCCTCGAGAGTCCTATCTCAAAGCAGTTAAACGTATTATCAAATATGTCAATGGTACATCTCATTATGGTATCTGGTATCCTTGTGACTCAACCTTACAATTAATTGGATACAGTGATGCTGATTGGGCCGGATCAATCGATGATAGGAAAAGCACCAGTGGATGTTGTTACTTCATAGGAAGTTGCTTAGTAGCTTGGCATAGAAAAAAGAAAAATTCTGTATCCCTCTCCACTGCAGAAGCTGAATACATTGCTGCAGGGAGCTGTTGTGCTCAATTGTTGTAGATGAAACAAACCTTGTTGGATTATAATGTTCCACAATAATGTATGCCTACCATGTATGATAACTCTAGTGCAATCAGCATTTCTAAAAATCATGTTCAGCATTCTCGCACTAAACATATTGACATTCACTATCACTTTTTGCGTGATCATGCTGATCAAGGATCTATTGAGTTACTATTTGTTCCGACAGATTCTCAATTGGCTGACCTATTTACAAAGCCCCTAGGAAATGAAAGGTTCATCAAATTGAGACATCAATTGGGCATTGGCCCTTGCCCTGAATTTTAAACCTCTTGTTGGCATATCACCTGTTATTTCATTTCATTTTTATGAAAACTCTTATAAACAGGTGCTACTAACAAGGTTCTGTGCTTTTCTTGTGGTTGGGCATGCTCCTTTGTAATTAGATGTCAAAGGGGGAAAGAGTGTCTCAAGTCAAATCAAGTGGTCTCCAATTGAGGGGGAGAAGAATCAAGGTCTATCAAGCTGAGGGGGAGAAATTCTGGCCTATAGTTACTCCTACAAGGAAAATCCAAAGCTCCAGAATATCCAAATGCTCCCAAGCATCCAAAGCTCCTTAATATCCAAAGAAGTTAGAGTTCAAGTTTCAAGGAGATTGAGAGAGAGAGTTCAAGCTTCTAGAGTTACCATCAAATTGCAAAGGGGGAGATTGTTAGAGTGTTTATTTTGTTGCAATTTGATAGGATGCATTCATCTTCATAAGCTTGTCCTCTCATCATTCATGTTCTTCTTTCTAGGATCATCATGCATATTTCTCTTTCATGGTTTTTGTTTTTACAAAGTTATGCATGGTTTTTCAAAATATTCTTAAGTTCTCAAAGCTTTCAGTTTAGTCTTGGTATACTTCTTTTTAAAAATCTTTGAATTTGTTCAGCTCTTTAAAATCCTTCAGATCTTCAGAAATTCCTATGTGTTTGGCCTGTCGGTCAAGTGTCGGCTAACCGATAGTGAACCGAGTTTAACCGAGACAGTGTCGATTAGAATTCCAGAGAGCTTCATTTTCAAACATTTACTGATACTCCCTGGTCGGTCAAGGTGTCGGTTAGGCCTCGGTTAACCGATATGATAAAAAGAAATAACCGATGGGCTGTCGGTCAGAAATACAGAGAGCTGTTTTTTGAACTGATTTGATCTGTCGGTTAATGTGTCGGTCAGCCCTCGGTTCACCGAACAAGTTCGGTCAACCGACCATGCTTTATGGTCAACAAAAATTTGAAAATATGACAGTTGGCAAGTGACCGTTGGGGGTGTCGGTTAACCGACCCCTGTATGTCGGCTAACCGACGCCTAGCCGTTAGAACAACTTTTTCTATAAAAAGTGGTTTTCTCTTTTGGGGGATTTTCAAGAGCTTGGACGAGCAACTTTTCAAGCACCTTTGTGAAGGGATTATGAAGCCATCTCATTAGATTAAACCTTTGCTCTTCAAAATGGGTGTGCTTCTCTTCTCTTTAAATTTCAAAAACATGCTATTTTCTTAAACCTTTGTGTTTCTATTTAAGGCATGATCATAGAGTTGCTTGTATCCTTGTGTAGTTGATTTTCATAACATGTTTCATCTTTTAAAGTCTATTTGATTTATGAAATCAACTTATGTTTTGTTTTCACATGAGTTTTTCAAAACCTAGTTTTCAAAATCAACTTGTTTGTCTTGTGATTACATCTTTCAAAATACAAGTTGGATCTTTATGAAAACCATGTGTAAATCATTCTACTCTTTGTCTCACATATGGTTAGCATCTTTGAATCATCTTGAATTTCCTTTTCTAAAAGAGTTTGAATGTTTTTATAGAACTTGCATCTACTACACTCTTTGTCATTCATTTGCATGCATCTAGAAGTTTAGTTTTTCATTTTCATATCAGCCTATTTAAAGGCAAATCTTAGTGATTGATTAGTTATCTTATCCATGCATGTTGAGGCATAATTCATAAGAGAAAAATCTAAGTTGTAAAAGGTTAGTGCTTAGCCTTGAAAAGCATTAGTTGAGGTTGTAAAGGTTTATGCTTAGTCTTGAAAAGCATAGTGATGTATGCGTAAGGTTTGAGGTGATCCTAAACCATAAATTGATTAGTGAAAATCCGGTAGGGTTACCGAGAGTGGATGTAGGCAATTTGGCCGAACCACTATAATTGATTGTGTTATGGTGGTTGATCTTTTACTTTTATTTCATGAATGGTATACATATGCTTAAGTGGTCATTGAATAGAGAATGTGGTTATATGAATGCTTAAAATTGAATATCTAGGAGTCCTCTCTCTTCATCAAAGCATAATCTATTTAAAAGTTGTCGCGACTCCGGACCTGGTCCGGGGACCAAATCCGGGATCGGGACTAATGAGGGATGTGATGGTGATGGGCCTGGGCATATGATCACATGGAGTGATGACAATAAATAATTATATGTCTAATGCCCAAGCGTACACGGGTTAATAAAGAATACACATTACCCGTGCACGTGATTTACCACAGGTGTCCGCGGTGAGGATTTCCAACACACATAAACATTTAGTATAATTGCGGAAGCGCATGGTAAATCAAGCATGTACTTTCATTTCCATAATAAGAAGACTAGTTGCATCTAAATAACAAGTATCAGAATGAGCAATGTTCAATAGCGTAACCCAAAATACTGTTAAAGTTAGAATATATATCAGTTAATTATAGTTTCCAAAATTAGAGGCCAACAAAGGCCAATAAACAAAACAATATCCACCAAAACTAACAATAACCATCCCCCAAAATGTTTCGCAACTCTCGAGGCAACCGGATATTTAAACAACATCATCGGCGCGCCTCTCTACTAGCTGTTGCGGTTCTCCGACCGCCTCCTTTGGCTCCTCCTCGGGGAAACCAACAACGGGACCTGAGGAACAAAGCAAAGGGGTCAGACACGACGGTCTGGCAGGTGGATAAAAAGCATAAACATTTAATAATAAAACATTTACCTTGGAAAACATTTAAACCTGTCTAAACAATACTTTTATGAGTAAAACGTATCATTTAGTTAAAAACATATATGCAAGATAAAATAGATAGAGGTAACCAAGGAATACAGGAAACGAGCAAGATGGCAACCACACAAAGCTAAATCCTCTATCACCGAAGTGATAGAGCAAGCAAGTCAAGGCGTTGACCCCAGTCACCGAAGTGAGGAGGTACAACGAAATACCTATACATATATACTATATACAAGACATGACCACGGTAGCGAGCCGGGCATCAGGAACCACAGTAGCAATCTGCGGTATCAGGACAAGACCACGGTTAAATAACCGGGTAGCAAGATCCAAACTGCAGCTGGCAGGACAAGAGGGGTATCACCTAGTCAGTAGATCAGACTAACAAGGTATCCAAGCTTAGTGGTGCCGACTCATAGGTCAAAACATGGAAATGAAGACGTGTAATAATAATCAAGTACAAGACTATAATCGGGCAAGACGGGGTGCTCAAGGCACAGCTATCATATTAGGTTGGCCATGTATGTCAAGACTAGTAAAACAGTAGAAGTACGCTTTTCAAAGCTTTCGAGAATAATAGTCACTTAGTGTAAATCTCGGGTAAAAGAAAATACAAATGAACATTGGGGTTTCGGGCAAAATATCGGATTCAATATTCGTTTAAGGTGAATAGGTATTCCGTATGTCGATCTAAAGATAGCTTGGTACTCTTGGAATTGTAGACATTCCGGAACACTTATACACCTTGAAAATTTCTAAAGAACTTTAATGGATCTTTGTGTTGTGGTTTCCCTTCTGAAATGAACTTCAAACGTTATCCTACGGGTATTCCGGTATCAAGGGATTCCTTCAAAAACAATTTATGGGCTTTAAAAATGCATTAGAACCGAGGGGGGTGCGTTCGAGCGGACCTGGACCACGCAGGAACCCAGGCAACCGGCAAGGTTGCCCGCTCGAGCGGACATATGTCCGCTCGTGCGGACGACATGCGCGCTCGAGCGGACATAGGTCCACTCGAGCGGGCAGTCTTTCTGCCGCCCGAGTTTGGCAGCAGATTGGCTGCGCGCTCGAGCGCCCTGTAGCGCGCTCGAGCGGGCAGCCAATCCCAGCTGCCCGAGAATGGTATTCATGGTCTTTCTTTCCCCATGCTCTTATACATTTTCTCCTGCAATAAAATGGCCTTCTTGCCCCCAATAATCAAGCATCAAATGCTACTTGAAACCCCCATCAACTCCCATGAACCTTTACTTCCCAAACATCTCCTCCTCCACATTCAACCACACAAAAGAGAGAAGAACATCCACCAACACAAGGATTCATTTCAGTCTTCAACAAGAAGTAAAACAAGGAAATATAAATCATGTTTTCAAGATCATAAAGAGCTAACCAACCAATTTCAAAGGCATTTATGATACATTGAATGCAAGCAAACAAACCATTAGTGAAATATAAAATCCATCATGTTTGTCATGAAACCATTTAAACATCAAAGCTTCTAGTCATTCCACTTGCCTCAAGGTCTCTATGTAAGAAAATCAAGCTATTACTCTCTTCCTCCAAGCCGAGAATGCAATCTACACAAAACCCCCAAAATCCAAACCCTAAAATGGGTCAAACCAAGAAACAAGAAGAGATAACTCTCAATAATAAAAATAGAGCTCTCCCAAGACTAGAAGAACATGGGTCTAAGAGATTAGGGAGGAAGCTTACTTGTAGGTTCTCCGAATGGACAAGGTGAGATCAAGGAGGGTCTTAGAATGGAGGTCTTCCTTCAAGTGTTGTATCAATGGAAAGCTCTAGAAGAGAGGAAGAAGAAGGTGAAGTTCATTTCTTGATTGGTGCAAGGTTTGATAGGGATTTAGGATGGGGAAACAAGAAGAAGAAGAGAAGAGGGAAAGAAAAACCCTAGGTTGCTCTTGTGCTGGAAAAAGGGTAAATGGAGAGGATGGGTCTCCTTATATACAAGTGGGGTGTGGGTCCCCTCACTAAGAAATCTCTTTGGGCTGAAATCACTATCATCAGGACCTCGGATGAAATCGACGAAGAAGAGAAAAGTGATCGTCGAAATATCTAGTTTCCAAAAAGTATATGTTTCGCAGGTTTCGGGGATATCGACTTTTGGGTATAGATTTGGTGTAAAAAGACTGTTTTGCCCTCAACGCAAGAAAAATCGGGTTTCGGGGTTCCGGACGGTTACGGGCTGAACACAAAAGTTGTAAGGATCGACAAAATAAGTAAAACGGGATCAAGACAAGGATTAGGGGAATATCAATTAACATCCAAAAGCAAGCACGACTATAAAAAAGGAACCCCCAAAGGGTCCCACTAAACACAAGACACTAAAAGTTCCCCAAAGCTATAGAAGAACCATAATAATCCAAGCTTAGTCAAAACCCATAATCAAGCTTAGTACTAACACACAACTTAATTAGTACTAATCGAGTCACTCGGGTCGGGGTCTTACATCCTCCACCCCTTAGGGCATTTGGTCATCCAAATGAAATACAAAACTCACCTCGGGTAGGAGATGCGGATACTTCTTCTGCACTTGATCTCGCAATTCCCACGTTGCCTCTTCCGGCCCATGATTTTCCCAAAGTACCTTCACCCACTGAATAGTCCGTGTCCTCAACTCTTGTTCCTTTGTATCAATGATCTGAATGGGCTTCTCTACATAGGTAGCATCTTCTCTGATTTCCAACGGCTCATGCCAGAGTACATGCGATGGATCGGGAACGTACTTCTTCAACATCGACACATGGAAGACATTGTGTACACCGGATAGCTCAGGTGGTAAGGCTAATCTATAAGCCACATCACCAATCTTACTCATAATATCGTACGGTCCGATGTACCTCCGTGACAACTTGCCTTTCTGCCTAAATCTCAATGTTCCTCTTGTAGGTGACACTTTCAGGAAAACCTTATCTCCTTCCTTAAACTGTAGATCCCTTCAGTGAGAGTATGCATAATTCTTTTGTCTACTTCGGGCTACTTTCAAACATTCTTGAATCTGTCTTACTTTGTCGCTGGTCTCACTCACTATGGTCGGTCCATGGAAACTACGGGTGCCAACTTCTTCCCAACAAACAGGTGTTCTACACCTTCTGCCATACAAAGCCTCAAAAGGCGCCATCCCAATGCTCGAGTGGTAGCTGTTGTTGTAGGCAAACTCACACAATGGTAGAGTCTCATCCCATTGAGTCTTGAAATCTAACACACAGGCACGTAGCATATCCTCAAGAGTCTGAATTGTCCTCTCTGACTGACCATCTGTCTGAGGGTGGTAAGCGGTGTTGAACTGTAGTCTTGTACCCATAGACTCATGTAGGGTCTTCCAAAATCTCGAGACGAATCTGCTGTCTCTGTCGGATGTGATAGAAACTGGCTGTCCATGTCTACTGACGATCTCATTGACAAACAACTCTGCCAGGGGTAACATGTGCATCTTCTTTCCTGTCCTCATGGGAATGAAATGAGCTGACTTGGTGAGTCTGTTCACAATAACCCATATCGCATCATTGCCTCTACTAGTCCTCGAAAGTCCTGAAAAGAAGTCCATGGTAATGTGCTCCCACTTCCATTCCGGGATCTCTAATGGCTGTAACAATCCTGGAGGCTTCTGATGTTCTGCCTTTATCAACTGACAAGTCATGCAACGAGAGATAAACGCTGCAATCTCTCTCTTCATGTTGTTCCACCAAAATGTACCCTTCAAATTCTGATACATCTTCGTGCTGCCTGGGTGCATGGAATACTTCGTACTATGAGCTTCTGCCATGATGTCATTCCTCAAATCTTCTATGTTAGGCACACACAACCGACCCCGATAATAAAGAACTCCATCAACAACACGAAAAATCAGGACGTTCTGCTATATGTTCTGCAATCTTGGCCAACTCTGGATCTTGTAACTGACTATCCTTGATTTTCTGAATAAATAAAGGCTCTGACACTAACATGTTGGCGCATATAATACCCTTCCTCAGTGGCTGTAGGTCTATCTTCAACTCCTCAAATTGATCGAAAATGCAAGTACCACTTAGATCCGCCATGCCCACTGATTTCTACTCAAAGCATCGGCAACTACATTCGCTTTTCCCGGGTGATACTTGATCGGAAAATCATAATCCTTGATATATTCCATCCATCTCCTCTGCCTCATGTTCAATTCCTTCTGAGAAAATAGGTACTGTAGGCTGCGGTGGTTCGAATGAACCTCAAACTTCTCTCCATAGAGGTAATGTCTCCACATAGTTCTTCTCATAGAGGCAAAGACGACCGCTGCCAACTCAAGGTCATGGGTCGCATAGTTCTTCTCATGATCTTTCAACTGCCGAGACCCATATGCAAGAACTTTTCCTTCTTGCATCAACACACAACCAAGTCCAAGGTTCAAAGCATCGGTAAAAACGGTAAAACCGCCGCTTCCTGATGGCACACTGATCTGTCCACACATAAGGATTGGTGCGGTAGTTAATCTCTTCTTCAACTCTTCAAAACTAGCTTGACACTGATCTATCCACACATAAGGCACATTTTTCCTAGTCAACTTTGTCAACGATGCTGCATTCGACGAAAAACCTTGTACAAACCTCCGGTAATATCCTACCAATGCAAGAAAACTCCTAATTTCTGAAACATTCTTCGGTCTTTCCCACTTCACTACTGCCTCAATTTTGGATGGATCTACTGATAATCCTTCCTTCGAGATAATATGTCCCAAAAATGCGACTTGCTCAAGCCAAAATTCACACTTGTTGATCTTCGCATACAACTGATTCTCCCTCAAAAGCTGCAATGCTATCCTCAGATGCTCTTCATGCTCTTCTCTGGTCTTGGAGTACACCAAAATATCATCAATAAACACCACTACAAACTGGTCCAGATACTGCGCAAAGATCTTGTTCATTAAAGCCATGAACACTGCCGGTGCATTGGACAACCCGAATGGCATCACTAGAAACTCGTAGTGGCCATATCTTGTCCGGAAAGCTGTTTTGGACACATCTGCTTCTCTGACTCTCAACTGATGGTAACTGGATCTCAAATCAATCTTCGAAAAGTAAGAGGCACCTTGTAACTGATCAAACAGTTCATCTATCCTTGGCAATGGATATTTATTCTTGATGGTCACTTGGTTCAATCTCCGGTAGTCAATATACATTCTTATCGAACCATCCTTCTTCTTAACGAACAAAACTGGAGCTCCCCACGGTGAAATACTAGGTCTAACAAAACCTTTGTCCAACAACTCTTGCAATTATATCTTCAACTCTCCCAATTCCGCCGGAGCCATTCTATATGGTGCAATCGAAATCGGAGCGGTCCCCGGTAACAACTCAATGGTGAAATCCATTTCTCTCATGGGTGGTAATCCTGGAATCTCCTCCGAAAATACATCCGGGAACTCCCAAACAATAGGAATCTCCTCCACCCCTTGGGACCGTTTATCCTCCGTGATAAACGCCAAATAGGCTTCACATCCACTCCTCAATAGTCTATCAGCCTTCAACGCTGAGACAAACCCTGCACGAGGGGTTCTCCCTTCTCCCTGGAATAACACCCCTGCTGGTGTCTCATCCAACTTGAATGTGAGGGTCTTATGGAAACAATCCATCGTGGTATGGTACCCTGCCAGCCAATCCATCCCTAGGATGATATCAAAATCCTTTATCTCCAACAGAATAAGATCTGCGGGTAACACAACTTCTCCTATTCGGACTGTACAACTAGGGTAATAACTAGTACACACAACTTGTTTTCCTACTGGGGTTGCCACAGTAAAAATGTACTCAAGATCTCTACCATGCACATCAATCAATCTAGAAAATGCATGGGTTATGAAAGAATGCGTAGAGCCAGGGGCAAATAATATTTTAGCTTCTATCCCACTAACTAGAAGTGTACCTTCCACAACATCACCCGCTGCTTCTGCGTCAGCTCTGTTGACCGCATACACTTGTCCTTGCTGCTGTGGCCTGATAGGTGCTTGTTGCTGCCTTCCTTGAGGGGCATTTCACTTCTGTTGCGGTGGACGCTGATTCTGCTGCTGCCCTTGCTGACGGGCCTGTTGCTGTTGTTGCTGGGGTCTATACTGTTGCTGTGGTACCTGTTGCTGGAGTGGCCTTGCCTGATTCTGCACTACCAGTGCATTCTGTGGCGGTGCCGGACGCGGTGCTCCTTGCTGCTGTTGATTCTGCCTATTCTGTCTTGGATAATTCCTCATCTGGTGATCCATGGAGCCACATCTAAAGCATGCTCCTGAGGCTGTACGACACTGGGCGCTATCGTGGTTCTTCCCGTAATGAATGCAAACAAGCTGTATATTGTCTTGCCTCTGCCTTTTGTTCTACTGGTTCCTCTGCTGATTGTGCTGCTGTTGGGGCTGCCCTTGTCCCTTGCCTTGGACCTTAAGAATCTTATGGTGGAAGTTCTCAAACTTATATGCTCTCTTGACAGCTTCCTCAAAGGTGAGAGGTGGCACAACACCGGTGGCATCCCTCTCAATGATAGGGTGAAGTCCTTCTAGGAACTTGGCCATCTTCTTCTCCACCGTATCCACCAACTCCGGAGCATATCTAGACAGCCTCTCGAACTTGGTGAGGTACTTTAGCACAGTCATACTGCCTTGGACTAGCTGCTGGAACTCCACTGCTTTCTATCTCTTAACATGGGCAGGGACATATTTGTCTCTAAATTGCCTCTTGAAGTTTGCCCAAGCCACTGCATCTGGCATAGCCCTGTACTCCTCTCTCACTGTCTTCAACCAATTATCTGCCAAACTGGGGAAGAGTGATGCTGCAAGTTGTACTTTCTCACCCCCATTACATCTAAAAACCTCAAATATATTTTCTTTATGCTCTAACCAGTCATCTACTATCAGGGGGTCTTCTGTCCCCACAAACTCCTTTGGACCTCTCTTTCTGAACCTCTCAAATAATACATTGGGGTCATGCTCCCTCTG
This sequence comes from Umbellularia californica, assembly GCA_028538565.1. Classification (NCBI taxonomy): domain Eukaryota; kingdom Viridiplantae; phylum Streptophyta; class Magnoliopsida; order Laurales; family Lauraceae; genus Umbellularia; species Umbellularia californica. Next base: position 30,143,230 of record JAPQWN010000011.1, read on the forward strand.
ATTAATAACAATAGCAAGTTGAGGTTGAATAGGTTCAGGTCTCCTCTGTAGCACCTCTAACAACTGCCTTTGCATCTCTGTCAACTCCCTAGCATGGTCTTCATCTTTCTTGAGCATCTGTTCTTGCAATCTGGTTTGGTTCTCATTAGCCTGACGCTGCTGGTCAAGCATGGCTTGCATCATTTGCTAAAACTGATTTGGCATTGTGTTTTCAGTTCTATCTTCTCCCACTGGCCCTGTACCCTCAACTGGCCAGGTATAATCACTGTTGCTCGCGGTGGGATTACCATTTACTGGGCACTTACGAGGTGGCATGATGCTGCAAAACAAATTGTTAGCACATAAAAATCTGAAACAGGGTCACACATTGCTCACGCGATTCTAGCTAACGAAGATCTAACGAATCCTCGCCACGTCCTTAGGATTTCTAGTTTCTTTTAATTGCCTGAAACACGTCTCGCTCTGATACCAGTCTGTTGTGACCCCGGACCGGGTCCGGGAACCAAATCCGGGATCGGGACTAATGAGGGATGTGATGGTGATGGGCCTGGGCATATGATCACATGGATTAATGACAATAAGTAATTATATGTCTAATGCCCAAGCGTACACGGGTTAATAAAGAATACACATTACCTGTGCACGTGATTTCCCACAGGTGTCCGCGGGGAGGATTTCCAACACACATAAACATTTAGTATAATTGCGGAAGCGTATGGTAATTCAAGACGACCCTGGGTGCATGGTCGCCGACGACCCTGGGTGCATGGTCGCCCGGCGACCCTGGAAATCCGAGTCGCTGGATTTTGCACCAAAGTGTCCGTTTTCGATGGTTTTCGCGTTTCGGGTGTTCCGGCCTCTGTGATTTTCGGAAAATGCAATGTTTGATGCTTAAAAACGACTGATCTTCATCGACATCTCGGATCCGCCATCAAAAGCATGAAATCATCATCGATCGCCTCAAGATCGCCAACCGGCTGACCAAGAAAGTGCACTTTCAGCCCGACCGATCGTGAAATCGACAAGACAGACGTCACCAGCCCGCCAACATCTATCAATGTCTGAAATTGCATCGCAATCCGACATCAAATAATGCGTGGATCCACCCGTGATGATCGCAAGAAGAATCTCAAAAGGCGTAGCACGGCCCGCGAGTCTTCACATGCCTTGGTAACCCCTTAATGTCGTTAATTGACCCATTAAAGCAGTCATTAACTCATTATTTTGGACAGCCCAATCAGAACCAAGCATTTGGGAGTTACAAATCCAAGCAATCATGGCATTAAACCCATGAAACTCCCATCATCATGAAGCATAAAGGTGATTAAATGCCCACTACCTTCATCGGCCAATCACAAGCCTTGAAAAAGGAGTTACAAAATCGATTTGTAACTCCTCATCAATTCTTTCATCATGGCCATCAATGCTAATAAACACCTCATGGCTACCAAAAGCCTATAAAAGGAGGTCCATTCCAAGAAGAAAGCATGATGAAAAGAGATCCCAAGTGCAAGCTCTAAAAATTCAGAAAATCGAAGAGAGAGATGAAGTTCTGCTACTTTGCTCCTGAAAGCACCACAACGTGATCAACGTCCCTTGGGGGGCCACCCCCCCAAGGTCACCTCCTTGTCCAACATGGCCTAAACGCGGCTTTTCAGCCCGTTTACTTGGTTTTTCATTGGATATAGGACCTTCTCTTGGTCCTTGTCCTTTAAAAAACTGAGGTTAGGAGCCAAGCCAAAGAATCAAAGCATCACATGTTCTCATTTGAAGGACGATGGCGAAGCCCATACATGACTTGCGACCGTCGATCTCAACGTGTCCCCACAATCTCCTGAGAAGTTAGATCCCTTTTCTTCATTTTCTATTGTAGTTTTTATTTCTTAAAGAGACAAAAAGAAATCACAATTCTTGTCTTTCATATTTGATGAGTTTTGTAAAAACGCCTTTCGCGGCAAAATCGCCTTTCACGGCAAACAAACAAAAACGCCTCTTACGGCATTCTAAAAACTTGTCTCTTTTCTTAATATTTATGCAATTTGAAAAGTTAGAAAAAAAGGATTGATTTCCTTTCCACTTGCGAAGGTGAATCTCCGGATTATCACCATTCCAAATTCCAAGTAGAAAGTAAATCTGGCATACCCGTACAAAAATGTTGATGCCCGAGATTTTCCCTCCTCCGCCGAGACCCAGGTCAGCCCCCGGGGTGCGGAAGGAGAGGACGGAAGATTTCTTTCGGGTCCATCAGTTTGAAAACCGAAATTTTGGATGGCATGAAAGCCTAATTTTGTCTGTGGCATGGGAGCCAAATTTTGTTTGTGGCATGAGAGCCAAAGTTTTTTGGATGGCGTGAAAGCCGAATTTTCGAATGGCATAGAAGCCGAATTTCATTTTGTGGCATGGGAGCCAAATTTTGTTTTGTTTGTTTTGGCATTTATAGCCGAATTTTGGCATTTATAGTCGATTTTTGGCGTTTATAGCTGAAATTTTTTTTGTTTTGGCATTTATAGCCGACTTTTGACGTTTATAGCCGGATTTGGCGTTTATAGCCGAGTTTTAGCGTTTATAGCCGGATTTTGGCGTTTATAGCAGAGTTTTGGCGTTTATAGCCGAGTTTTTTGAAAACCAAGTTTTGTTTTGTTGGCATGAAAGCCGATTTTGGCGTTTATAGCCGAATTTTTTTTTGTTTGTTTTGGCATTTATAGCCGAATTTTGGCATTTATAGCCAGATTTTGGCGTTTATAGCCGAGTTTTGGCATTTATAGCCGAGTTTTGGCGTTTATAGCTGAATTTTGGTTTTCAAAATGCAGGTATCGACTAAATGTCGCCTCCCCGCTGAATGGTCTTGCAAGTATCGATGGAATGTTGCTTCCTTGCTTATTCGGTTTTGCGAGTATTGATGGAATGTCACTTCCTCGCGGGCTGGGTTTTGCAAGTATTGGTGGAATGTCGCTTCCTCGCGAATTGGGGTGCAAGTATCGACCAAGCGTCTCTTCCCTGCTTTTCCCAAAAAAATTGGTTTTGCGGGTACTAACTTGGTGTCGTTTCCCCGCGATTTTTTGAAATTTGAGGTTTTCTCGAACCATTTGAAATTTGGGTTGTGGATAGCAGCTGGAATATTGTGTCTCCACGATTTTTGAAATTTGGGTTGTGGATATCAACTGGTATTTTGCTTCTCCACGATTTTTGAATTTTGGGTTGTGGATATCAACTGGCATGTTGCTTCTCCACAATTTTTGAAAATTTGCAAGTATCGAATGGGGTTCGTTTCCTTGTGATTTTTGGGTTTTGGAAGTATCGAATGGGGTTCGCATCCTTCCGGTTTTTGGGTTTTGCGAGTATCGACTAAGTGTCGCTTCCCCGCGGTTTCTAAAAAACCATTTTTTGTTCAGAGACACGAGGGTCATAAATTTTGGCTCAAAACCATTTTGGTTGTAAGAGCCAAGGCAGACTAGGGTGAAAATTCCTGAGTCCCAATTTTTGTTTCAAACCATGAATTTTGGGTTCAAGGATCAAAATTTTGGTCAAGTCTGGGAAGAGGCTCCTAAACTTGGATTTTTGGATTTTGATTTTTTTTTTGAACAATGAAATGATGAAAGTAAGCATTGTTTTGAGAGATTTTTTTTTTGGAAACTTCAACATAAAGATGAAAATTTCAAAAAGGGTGGGTTTGACGAGCAAGTACCTTGGAAATAGGCTTTGGCTGTGTAGATATCGCTCTGACCCGTTTGAGGAAGTCTTCAAGGGTAGTACCGATTCAAGAACTTACCATTGAAGTCTTCAAGACTTCATATTTCTGATTCATCTGGTTGACGATCAGTTGAGAGTCCCCAAAAGCTTCCAACATAGTGATGCCGGATTCAAAGGCGAGTTCTAATCCTACAATCAGGCCTTGGTGCTCAGCTGCATTGTTTGAACATGGTTCCAGTAGCGAGAAGGCGTGTGGAACCATGTATTTGTCGGAGCTGACAAAGAGGATGCCAATTCCCGATATTTGCTTTCCTTTTTCATTTGTCCTGGTTGCACCATCAAAGTACATGTCCCAGGAAGCATTTGATAAAGAAGTTTCCACATTGTAGACAAATTCGTCTGGGAGATCATCCCTGAGTGGAGAATGTTTAGGCAATGGATACTCTGCGAGGAAGTCTGCTAGAGCTTGGTCTTTGATTGCTTTTTGTGGTACATACTTAATATCAAACTGTGATAGAAGGATGGACAATTTTGCCAGTCGGGCATTGAGAGAACCTGCTTCTGTGACAAGGACCTTTAGGAGGTTGATCCTCGAAATTAGGTAGACTGTATTGGACAGCAGATAGTGACGCAGCTTTTGTATACGAACATTACTGCAAGGCATTCTTTTTCGACTAGGGAGTAGCGATGCTCTACACCAACCATCATGCGGCTAAGGTAATATAGAGCAGCTTCTTTTCCGTCGTCGTTTTCTTGTGCGAGCAGAGCACCCAAAGAGTGGTCGAGAGCTCTTGTGTACAAGATAAATGGTTTTCCAGTTGTAGGGGGCAGCCAGCACTGGAGGTTTGGTGAGGTATGCTTTCATGTCTTAAAATACATTTTGACATTCAGCATCCCAGACAAAGTCGACGCCTTTCTTCATCAGGCGAGAGAATGGACGGCATTTCCCTGATAGATTGGAGATGAACCGTCGGATGTATGCTAACCTTCCTTGAAGCCCTTTTAATTCTCTTAGGGTTCTGGGAGATGGCATTTCTAGGATAGCCTTGACTTTGGTGGGGTCAAGTTCTATTCCAGCTTTCCGTACTATGAATCCGAGAAACTTACCCGATGAGACACCGAAGAAGCATTTTAGTGGATTCATCCACAATTTGTGTTTGCGAAGTCGGAGGAAGACTTCTCGAAGATCATCGAGATGGTCTTCTTTTCTTCTGCTTTTGATGGCGAGGTCGTCAACATAGCATTCGACCGTCTTGTGCTGCATATCTTGGAATATTTTCATCATAGCCCTCTGATACGTTGCACCTGCATTTTTCAGACCAAATGGCATGACAGTGTAGCAATACGCACCAAATGGTGTGCGAAATGATGTATGCTTTTCATCTTCAGGATGCATCTTTATCTGATTGTAGCCAGAGAATCCATCCATGAATGTCATTTGCTCGAATCCATAGGTGTTGTCAATCATCACCTCTGGTATGGGGAGCGGAAATTCATCTTTAGGGCATGCATTATTCAGGTCTCTGTAGTCGATACAGATCCTTATCTGCCCATTTTTCTTTGTCACAGGGACGATGTTGGCCAACCATTCAGGATGCTGTTCCTCGCGGATGAAGCCAACGTTTTTGAGTTTCTGAACTTCTTGTTCAATTTTGTCCATCACGTCGGGATGGAATCTTCTTTGGCCTTGTTTGATAGGCTTGATTTCTTTTTGCAAGTTGAGCTTGTGGACTGCTACTTTGGGATCCAAGCCAGGCGTTTCGGCATAAGACCAAGCAAAGCAATCAACGAACTCACGAAGAAAAGAGATATACTCGGGTAACTCATCATCCTTTATATTCTTGCTTATGAATACAGGACGTGGGTTATCAGGTGTTCCCAAGTGTATCTTTTGAACCGGGTCTTCTGTCGGAAGGTTTGAAGGTGGTTCCTCCACAATATTTTCGGAGGCTTCCAACTCAACAAGACCTTCTGGACTGCAAGGGACATTTTCAGACTGAGGCTTTGTTTCTGTCCATAGATTTTCTTGATCAGTGTCTTTCTCAAGGCTTGCAATGAGATGGTCCCAATCATTTGCTGGAACTGGGTTGAAGTAGGGTACTTCTTTTGGAGACGATGATTCTTTTGGGACAGAGAACCGCTCGTCCATGTCATCGAACAATTCTTTTTTATTATCAGAGAAATCATACTAATTGGAGGATCTTTTTGGGTCCTTGACGAGTGACTCCTCAAAGGGATATCCAGGGATATCGATGTCTTCATGAGATGTTGAGGCTTGGTCGGTAAAGCGACTTTGCAGCCATGGTGTCAACGGTCTCCTCATAGGAGCGGTAGAATCATACCCCAACCCATATGAAGACTTGCCTTTGTGAAGGTGGATTTTCCAATCTTCTGATTGACTTTTGGTCAGGGTGGGTTCCAATGGTGTAAGAATACCACGGCCACCTCCCAAACCAGTCGGATTTTGAGCATCGTAGCCCATTTTCTTCATGATAGCTTGTGCCATTGGACCATATAAGGATAGCTGAGGCATACCTTCGTTTTGGAAAGGTTCAAGCAGAGAGTTCAGTGGAGATGCTCCCGATCTGTGGAAGAAGATTGTTTTTTCTTCTGGCGAAGTTGCCGGGATAACAAAGGAAGTAGACGTAGGGTCTTCTATGTCTGCAAGTTTCTCCAATGGAGTGAGAGTGAGCTGATCTTGCTGAGTATCAGTTTGACTTGATGCTGTGTCATCTTCTGACTCTGACTCTGAGTCTGTGTCATGCATAATAGACACAAAGGAGACAGTGAACTTGCCCCCAGCCTTTTGTTTTGTCTTCTTTGCTTTGGTAGTGATTACCAAAGGCTTTAGAGATTTAAAGTAGATGACGAAGGGAGCTTGACTACTTACTTCGAGTTTGGTGGAGGGTTTGTTTACCTCCGGTGATTGCTGAGGAGCCTTGCCTTTATTTTTCTAGAGACTGTCGGCAAAGTGAATTGTTTTTTCCTCCTGTTCTTCTTTTCCATCTTTATACATTTGAGCATCTACAAAATGGACATCCTTGACTTTGAAGGGCTTTTTGTCTGCAAATACTCGATGTATCAAGCCATCGTTGCTAATGAACTTGATGGACTGATGTAGAGTTGAAGGGACGATACCATTCTCATGTATCTAGGGGCGTCCAAGGAGTATATTATAGTATGAAGGGGTCCTTATTGCATACACGGTGACTTTAGAAATAAGATCACCGATTTGCAATTTGAACCTGATTTTACCGATAGGCCTTTGAGCACTCCCGTCATATCCGAAGATGGATACGGACGTGTGACTCAGTTTGCTAGGTGGGATGCCCAGCTCTTCGAGTGCCGAAGTAGAGATGAAGTTGAGTGAAAAACCTGGATCGATCTGAACTCTGTGTACTGGCATTTCTTTGACGTACCCCGTAAAGTACAAGGGTCGGTTGTGCTTTGTCTCGCCTAGCAGGAGGTCATCCTTGTCGAAGGCAATTGTTGCACTTGCTGCTTTTTGTACCGAGAGGCATTCATTGCGTGATTCCTCAGTTTTCTTCTTTTCTCCCTTTGAGGGAGTATTTGATTTTTTGACCCTATAGTCCATTTCAATTTGTAGGACTTGTGGGGTATGTTTGTCGACATCCGTATTCAGTTTTTGTAATTCTGAAATGAGACTATCACGAGTTTGTGGAGACATTCGTAATAAGTCAAGGATGTGCAGACGTGCAGGTATGTGTTTGAAGTGCTCAATCAAGTCGTACTTGAAAGCCTCCTTCGGGCCTGCATTTTCATTATTATTGCCACTTGGGGCTCTTACAACTTGCTTTCCCGAAGGATTTACATAAGAAGAAGAGGGTTAATTGTAATTTTTGTGGTAATCCCGGCCAGAACGGGTACCTCTACCAACTTCAAGAGCCTCTAGAGAAGGGTCTTCTTTTGGAAGATCGTTCTCAGGATCAAGGGGTTGATCCTTTGCTGAAAACGTCTCTGTAACAGCATTGTGGTCTTCAGTAATTGTGTTGCACGGAGCAATTTCCGGGAACAAGTCCTGAACAGCAGCCGGCAACTTTTCTTTATTAGCCTAGACATCGCCTGTGAGATCGGGTATCTGGGATCAATTGACTGAGTTTTCATTGAAGAAGATTTCATTGGTAGAAGTTTCTTCAAGATGATCAATCGGGAAGGCTTGAGTTCTGATGTCACAGCTTCAGGAGACGAGGGCTGAGAGGATGTTATCTCAGTGGAAGTCACCTGAGAGGATGTAGGTCCGGAAGATACGCTACCGGTTGGGGAGTACGTGTCTTCGGAAGCTTCAGAGGCACTGTCGTCCTGAGCTATCGCATTGCAGGTTATCCTGACAGGAGATGCCCCCAGTGGAGACTGTTGGGAATCAGACTCATCCTCAGATGTGAGAGGGTCATCGATCCAACTGTTTTCTTCATTTTCAGGAGTTAAGGGAGAAAGTTCCCGCTGATTTTCAAGGACTTCCGGTTCTGGATCATGACGAAGATTGATGCGATCCTGCTCCTGCTCTATGGCAAGATGTTGCAAGATTGTTGCATATTCCTCAAGATCAGGCATAGGAGCCAATCCTTCTTCGTCATCCGCTCCTCGTGGTTCGCCCATGTTGGGTTCCACTGAAGCATTTACTGGTGCTGGATCAACAGCGTTGTCTTGAACAGGGCCCTAGTCTTCTTCATCATCAGTCCAAGATCCTTGTGGCTGTAATGGGTTATACCAGATTACTGGCATAAGATGAGACTCGGGAATCCATTCCTCGTCGGAGAGGTATTCTCCTGTTTCAAGGGATTCTTCCGACTCATCTATATCACTGGCAGTATCACTGGACTCGTATCCATTCATGGAGAATCCAACTACCGAGTTGCAAGAGTATGATGCCCCCTGCACATTTCCATTTTTGTATAGAGGTGGCATGAAATCATCAAGAGTGAATTTTCTTACCGCCTTGGAGGTTTTGGGAAGAGATCCTTCCGTCGTCCCTAGTGAAGCAGTGGAAGAAGTTTCTGCTTTTTCAAGGACTTCTTGTTTTGGTTGAGACTTCTGCTGCTGTTTGAGCTTGCGGAGTTGTCTCTTGGCTTTCCTTTGCTGCTGAGCGGTCGGCTTTAATTTGACGATCTCCCAATTTTCATCATCTAGGAGATCGGGATGCACCCATAAAGGCTGTCCATCTGATGTTGGATAGGGAACCAATTCTTGGGACGCTTGGGCCATTTTTATCACCTTGAATGAAGTAGTGATCTTCTCATTCGGTGACTTTGAAGTTTGCCGATACGACACCATGTTGACAGAGGCGGGGCCATAGTTTTTATCAAAGGTTATGACTCCGTTTTTCCACATCTCATTGATCTTCTCTCTCACAACGAAGCATTGATTGAGAGGATGTGAGATCATCTGATGGTATGGACAGTATCGGGGATCATTGGTTTTGCCAACATCTCCCGGTCTTTTGGGATCTGGCAAAATGAGTTTGCCATTTACTAGGAGAGCCTCAAAGATTTCTTCAACATCTTCATCGAACGGATATTTCCTTTCTACACGTTCTTTGAAGGCATCAGAGAGTTCAGGTCTTTTACCTGCAGTTTTGTTTTCAGGTTTCTTTGGTTGCTGAGGAGCTGATTTAGTCTGCACATTGAGAACCTCATTTTTCTTTGGTTTTGAGGTTGTAACAGCAGTCGGCTCTTTCTTTGATGATTTCTGACTGTTGAGATCTTTGATCACCATTTCAGCTTCCATGGAAGCTTCGAGGAGTTCTCCCAGGTTCTTTGATTTATTGCCGATGAACATGGAGCGAATTTTTGCTCTCATATTATTACGGCAGATGTCGACTAGCGACGCTTTTGGCAGTACATCTGAGCATTTGTACGCCATTGCCTTCCATTTGTGAATGAAGTCGTATGTTGACTCATTCTCTCCCTGTTTTAGTTTGCAGAGTTGAGCCATAGTAACAGGATGATCCTCACCATGGAAGTGGGTCAGGAAGCGTTTCTCCAGCATAGCCCAGTTCTGGATGGAGTTCTTTGGCAGAGTGGAGTACCAATCAAAGGCTGTACCTTTTAGGGTACTTGCAAAGAGGCGAATCTTGAGGGCATCTTGATCCGCAATAGCTCCCGTCAGGATCTCTAAGTGGATGATGTGTTGTCTGGAGAGTAGGTTGTTTGAATTTTGCAGGGAACGGAACCGAGTCCATCCATAGAGGGTAGGGTGGCTTGATCCCATGTTCCTTCAATGTATCCCCTTCTTTTGCTTTTGCGAGGATATCGTCCACGTCCTTTCTGGTGAGGGCGCGAGACTCATTGTTTTCTGCATCACCCTCATCATCTTCATGATTCAGAGGGGTTTCATTGTTAGGTGGTGGACGCTGTAGCGTGAGAATAAGGTTTTCCATCAGAGCCTCAATTCTCTGTTGTCCTTGCTCCAACTGCTGGATGCGTACAGTTACGTCATCATGCGGTGGAGGCTACTCATAACTTGTAGCCATGACGTTCATCCCTCGGGATTCGAACGAAGAAATCGACCTGGTGACTAAGCTGGGGCTCATTCTTCTAGATGAAGAATCTGAGGAGTGGTTACTCCGATGTCCTTGGCTTGGAGGACTGGAGGATTCTTCTAGATGTGTTTGTGTCCGAGAGACGCTGCGAGTCACTGGACGTCTAACATTAATTTTGGTTGCTGACTTCTGGCGTTTTCTAGTTTTGCCAACCATATGAACAGCAACGAATTGGTCGGGTCTTTCTTTTTCGACCCATTTGTTTGAGATGTGGATAGTAGAACGCTGGGTTCTTTGTTTCTCGAGTCTCTTTTGTCGATATGCAGTACGGCGACGCATACGACGAGCAATTTGAGCTTCAGTCAGCTCTGGCTGGGCTCTCGCGATGAAGGATGTAGTCCCTCGTGCGCAGCAGCCAAGTTTGTCTTCTTTAAAGCTGGGTAAGGACAGAATCTGGACGCGGTCCTTGATCTGTCGCAGTGAAGACTTGAATTTTGCGAGCTCTGCCCCTGTTGAAATGAAGGGTCGACTCACGAGAGTGCAGGCTTCAGCATATTTTTGCATAGGCCTAACGACGCAGGATTTGAATTTGGGCTTGTAGGAGCAAGCCGGCTCATGATGATTTTGTTTGTTCTTTGAGCGGAGGGTAGGTTTCTCCTCTTTCATGTAAGAGAGAGGCTAGAACCGATTCTCCTTGAGTGGGGCCAGGTATGCTGGCTTTGCAGATGTTCAGGACCTCCGTTGCTTTGGTGAAGATCTCGGGGACCAAGTTTTGGGGTAAACCTGGTTTCTTGTGGGTTGAGGCTTCGTGGGAACGCCATGGGCTTCAGGCTTCTTGGTGTTCGCCCTTGGTGGCATTTTAGTGGCACGTTGCGGGGCGGTTTTCTGCTTCTTGGCAGGTACAGTGTCTTCTTCAGGAAGTGGGAATGGTCCCAGCGACCCGAAGACGATGGTCCGGGGAATTGAAGTTGACCCGGTGTTTGGAGAGTTGTCGAGGGAGATGAAGCTTCGGCAACTGGCAGGGCGCTTATGCTTGTTTTGCTTGTCTTGAAGCATAAGCTGGTACTTGTTCTCATCGAAAGTGATGGTTAATGAAGCTGCCATTGTTAGTTTTGGAAAACTTCTGAAACAAGACCAAATCCATTAGTAATCACAAGAATATGGTGATCGTAAATGGAGAACAACTATGGTTTTGTCTTTTCAAATTACTTGAGAGGACATGGCCCAACCCAAGGACGATGAAGAAGGCAAAAAGCCATAGAGGATACAATTGTTCTAAAATACATTGTTAGTAAGCCGGTGACATCTGTCTTGTCGATTTCACGATCGGTCGGACAGAAAGTGCTGTTGACACCAAAAATGTCACTTTGCCTCTCCAAATCAAGAAAGCTGCATGAAGTCGCAACCTGCCATAAATAGGCAATGCAACTTCTCCAAAAAATCAAATCTTGTCAGAATCAAACAAAAACTGCAAGATCCTTCAAGATAGCCAAGAGAAGAGTACACATGAAGTTTCGGGCCATTTCAGAATCATTTGGCCTAACTTCGCTTCTCCGTTAGCTAAAATGGCGCTCCCGGCGGCGACATCATCGGAGACGTCAAAACTTCGATCAGAGCCTACAGATGACTCCAGCATGTCCCAAAAGGGCTCCATGCCAAATTTCAAGTCAAACCGACAACGTTTGACCCTCCATCAATGCTCGAGCAGCAAAATCAAGCCTCCCAGCGGCGGGAACCACCGAAGCCTTCGCTCATCAAACCAAGTGCATGAGTGGCTTCCACATGCTTCCAAAAGGCTGCACGTCGAATTTCAGGTCATTCCGACAACGTTTGACCAGGTTTCGATGCTCCGAGAGAAAATCAAGCCTACCGGCGGCGGAGCAACCCGGGACCATGACATCCAAGACAGAGCCCATGGAACGTCTCAAAATGACTCCAATAGGCTCCCCGTCAAATTTCAGGTCAATCGGACATCGTTTGGCCACATATCAAAACTCGGCATTTTCCCCGCAGCAAAATCAAGTGAAGCATCGACGGGACCCCAAACGGCTTCAAAACTCAAACAGAAGCCTATTGTTGGTCTTATTTATTGCTCAGGAGGCTTCACCTCAAATTTCAGGTCATTCCGACATCGTTTGACCAAGTTTCAGCTTCTGGCGGAAAATCAGCAGCTTTACGCGATAAAGTCTTCGGCTTTCCCGGAAAATTGGAAACTTTGCACTCTAAAAATGCAAGGATTCTCATCAGGTTTTCTACAGGGAAATCAAGCCAATAAATGAGAAGAAATGTCAAGAAAAATACAGAAGAAAACGGCGACGAAAAAGACCTCAAAACGACCGCAAAACGGGCTCCGAAGGGGAAAAATCCCCCAGGGTCGCAGACCCCTGCGACCATGGCCCATGGTCGCAGGCCCCTGCGACCATGGAGGTCCGGGTCACCGGATTTTCCGCCGGTGACCCGTTTTTCCGTCTTTTTTCGCGTTTCGCGCACTTTGGCCCCTGTGGTTTCCTGAAAATGTGATTTTTAGTGCTTTAAATTGACTCATATCCGACGACATCTCGGATCCGCCGTCAAAAGCATAAAATCATCATTGATCGCTCCAAGATCGTCAACCGGCTGACCAAGAAAGTGCACTTTCTGTCCGACCGATCGAGAAATCGACAAGACAGATGTCACCGGCCCGCTCTTAGCTATCAATGTCTGAAGTTACATGTTCATCCGATGTCGATCAGCATGTAGATCCATCGATGATCATCGCCAGAAGAATTCCAGAAGACACGGCACGGCCCGCGACTCTTCGACTGCTCGGCGACCAATTAATGTGGTTAATTGACTAACTTTATTATGGTCATTAATTCATTTCTTTGGACGGCCCAATCAGAAGCAAGCATTTGGGAGTTACAAGTCAATTGATTCATGGCATTTAAACCATGAAACTCCTCCCATTATGGTAATTAAGGTGATTAAAAGCCCTTAATCTCCATCGGCCAATCAGATTCAAGGAAAAAGGAGTTACAAAATCAAGAAATAAATCTTGTAACTCCTCCCATTAAAGCCATTAAGGCTCATAAACCCTCCTAAATGGCTACCAAAAGCCTATAAATAGGAGAGCATTCCATTGAAATCGAAATCGGAAAAAAAAGGAGAAAATCAGGATCAGAGAAAAGATCAGAAAAAAAAAGATCAGAAAGAGATCTGAGAGAAAGAAAAAAGAGAGAAAACTCTGCTGAAGTTCTGCACCGGCCACCACTACAAGGTGACAAAATTCCCTTGGGGGGCACCCCCCCCCCAAGGTCCTTGCCTTCTCCTGCTGCCTCCAATGGCTTAGACGTGGCTTTTCAGCCCGTCTACTTAGCTTTTTATTGGACATAGGACCTTCTCTTGGTCTTTGTCCTCTAAAAACCTGAGGTTATAGCCAAGCCAAGCGAATCAAGAGCATCTTCTGTTCTCATCTGCATGGATGATGGCGAAGCCCATACATGGCTTGCGACCGTCAATCTGAACGAGTCCCCCACAATCTCCTGAAAAGTTAGATCTTCCTTTTCTTGCTTTTCATTGTAATTTGTATTTTTCTAAAGAGACAAAAATCACAACTCTTGTCTTTCATTATTGATAAGAATTGTAAATCGGCTATAAACGCCAAAATCGGCTATAAATGCTAAACAAAATCGCCTTTCACGGCAAACCAAGAAAATGTCTCTTTTCTTAAATATTTGTGCAATGGAAAACTTGAAAGAAGTTGATTTCCTTTTTACTTGCGAAGGTTGATCTCCGGATTACCACTTGCAATTCCAAGTAAAATAGAAAATCTGGCACACCCACATAAAAGAAATGTTGATGCACGCTTCAGGCCCGCCAGGGCGCGAAAGGGCCGGACCCGACGGACTCCCACGTTCCGCCGACCTCGGTAGGCGCCCAACGGCGCCTCGGAGCGCGTTCCATCAAGTGCACTTTCTTGGTCAGCCGGTTGGCGATCTTGGAGCAATCGGTGATGATTTCGTGCTTTTGACGGCGGATCCGAGATGTCGACGAAGATTAGTCGTTTTCAAGCATCAAACATTGGATTTTTAGAAAATCACAGACGCGGGAACACCCGAAACTGGAAAAGGATCGAAAAACGATCAATTTGGTGCAAAATCCGGCGACCCGGATTTGCAGGGTCGCAGCGCCGACGACCTTAGGGTTTTTTGCCCTTTGGTCGCCGAGCTTCGTTTTCGGCCGATTTTGCGTCTTTTGCGTTCCTTTTTTCTTCTGTATTTTTCTTGAAAATTTTCCTCAATTATTGACTTCATTTTCTTGGAGAAAACTTGACGAAAACCCGCACGAAATCGGGGCACAAAGTTTCCCATTTTTTGGGAAAGCCGAAGACTTTGTAGCCGATTTTCCGTCAAGAGTCGAAACTAGGTCAAACGATTTCGGAATGACCTGAAAATTGAGGTGAAGCTTCTTGAGAAGTGGATAGGACCAACCATGGGCTTTTATTTCAGTTTTGAAGCCGTTTAGGGTCCCATCGATGCTTCACTTGATTTTGCTGCGGGGAAAATGCCGAGCTTTGATATGTGGTCAAACGATGTCCGATTGACCTGAAATTTGACGGGGAGCCTATTGGAGTCATTTTGAGACGTTCCATGGGCTCCGTTTTGGATGTCATGGTCCCGGGTTGCTCCGCCGCCGGTAGGCTTGATTTTCTCTCGGAGCATCGAAACCTGGTCAAACGTTGTCGGAATGACCCGAGATTCGACGTGCAGCCCTTTGGAGGCATGTTGAAGCCACTCATATACTTTATTTCATGAGTAATAACTTATGTGGTTCCCACCGTCGGGAGGCTTGATTTTGCTGTTAGAGCATTGATGGAGGGTCAAACGTTGTCGGTTTGACTTGAAATTTGGCATGGAGCCCTTTGGAGACATTCTGGAGTCATTCGTAGGCTCTGATCAAAGTTTTGGTGTCTTTGATGATGTCGCTGCCGGGAGCGCTTGTTTAGCTGTCGGAGCAGTGAAATGGGGCCAAACGATGTCGGAATGGCCCGAAACCTCAGGTGTACCCCTCTTTTAGCTGTCTTGAAGGATCTCCCAGTTTCTGTCTGATTCTAATAAAATCTGATGCTTGAAGTAGTCTTGCCTGTTTTATAGCAGGATGTAGCTTCACGAGGTTTCTTGATGTTGAGGAGACATAGTGACTTTTTTGGTGTCAACAAACCATCCCCCAAAATGTTTCGCAACTCTCGAGGCAACCGGATGTTTAAACAACATCATCAGCGCGCCACTCTACTAGCTGCTGCGGTTCTCCGATCGCCTCCTCTGGCTCCTCCTCGGGGAAACAAACAACGGGACCTGAGGACCAAGGCAAAAGGGTCAGACACGACGGTCTGGCAGGTGGATAAAAAGCATAAACATTTAATAATAAAACATTTACCTTGGAAAACATTTAAACCTGTCTAAACAATACTTTCATGAGTAAAACGTATCATTTGGTTAAAAGCATATATGCAAGATAAAACAGATAGAGGTAACCAAGGAATACGGGAAACGAGCAAGATGGCAACCACACAAAGCTAAATCCTCTATCACCGAAGTGATAGAGCAAGCAAGTCAAGGCGTTGACCCCAGTCAACGAAGTGAGGAGGTACAGCGAAATACCTATACATATATACTATATACAAGACATGACCACAGTAGCGAGCCGGGACATTAGGAACCACAGTAGCAATCTGCGGTATCAAGACAAGACCACGGTTAAATAACCGGGTAGCAAGATCCAAACTGCAGCTGGCGGGACAAGAGGGGGATCACCTAGTTAGTAGATCAGACTAACAAGGTATCCAAGCTTAGTGGTGCCAACTCATAGGTCAAAACATGGAAATCAAGACATGTGTAATAATAATCAAGTACAAGACTATAATCGGGCAAGACGGGGTGCTCAAGGCATAGCTATCATATTAGGTCGGGCATGTATGTCAAGACTAGTAAAACAGTACAAGTTTGCTTTTCAAAGCTTTCGAGAATAACAGTCACTTAGTGTAAATCTCGGGTAAAAGAAAATACAAATGAACTATTGGGGTTTCGGGCAAAATATCGGATTCAATATTCGTTTAAGGTGAATAGGTATTCCGTATGTCGATCTAAAGATAGCTTGGTACTCTTGGAATTGGAGACATTCCGGAACACTTATACACCTTGAAAATTTCTAAAGAACTTTAATGGATCTTTGTATTGTGGTTTCCCTTCTGAAATGAACTTCAAACGTTGTCCTACGGGTATTCCGGTATCAAGGGATTCCTTCAAAAACAATTTATGGGCTTTAAAAATGCTTTTGACGCGAAGGGGGGTGCGTTCGAGCGGACTAAAGGGCGCTCGAGCGGACCTGGACCACGTAGGAACCCAGGCAACCCGCAAGGTTGCTCTCTCGAGCGGACATTGGTCCGCTCGAGCTGGCAGTCTTACTGCCGCCCGAGTTTGGCAGCAGATTGGCTGCGCACTCAAGTGCCCTGTAGCGCGCTCGAGCGGGCAGCCAATCCCAGCTGCCCGAGAATGGTATTCATGGCCTTTCTTTCCCCATGCTCTTATACATTTTCTCCTGCAATAAAATGGCCTTCTTGCCCCCAATAATCAAGCATCAAATGCTACTTGAAACCCCCATCAACTCCCATGAACCTTTACTTCCCAAACATCTCCTCCTCCACATTCAACCACACAAAAGAGAGAAGAACATCCACCAACACAAGGATTCCTTTCAGTCTTCAACAAGAAGTAAAACAAGGAAATATAAATCATGTTTTCAAGATCATAAAGAGCTAACCAACCAATTTCAAAGGCATTTATGATACATTGAATGCAAGCAAACAAACCATTAGTGAAATAAAAAATCCATCATGTTTGTCATGAAACCATTTAAAACTCAAAGCATCTAGTCATTCCACTTGCCTCAAGGTCGCTATGCAAGAAAATCAAGCTATTACTCTCTTCCTCCAAGCCAAGAATGCAATCTACACAAAACCCCCAAAATCCAAACCCTAAAATGGGTCAAACCAAGAAACAAGAAGAGATAACTCTCAATAATAGAAATAGAGCTCTCCCAAGACTAGAAGAACATGGGTCTAAGAGATTAGGGAGGAAGCTTACTTGTAGGTTCTCCAAATGGACAAGGTGAGCTCAAGGAGGGTCTTAGAATGGAGGTCTTCCTTCAAGTGTTGTATCAATGGAAAGCTCTAGAAGAGAGGAAGAAGAAGGTGAAGTTCATTTCTTGATTGGTGCAAGGTTTGATAGGGATTTAGGATGGGGAAACAAGAAGAAGAAGAGAAGAGGGAAAGAAAAACCCTAGGTTGCTCTTGTGCTGGAAAAAGGGTAAATGGAGAGGATGGGTCTCCTTATATACAAGTGGGGTGTGGGTTCCCTCACTAAGAAATCTCTTTGGGCTGAAATCACTAATATCAGGACCTCGGATGAAATCGACGAAGAAGAGAAAAGTGATCGTCGAAATATCTAGTTTCCAAAAAGTAAATGTTTCGCGGGTTTCGGGGATATTGACTTTTGGATACATATTTGGTGTAAAAAGACTGTTTTGCCCTCAACGCAAGAAAAATTGGGTTTTGGGGTTCCGGACGGTTACGGGCTGAACACAAAAGTTGTAAGGATCGACAAAATAAGTAAAACGGGATCAAGACAAGGATTAGGGGAATATCAATTAACATCCAAAAGCAAGCGCGACTATAAAAAAGGAACTCCCAAAGGGTCCCACTAAACATAAGACACTAAAAGTTCCCCAAAGGTATAGAAGAACCATACTAATCCAAGCTTAGTCAAAACCCCTAATCAAGCTTAGCACTAACACACAACTTAATTAGTACTAATCAAGTCACTCGGGTCGGGGTCTTACAAAAGTGAAAGAAATTTAAAAGTTGTATAAGTTCTTAGGAGTAATCCTATTCACACCCCCTCTAGGATTCGATCTTGGACTTTCAATAAGTCCTGAACAGTATCCAGCAACTTCTCTTCTTTGTTGAGTAATTTATTAGTCCAAACATCACCTATGAGGTCGGGTATCTAGGACCAGTTGACCGAATTTTTATTGAAGAAGACTTCATTGGTAGGAGCTTCTTCAAGATGATCAATCGGAAGAGGCTTGAGTTCCGATGTCACAGTTTCAGGGGGCGAAGGTTGAGAAGGTGATATCTCAGTGGAAGTCACCTGAGAAAATGTAGCTCGAGAAGATATACTACCAGATGGGGAGTACGTGTCTTCGGCAGATGAAGCTTCAGAGGTACTATCATCCTGAGCTATCGCATTGAAGGTTATCCCGATAGGAGATTCCTCCAGTATAGACTTTGGGAGTTGGACTCATCCTCGGATGTAACAAGATCATTGATCCAGCTGTTTTCTCCATTTTCAGGAGTTGAAGGAGGAAGTTCCTGTTGATTTTAAGGGACTTCTGGTTTTGGATTTTCATCATGACGAAGATTGTTGATGTGATCCTACTTTTGTTCTATGGCTAGATGCTGCATGATTCTTGCGTATTTTTCAAGATCAGGCATAGGAGCCAAATCTTCTTCTTCGTCTGCTGCTTGTGGTTCAACATAGTTGGGTTCCACTGGAATGTTGGCTGGTGCTGGGTTGACAGCATTTTCTTGAACAACCTCTTGGTCTTCTTCATCATCAGACTAGGATCCTTGTGGCTGTAATGGGTTATACCAGATTACTGGCATAAGATGAGATTCGGGAATCGATTCTTCATTGGAGAGGTATTCTCCTGTTTCAACGGATTCCTCCCACTCATCGGTATCACTGGCAGTATCATTGGACTTGTAACCATCCATGGAGAATCTAATTACCGAGTTGCAAGAGTATGATGCTCCCTGCGTAGTTTCATTTATATAATTAGGTGTGGCATGAAATCACCAAGGCTGAATTTTCTTTCCACCTTTGAAGTCTTGGGAAGGAATTCTTCCATTGCCCCTAATAAAGCAGTACAAGAGGTTTCTGCCTTTTCAGGGACTTCTTATTTTGGCTGAGTCTTCTCCTTCTGTTTGAGCTTGCGGAGTTGTCTCTTGGCTTGCCTTCGCTGTTGAGCAGATGACTTTTTTTTTACGATCTCCCAATTTTCATCTTCCAGGAGATGGGGATGTACCCATATAGGTTGTCCGTTTGGTGTTGGATAGGGAACAAACTCTTGGGTTGTTTGAGCCATTTTTATCACCTTGAATGAAGAAGTGATCTTCTCCTTTGGTGACTTTGAAGTTTACCCACATAACACCATGTTAATGGAGGCAAACCCGTAGGTTTTGTCAAAGGTGAGGACTCCGTTTTTCCATATGTTGTTGATCTTCTTTCTCACAACGAAGCATTGATTGAGAGGATGCGAGACCATCTGGTGATATGGACAATATCGAGGATCGTTGGTTTTACCAACATCTCCCGGTCCTTTGGGCTTAGGCAAGGTGAGTTTGCCATTTGCTAAGAGAGCCTCAAAGATTTCTTCAACATCTTCATCGAACGGGTATTTTTTTCTCTACTCGTTCTTTGAAGGCATCAGAGAGTTTAGGTCTTTTACCTGCAGCTTTATTTCAGCTTCTTTGGCTGCTGAGGAGCTGACTTGGTTTGCACATTAAGAACCTCTTTTTTCTTTGGTTTTGCGGTCATAATGGTAGTCGGCTCTTTCTTCGATGATTTCTGACTGTTGAGGTCTTTGATCACCACTTCAACTTCCATAGATACTTTTAGGAGTTCTCCCAAGTTCTTTGATTTATTGCGTGCTTGGTAAAGTTCAATGCTTTGTCGAGCTTCAAGCCGTCTCTCATCGAGATTGTCCAGCTCATGAACTCGTAATTTCGTATTGCTTTCTTGAGTCATGTCATTTTGTAGAGATACCCTCAGAGAAGGAATTTGGACTTCTAATAGCACGACAGCTTCGCATCCATAGACCAAGGAGAATGGTATGCTATGGGTTGGTCCTCGAACGGTGGTTCGATAGGCCCACAAGGCTTCAGACATCTTGTCGCTCTAGTCTCTTCTGTGACTAGAGACCATTTTCTTGAGGATTTTGCAGAGTGTCTTGTTGAAGGCTTCTGCTAATCCATTTGCTGCCGGATTGTATGGAGTTGAAGGACAGCTTTGAATTTTGTATTTGTCGCAGAACCTGTAGAATCGATGATCCCGGAATTGTGGTCCGTTATCATGGACGAATCTTTTAGGTATGCCGAAACGACAAATGATGTTGGTGCGTAGGAATTGAAGGACTGATGAGGTCTTCATTTCGTTGAACGCAAATGCTTCTGACCACTTGGAAAAATAATCCGTTGTGGCGAAGATGAAACGATGACGTTTGCTTGAAGGGGGAGAAATAGGACCTATGATGTCCATACCCCAGGCTTCGAAAGGCCACGAGATTGCTGTAGGGTGTAGCCATTCCGGAGGCATGTGAATGTAATCTCCGTGAACTTGGCATAGCTGGCAGCGTTTGGCAAATTGCATTGCATCAGCTACCATGGTAGGCCAATAGTAACCTAACCTTTTTATCTGATCATAGAGCTTAGGACCTACCTGATGGCCTCCACAAAGACCAGTATGAACTTCTTTAAGTGTTTCTTCGGCCTCTTGTTGTGACAAGCAGCGTAGAAGTACTCCGTTGAAGAATTTCCTGTAGAGGATTTTTGAAGGAATATCCAAATGAAAGTTTGGGGCTCGCCTTTGTATGCTTACCCGTTCTTTTGGATCTTCAGGTAGGATTCCGAACATAGTGTAATCAATGAACGGATCCCTCCAGTCGCCGATTGAAGGTTGAAGGATAGAGATCCGACTTCCAACCACTCGGTGTCATTCAGCAACTGCTTGGTGTGTGTTAAGAGGAGGGAGGATCCTTCTCTCGCACACTGTGATTTGTATGTTTTCCCCTTCCTGGATCGCCATTGATGCGGCAAGTCCGGCCAGGGCATCTGCACGGATGTTTTCACCTCTACGAATGTGGGTAATGTGACAGATGTCAAACTTTTGCAGAAGCGATTGTGCCTTGTTGTAGTAAGGTAGCAGATCGGGCTTCTTGACTTCATATATCTGATTCATCTGGTTGACAATCAGTTGAGAGTCTCCAAAGACTTCCAGCATAGTGATACCGGATTCGATGGCGAGTTCCAATCCTAGGATCAGAGCTTGGTATTCAGCTGCATTGTTTGTACATGGTTCCAGTAGCGAGAAAGCGTGTGGAATCATGTATTTGTCGGGGCTAACAAAGAGGATGCCAACTCCCGAGATCAGCTTTCTTTTTTCATTTGTCCTGGTTGCACCGTCAAAGTACATGTCCCCGGAGGCATTTGGCGAGAAGGTCTCCACGTTGTAGACGGTTTCGTCTAGGAGATCATCTCTGAGTGGAGAATCTTTAGGCAATGGATGCTCTGCGAGAAAGTCTGCTAGAGCTTGGCCTTTGATTGCTTTTTGTGGTACATACCTAATATCAAATTGTGACAAGAGGATGGACCATTTTGCCAGTCGGACATTGAGAGAACCTGCCTTTGTGACAAGGACCTTCAAGAGGTTGATCCTCGAGACCAGGTAGACTGTGTTGGAAAGCAGATAGTGACGTAGCTTTTGTACGGCGAACATAACTGCAAGGCATTCCTTTTCGACTGGAGAGTAGCGATGCTCTGCACCTACTAGCATGCGGCTGAGGTAGTATAGAGCAGCTTCTTTTCTTTCATCATTTTCTTGTGCAAGCAGAGCACCCAGAGAGTGATCAAGGGCTCTTGTGTACAAGATGAATGGTTTTCCAGTGGCAGGGGCAGCTAACACTGGAGGTTTGGTCAGGTATGACTTGATATCTTGAAATGCGGCTTCACAGTCGGCATCCCAGACAAAGTCTACACCCTTTTTCATCAATCGAGAGAATGGACGGCATTTCCCCGAAAGATTGGAGATGAACCGTCTGATGTAGGCCAATCTCCCTTGAAGCCCTTTTAGTTCCCTTAAGGTTCTTGGAGGGGGCATTTCTAGAATAGCCTTGACTTTTATGGGGTCAAGTTCTATTCCAGCTTTCTGAACAAGGAATCCGAGAAACTTACCCAACGAGACGCCGAAGAAGCATTTTAGAGGATTCATCCGCAGTTTGTGTTTGCGAAGTCGGAGGAAGACTTCCCGAAGATCTTTGAGATGGTCTTCTTTTCTTTTGCTTTTGACGGCGAGGTCATCAACGTAACATTCGACCGTCTTGTGTTGCATATCTTGGAATATTTTCATCATAGCCCTCTGATATGTGGCACCAGCATTTTTCAGACCAAATGGCATAACAGTATAGCAATATACGCCAAATGGAGTCCGAAATGATGTGTGTTTTTCATCCTCGGGATGCATCTTTATCTGATTGTAACCAGAGAAGCCATCCATGAATGTTATTCGCTCGAATCCACAGGTATTGTCAATCATTACCTCTGGTATGGGGAGCGGGAATTCATCTTTAGGGCAAGCGCCATTCAAGTCTCTATAGTCAATACAGACTCTGATCTGCCCATTTTTCTTTGTCACGGGGACAATGTTGGCCAACCATTCTGGATGTTGTTCCTCACGGATGAAGCCGACGCTTTTGAGCTTTTGAACTTCTTGTTCAATTTTATCCATCACATCTGGACGGAATCTTCTTTGGCCTTGTTTGACAGGCTTGATGTCTTCTTGAAGATTGAGTTTGTGGACTGCTACTTTGGGGGCTAAACCAGGCATTTCAGCGTAGGACCGTGCAAAGCAATCAAGGAACTCACGAAGAAAAGCGATATACTCAGGTAACTCATCATCCTTTATATTCTTGCTTATGAATACAGGACGTGGGTTATCTGGTGTTCCCAAGTCTATCTTTTCAACAGGATCTTCTGTTAGAAGGTTCAAAGGTGGTTCCTCCACAATATTTTCGGAGGCTTCCAGCTCAACAAAACCTTCTGGGATTCCAAGGGCATTTTGTAGACCGAGGGTTTGTTCCTTTCCACGGGTCTTCTTGATTGGTGATCTTCTCAAGGCTTGCTATGAGATGGTCCCAATTGCCTGTTGAAACTGGGTCGAAGTAAGGTACTTCTTTTGGAGACGAGGGCTCTTCTGGGTCAGAATAGCACAAGTCTGTATTATCGGACGATTCCTCTTTATCATCAGAGAAATCGTACCAATTGGATGAGCTCCCTGGATCTTTGTCAGGTAATTCTTTAAAGAGATATCCAGGGAGATCGATGTCTTCGTGGACTTGAGATGTTGAGGCTTGGTCGGTAAAACGACTTTTAAGCTTTTGTGTCAACTGTCTCAGAGGAGTATCGGGATCATACCCTAACCCAAATGAAGTCTTTTCTACATGACCGTAGAGTCTCCAATCTTCCAGCTGGCTTTTGGTCAAGGCGGGCCCCAATGGCGTGAGAATACCGCGTCTTTCTCCCAAACCGACTGGGTTTTGAGCATCAAAACCCATTTTCTTCATGATAGCTTGTGCCACAGAACTATATAGAGATAGTTGAGGCATACCTTCGTTTTGGAAAGGTTCAAGCAAGGAACTTGATGAAGAAGCATCCGATCTATGAAAGAAGATCGGTCTTTGCTTTGGTGATGTTGCCGGAACAACAAAGGTAGCAGACGTAGGATCTTCTACATCAGCAGGTGTCTCCATCGGAGTGAGAGCAAGCTGAACTTGTTGAGTGTCAGCTTGGCTTGACAAGGTGTCGTCTTCTGGCTCTGAGTCCGAATCCGTGTCTTGTTTGATAGACACGAAAGAAACAACAAATTTGCCCCCAGACTTTTGTTTCGCCTTCTTCACTTTAGTTGTGATGACCAAAGGTTTTGAAGATTTGAGGGAGATGACGAAGGGAGGTTGACTGCTCTCTTCGGATTTACCGGAGTCCTTGTTTTTTTCCGGTGATTTTTGAGGAGCCTTGCCTTTATCTTTCTGGAGATTTTCAGCAAAGGATGTTATTTCCTCTTTTTCTTCTTTTTCGCCTTCATACATTTGGGAGTCTGCGAAGTGGACTTCTTTACCTTTGAAGGGTCTTCTGTCTGCAAACACTCGATGTACCATGCCGTCGTCGCCGACGAACTTGATGCATTGATGTAGAGTTGAAGGGACAACACCATTCTCGTGTATCCAGGGGCGTCCGAGAAGGATGTTGTAGCATGAAGGGGTTTTTATTGCATACACAGTGACTTCAGAGATAAGATCACCGATCTGCAATTTGAACCTGATTTTGCCGATAGGCCTTTGAGTACTCCCATCGTATCCAAAGATAGATACAGATGTGTGGCTTAGCTTGCTGGGTGGGATGCCCAACTCTTCGAGAGCCGAAGTGGAGATGAGGTTGAGTGCAGAACCTGGGTCGACCTGAACTCTGTGTATAGGCATTTCCTTGATGTACCCTGTGAAGTACAGGGGTCGGTTGTGCCTTGCTTCGCCAAGTAGGAGGTCGTCCTTTGTGAAGGCGATAGTTGCACTGGCTGCTTTTTGCACCGAGAGGCATTCAATGCATGATCCCTCAGTTTTCTTTTCTCCCTTTGAGGAAGTTTCAGAGTTTTTGACCCGGTAGTCCATTTCAATTTGGAGGACTTGCGGGGCATGTTTGTCGACATCCTCATTTAGTTTTTGTAATTCTGAGATGAGATTATCACGAGTGCGTGGAGACATTCATAATAAATCCAGGATGTGCAGTCGTGCAGGTATGTGCTTGAAGTGCTCAATCAAATCATACTTGAAAGCCTCCTTAGGGCCTGCATGTTCATCATTGTTGCCACTGGGGGTGCTTACAACATCTTTTCCCGAAGGATTTACATAAGTAAAAGAAGATTGGTTGTAATTTTTGTGGTAGTCTCGGCCCGAGCGGGTGCCTCTACCAACTTCGAGAGCTTCTTGAGAAGGGTCTTCGCTTGGAAGATTGTCCTCAGGATCAAGAGGCTGTCGTTTCTCATTTACTGAGGATGCATCTGCAGCAGAATTGCCATCCTCAGTGATTGTGTTGCACGGAGCATTTTCCGGGAGCAAGTTCTGAACAGCATCCAGCAGCTTTTCTTCTGTGTTGACTATTTCATCATCCCAAGCATCATTATCTGGGTTTTCTTCATGATGATCAGTCGGGAAGAATGTGTATCCTGAAGTCACAGTCTCAGGAGAAGAAACCTGAGAGGGTGTCTTCTCTGTGAAAGTCACGTGAGACGAGGTAGCTCCAGAGGATACATTGATAGGCGTCGTCGGAGTATAGGTAATCTCATCAGACGACGTTTCAGAAGAGCTATAGTCCTGATATATTACATTACAGGAAGCTCTGATAGGAGATGTTGCCTGCTCGGAGTCAGACTCATCCTCCGATGTAAGAGAATCGTCTACCCAGCAATTTTCTCCATTTTCGGGAGTTGAGGGAGGAGGTACCTGATGGGCTTCAGGGACTTCCGGCTCTGGATTGTGAGGGATCTCGTTGACGCGGTCTTGCTCTTGTTCTAGAGCGAGATGCTGCAAGATCCTTGCATATTCTTCAAGATCAGGCATGGGAGCCAAATCTTCTTCTTCGTCTGCTCTTTGTGGCTCAACATGGTTGATTTCCACTGGAGCAACGACGGGTGCTGGCTCAACAGCATTTTCTTGTACAGCCTCTTGGTCTTCCTCATCATCAAACCAGGATCCTTGTGGCTGTAAGGGGTTATACCAGATTACTGGTACAAGGTGAGTTTCAGGAACCCATTCTTCATCGGAGAGATACTCTCCTGTTTCAAGAGATTCCTCCCACTCGCCGGTGTAGTTGGGCTCGAATGCATCATCGGTGTCGTTGGACTCGTATCCATCAATGGAGAATCCAACTACCGAGTTGCAAGAGTATGATGCCCCCTGCATAGCTTCTTTTTTGAATCGAGGTGGCATGAAATCACTGAGAGTGAAGTTTCTTACCGCCTTTGAAGTCTCTGGAAGGGACGTTTCTGTTGCCCCGAGTGAAGTGGTAGAGGAGGCCTCTGCCTTTTCATTGACTTCTTGTTTTGGCTGGGTCTTCTCTTGCCGTTTGAGCCTGAGGAGATGTTTCCTAGCCTGCCTTCGCTGTTGAGCTGTCGGCTTTGTTTTTACGATCTCCCAGTTTTCATCTTCCAGGAGATCGGGATGTACCCATATAGGTTGTCCGTCTGGTGACGGGAAAGGAACCAACTCCTCGGACGCTTGAATTTTGTTTATCACCATGAAGGAAGTAGTGATCTTCTTCTTCGGTGATTTTGGTGTTTGTCCACATGACACCATGTTGACGGAGGCAGTGCCATAGTTTTTGTCAAAGGTAATGACTCCGTTTTTCCACATCTCGTTTATGTTCTCTCTCACAACAAAGCATTGATTGAGAGGATGCGAGACCATCTGGTGGTATGGACAGTACCGAGGATCGTTGGTTTTGCCAACATCGCCCGGTCTTTTGGGTTCAGGCAAGGTGAGCTTGCCATTTGCCACGAGAGCCCCGAAGATTTCGTCAACATCTTCATCGAACGGGTATTTTTTTTCTACTCGCTCTTTGAAGGTATCAGAGAGTTCAGGTCTCTTACCTGCAGCTCTGTTTTCAGCTTTCTTTGGTTGCTGAGGAGCTGACTTGGTTTGCACATTGAGGACCTCTTTTTTCTTTGGTTTAGAGGTTACAATGGCGGTTGGCTCTTTTCTTGATGAGTTTTGACTGTTGAGGTCTTTAATCACCGTTTCAGCTTCCATAGAAGCTTCCAGGAGTTCTCCCAGGTTTTTTGATTTGTTGCCGATGATCATGGAGCGTATTATGGCTCTCATGTTGTTACGGCAGATGTCGACTAGCGACGCCTGTGGCAATACATCTGAGCATTTGTACGCCATTGCTTTCCACTTGTGAATGAAGTCATAGGTTGACTCATTCTCTCCTTGTTTTAGGCTGCAGAGTTGAGCCATAGTAACAGGATGATCCTCACCTTGGAAGTGGGTCAGGAAGCATGTCTCCAGCATAGCCCAGTTCTGGATGGAGTTCTCCGGCAGAGTGGAGTAACAATCGAAGGCCGTACCTTTTAGGGTACTTGCAAAGAGGCGAATCTTGAGTGCATCTTGATCCGCGATAGCTCCCGTCAAAATCTTGAAGTGGATGACGTGCTGTCTGGCTGATCCTTTCCCCGTATATGTTTGGAGAGTAGGATGTTTGAGTTTTGTGGGGAACGGGACCGAGTCCATCCATAAAGGATATGGTGGCTTGATCCCATGCTCCTTGAGTATATCCTCTTCTTTTGCTTTGGCGAGGATACTGTCTACGTCCTTTTTGGTAAGGGCGCGTGACTCATTTTCTTCACGATTTTCCTCATCATTGCGATGATTCGGAGGAGGCTCATTGTTCACCT
The DNA here is from genome assembly GCA_028538565.1 of Umbellularia californica. NCBI lineage: Eukaryota > Viridiplantae > Streptophyta > Magnoliopsida > Laurales > Lauraceae > Umbellularia > Umbellularia californica. The sequence continues at coordinate 30,170,731 of JAPQWN010000011.1, forward strand.
GATTTTGGACAACAAGGAGAAGGCTTTCCATCAGAGTTTCAATCCTCTGCTGGCCTTGTTCCAACTGCTGGATGCGTGTGAGCGCATCATCTTGAGGTGGATTCTGAGGTGGTGGCTCAGAATTTGTAACCAGGACGTTCATTCCTCGGGATTCAAATGAAGAAACCGTCCTGGTGACTGAGCTGGGGCTCATTCTTTTTGATGAAGAGCTTGATGAAGGATTACTCTCCCGTCCTTGGCTTGAAGGGGCAGGAGATTCTTCGGGATGTCTTCGTGTCCTAGTGACGCTACGGGTCACCGGACGTCGGACATGGATTTTTTATGCTGACTTTTGGCGTCTTCTGGTTTTTCCAACCATATGGACGGCAGCAACTTGGTCGGGTCTTTCTTTTTCGACCCATTTTTGAGAGACTTGAAGTGTAGGAGGCTGAGTCCTTTGCTTCTCTAGTCTTTTTTGTCGATATGACGCACGGCGGCGTGCTCAACGAGCGATTTGAGCTTCGGTCAGCTCTGGCTGGGCTCTGACGATGAAGGATGTGCTCCCTCGGGCGCAGCAGCCGAGCCTGTCTTCTTTGTAGCTAGGCAAGGACAGGATGCGGACCCGGTCCTTTGCCTGTTGCAGTGAAGCTTTGAATTTTTCAAGTTCGGCCCCTGTAGAGATAAAGGGTCGAACCGAAGGAGTGTAGGCCTTAGCAGGTGCTTGTAGAGGCCTGGTGATGCATGATCTGATTTTGGGCCTGTAGGAACAAGCCGGCTCATGCTGGGTTGACTTGGGAGTCAGGTTGGAGATAGGTCTCTCCTCTTTCATGTAGGCAAGAGGGTAGAACTGGTTCTCCTTGAGTGGGGCCAGGTATGCTGGCTTGGTGGAGGTTTGAGACCTTCTTTGTTTTGGGGAAGGTCTTGGAGACCAAGTCTTAGGGTAGACCTGGTTGGTTGTTGGTCGAGGCGTCGCGGGGGTGCCGCGGACTTCGGGCTTTTGGGCGCTCGCCTTTGGTGTCACGGGAGTGACACGTTGAGAGGCGATCGTTTGCTTTTTAGCAGGCGCAGCTTGTTCTTCGGGAAGTGGGAATGGTCCCAACGTCCCAAAGAAGATAGTCCGAGGAGTCGAGGTCGACCCGGAGTTCGGTGAGTTGCCGAGGGAGTTGACGCTTCGGCAACTAGCAGGGCGCTTGTAAGTGTGTGCGCTTTGCTTCTGTTGAAGCATGAGTTGGTGCTTGCTCTCGTCGAAGATGATGATCAGTGAAGCTGCCATTGTTAGTTTCAAAATTTCTGAAACAAGACCACATCCATTAGTAATCACAAGAATATGATGATCATAAATGGGGAATTCTATGATTTTGTCTTTTCAAATCGCTCAAGGGACATGACCCAAGCAATATGAAGAAGGCAAAAAGCCATAGAGGGTACAATTGTTCTGGTTGCAAGCATGGTAGGCTCGAAATGAGCGTTCCAATGACTGCTAGAAGCAATTGTATACCTAAATTCGACTTATCGAGAAGCGGAGCTTGCTCGAGATAAGAAGAATATAAGGTAGGAGTTACAAATGTGCCGGTCACAGATACAGTAGACCCTGAAAGGGCGTACTAGTACCGCTATGCACAAATGTTGGAGATCGCATCCATGAGATGGGATTCTTTGTTTTGAAAGGTCAGAAATGGATTCGTCAAAGAGAGCAGGTGGCATTCCGATTCAAATACGGGCTCAACGATTTCCGCGAGCGCCAGTATTCAGAAAGAAAGAGACCACAATTTCTCGAATCTGAATCCAAAAGTGACGACTTTTTTTTTTTTTTTTTGAAATGTCAAGATTGGTTCCATCAAGGAGAGCAAATGGTATTCCAATCTGAACACGGTCTCGGCGATTTCCGCGAGCGCCAGTGCTCAGAAAAGAAGAAACCAAAATTTCTCATATCTGAAATCAAAAGTGACGAGTTTTTGAAGATTTTTTTTTTTGAAATGATTTTTTTTTATTATATTTTTTTAAAAAAATATTTTTTTTAAGATTATTTATTTTTATTTTTTTGAAGATTTTTTATTTTAAGATTTTTTTTTTGAAAATCTTTTTTTTTTATTTTTTTTTAATTTTGATTTTTTTTTTGTTTAAAATTTTTTTTTTGAAAATCATTTTTTTATTTTTTTTTATTTTGATTTTTTTTTAATTTTTTAAGATTTAAAGACGAGAGAGTACACATAGGCCTCCTAACCCGGTCTTATGAAACCTCAATTGATAGAATTGCCCACAGGTAAGGGTAGGATTACTTAATGAACCCGTTTGGAGGACCCTTGCCTAGAACAGTCAAGCTGTCTCCACACTCTGGACAAGGCTTTTCTTGAATCAATCGTGATCAAAGAACGCAATTGGTTTAACCTTAGTGGTCTATGTCTTTTTATTTAAAATTATTTTTTTTAGATCCCTGACAGACTCATCGAAGAGAAACGATGGCCCAATCCCCGATCCAAACACGGGCTCAACAATTTCCGCGAGCACACATGCCCAGAAGAGAAAGGATCAAAGTTTCTCAATTTTGAATCTAAAACGAGAAATTGATTTTTTTTATTTTTTTATTAATTTTTTTTTTGAAATCTCTAATGAACTCATCGAAGAGAAACGATGGCCCAAAACCTTAGTCGAACGGGCTCAACATTTCTGTAAGCACCAAAGAACGATAGGATAGGATCAAAGTTTCTTAATTTTGAATTCAAACTAAGAAAACTGATTTTTTTTTTTGATTTTTTTTTTGAAAAGAGAAAGAGTGGAAACAAACTCAAAGAAATAGAAATTTCGAAAAAATCCCATCTCATTTTTTTTTAGGATGCAAAATCCAACATAGGCTACCAGCTAGAAAGTAGCCAAGGAATCCGGAAAAGAAGTATAAGCATAGAGCAAAAAGTATGATATGCAAATATTTCATTTCCGAGCACCGTGTTCTCAAATGAACGAGTCCCACCGGGTGTACCAGCTTGATGGAACGCGCTCCCGCCGAGGGTGCTACCGGGGTCGGCGGACATGGGAGTCCGTCGGGTCCGGCCTTTCGCGCCCGGGGGGCTGAAGCGTGCATCAACATTTCTTTGTGTGGGTGTGCCAGATTTTCTATTTTACTTGGAATTGCAAGTGGTAATCCGGAAATCAACTTTCGCAAGTAAAAAGGAAATCAACTTCTTTCAAGTTTTCCATTGCACAAATATTTAAGAAAAGAGACATTTTCTTGGTTTGCCGTGAAAGGCGATTTTGTTTGGCATTTATAGCCGATTTTGGTGTTTATAGCCGATTTACAGTTCTCATCAATAATGAAAGACAAGAGTTGTGATTTTTGTCTCTTTTAGAAAAATACAAACTACAATGAAAAGCAAGAAAAGGAGGATCTAACTTTTCAGGAGATTGTGGGGGACTCGTTCAGATTGACGGTCGCAAACCATGTGTGGGCTTCGCCATCATCCATGCAGATGAGAACAGCGGATGCTCTTGATTCGCTTGGCTTGGCTATAACCTCAGATTTTTAGAGGACAAAGACCAAGAGGAGGTCCTATGTCCAATAAAAAGCTAAGTAGACGGGCTGAAAAGCTATGTCTAAACCATTGGAGGCAGCGGGAGAAGGCAAGGACCTTGGGGGGGAGTACCCCCCAAGGGACTTTTTGTCACCTTGTAGTGGTGCTTGATGTAGAATTTCTGCAGAATTTTCTCTCTTTCTCTAGACTCTGTCTGTCTGGAATTCGGGATTCTCTGCACCTTTCGATCTTCGGTTTTCCGTTCGTCTTTTTCCGATCTCTGGATTCTTTTTCCGACCTCTGATCTTTTTTTTTTCTGATCCCCATTTCAATGGAATGCTCTCCTATTTATAGGCTTTTGGTAGCCATTTAGGAGAGCTTTTATGGGCTTTAATGGCTTTAATGGGAGGAGTTACAAGATTTATTTCTTGATTTTGTAACTCCTTTTTCCTTGAATCTGATTGGCCGATGGAGATTAAGGGCTTTTAATCACCTTAATTACCATAATGGGAGGAGTTTCATGGCTTGAATGCCATGACTTAATTGATTTGTAACTCCTGGATGCTTCCTTCTGATTGGGCCGTCCAAAGAAATGAATTAATGACTGCAATATAGGTAGTCAATTAACTGCATTAATTGGTCGCCGAGCAGTCGAAGAGTCGCGGGCCGCGACGCGTCTTTTGGAATTCTTCTGGCGATGATCATCGATGGATCTTCATGCTGATCGACATCGGATGACCGCATAATTTCAAACATTGATAGCTAGCAGTGGGCCGGTGACATCTGTCTTGTCGATTTCTCGATCGGTCGGACAGAAAGCACTTTTTAGGTCAACCGGTCGGCGATCTTGGAGCGATCACTGATGATTTTACGCTTTTGACGGCGGATCTGAGATGTCGTCGGATATGAGTCAATTTCAAGCACTAAAAATCACATTTTCAGGAAACCACAGGGGCCAAAGTGCGCGAAACGCAAAAAGGGACGGAAAAACGGGTCACCGGCGAAAAATCCGGTGACCCGGACTTCCATGGGCCAGGGTCGCGGGCTGCAACCCTAGGGGTTTTTCTCCCCTTTTTGGTCCGTTTTGCGGTCTTTTTCGTCGCCGTTTTCTTCTGTATTTTTCCTGACATTTCCTCTCATTTATTGGCTTGATTTCCCTATAGAAAACCTGATGAGAATCCTTGCATTTTTAGAGTGCAAAGTTTCCAATTTTCCGGGAAAGCCGAAGACTTTGTCGCATAGAGCTGCTGATTTTCCGCCAGAAGCTGAAACTTGGTCAAACGATGTCGGAATGACCTGAAATTTGAGGTGGAGCCTCCTGAGCAATAAATAAGACCAACCATAGGCTTTTGTTTGAGTTTTGAAGCCGTTTGGGGTCCCGTCGATGCTTCACTTGATTTTGCTACGGGGAAAATGCCGAGCTTTGATATGTGGCCAAACGATGTCCGATTGACCTGAAATTTGACGGGGAGCCTATTGGAGTCATTTTGAGACGTTCCATGGGCTCAGTTTTGGATGTCATGGTCCCGGGTTGCTCCGCCGCCGGTAGGCTTGATTTTCTCTCGGAGCATCGAAACCTAGTCAAACGTTGTCGGAATGACCTGAAATTTGACGTGCAGCCTTTTGGAAGCATGTTGAAGCCACTCATGCACTTGGTTTGATGAGCGAAGGCTTCGGTGGTTCCCGCCCCCGGGAGGCTTGATTTTGCTGCTCGAGCATTGATGGAGGGTCAAACGTTGTCGGTTTGACTTGAAATTTGGCATGGAGCCCTTTTGAGTCATGCTGAAGTCATCCGTAGGCTCTGATCGAAGTTTTGACGTCTTCGATGATGTCGCCGCCGGGAGCGCCAATTTAGCTGTCGAGAAGCGAAGTTAGGCCAAATGATTCTGAAATGGCCCGAAACTTCATGTGTACTCTTCTTTTGGCTATCTTGAAGGATCTTGCAGTTTTTGTTTGATTCTGACAAGATTTGATTTTTTGGAGAAATTGCATTGCCTATTTATGGCAGGTTGCGACTTCATGCAGCTTTCTTGATGTTGAAGAGGCAAAGTGACTTTTTTGGTGTCAACACAATGTCTGAAATTGCACTGCAATCTGACATAAAACAATGTGTGGATCCACCTGTGATGATCGCAAGAAGAATCTCAAAAGACGCGACTCTTCACATGCCTTGGCGACCACTTAATGACGTTAATTGACCCGTTTATGACAACTTAATGCGGTCATGAACTCATTATTTTGGACAGCCCAATCAGATTCAAGCATCTGGGAGTTACAAATTCAAGTAATCATGGCATTAAACCCATGAAACTCCCATCATCATGAAGCATAAAGGTGATTAAATGCCCACTACCTTCATCGGCCAATCGCAAGCCATGAAAAAGGAGTTACAAAATCAACTTGTAACTCCTCATCAATTCTCTCATCATGGCTATCAATGCCCATAATCACCTCATGGCTACCAAAAGCCTATAAAAGGAGGTGAGTTCCAAGAAAAATGAAGGAATGAATCCCAAGTGCAAGATCTGAAAAACTAGAAAATTCAAGAGAGAGATGAAGTCCTGCTGCTTTGCTCTCGGAAGCACCACAAGGTGATCAACGGCCCCCCAAGGTCTCCTCCTTCTCCAACATGGCCTAAACGCGGCTTTTCAACCCGTTTACTCGGTTTTTCATTGGATATAGGACCTCCTCTTGTCCTTATCCTTTAAAAAACCGAGGTTATGAACCAAGCCAAAGAATCAAAGCATCACATGTTCTCATTTGAAGGACGATGGCGAAGCCCATACATGACTTGCAACCATCGATCTCAACGTGTCCCCACAATCTCCTGAGAAGTTAGATCCCTTTTCTCACTTTTCTATTGTAGTTTGTATTTATTAAAGAGACAAAAAGAAATCACAATTCTTGTCTTTCACATTTGATGAGTTTTGTAAAATCGCCTTTCACGGCAAACAAACAAAAACGCCTCCTACGACATTCTCAAAAAACAAACTTGTCTCTTTTCTTAATATTTATGCAATTTGAAAAGTTAGAAAAAAGGATTGATTTCCTTTCCACTTGTGAAGGTGAATCTCCGGATCATCACCATTCCAAATTCCAAGTAGAAAGTAAATCTGGCACACCCGTACAAAAATGTTGATACTCGAGATATTCCCTCCTCCGCCGAGACACAGGTCAGTCCCCGGGGTGCGGAAGGAGAGGACGGAATCCCGAGGGTCCATCAAGTTGGCATACCCGGTGGGACACGTTGACTTGAGAACGTGATGCCTTGATCCCTTGGCTCCTTTCTAGTTGATGGCGTATGTTGCATCTTGCATCTAAAATAAAAAATAAAAAACATGAGATGGGATTTTAATTGTTCTTTCTCACTTCAAAAAAAAAAAAAAAAACAAATCTGATCTCTTTTTCTTAAAAACTCAACTTTGAGAAATCTTGATCTTTCCCTCTTCGAACTTGATAGCTCATAGAAATGTTCGCAGTTATCGTTCATATCGGGGATTGGGCCATCTTTTCTCTTTGATGAGTCCAATTGGGATTTCAAGAAAAAAAACACATTCATTTCAAATTCTTTCAAAAAATAAATGATCTCTCTTTCTCAAGATTCAACTTTGAGAAATTTTAATCCTCTCCTCTTTGAACTTGATAGCTCACAGAAATGTTCGCAGCTATCGTTCATATCGGGGATTGGGCCATCTTTTCTCTTTGATGAGTCCAATTGGGATTTCAAAAAAAAAAAATTATAATTTCAAAAAAAAAAATCAGTTTTCTTTCTTTTGGGCTCAAAATTGAGAAATCTCGGTTCTTTGCCTTTTGGATTTAACGCTCGCAGAAATGTTGAGTTGTGGTTCGGATTGGAACACCATTTGTTCTCTATAATGAGTTCATTAGAAATCTTTCAAAACAAAAAAAAAAAAAAACACTAAGGTTGCATCAATTGCGCTCTTTGACTAAAGTGGATTCAAGAAAAGCCTTGTCCAGAGTGTGGAGACAGCTAGACTGTTCGAGGTCAGGGTCCTCCAAACGGGTTCATTAAGTAATCCTACCCTTACCTGGGGGCTGATCTATCTACTAAGGTTTCATAAGATTGAATTGGAAACCGATGTGCATCTTTAAAAAAAAATCTTAAAAAAAAAACCTTTCAAAAAAAAATCTTTCAAAAAAAATATCTTCAAAAAAAAATCTTCAAAAAAAAAAAAAAAACTTCCGTGACTTTCGAATTCAGAGTTGAGAAATCTTGGTTCCTTCCCTTTCGGATTTAGCGCTTGTGGAAATGTTGAGCCTTGTTCGGAATGGAACACCATTTGCTCTCTTTAATGAATTCAATCTTGACCCTTCAAAAAAAAAAAAAAAAAACAAATCTGATCTCTTTTTCTTAAAAACTCAACTTTGAGAAATCTTGATCTTTCCCTCTTCGAACTTGATAGCTCACAGAAATGTTCGCAGTTATCGTTCATATCTGGGATTGGGCCATCTTTTCTCTTTGATGAGTCCAATTGGGATTTCAAGAAAAAAAACACATTCATTTCAAATTCTTTCAAAAAATAAATGATCTCTCTTTCTCAAGATTCAACTTTGAGAAATTTTGATCCTCTCCTCTTTGAACTTGATAGCTCACAGAAATGTTCGCAGCTATCGTTCATATCGGGGATTGGGCCATCTTTTCTCTTTGATGAGTCCAATTGGGATTTCAAAAAAAAAATTTATAATTTCAAAAAAAAAAATCAGTTTTCTTTCTTTTGGGCTCAAAATTGAGAAATCTCGGTTCTTTCCCTTTTGGATTTAACGCTCGCAGAAATGTTGAGTTGTGGTTCGGATTGGAACACCACTTGTTCTCTGTAATGAGTTCATTAGAAATCTTTCAAAACAAAAAAAAAAAACACTAAGGTTACATCAATTGCACTCTTTGACTAAAGTGGATTCAAGAAAAGCCTTGTCCAGAGTGTGGAGACAGCTAGACTGTTCGAGGTCAGGGTCCTCCAAACGGGTTCATTAAGTAATCCTACCCTTACCTGGGGGCTGATCTATCTACTAAGGTTTCATAAGATTGAATTGGAAACCGATGTGCATCTTTAAAAAAAAAATCTTAAAAAAAAAAACCTTTCAAAAAAAATCTTTCAAAAAAAATATCTTCAAAAAAAAATCTTCAAAAAAAAAAAAAAACTTCCGTGACTTTCGAATTCAGAGTTGAGAAATCTTGGTTCCTTCCCTTTCGGATTTAGCGCTTGCGGAAATGTTGAGCCTTGTTCGGAATGGAACACCATTTGCTCTCTTTAATGAATTCAATCTTGACCCTTCAAGAAAAAAAAAAAAACTTTCGTCATTACTGGATTCACATCCTAGAAATTCTGGTTCCTTCCCTTCTGGATTTAGCGCTTGTAGAAATGTTGAGCCTCTGTTCGGATTGGAACACCATTTGCTCTCCTTTATGAATCCAAATTTGACCTTTCAAAAAATCCTATCTCGTGTCCTTCCCAAGGATGCGATTTGTAACATTTGTGCCTAGCGGTGCTAGTACGCCCTTTCAGGTCTACTGTATTCGCGACCGACACATTTATATGTCCAACCTTATATCATTTTACCTCGAGTGAGCCTTGCTTCTCGGTAATTTGAATTAAGGTCTACAATTGCTTCTAGCAGTCACTGGAACGCTCACTCTGAGCCTACCATACTTGCATTTTAGAACAATTGTATCCTCTATGGCTTTTTGCCTTCTTCATCGTCCTTGGGTTGGACCATGTCCCCTCAAGTGATTTCAAAAACAAAACCATAGTTGTTCTCCATTTAGGATCACCATATTCTTGTGATTACTGATGGATTTGGTCTTGTTTCAGAAGTTTTCTAAAACTAACAATGGCAGCTTCATTGACCATCATTTTCGATGAGAACAAGTACCAGCTTATGCTTCAAGACTGATGGACCCGAAAAAGGAATCTTCCGTCCTCTCCCTCCGCACCCCGGGGGCTGACCTGGGTCTCGGCGGAGGAGGGAAGATCTCGGGCATCAACATTTTTTTGTACGGGTATGCCAGATTTACTTTCTACTTGGAATTTGGAATGGTGATAATCCGGAGATTCACCTTCACAAGTGGAAAGGAAATCAATCCTTTTTTCTAACTTTTCAAATTGCATTAATATTAAGAAAAGAGACAAGTTTGTTTTTTGAGAATGCTGTAGGAGGCGTTTTTGTTTGTTTGCCGTAAAAGGCGATTTTGCCGTGAAAAGCGATTTTACAAAACTCATCAAATGTGAAAGACAAGAATTGTGATTTCTTTTTGTCTCCTTAATAAATACAAACTACAATAGAAAAGTGAGAAAAGGGATCTAACTTCTCAGGAGATTGTGGGGACACGTTGAGATCGACGGTCGCAAGTCATGTATGGGCTTCGCCATCGTCCTTCAAATGAGAACATGTGATGCTTTGATTCTTTGGCTTGGCTCCTAACCTCGGTTTTTTAAAGGACAAGGACCAAGAGAAGGTCCTATATCCAATGAAAAACCGAGTAAACGAGTTGAAAAGCCGCGTTTAGGCCATGTTGGAGAAGGAGGAGACCTTAGGGGGGGGGGTGGCCCCCCAAGGGATTTGATCACCTTGTGGTGCTTCCGGGAGCAAAGTAGCAGGACTTCGTCTCTCTCTTGGATTTTCTGGATTTTCAGAGCTTGCACTTGGGATCTATTTTCATCATGCTTTCTTCTTGGAATGGACCTCCTTTTATAGGCTTTTGGTAGCCATGAGGTGTTTATTGGCATTGATGGCCATGATGAAAGAATTGATGAGGAGTTACAAATCGATTTTGTGACTCCTTTTTCAAGGCTTGTGATTGGCCGATGAAGGTAGTGGGCATTTAATCACCTTTATGCTTCATGATGATGGGAGTTTCATGGGTTTAATGCCATAATTGCTTGGATTTGTAACTCCCAAAGGCTTGGTTCTGATTGGGCCGTCCAAAATAATGAGTTAATGACTGCTTGAATGGGTCAATTAACGACATTAAGTGGTTGCCAAGGCATGTGAAGAGTCGCGGGCCGTGCTGCGCCTTTTGAGATTCTTCTTGCGATCATCACGGGTGGAGTCACGCATTATTTGATGCCGGATTGCGATGCAATTTCAGACATTGATTGATGTTGGCGGGCCAGTGACATCTGTCTTGTCGATTTCATGATCGGTCGGACAGAAAGTGCACTTTCTTGGTCAGCCGGTTGGCGATCTTGAGGCGATCGGTGATGATTTCATGCTTTTGACGGCAGATCCGAGATGTCGACGAAGATCAGTCGTTTTCAAGCATCAAACATTGCATTTTCCGAAAATCACAGAGGCTGGAACACCCGAAACGTGAAAAGAATCGGAAAAAGGGCACTTTGGTGCATAATCGGGCGACCATGCACCCAGGGTCGCCGGGCGACCATGCACCCAGGGTCGTCGGCGACCTTAGGGTTTTGGCCCGTTTGGTCGCCGAGCATCGTTTTCGGCCGTTTTTCCATCTTTTTCGTTCCTTCTTTCTTCTGTATTTTTCTTGACATTTTTCCTAAATATTGACTTGATTTTCTTGAAGAAAACTTGACGAGAACCCGCGCGAAATCGGAGCACAAAGTTTCCCATTTTTCGGGAAAGCCGAAGACTTTGTAGCCGATTTTCCGTCAAGAGTCGAAACTAGGTCAAACGATGTCGGAATGACCAGAAAATTGAGGTGAAGCTTCTTGAGTAGTGGATAGGACCAACCATGGGCTTTTATTTGAGTTTGGAAGCCGTTTGGGGTCCGATCGATGCTTCACTTGATTTTGCTGCGGGGAAAATGCCGAGCTTTGATATGTGGTCAAACGATGTCCGATTGACCTGAATTTTGACGGAGAGCCTATTGGAGTCATTTTGAGACGTTCCAAGGGCTCCGTTTTGGATGTCATGGTCTCAGGTTGCTCTGCTGCCGGTAGGCTTGATTTTCTCTCGGAGCATTGAAACCTGGTCAAACTTTGTCGGAATGACCTGAAATTCGACGTGCAGCCTTTTGGAAGCATGTTGAAGCCACTCATGTACGTTGTTTGATGAGTGATGGCTTCAGTGGTTCCCGCCGCCAGGAGGCTTGATTTTGCTGCTCGAGCGTTGATGGAAGGTCAAACGTTGTCAGTTTGACTTGAAATTTAGTATGAAGCCTTTGGGAGACATTCTGGAGTCATCCGTAGGCTCTGATCAAAGTTTTGGTGTCTTTGATGATGTCGCCGCCGGGAGCGCTTGTTTAGCTGTCAGAGCAGTGAAGTTGGGCCAAACGATGTCGGAATGGCCCGAAACCTCAGGTGTACCCCTCTTTTAGCTGTGTTGAAGGATCTCTCAGTTTTTATCTGATTCTGAAAAGATCTGATGCTTGAAGTAGCCTCGACTGTTTTGTAGCAGGATGTAGCTTCACGAGGCTTCTTATGTTGAGGGGACATATTTACTTTTTTGGTGTCAACAAATGCCCCCTCGAGGTACATCAAAGAGTAGCTTTTTGGAGTCGATGTGCCTCGAAGAGAAACTTGGAGGAAAGATTCCAACTTGACCAAGAGTCTTGAGCATTATTTTTTTTTTCGAATAGCCTTTTGAGTTTCCGGGGGATTTTATGATAGTGAGAGGGATCACGTACCATCTGAAGGCAAAGTTTTGAAAATGACAAGGGGTATTTGGATTTTGGGTTTTGGATTTTGGTTTTTGACCTTGTGACCTAACAAGCTGTATGTGGCAGGTTAGGGGGTCGAGGTTTGATTTTGACCTTGTGACCCAACAAGTTGTATGTGGCAGGTTAGGGGGTCAGATTTGGTTTGTTGGTTTTGGATTTTGATTTTTATTTTGGTCTTGTGACCTAACAAGCTGTATGTGGCGAGCTAGGGGACCGGAATTTGGTTTTGTGAAATGTCATTTTCGAGATTTTGGCTCAATTTGGTTCATGAGGTTGGATGGTTTGGTTTTTGGAAACTCATGAGACTTTCTTTTCTCTTTTTTTTGAATGGTCCCATCAACTCAAAAGAGGCATGGGAATTTTTTTGCTCCTTTCTTTTTTTTGCTCTTGGTAAGAGAAATATTTTGACTAAAAGCCACTTTTAGTGCCTAGGTGGTCAAACCTGGCTCATATGGGCTAACCCATGGGACCTTAGGCTTTGGAGATGGCCTAGATCTCATATGGTGTCATATTTGTAAAGAATAGCTAAAAATATCTCTTTTGTGTAGAGAATATCTAAAAATATCTTTACTTGGAGAGAATTTCTCAAGTTTTCTTTTTGTGGAAAGATTCTCTCAAAATATCTTTCTCTTTGGGAAAGTAGCTAAATTTTAGCACTTACCTCCTTTCTTTCTCTTTTTTTCCTCTTTTGGCTTGCTCTCTTCTATAAAAGCAAAGAGGGTTGGTGCTTTTGCTCCATTACTTTCTTTTTGCAAGAAATCTTCAAGAGTGCTCCCTAAGACAAGAAGTGCTTTTCTCTTCTTCAAGGATCTCCAAGCTTTTCTTCTTTTTCTCCATCAATGGCTTCAAGTAAGTTTTCTTCCTCGTCAAGAATCTCCATTGTAGAAGTAGCTTCTTTATTTTTTTTCTTTTCTTTTCTTTCTTTTTCTTCTTCTTTTTTTTTTCTCATGCACGTTTTCCTTCTCTTTTTTTTTTTTTCGTGCTACTTTTTTTTCTTTCTTTTTTTTTTCTTTTTTTTTGCTGAGATTTTTTTCTCTCTCTTTCTTTTTCTTTTTCCTTGTTTGCTCACTATGATAATGAGGCTATGCAATTTCAATATGTATGCATTTTCTTTCTCTCTTTTTTTTTTCTTTTTGATGCATCAAGATAGAAGGCTAGAGTCTCTAGGTCAAGCCAACATGATTTTTGACTTGGACAAAGTTTGATTGGTTTCGACCAAATTGGGTTGGAATTGGTCAAAATTTGGTCAAGGTTTTCCTAGCATCTAATGCATGATGATATATTTTTTTCTTATGCATGAGTTTTGGTAAATAGATTTGGAAGTATGATGATGCATACCTGAAAATCTTTTGCAAGTATCGGGATTTTGAGCTCGCAGCGATGTTGAGCTCTTTCTCGGTCTTGCTGAATTTTGAGGAAGTTTTGCAATTTTTGGATTCTGAAGCTCGCAGCAATGTTGAGCGCTTTTCCAGATTTTGCGAAAATTTAATGAGATTGGCTTGTTCTCGCAGCGATGTTGAGTTCGAGCCTTCTTTGAGAATTCTCCACTGACTATGAGCTCGCAGCGATGTTGAGCTTATCTTCAGGCTTTCTGTCTTTTTTTTTTTTTTTTTTTTGTCTTTGACAGATTGTGAAGTAGCAGGAGAGATTCCTCCGTCTTCCTCAGAGCCAGAACAGGGGACACCTGCTGCTGATCCAGAAGTAGGGGCTTCTTCCACTTTCAATGAGTCAGCTTCTTCCGTTGGAAAGAGTTTATTGATTACTCTTCCAATGGAGCATGACGTGGGCGGTCGGGCACCAGAGCATGGTGAATCCTCACCTGCACCGCACCTTCAGTATGCAAGGAAGGTGTTGAAGACTGTTTTGAGCTCATGGGTTGAGACTCTTTCTTTAGGTCATTTGGAAGCTGGTTTTGGCATGATCAAGCACGTGCATGACATCCTCGCTGATAGCAAAGAAGTCAATCTGGACATCGCGAGCGCCAAGGATTTTGTTAAGGAGATCATCGCCTTGGGGAGCAAATGGACTGAGACAAAGAGTTTCCCAGATGGTGACTTCTTTGATGAGATGTTCATAAAACCTTCCAGCAAAGTCAAAGCTGAGCTGACTGAGGTCACGAAGACTCGGAGGCAGATCGTTCGGGAGAAGAACGTTACCAAGTTATCCATCATGGGGCTGAAGCAAGACTTGGACCGCCTTGATAAGGAGGTCGTCGAGGCTATGCAACGTCTTGATCTTTTAGAGGAAGAGGCTGCTGCCAAATGGACCGCCATTGTGGAGGCTCGTGACAAGGAGGGGACTCTCATTCACCAGGTTGAGGAAGCCGAAGGTAATGTCCGGAGGAAGACTCAGGAGCATGAGCAGTGGCAGGTCCTCTTGGAAGAACTTCCTCGTGCTACAGATGGGTCACGGCATTCGGCCGCGTTTTATGGGGACATTTTGAAGAAGCGTGGCCTAAAAAATTTGGAAGTTAAGGCCATGGGTCTACTTGAGGAGTTGAACCTTTGGTTGAAGACCATGTCAGATTGAGCTCCTAAGTTGTAACAGACTCTTTTTTTTTCCTTTTTTTTTTTGGTACCTCCATGTATAAACACTTTTGGTACTATATTTTGTATCCCCTTCCTTTCACTTAAATCATTTTTTGATGAAAACAATTTTGAGCAAAAGTTGATGGGAATGTTTGTTTTGAATTTGATCAAAAGGTTGTCATTTTGTGAAAATCTTTTGTCAAAGGGTTGTCTTGGGCATGAAAGCCAATTTTGTGGCAAAAAGCCCGATTTTTTTATGGTTTGAAAACCAAAATTTTGGATGGCATGAAAGCCTAATTTTGTGACGTAAGAGCCAAATTTGTTTGTGGCATGGGAGCCAAAATTTTGAGATGGCGTGAAAGCCGATTTTTGGAATGGCATAGGAGCCTAATTTTAAGATGGCATGAAAGCCGAAATTTTTTTTTTGTTTCGGCATTTATGGCCGACTTTTGGCGTTTATAGTAGGATTTGGCGTTTATAGCCGAAAATTTTTTGTTTTGGCATTTAAGGCCGAATTTTGGCATTTATAGCCGAGTTTTTTGAAAACCAAGTTTTGTTTTATTGGCATGAAAGCCGATTTTGGCGTTTATAGCCGGATTTTTTTGTTTTGGCATTTATAGCCGAATTTTTTTGTTTTGGCATTTATAGCCGAATTTTGCCATTTATAGCCGAATTTTGGCGTTTATAGCCGAGTTTTGGTTTTCAAAATGTAGGTATGGACTAAATGTCGCCTCCCCGCTGAATGGTCTTGCAAGTATCGATGGAATGTCACTTCCTTGCATCATTCGGTTTTGCGAGTATTGATGGAATGTCACTTCCTCGCGGGCTGGGTTTTGCGAGTATCGATGGAATGTCGCTTCCTCACGAATTGGGGTGCAAATATCGACTAAGCGTCGCTTCCCTGCTTTTCCCAAAACTTTTGGTTTCGCGGGTACTGACTTGATGTCGTTTCTCCGCGATTTTTTGAAATTTGAGGTTTTCTCGAACCATTTGAAATTTGGGTTGTGGATAGCAACTGGTATGTTGCATCTCCACGATTTTTGAAATTTGGGTTGTGGATATCAACTGGTTTGTTGCTTCTCCACAATTTTTGAAATTTGCAAGTATCGAATGGGGTTCGCTTCCTTGCGATTTTTGGGTTTCGAAAGTATCAAATGGGGTTCGCATCCTTCCAGTTTTTTTTGGGTTTTGCGAGTATCGACTGAATGTCGCTTCCCCGCGGTTTCTAAAAACCAAAATTTTTGTTTAAAGACACGAAGGTCATAAATTTTGGCTTAAAACCATTTTGGTCGTAAAAGCCAAGGTAGACTAGGGTGAAAATTCCTAAGTCCCGATTTTCGTTTCAAACAGTGAATTTTGGGTTCAAGGATCGAAAATTTTGGTCAAGTCTGGGAAGAGGCTCCTAAACTTGGATTTTTGATTTGATTTTTTTTTTGAACAATGAAACGATGAAAGTAAGCATTGTTTTGAAAGATTGTTTTTTTTTTTTTTTGGAAATTTCAACATAAAGATAAAAATTTCAAAAGGGGTGGGTTTGACGAGCAAGTACCTTGGAAATACGCTTTAGCCGTGTAGATATTGCTCTGACCCGTTTGAGGAAGTCTTCAAGGGTAGTACCGCTTCAAGAACTTGCCGTTGATGGGCAGCATACATCTGTCTCCTTCCATGTTTAGAAGAGCGTATGCACCGTTGGAGAAGACTTTGTCGATGACGAAGGGTCCCTCCCATTTTGGTTCGAATTTGCCTTTGGACTTGTGGGCAAAGACTATAGGTCTTTTTACTGCAAGAACCAAGTCACCCTTTTTGTAAGCGCGTTGCCTGACCTTCTTGTCGAAAGATCCTGCCATGCGTGCTTGGTACAACTCAATGCTTTGTAGAGCTTCAAGTCGTCTTTCATCGAGATTGTCTAGCTCCTGGAGTCTCAATTTGACATTGCTTTCTTACGTCATGTCATTTTGCAAAGATACCCTTAAGGAAGGAATTTGTACTTCCAAAGGGACAACAGCTTCGCATCCATAGACCAAAGAGAATGGTGTGCTATGGGTTGGTCCTCGAACGGTGGTTCGATAGGCCCATAGGGCTTCTGGTAGTTTGTCGCCCCAGTCTCTTTTGTGACTAGAGACTATTTTCTTGAGAATTTTGCAGAGTGTCTTGTTGAAGGTTTCTGCTAGTCCATTCGCTGCTGGATTATATGGAGTCGAAGGACAACTTTTGATTTTGTACTTGTCGCAGAACCTATAGAATTTGTGATTCCGGAATTGTGGTCCGTTATCATGGACGAATCTTGTAGGTATGCCGAAGCGACAAATAATGGTGGTGCGCAAGAACTGAAGGACTGATGAAGTCTTCATTTCATTGAGCGCAAATGCTTCTGACCACTTGGAGAAATAATCAGTAGCGGCGAAGATGAAGCAATGACCTTTGCCTGATGGGGGAGAAATGGGACCTATGATGTCCATACCCCAGGCTTCGAAAGGCCATGAGATTCTGTTGGATGTAGCCATTCTTGAGGCATGTGGACATAATCTCCGTGAATCTGGCATTTTTGGCAGCGTTTGGCAAATTGCATTGCATCTGCTACCATGGTAGGCCAATAGTAACCTAGCCTTTTTATCTGGTTGTAGAGCTTAGGGCTAGCCTGATGGGCTCCACAAAGACCAGCATGTACTTCTTTGAGAGTTTCCTCAGCCTCTTGTTGTGATAAGCAGCGTAGGAGTACTCCGTTGAAGGATTTTCTGTAAAGTGCTTTTGAAGGTATATCCAAATGAAAGTTTGGGGCTCGTCTTTGGATGCTTACCCGCTCTTTTGGATCTTCAGGTAGTATTCCGAACATGATATAATCAATGAACGGATCTCTCCAGTCACCAATCGGAGGTTTGAGGATAGACATCCGACTTCCAACCACTTGGTGGCATTCAGCACCTGCTTGGTGTGTGTTGAGAGAAGGGAGAATCCTTCTTTGACACACTGTGACTTGCATGTTTTCCCATTCTTGGATTGCCATGGATGCGGCAGGTCCAGCCAGGGCATCTGCACGGATGTTTTCACCTCTGAGGATGTGGGTGATGTGACAGATGTTGAATTTTTGTCGAAGCGACTGCGCCTTATTATAGTAAGGCAGCAAATCAGGCTTCCTTACTTCATATTTCTGATTCATCTGGTTGACGACCAGTTAAAAGTCTCCAAAACCTTCCAGCGTGGTGATGCCGGATTCGAGGGCGAGTTCCAATCCTACAATCAGGGCTTGGTACTCAGCTGCATTGTTTGAACATAGTTCCAGTAGCGAGAAGGCGTGTGGAATCATGTATTTGTCGGGATTGACAAAGAGGATGCCAATTCCCGATATTTGCTTTCCTTTTTCATTTGTCCTGGTTGCACGGTCAAAGTACATGTCCCAGGAAGCATATGACAAGGAAGTTTCCACATTGTAGAAAAATTCGTCTGGGAGATCATCCCTGACTGGAGAATCTTTACGCAATGGATGCTCTGCGAGGAAGTCTACTAGAGCTTGGCCTTTGATTGCTTTTTGTGGTACATACCTAATATCAAACTGTGATAGAAGGATGGACCATTTTGCCAGTCGGGCATTGACAGAACCTGCTTTTGTGACAAGGACCTTTAGGAGGTTGATCCTCGAAATCAGGTAGATTGTGTTCGATAGTAGATAGTGACGCAGCTTTTGTACGGCGAACATTACTGCAAGGCATTCTTTTTCGACTGGGGAGTAGCGATGCTCTGCACCTACCATCATGCGGCTAAGGTAATATAGAGCAGCTTCTTTTCCGTCGTCGTTTTCTTGTGCGAGCAGAGCACCCAAACAGTGGTCGAGAGCTCTTGTGTACAAGATAAATGGTTTTCTAGTTGTGGGGGCAGCCAGCATGGAGGTTTGATGAGGTATGCTTTGATGTCTTGAAATGCACTTTCACATTCAGCATCCCAGACAAAGTCCATGCCTTTCTTCATCAGGCGAGAGAATGGACGGCATTTCCCTGATAGGTTGGAGATGAACCGTCGAATGTAGGCCAGCCTTCCGATGTTGCATATCTTGTGTTGCATATCTTGGAATATTTTCATCATAGCCCTCTGATATGTGGCACCAGCATTTTTCAGACCAAATGGCATAACAGTATAGCAATATACGCCAAATGGAGTCCGAAATGATGTGTGTTTTTCATCCTCGGGATGCATCTTTATCTGATTGTAACCAGAGAAGCCATCCATGAATGTCATTTGCTCGAATCCGCAGGTATTGTCAATCATTACCTCTGGTATGGGGAGCGGGAATTCATCTTTAGGGCAAGCGCCATTCAGGTCTCTATAGTCAATACAGACCCTGATCTGCCCAGTTTTCTTTGTCATGGGGACAATGTTGACCAACCATTCTGGATGTTGTTCCTCACGGATGAAGCAGACGCTTTTGAGCTTTTGAACTTCTTGTTCAATTTTATCCATCACATCTGGATGGAATCTTCTTTGGCCTTGTTTGACAGGCTTGATTTCTTCTTGAAGATTGAGTTTGTGGACTGCTACTTTGGGGTCTAAACCAGGCATTTCAGCGTAGGACCATGCAAAGCAATCAACGAACTCACGAAGAAAAGCGATATACTCGGGTAACTCATCATCCTTTATATTCTTGCTTATGAATACAGGACGTGGGTTATCTGGTGTTCCCAAGTCTATCTTTTCAATAGGATCTTCTGTTAGAAGGTTCGAAGGTGGTTCCTCCACAATATTTTCGGAGGCTTCCAGCTCAACAAAACCTTCTGGGATTCCAAGGGCATTTGTAGACCGAGGGTTTGTTCCTTTCCACGGGTGTTCTTGATTGGTGATCTTCTCAAGGCTTGCTATGAGATGGTCCCAATCGCCTGTTGAAACTGGGTCGAAGTAAGGTACTTCTTTTGGAGACGAGGGCTCTTCTGGGTCAGAATAGCACAAGTCTGTATTATCGGACGATTCCTCTTTATCATCAGAGAAATCGTTCCAATTGGATGAGCTTCCTGGATCTTTGTCAGGTAACTCTCTAAAGAGATATCCAGGGAGATCGATGTCTTCATGGACTTGAGATGTTGAGGCTTGGTCGGTAAAACGACTTTTAAGCTTTTGTGTCAACTGTCTCAGAGGAGTGTCGGGATCATACCCTAACCCATATGAAGACTTTTCTACATGACCGTAGGGTCTCCAATCTTCCAGCTGGCTTTTGGTCAAGGCGGGCCCCAATGGCGTGAGAATACCGCGTTTTTCTCCCAAACCGACTGGGTTTTGAGCGTCATAGCCCATTTTCTTCATAATTGCTTGTGCCACAGGACTATATAGAGATAGCTGAGGCATACCTTCATTTCGGAAAGGTTCCAGCATGGAGTTTGATGAAGAAGCGTCCGATCTATGGAAGAAGATCGGCCTTTTCTTTGGTGATGTTGCCGGAACAACAAAGGAAGCATACGTAGGATCTTCTACGTCAGCAGGTGTCTTCATCGGAGTGAGAGCAGGCTGAACTTGTTGAGTGTCAGCTTGGCTTGACGAGGTGTCGTCTTCTGGCTCTGAGTCCGAATCCGTGTCCTGCTTGATAGACACGAAAGAGACAACAAATTTGCCCCCAGGCTTTTGCTTTGCCTTCTTCACTCTGGTTGTGATGACCAAAGGTTTTGAAGATTTGAGGGAGATGACGAAGGGAGGTTGACTGCTCTCTTCGGATTTACCGGAGTGTTTTTTTTCTTCCGGTGATTTTTGAGGAGCCTTGCCTTTATCTTTCTGGAGATTTTCAGGAAAGGGTGCTATTTCCTCTTTTTCTTCTTTTTCGCCTTCATACATTTGGGAGTCTGCGAAGTGGACTTCTTTACCTTTGAAGGGTCTTCTGTCCGCAAACACTCGATGTACCATGCCGTCGTCGCCGACAAACTTGATGCATTGATGTAGAGTTGAAGGGACAACACCATTCTCGTGTATCCAGGGGCGTCCGAGAAGGATGTTGTAGCATGAAGGGGTTTTTATTGCATACACAATGACTTCAGAGATAAGATCACCGATCTGCAATTTGAACCTGATTTTGCCGATAGGCCTTTGAGTACTCCCATCGTATCCAAAGATAGATACAGATGTGTGGCTTAGCTTGCTAGGTGGGATGCCCAACTCTTCGAGAGCCGAAGTGGAGATGAGGTTGAGTGCAGAACCTGGGTCGACCTGAACTCTGTGTATAGGCGTTTCCTTGATGTACCCTGTGAAGTACAGGGGTCAGTTGTGCCTTGCTTCGCGAAGTAGGAGGTCGTCCTTTGTGAAGGCGATGGTTGCACTGGTTGCTTTTTGCACCGAGAGGCATTCAATGCATGATCCCTCAGTTTTTTTTTCTCCCTTTGAGGAAGTTTCAGAGTTTTTGACCCGGTAGTCCATTTCAATTTGGAGGACTTGCGGGGCATGTTTGTCGACATCCTCATTCAGTTTTTGTAATTCTGAGATGAGATTATCACGAGTGCGTGGAGACATTCGTAATAAATTCAGGATGTGCAGTCGTGCAGGTATGTGTTTGAAGTGCTCGATCAAATCATACTTGAAAGCCTCCTTAGGGCCTGCATGTTCATCATTGTTGCCACTGGGGGCGCTCACAACATCTTTTCCCGAAGGATTTACATAAGTAAAGGAAGATTGGTTGTAATTTTTGTGGTAGTCCCGGCCTGAGCGGGTGCCTCTACCAACTTCGAGAGCTTCTTGAGAAGGGTCTTCGCTTGGAAGATTGTCCTCAGGATCAAGAGGTTGTCGTTTCTCATTTACTGAGGATGCGTCTGCAGCAGAATTGCCATCCTCAGTGATTGTGTTGCATGGAGCATTTTCCGGGAGCGAGTCCCGAACAGCATCCAGCAGTTTTTCTTCTTCGTTGACCCATCCATCATCCCAAGTTGGGTTTTCTTCATGATGATGAGTCGGGAAGAGCGTGAGTTCTGAAGTCACAGTCTCAGGGGACAAAGCCTGAGAGGGTGTCATCTCTGTGAAAGTCACGCGAGACGAGGTAGCCCCAGAAGATATGCTGCTAGGTGTCGCCGGTGTGTAAGTGATCTCATCAGATGATGCATCGGAAGAGCTATAATCCCGAATTATCACATTACAGGCAGCTCTTAAAGGAGACGTTGTCTGCTCGGAGTCAGACTCATCCTCAGATGTAAGAGGATCGTCTACCCAGCAATTTTCTCCATTTTCAGGAGTTGAGGGAGGAGGTAGCTGGTGGGCTTCAGGGACTTCCGGCTCTGGATTATGAGGAATCTCGTTGACGCGGTCTTGTTCTTGTTCTAGAGCGAGATGCTGCAAGATCCTCGCATATTCTTCAAGATCAGGCATGGGAGCCAAATCTTCTTCTTCGTCTGCTCTTTGTGGCTCAACATGGTTGATTTCCACTGGAGCAACGACGGGTGCTGGCTCAACAGCATTTTCTTGTACAGCCTCTTGGTCTTCCTCATCATCAGACCAGGATCCTTGTGGCTGTAAGGGGTTATACCAGATTACTGGCATAAGGTGAGTTTCAGGAACCCATTCTTCGTCGGAGAGATACTCTCCTGTTTCAAGAGATTCCTCCCACTCGCCGGTGTAGTTGGGCTCGAATCCATCGTCGGTGTCGCTGGACTCGTATCCATCAATGGAGAATCCAACTACCAAGTTGCAAGAGTATGATGCCCCCTGCATAGCTTCTTTTTTGAATCGAGGTGGCATGAAATCACTGAGAGTGAAGTTTCTTACCGCCTTTGAAGTCTCTGGAAGGGACGTTTCTGTTGCCCCGAGTGAAGTGGTAGAGGAGGCCTCTGCCTTTTCATGGACTTCTTGTTTTGGCTGGGTCTTCTCTTGCCATTTGAGCCTGAGGAGATGTTTCCTAGCCTGCCTTTGCTGTTGAGCTGTCGACTTTGTTTTTACGATATCCCAGTTTTCATCTTCCAGGAGATCGGGATGTACCCATATGGGTTGTCCGTCTGGTGTCGGGTAAGGAACCAACACTTCGGACGTTTGAATTCTTTTTATCACCTTGAAGGAAGTAGTGATCTTCTCTTCCGGTGATTTTGGTGTTTGTCCACGTGACACCATGTTGACGGAGGCAGACCCATAGTTTTTGTCAAAGGTGATGACTCCATTTTTCCACATCTCGTTTATCTTCTCTCTCACAACAAAGCATTGATTGAGAGGATGCGAGACCATCTGGTGGTATGGACAGTACCGAGGATCGTTGGTTTTGCCAACATCGCTCAGTCTTTTAGGTTCAGGCAAGGTGAGCTTGCCGTTTGCCACGAGAGCCCCGAAGATTTCGTCAACATCTTCATCGAACGGGTATTTCTTTTCTACTCGCTCTTTGAAGGCATTAGAGAGTTCAGGTCTCTTACCTGCAGCTCTGTTTTCAGCTTTCTTTGGTTCCTGAGGAGCTGACTTGGTTTGCACATTGAGGACCTCTTTTTTCTTTGGTTTAGAGGTTACAATGGCGGTTGGCTCTTTTCTTGATGACTTCTGACTGTTGAGGTCTTTAATCACTGTTTCAGCTTCCATAGAAGCTTCCAGGAGTTCTCCCAGGTTTTTTGATTTGTTGCCGATGATCATGGAGCGGATTCTAGCTCTCATGTTGTTTCGGCAGATGTCGACTAGCGACGCTTGTGGCAGTACATCTGAGCATTTGTACGCCATTGCTTTCCACTTGTGAATGAAGTCGTATGTTGACTCATTCTCCCCCTGCTTCAGGCTACAAAGCTGAGCCATAGTAGCGGGATGATCCTCACCTTTGAAGTGAGTCAGGAAGCGTGTCTCTAGCATGGCCCAATTTTGGATGGAGTCCTCCGGAAGAGTGGAGTACCAATCGAAGGCCGTACCTTTTAGGGTACTTGTAAAGAGGCGAATCTTGAGTGCATCTTGATCCGCGATAGCTCCCGTCAAAATCTTGAAGTGGATGACGTGCTGTCTTGCTGATCCTTTCCCCGTATATGTTTGGAGAGTAGGATGTTTGAATTTTGTGGGGAACGGGACCGAGTCCATCCATAAAGGATATGGTGGCTTGATCCCATGCTCCTTGAGTATATCCTCTTCTTTTGCTTTGGCGAGGATACTATCTACGTCCTTTTTGGTAAGGGCGCGTGACTCATTTTCTTCTCCATTTACCTCCTCATCTTGAGGATTCAGAGGAAGTTCATTGTTTGCCTGATTTTGATAGGCGAGGAGAAGATTTTCCATCAGAGTTTCAATCCTCTGCTAGCCTCGTTCCAACTGCTGGATGCGTGTGAGCGCATCATCTTGAGGTGGATTCTGAGGTGGTGGCTCAGAATTTGTAACCAAGACGTTCATTCCTCGGGATTCAAACGAAGAAACCGTCCTGGTGACTGAGCTGCGGTTCATTCTTTTTGATGAAGAGCTTGATGAAGGATTACTCTCCCGTCCTTGGCTTGAAGGGGCAGGAGATTCTTCGGGATGTCTTCGTGTCCTGGTGACGCTACGGGTCACCGGACGTCGGACATGAATTTTTTATGCTGACTTTTGGCGTCTTCTGGTTTTTCCAACCATATGGACGGCAGCAACTTGGTCGGGTCTTTCTTTTTCGACCCATTTGTGGGAGACTTGAAGTGTAGGAGGCTGGGTCTGTTGCTTCTCTAGTCTCTTTTGTCGATATGACGCACGGCGGCGTGCTCGACGAGCGATTTGAGCTTCAGTCAGCTCTGGCTGGGCTTTAATAATGAAGGATGTACTCCCTCGGGCGCAGCAGTCGAGCTTGTCTTCTTTGTAATTGGGCAAGGACAGGATGCGGACCCGGTCCTTTGCCTGTTGCAGTGAAGCTTTGAACCTTTCGAGTTCGGCCCCTGTAGAGATGAAGGGTCGAACTGAAGGAGTGTAGGCCTTGGCAGGTGCTTGTAGAGGCCTAGTGATGCATGATCTGATTTTGGGCTTGTGGGAGCAAGCCGGTTCATGCTGGGTTGACTTGGGAGTCAAGTTGGAGATGGGTCTCTCCTCTTTCATGTAGGCAAGAGGATAGAACTAGTTGTCCTTGAGTGGGGCCAGGTATGCTGGCTTGGTGGATGTTTGAGACCTTCTTTGTTTTGCGGAAGGTCTTGGAGACCAAGTCTTAGGGTAGACCTTGTTGGTTGTTGGTTGAGGTTTCACGGGGATGCCGCGGGTTTTAGTATTCTTGGGGTTCGCCCTTGGTGTCACAGAAGTGACACGTTGAGGGGCGATCTTCTGCTTTTCGGCAGTTGCCTTTGGTGTCACAGTAGTGACACGTTGCAAGGCGACCTTCTGCCTTTTGGCAGGAGCAGTTTCTTCTTCGGGAAGTGGGAATGGTCCCAGTGTCTCGAAGACGATGGTCCGGGGAGTCGAGGTCGACCCGGAGTTCAGAGAGTTGCTGAGGGAGTTGGTGCTTCGGCAGCTAGCAGGGCGCTTGTAAGTGCGCTCGGTTTGCTTCTGTTGAAGCATGAGCTGGTGCTTGTTTTCATCGAAGGTGATGATCAGTGAAGCTGCCATTGTTAGTTTCAAAATTTCTGAAACAAGACCACATCCATTAGTAATCACAAGAATATGATGATCATAAATGGGGAATTCTATGATTTTGTCTTTTCAAATCGCTCAAGGGACATGACCCAAGCAATATGAAGAAGGCAAAAAGCCATAGAGGGTACAATTGTTCTGGTTGCAAGCATGGTAGGCTCGAAATGAGCGTTCCAATGACTGCTAGAAGCAATTGTATACCTAAATTCGACTTATCGAGAAGCGGAGCTTGCTCGAGATAAGAAGAATATAAGGTAGGAGTTACAAATGTGCCGATCACAGATACAGTAGACCCTGAAAGGGCGTACTAGTACCGCTATGCACAAATGTTGGAGATCGCATCCATGAGATGGGATTCTCTGTTTTTTTTTTGAAATGTCAAGATTGGATTCATCAAAGAGAGCAGATGGTATTCCGATCCGAATACGGGCTCAACGATTTCCGCGAGCACCAGTACCCAGAAGGGAAGGAACCACAATTTCTCGGATCTGAATCTAAAATGACGAGAGTTTTTTTTTTGAAGATTTTTTATTTTAAGATTTTTTTATTTTTTTAAATCTTTTTTTATTTATTTTATTTATTTTTTTATATTTTTTTTCTTTAAGATTTTTTTTGAAAATCTTTTTTTTATTTTTTATTATTTTTTTATTTTGATTTTGATTTTTTTTGTTTAAAATTTTTTTTGAAAATCTTTTTTTTTTAAATTTTGATTTTTTTTGTTTAAGATTTTTTTTTGAAAATCTTTTTTTTTTATTTATTTTTAATTTTGATTTTTTTTGTTTAAGATTTTTTTTTGAAAATCTTTTTTTTATTTTTTTTATTTTTGATTTTTTTTTAATTTTTTAAGATTTAAAGACGAGAGAGTACACATAGGCCTCCTAACCCGGTCTTATGAAACCTCAATTGATAGAATTGCCCCCAGGTAAGGGTAGGATTACTTAATGAACCCGTTTGGAGGACCCTTGCCTAGAACAGTCAAGCTGTCTCCACACTCTAGACAAGGCTTTTCTTGAATCAATCGTCATCAAAGAACGCAATTGGTTTAACCTTAGTGGTCTATGTCTTTTTATTTATTTATTTAATTTCTTTTTAGATCCCTGACAGACTCATCGAAGAGAAACGATGGCCCAATCCCCGATCCGAACACGGGCTCAACGATTTTCGCGAGCACACATGCCCAGAAGAGAAAGGATCAAAGTTTCTCAATTTTGAATCCAAAACGAGAAATTTGATTTTTTTTTATTTTTTATTTATCCCTAATAGATTCATCGAAGAGAAACGATGGCCCAAATCCCATTTCGAACAGGCTCAACGATTTCCGCGAGCACACGAACCATAGGAGAGGATCAAAGTTTCTCAATTTTGAATCCAAAACGAGAAATTTGATTTTTTTTTTATTTTTTTTTTGAAAAGAGAAAGAGTGGAAATAAGTTCGAAGAATTAGAAATTTCCAAAAAATCCCATCTCGTTTTTTTTTTTTAGATGCGAAATCCAACATAGGCCACCAACTAGAAAGTAGCCAAGGAATCTGGAGAAGAAGTATAAGCATAGAGCAAAAATATGGTATGCAAATATTTCATTTCCAAAGCATCGTGTTCTCAAATGAACGAGTCCCACCGGGTGTGCCAGCTTGATGGAACGCGCTCCTACCGAGGGTGCTACCGGGGTCGGCGGACGTGGGAGTCCGTCGGGTCCGGCCCTTTCGCGCCCGGCGGGCTGAAGCGTGCATCAACATTTCTTTGTGTGGGTGTGCCAGATTTTCTATTTTACTTGGAATTGCAAGTGGTAATCCGGAGATCAACCTTCGCAAGTAAAAAGGAAATCAACTTCTTTCAAGTTTTCCATTGCACAAATATTTAAGAAAAGAGACATTTTCTTGGTTTGCCGTGAAAGGCGATTTTGTTTGGCATTTATAGCCGATTTTGGCGTTTATAGCCAATTTACAATTCTCATCAATAATGAAAGACAAGAGTTGTGATTTTTGTCTCTTTTAGAAAAGTACAAACTACAATGAAAAGCAAGAAAAGGAGGATCTAACTTTTCAGGAGATTGTGGGGGACTCGTTCAGATTGACGGTCGCAAACCATGTATGGGCTTCGCCATCATCCATGCAGATGAGAACAGAGGATGCTCTTGATTCGCTTGGCTTGGCTATAACCTCAGGTTTTTAGAGGACAAAGACCAAGAGAAGGTCCTATGTCCAATAAAAAGCTAAGTAGACGGGCTGAAAAGCCACGTCTAAGCCATTAGAGGCAGCGGGAGAAGGCAAGGACCTTGGGGGGGAGTACCCCCCAAGGGACTTTTTGTCACCTTGTAGTGGTGCTTGATGTAGAATTTCTGCAGAATTTTCTCTCTTTCTCTAGACTCTGTCTGTCTGGAATTCGGGATTCTCTGCACCTTTTGATTTTCGATCTTCGGTTTTCCGTTCGTCCTTTTCCGATCCCTTTCTTCTTGGAAAGCTCTCGTATTTATAGGCTCTTGGTAGCCATTAGGAGAGTTTATGGGCTTTAATGGCTTTAATGGGAGGAGTTACAAGATTTATTTTTTGATTTTGTAACTCCTTTTTCCTTGAATCTGATTGGCCGATGGAGATTAAGCTTTTAATAACCTTAATTACCATAATGGGAGGAGTTTCATGGCTTGAATGCTATGACTTAATTGATTTGTAACTCCTGGATGCTTGCTTCTGATTGGGCTGTCCAAAAAAATGAATTAATGACTGCAATAAAGCTAGTCAATTAACTGCATTAAATGGTCGCCGAGCAGTTGAAGAGTCGCGGGCCGCGCCGCTTCTTTTGGGATTCTTTTGGAGATGATCACCGATGGATCTACATGCTGATCGACATCGGATGACCGTGTAATTTCAGACATTGATAGCTAGCAGCGGGCCGGTGACATCTGTTCTGTCGATTTTTCGATCGATCGCGCGGAAAGCACACTTTTTTGGTCGACCGGTTGGCGATCAATGTTGATTTTGATACTTTTGGAGGTTGACCCATGATTTTGACGGATGTCGGAGGATTTGGCGCCTCAAAAGTATGAATTTTGGAAAGTCCCAGGGGTTGGAAGCTTCGAATCACGAAAAACGACGGAAAACGGAGCTCCCGGGGCGAAACCGGAGATTCCGGGCTTCCAGGGTCGCAGGGGCCTGCGACCCTGGGCCAGGGTTGCAGGGGTCTGCGACCCTGGGGGAATTTTCCCCTTCGGAGCCCGTTTTGCGGTCGTTTTGAGGTCTTTTTCCTTCGTTTTTTCTTCTGTATTTTTCTTTGACATTTTTGCTCATTTGTTGGCCTTATTCCCTTGTAGAAAAATTGATGAGAATCCTTGCAATTTGGGTTGCAAAGTTTCCAATTTTCCAGGAAAGCCGAAGACTTTATCGCGCAGGGTTGCCGATTTTCCGTCAGAAGCTGAAACTGGGTCAAACGATGTCCGAATGACCTGAAATTTGAGGTGGAGCCTCCTGAACAATAAATAAGACCAACCATAGGCTTTTGTTTGAGTTTTGAAGCCGTATGGGGTCCCGTCGCCAGTAGCCTTGATTCTGCTGCGAGGTAGATGTCGCGTTTTGATGTGCGGTCAACCGATGTCCGGTTGACTTGAGATTTGACAGGGAACCTATTGGAGTCATTTTGAGATGATCCACAGGCTCTGTCTTGGAAACCATGGTCCCGGGGAGCTCCGCCGCCGAGAGGCCTGATTTGGCTTCCGAGAGTCAAAGTCTGGTCAAATGTTGTCGAAATGACCTGAAACTTGACGTGTAGCCCTTTGTAAGCATTTTGAAGCTGCCCATGTGCTCTGTTTGATGAGTAATGGTTTCGGTGGTTTTCTCCGCCGAGAGGCTTGATCTAGCTGCTTGAGGGTTGATGTAGGGTCAAACGTTGTCGGTTTGACTTGGAACTTGACGTGGAGCCTTTTGGATGCATTTTGAGATCATCCACAGGCTCTGATCGGGAATTTGATGTCTCCGATGCTGTTGCCGCCGAGAGCTCCTGTTTAGCTGTGGGAGAAGTGAAGTTAGGCCAAATGTTGTCGAAATGGCCCGAAAGTTCATGTGTACTCTTGAAGGATCTTGCAGTTTTTGTTTGATTCTGATAAGATTTGGTTTTTTGGAAGCAGCATTGCCTATTTTGGTAGGCTGGAGCTTCATGTGGCTTGAAGAGGCAAAGTGACATTTTTAGTACCAACACATAGTAACAGGATGATCCTCACCTTGGAAGTAGGTCAGGAAGCATGTCTCCAGCATAGCCCAGTTCTGGATGGAGTTCTCCGGCAGAGTGGAGTACCAATCAAAGGCTGTACCTTTTAGGGTACTTGCAAAGAGGCGAATCTTGAGGGCATCTTGATCCGCAATGGCTCCCGTCAGGATCTTGAAATGGATGACATGCTGTCTGGCTGAAACTTTCCCAGTATATGTCTGGAGAGTAGGTTGTTTGAATTTTGCAGGGAACGGAACCGAGTCCATCCATAGAGGGTAGGGTGGCTTGATCCCATGTTCCTTCAATGCATCCTCTTTTTTTTCTTTTGCGAGGATATCGTCCACGTTCTTTTTGGTAAGGGCGCGAGACTCATTATTTTCTGCATTGCCCTCTTCATCTTCATGATTCGAAGGGGTTTCGTTGTTGGTGGCGGACGCAGTAAAGTGAGAATGAGGTTTTCCATCAAAGCCTCAATTCTCTGTTGTCTTTGCTCCAACTGCTGGATGCGTGCGGTTACATCGTCATGCTGTGGAGGCAGCTCAGAACTTGTAGCCAAGACGTTGATCCCTCGGAATTCAAACAAAGAAATCGTCCTGGTGACTGAGCTGGGGCTCCATCTTCTGGATGAAGAATCTGAGGAGTTGTTACTCCGGTGTTCTTGGCTTGGAGGAGTGGAAGATTCCTCCAGATGTGTTTGTGTCCGGGAGACGCTGCGAGTCACTGGATGTCTAACACTGATTTTGGTTGCTGACTTCCGGCGTTTTCTGGTTTTCCCAACCATATGAACAGCAACGATTTGGTTCGGTCTTTCTTTTTCGACCCATTTGTTTGAGACATGGAGAGTAGAACGCTGGGTTCTTTGTTTCTCGAGTCTCTTTTGTCGATATGCAGTGCGGCGGCGCATAC
Organism: Umbellularia californica; assembly: GCA_028538565.1. Taxonomy (NCBI): domain Eukaryota; kingdom Viridiplantae; phylum Streptophyta; class Magnoliopsida; order Laurales; family Lauraceae; genus Umbellularia; species Umbellularia californica. The sequence goes on from JAPQWN010000011.1 coordinate 30,200,978, forward strand.
GACGAGCAATTTGAGCTTCAGTCAGCTCTGGCTGGGCTCTGGCGATGAAGGCTGTAGTCCCTCGTGCGCAGTAGCCGAGTTTGTCTTCTTTGAAGCTTGGCAAGGACAGAATCTGGACGCGGTCCCTTGCCTGTCGCAATGAAGACTTGAATTTTGCGAGCTCGGCCCCTGTTGAGATGAAGGGTCGACTCGCAGGAGTGCAGGCTTCAGCATGTTTTTGTGTAGGCTTAACGATGTAGGATTTAATTTTGGGCTTGTAGGAGCAAGCCGGCTCATGATGATTTTGTTTGTTTTTTGGGTGGAGGGTAGGTTTCTCCTCTTTCATGTAAGAGAGTGGGTAGAACTGATTCTCCTTGAGAGGGGCCAGGTATGCTACCTTTGTAGATGTTTGGGACCTCTGTTGCTTTGGCGAAGATCTCGGGGACCAAGTTTTGGGGTAAACCTGATTTCTTGTGGGTTGAGGCTTTGTGGGAACGCCACGGGCTTTGATGGAACGCGCTCCGGGGCGCCGTGGGGCGGCTACCGGGGTCGGCGGAACGTGGGAGTCCATCGGGTCCGGCCCTTTCGCGCCCTGGCGGGCCCTGAAGCGTGCATCAACATTTCTTTTATGTGGGTGTGCCAGATTTTCTATTTTACTTGGAATTGCAAGTGGTAATCCGGAGATCAACCTTCGCAAGTAAAAAGGAAATCAACTTCTTTCAAGTTTTCCATTGCACAAATATTTAAGAAAAGAGACATTTTCTTAATTTGCCGTGAAAGGCGATTTTGTTTGGCATTTATAGCCGATTTTGGCGTTTATAGCCGATTTACAATTCTTATCAATAATGAAAGACAAGAGTTGTGATTTTTGTCTCTTTAGAAAAATACAAATTACAATGAAAAGCAAGAAAAGAAAGATCTAACTTTTCAGGAGATTGTGGGGGACTCGTTCAGATTGACGGTTGCAAGCCATGTATGGGCTTCGCCATCATCCATGCAGATGAGAACAGAAGATGCTCTTGATTCGCTTGGCTTGGCTATAACCTCAGGTTTTTAGAGGACAAAGACCAAGAGAAGGTCCTATGTCCAATAAAAAGCTAAGTAGACGGGCTGAAAAGCCACATCTAAGCCATTGGAGGCAGCAGGAGAAGGCAAGGACCTTGGGGGGGGGTGCCCCCCAAGGGACTTTTGTCACCTTGTAGTGGTGGCCGGTGCAGAACTTCAGCAGAGTTTTTCTCTCTTTTTCTTTCTCTCAGATCTCTTTCTGATCTTTTTTTTCTGATCCTCTGATTTTCTCCTCTTTTTTCTGATTCCGATTTCAATGGAATGCTCTCCTATTTATAGGCTTTTGGTAGCCATTTAGGAGGGTTTATGAGCCTTAATGGCTTTAATGGGAGGAGTTACAAGATTTATTTCTTGATTTTGTAACTCCTTTTTCCTTGAATCTGATTGGCCGATGGAGATTAAGGGCTTTTAATCACCTTAATTACCATAATGGGAGGAGTTTCATGGGTTAAATGCCATGAATCAATTGACTTGTAACTCCCAAATGCTTGCTTCTGATTGGGCCGTCCAAAGAAATGAATTAATGACTGCAATAAAGCTAGTCAATTAACCACATTAATTGGTCGCCGAGCAGTCGAAGAGTCGCGGGCCGTGCCGTGTCTTCTGGAATTCTTCTGGCGATGATCATCGATGGATCTACATGCTGATCGACATCGGATGAACATGTAACTTCAGACATTGATAGCTAAGAGTGGGCCGGTGACATCTGTCTTATCGATTTCACGATCGGTCGGACAGAAAGTGCACTTTCTTGGTCGACCGGTTGGCGATCTTGGAGCGATCAATGATGATTTTATGCCTTTGGAGGTTGACCCGTGATTTTGACGGATGTCGGAGGATATGAGTCAATTTCAAGCACTAAAAATCACATTTTCAGGAAACCACAGGGGCCAAAGTGCTCGAAACGCGAAGAAAGACGGAAAAAACGGGTCACCGGCGGAAAATCCGGTGACCCGGACCTCCATGGTCGCCGGCGACCATGGGCCATGGTCGCAGGGGCCTGCGACCATGGGCCATGGTCGCAGGGGTCTGCGACCCTGGGGGATTTTTCCCCTTCGGAGCCCGTTTTGCGGTCGTTTTGAGGTCTTTTTCGTCGCCGTTTTCTTCTGTATTTTCTTGACATTTCTTCTCATTTATTGGCTTGATTTCCCTGTAAAAAACCTGATGAGAATCCTTGCATTTTTAGAGTGTAAAGTCTCCAATTTTCCGGGAAAGCCGAAGACTTTGTCGCGTAAAGCTGCTGATTTTCCGCCAGAAGCTGAAACTTGGTCAAACGATGTCGGAATGACCTGAAATTTGAGGTGAAGCCTCCTGAGCAATAAATAAGACCAACCATAGGCTTTTGTTTGAGTTTTGAAGCCGTTTGGGGTCCCGTCGATGCTTCACTTGATTTTGCTGCGGGGAAAATGTCGAGCTTTGATATGTGGCCAAACGATGTCCGATTGACTTGAAATTTGACGGGGAGCCTATTGGAGTCATTTTGAGACGTTCCATGGGCTCCGTTTTGGATGTCATGGTCCCGGGTTGCTCCGCCGCCGGTAGGCTTGATTTTCTCTCGGAGCATCGAAACCTGGTCAAACGTTGTCGGAATGACCTGAAATTCGACGTGCAGCCTTTTGGAAGCATGTTGAAGCCACTCATGCACTTGGTTTGATGAGCGAAGGCTTCGGTGGTTCCCGCCGCCGGGAGGCTTGATTTTGCTGCTCGAGCATTGATGGAGGGTCAAACGTTGTCGGTTTGACTTGAAATTTGGCATAGAGCCCTTTTGAGACATGCTGGAGTCATCTGTAGGCTTTGATCGAAGTTTTGACGTCTCCGATGATGTCGCCGCCGGGAGCTCCCGTTTAGCTGTCGGAGAAGTGAAGGTAGGCCAAATGTTGTCGAAATGGCCCGAAACTTCATGTGTACTCTTCTCTTGGCTATCTTGAAGGATCTTGCAGTTTTTGTTTGATTCTGACAAGATTTGAATTTTTGGAGAAATTGCATTGCCTATTTATGGCAGGTTGCGACTCCATGCAGCTTTCTTGATGTTGAAGAGGCAAAGTGACATTTTTGGTGTCAACAAATGCCCCCTCGAGGTACAGCGACGAATTGCTTGACTTTTGTAGTCGATGTGCCTCGAAGAGATTTTTGAAGGAGAGCTTGTGTCTTGACCAAGAGTCTTTGAGCAATCTTTCCTTTGGTATAGTAGCCTTTGAGCTTCCAGGGGAATTTTATGGTAGTGAAAGGAATCACACACCATCTCGAGGCAAAGTTTTGAAGATGACATGAGGGATGTGGATTTGGGCTTTTGTTTTTGACCTTGTGACCTAACAAGCTGTATGTGGCAGGTTAGGGGGTCGGGTTTTGGTTTTGATCTTGTGACCCAACAAGTTGTATGTGGCAAGTTGGGGGATCATGATTTGGTTTTTGGTTTTGGTCTTGTGACCTAACAAGCTGTATGTGGCAAGTTAGGGGACCAGGATTTGGTTTTTGGTCACTCTTTGGGACTGTGTGGGTCCATTGGAGTGGTTTGGATTTTTTTGTGGAATGTCAATTTCAAGATTTTGGATCAATTTGGTATATGAGGCTGGATGGTTTGATTTTTGGAAGCTCATGGGGCTTGGATTTTTTGTATGGTTCAATCAACTCAAAAGAGGCATGGAACCATTATTGTATGCTCTTGGTAAGAGGGATTTTTTCCTGACTAAAAGCCCATTCATTCTTTTTTTTTTTTTTTTTTTTAGTGCCTAGGTGGTCAAACCTGGCTCAATGAGCTAACCCATGGGACCTTAAGCTTTTTAGGATGGCTTAGATCTCATGTGGGGTCATTTTTGTAAAGAATATCTAAAGATATCTCATTTGGATAGAGAATATCTAAAAATATCTTTATGGGAGAGAATCTCTCATATTCCCTTAATTTGGGAGAGAATATCTCAAGGTATCTTTCTTTTTGGGAAAGAATCTCCAATATCCTTTTTTTGTTGGAGAGAATCTCTCATTTGATTGATTTTGGGAGGAAATCTCTCAAAGACATCTTTCTTTTTGGGAAAGAATCTTTCTAATTCCTTCTCTTTTGGTAAGGTTACTAATTAGTAACACTTACCTTTCTTCTTTGTTTCCTTCTTTGATTTGCTCTCTCCTATAAAAGCAAAGGAAGGTAGGATCTCTTGCTCTTATTGCTTTCTTTTGCAACAATCTCAAGAGAGCTCCAAGACCAAGAGTTTTTCTTCTTCAAGGATCTTCAAGCTTTTTCCTTCTTCTTCTCCATCAATGGCTTCAAGTAAGTTTTCTCTCTTTTTCTTTCAAGAAAACTCCATGTAGAGAATAGGATGGAAAAAAAGTGTCTTCTTTTTTTTTTTTCTTTCTTCTTCTTTTTTTTTTTCTTTTTTTTTTCTTTCTATTCTTCTTCTCTTTTTTTTTTCTTTTCTTTTCCACGTGATTTCTTCTTTCTTTTTTTTTTTGTTTTTCTTTTTTTTTTTTTTTTTCCACGTGATTTCTTCTTTCTTCTTTTTTTTTTGTTTTTCTTTTTTTTTTCCACACGTTTTTTTTTCTTTTTTTTTTTTATGGGCCGTACGGACAGATCCGTACGGATCTGGTCCGTACGGCCACGTGGCCTGATTTTTTTTTTTTTTTTTTTTTTTGCTGTTTTCTTTCTTCTTTTTTTTTTGAGAAAGTTTTTTTTTTGTTCTTTTCTTTCTCCCCCTTTTTTTTTGAGAAAGTTTCTTTTTTTTTTTTTTTTTTTTTTTTTTTTTTTACTCATCATGATAATGCGTTTTTATGCAAATCTAGATGTTCATGCATGTACTTTTTGTAGATTGAGCATGATAGCATACCTGAAAATCTTTGCAAATTTGGGAATTTGGAGCTCGCAGTGATGTTGAGCCCTTTCTGATTTTGCGGAGATTTTGAGGTTTCGAAAGTTTGGAGTTTCGGAGCCCGCAGCAATGTTGAGCCCATCTTCAAACTTTCTATTTCTTTCGGGGTATTTCCCTTTTCTTCGGAATTGCCCCGGAACCATGCCAAAATTTCGCCAGATTTGCTTTTAGCGAAATTCTGTCATTTTGATGATGATCTTTTTTTTCTTTTCCAACCTTTGCAGGTGGTTCCTCCAGAACGAACAAGGGTAAAGAGCCTGCTACAAGCGTACCTCGTCGATCCGCCGGATCTTCTAATGTGGCCGTTCAGCAGGCCTGGGAGAAGGTCCAGTTTGTTGAGAAGAACTTGGAAGAGTGCGATTCCCTCAATCGCGATGAGATGAGACAGCGATTGATCGCTCTCAAGGATAAGGAGTTCTATAAGATCATGGTAAGCAACCGTCCTTGGGTTATGGACGATCTGAGGGTTTTACCCAAGCCTACCTTCTTCTTTGGAGATGCAGTCCCTGACGACTTGACATACCAAAGGAGATGTTTTCAGTTCTCTTACACAGCAGATGGTGAAGAGAAGACTGTTTCTACCCGGTCGTCTTTTGATCGTACCATCTCGATCATGAGCCTTGCTTCCACGTGCTCTAAGAGGGAAGATCCTCCGAGCTGGGTGAAGAGGGCCAGTGTGATCAAGACCGGGGTTTTTGTTGGTGGACCCTCCGGATATGCGGAGAAGCCACCTGTCCGTATGGACATGTTGATGCCAGCCAGCGGCTACCAGGGCTCTGATTATCTGTCGGTCGATTTGAGACCGGTGGGCCTTGGCGTTTTCAGCGGTGACGGCAGTACTTGGGTGAAGCCTTTTCGACTTCGTGGCCGTTTCAATGTTGACTCCGATTGGAAGTCATGGACTGACCACACCTTGCTGATTGGGGGCGCCGTTTTGAAGGAAGCCGGGATTTTTGACGCGGTCCGTGCTTTTAGGGAGACCGTGACTTTTTCCGATGATGCCTTCATGGCTATGTTGGAGTCTTTCCTCCCTCAGACCAATACCTTCGTTGTCACGAACGGTGAGATTGGTTTTTCTCTGAAGGAGTTGAGTGCTATTACTGGATTGCCCATCCTTGGCAAACTCTACGAGGAGTTCATGCCGATTGACAGCGTCCTTGAGGAGCAGTCAGAGGAGTTCAGGCTCCTATACTTTCAGCTCGTCGCCTTCTATGATTTTTTGAAGGAGGGCTCGAAAGTCAGATCCAGCAGTTGGAAGAGTTATGGCTCTTCATTCTTCAACTTCTTTGACAGCAAAGAGTCTCCTGATAGCATGACCCGGGAAGACAGGAAGAAGACTTTGGCCATGCAGGAAGAGTTGAAGGACTTCTTCGCAGGTGCAGATGTAATTTGTTCTGACATTGCACTGCGGAGAGAAATTGCAGTTTACCTCACTTATTGGCTAGGTGAGGCTATTTTTGCTGGAGGAGATGGAACACACATCAGGCCGCATTGTCTTTTTCCGGCTTGTCAGATGGCGTTTGGAGAGCGGCTTGCTTTGGTGCCTGCTCTTTACTCCTACTTGTGTACCGAACTGCAGGCTGCTGCTTTCTTGGTTCGGCTTGGGCTCCCTATGAATAGGGTATTTTCAGCCCATATTTTTTATTCGTGGTTTGTATACCACTGTCCTGGCTTCCACCAGCTGGGTGCTGCACAGGATGATGATCCTCTGATGATTCGATTGGCTAAGGGAAAAGCCGTATCCGAATCACTTTTGTTTGCCCGCATGAGGATCCGACGGTTCAGGGACGTCGAGATGGGGCAGTCTTCAGTTAAGCTTTCTCCGGAGTTGCGGAAGAAGGCTTTTGATTTTGGTGCCTCCCGAGACTCTACCAGAGCAGGGTCGGGAAGGCATTACTCTTTGACCAATGCAGAGAAGGAGTGGCTTTTCAGCATACGAGTCGGCACGATGGTGTACCGTAGACATCTTTTCGTCGACATCCAGCCGTATGTACCTTCTCGCTTTGCACTTCAATTGGGCTTCTCTCAAGGCGTTGTTGGAGCGCCTTCGAGTATGGTGAAGCGTTTTGGGGGTTTGCAGGATGGCAGAAATGCATGGGCTTTCTATAGTGCTGAAGACACTACTGCCACGATTTCTTATCCTGAGCTGTCGACTTTCCGAACTGCCGGCTTCACGAAGTGGTTCGCGGAGAGCTTTTTGGCATATCGGGGGCTTTCCAAGAAGGAGCTTGATGTAAAGCTGTCTTCTGGAAAAGGCATTGGGAAGTCGGATGGCGTCCGGCGAGAGGAAGTTTGGGCCTTCCTTTCTGGAGAGAAGCACAAGATAGGCTTTCTCGGTGACCAGGGCGTCATTGGTTCTGAAGCTGCTCGGGAAGTACCTGATGAGGCTTTGGAGCAGCTAGAACAGGAGGAAGCTGAGCTCGACGCTTGGATGCAAGCGGCACAAAAACGAGCTTCCGTGGAGTCTACTGGCGAAAGCAGACCATCCAGTGAGGAGTCAAGTGAGAAACCTGACTCTGATAGTGAGGCGGGTTCTTCTAGGAAGCGAACCCGTAGAGGTAAGAAGAGGAGGAGGAGTCAGCGTCACACGGGGCGGGACGAAGACTCTCCTAATGTGGAAGTCCCTCTCACTGTCAATGAGGAGGTGCCAGGGGAAGTTGACGAACCTCCGGAGAAGAGGATTCGGGAAGAAGAGACCATCGGTGAAGGTATGATTCCTCCTTTTCCTTTTTCTACTTCTTTCATGGGGCTTTCCATGTTCTGATTTGTTTTCTCACCCTGCTGCTGCTCTTTTTTTTTTAGCAGAGGATGAAGACTTGCCGATGCCTGAGGTTCCGACCGATGAGGCGGTGATGGAGCCGGTTATGGCATCTAAAGAAGAATCGAGGGACTCTGGAATGACTCCGGAATCTCCAATTGGTATAACTTCTTTCGCTTTCTCTTTTTTTTTTTTGCCTGCGACTTGATTTGCTAACAGTTTTTTCTTGTCAGCTGACTTGCCACAGGATTCCGATGACTTTGAACCATCAATGGACGCAAATGTCGATGATGCTTCTGATGAGTTCATGGAGGAAGAGAGTGTTCCGCCAGTCGTTGAAGAAGGTACTTTGTAGTGATGACCCTGATGATTTTTTTTTTTTTTTTTGAACAGGATCATATTCATACCTTTTTGTGTTTCATTTGCAGGTTTTGAAGTGACAGAAGAGAGTCCATCGCTTTCTTCAGAACCAGAGCAAGGGATGCCAGAGGTCGATCCGGAGGTAGAGACCAGTTCAGACATGATTGAGGAGATGCCTCGTGTTGAGATTCCCTCTCCAGTGGCTCCAAGTGAAAAGAGTTATTTTGTTACTCTTCCAATGGGACATGACATGAGCAGCCGATCAGCGGAGAAGGGTGAATCTTCATCCAGTTCGTCTCTTCAATTTGCGAAGAAGGTGCTGGCTCGGGTTTTGAGTTCTTGGGTCAAGACTCTCCTTTCTGGACACTTGGAGGCAGGATTTGGCATGATCCCACATGTACAGGAGATTCTGACCGACACCGAAGAGGTTGGTCTGGATGTCACAGGTGCCAGGGCGATCGTTGATAGGATCATTGCACTGGGTGACAAGTGGTTTGAGACCATGGGTTTCCCTGACGACCAATTCTTCAAGGAGATGTTCTTGGACCCTGCTGATAAGGCTAAGTCTGACCTGAATGAGGCTACACAAAGCAAGAAGCAGCTAGTTCGGGAGAAGAACAAGGAAGAGCTAGCCATCATCGGATTGAGGCATGACCTTAACGTCCTTGATAGGGAAGTTGAGGAGGCCAGGAAACGTCTTGAGCATTTGAAGGCACAAGTCGATGCGAAGTGGGCTGCTATAACAGAGGCTCGTGACAGGGAGAGTACTCTGATCCGCAGGGTTGCAGATGCCGGTCAAGTTCTCGAGAGGAGGACTCTAGAAAACGAACGATGGCAAACTGCTGGGGAAGAGCTTCCCGGTGTAAAAGAAGGGTTACGGCATTCGCTAGCATCTCATCGCAAGTTCCTGAAGAAGCGTGCCTTGGAAACTCTGACGGCTGAGGCCAAAAGTTTGCTTGAGGAGCTGAAGCTTTGGCTGGAGACCATTTTTGGCTGAGCTCCTGATTTTTTATAGCAGAAACCATTCTTCTTTTTTTTTGGTACCACATGTATTTTTTGGTACTCTTTTTTTGTAGTGCTTGTGGACACTTTCTTTTTTTTGGTACCACATGTATTTTTTTTTTGGTACTTTTCTTTTTTTTTTTTTTTTTTTTTTGTAGTGCTTGTGAACACTTTCTATTTTTTTTTTTTTTTGCTTTGGTACCACATGTATTTTTTTTGGTACCCCTTTTTTTGTTCCCTACGCTCACTCAAATCTTTTTGTGATGAAAGCAATTGCTAAATGGGATTTGATCAAAAGCTTTGTCATTTTGTGAAAATCTTTTGTCAAATAATTGTTTTGGCATGGGAGCCTAATTTTGGTTGTGGCATGAAAGCCGATTTTGAGATGGCATGGAAGCCGAAATTTTATGGCGTAAAAGCCAAAATTTGGGTTGGCATGGAAGCCGAAATTTTGTGGCATTTACAGCCAGTTTGGTGGCATTGATAGCCAATTTGTGGCATTTATAGCCGGTTTTGTGGCATTGATAGCCATTTTTTGAAAGCCAAGTTTTGGTTTGTCGGCGTGAAAGCCGGTTTTGGCGTTTATAGCCGGAAATTTTTGTTTTGGCATTTATAGCCCGATTTTGGCATTTATAGCCGAGTTTTGGTTTTCAAAATGCAGGTATCGACTAAATGTCGCCTCCCCGCTGAATGGTCTTGCAAGTATCGATGGAATGTCGCTTCCTTGCTCATTCGGTTTTGCGAGTATTGATGGAATGTCACTTCCTCGCGGGTTAGGTTTTGCAAGTATCGATGGAATGTCGCTTCCTCGCGAATTGGGGTGCAAATATCGACTACGCGTCGCTTCCCTGCTTTTCCCAAGACTTTTGGTTTTGCGGGTACTGACTTGATGTCGTTTCTCCGCGATTTTTGAAATTTGAGGTTTTCTCGAACCATTTGTAATTTTGGGTTGTGGATAGCAACTGGTATGTTGCACCTCCACGATTTTTGAAATTGGGTTGTGGATATCAACTGGTTTGTTGCTTCTCCACGATTTTAGGTTTTCTCGAACCTTTGAAATTTGGGTTGTGGATATCAACTGGTTTGTTGCTTTTCCACGATTTTTGAAATTGGGTTGTGGATATCAACTGGTTTATTGCTTCTCCACGGTTTTGGATTTTGCAAGTATCGACGAAATGTCGCTTCCCTGCGATTTTGGATGCAAGTATTGATGGAATGTCGCATCCTTGCTTTTTTTTCAAAAATTTTTTGTTTTGCGGGTACTGACTTTGATGTCGTTTCCCCACGATTTTTGAAAAACCATTTTTTTTTTGTTTAAAGACACGAGGGTCGTAAATTTTGACCTAGAACCATTTGGCGGTAAAAGGTAAGGTGGACTAGGGTGGAAATCCCTGAATCCGGATTTTTGTTTCAAACCATGAATTTTGGTTCAAGGATCGAAAGTTTTGGTCAAGTCAGGGAGAGGCTCCTAAACTTGGATTTTTTTTGTTTTTGAACAATGAAACAATGAAAGTAAGCATTGTTTTTGAATCTCTAGAAATTTTGACATTTGATATGAAAATTCTAAAGAGAGTGGGTTTGACGAGCGAGTACCTGAGAACAGGTTTTGGCCATACAGGCATTGCTCTTACCCAGTTGGGTAAGTCTTCAAGGGTAGTACCGCTTCAAGAACTTGCCGTTGATAGGCAGCATACATCTGTCGCCTTCCATGTTTAGGAGGGCATATGCGCCGTTGGAGAAGACTTTGTCGATGACGTAGGGTCCCTCCCATTTTGGTTCAAATTTGCCTTTGGATTTGTGTGCGAAGACCATTGGTCTTTTTACCGCAAGAACCAAGTCACCCTTTTTGTAGGCGCGTTGCCGGACCCTTTTGTCAAAAGATCCTGCCATGCGTGCTTGGTAAAGTTCAATGCTTTGTCGAGCTTCGAGCCGTCTCTCGTCGAGATTGTCCAGCTCATGGAGTCGTAATTTGACATTGCTTTCTTGAGTCATGTCATTTTGTAGAGATACCCTCAGAGAAGGAATTTGTACCTCTAGGGGCACGACAGCTTCGCATCCATAGACCAAGGAGAATGGTGTGCTATGGGTTGGTCCTCGAACGGTGGTTCGATAGGCCCACAAAGCTTCAGACAGTTTATCGCTCCAGTCTCTTTTGTGACTAGAGACCATTTTCTTGAGGATTTTGCAGAGTGTCTTGTTGAAGGCTTCTGCTAATCCGTTTGCTGCCGGATTGTATGGAGTCGAAGGACAGCTTTGAATTTTGTATTTGTCGCAAAATCTGTAGAATCGATGATCCCGGAATTGTGGTCCGTTATCATGGACGAATCTCTTGGGTATGCCGAAACGACAAATGATGTTGGTGCGCAGGAACTGAAGAACTGATGAGGTCTTCATTTCGTTGAACGCAAATGCTTCTGACCACTTGGAGAAATAATCCGTTGCGGCGAAGATGAAGCGATGACCTTTGCTTGAAGGGGGAGAGATAGGACCTATGATGTCCATGCCCCATGCTTCAAAAGGCCATGAGATTGCTGTAGGATGCAGCCATTCCGGAGGCATGTGAATGTAATCTCCGTGAACTTGGCATAGCTGGCAGCGTTTGGCAAATTGCATTGCATCAGCAACCATGGTAGGCCAATAGTAACCTAACCTTTTTATCTGATCATAGAGCTTAGGACCTGCCTGATGGGCTCCACAAAGACCAGCATGAACTTCTTTAAGTGTTTCTTCGGCCTCTTGTTGTGACAAGCAGCGTAGAAGTACTCCGTTGAAGGATTTCCTGTAGAGGATTTTTGAAGGAATATCCAAATGAAAGTTTGGGGCTCGCCTTTGTATGCTTACCCGTTCTTTTGGATCTTCAGGTAGGATTCCGAACATAGTGTAATCAATGAACGGATCCCTCCAGTCGACGATTGAAGGTTGAAGGATAGAGATCCGACTTCCAACCACTCGGTGGCATTCGGCAACTGCTTGGTGTGTGTTAAGAGGAGGGAGGATCCTTCTCTCGCACACTGTAATTTGCATGTTTTCCCCTTCCTGGATCGCCATTGATGCGGCAAGTCCGGCCAGGGCATCTGCACGGATATTTTCACCTCTACGAATGTGGGTGATGTTGCAGATGTCAAACTTTTGCAGAAGCGATTGTGCCTTGTTGTAATAAGGCAGCAGATCGGGCTTCCTGACTTCATATTTCTGATTCATCTGGTTGACGATCAGTTGAGAGTCTCCAAAGACTTCCAGCATAGTGATACCGGATTCGATGGCGAGTTCCAATCCTAGGATCAGAGCTTGGTATTCAGCTGCATTGTTTGTGCATGGTTTCAGTAGCGAGAAAGCGTGTGGAATCATGCATTTGTCGGGGCTAACAAAGAGGATGCCAACTCCCGAGATCAGCTTTCTGTTTTCATTTGTCCTGGTTGCACCGTCAAAGTACATGTCCCAGGAGGCATTTGGTGAAGAAGTCTCCACGTTGTAGACAGGTTCGTCTGGGAGATCATCTCTGAGTGGTGAATCTCTAGGCAATGGATGCTCTGCGAGGAAATCTGCTAGAGCTTGGCCTTTGATTGCTTTTTGTGGTACATACCTAATATCAAATTGTGACAAGAGGATGGACCATTTTGCCAGTCGGGCATTGAGAGAACCGGCCTTCGTGACAAGGACCTTCAAGAGGTTGATCCTCTAGACCAGGTAGACTGTGTTGGAAAGCAAGTAGTGACGTAGCTTTTGTACGGCAAACATCACTGCAAGGCATTCTTTTTCGACTGGAGAGTAGCGATGCTCTGCACCTACTAGCATGCGGCTGAGGTAGTATAGAGCAGCTTCTTTTCCCTCACCATTCTCTTGTGCAAGCAGAGCGCCTACAGAATGATCAAGAGCTCTTGTGTACAAGATGAATGGTTTTCCAGTGGCAGGGGCAGCTAACACTGGAGGTTTGGTCAGGTATGACTTGATATCTTGAAATGCGGCTTCGCAGTCGGTATCCCAGACAAAGTCTACACCTTTTTTCATCAATCGAGAGAATGGACGGCATTTCCCCGAAAGATTGGAGATGAACCGTCTGATGTAGGCCAATCTCCCTTGGAGCCCTTTTAGTTCTCTCAAGGTTCTTGGAGAGGGCATTTCTAGAATAGCCTTGACTTTTATGGGGTCAAGTTCTATTCCAGCTTTCCGAACAAGGAATCCGAGAAACTTACCCGACGAGACGCCGAAGAAGCATTTTAGAGGATTCATCCGCAGTTTGTGTTTGCGGAGTCGGAGGAAGACTTCCCGAAGATCTTTGAGATGGTCTTCTTTTCTTCTGCTTTTGACGGCGAGGTCATCAACGTAACATTCGACCGTCTTGTGCTGCATATCTTGGAATATTTTCATCATAGCCCTCTGATATGTGGCACCAGCATTTTTCAGACCAAATGGCATGACAGTGTAGCAATACACGCCAAATGGAGTCCGAAATGAAGTGTGTTTTTCATCCTCGGGATGCATCTTTATCTGATTGTAACCAGAGAAGCCATCCATGAATGTCATTCGCTCAAATCCGCAGGTATTGTCAATCATCACCTCCGGTATGGGGAGCGGGAATTCATCTTTAGGGCAAGCGCCATTCAGGTCTCTATAGTCAATACAGACCCTGATCTGCCCATTTTTCTTTGTCACGGGGACAATATTGGCCAACCACTCTGGATGTTGTTCCTCACGGATGAAGCCAACGCTTTTGAGTTTTTGAACTTCTTGTTCAATTTTATCCATCACATCTGGACGGAATCTTCTTTGGCCTTGTTTGACAGGCTTGATGTCTTCTTGAAGATTGAGTTTGTGGACTGCTATTTTGGGGTCTAAACCAGGCATTTCAGCGTAGGACCATGCAAAGCAATCAACGAACTCACGAAGAAAAGCGATATACTCGGGTAACTCATCATCCTTTATATTCTTGCTTATGAATACAGGACGTGGGTTATCAGGTGTTCCCAAGTTTATCTTTTGAACAGGATCTTCTGTCGGAAGGTTCGAAGGTGGTTCCTCCACAATATTTTCGGAGGCTTCCAACTCAACGAAACCTTCTGGAGTTTCAACTGCATTACCAGACCAAGGCTCTGTTCCTTTCCATGGATTTTCTTGATTGGTGATCTCCTCAAGGCTTGCTATGAGATAGTCCCAATCGCCTGTTGAGTCTGGTATTTCTTTTGGAGACGAGGGTTCTTCTAGGTTAGGATGCCACAAGTCTGTATTATCGGACGATTCCTCTTTATCATCAGAGAAATCATACCAATTGGATGAGCTTCCTGGATCTTTGTCAGGTAACTCTTTAAAGAGATTTCCAGGGAGATCGATGTTTTCGTGGACTTTAGATGTTGAGGCTTGGTCGGTAAAACGACTTTTAAGCCTTTGTGTCAACTGTCTCAGAGGAGTGTCGGGATCATACCCTAACCCATATGAAGACTTTTCTACATGACCGTAGAGTCTCCAATCTTCCAGCTGGCTTTTGGTCAAGGCGGGCTCCAATGGCGTGAGAATACCGCGTCTTTCTCCCAAACCGACTGGGTTTTGAGCGTCATAGCCCATTTTCTTCATAATTGCTTGTGCCACAGGACTATATACAGATAGCTGAGGCATACCTTCATTTTGAAAAGGTTCCAGCATGGAGTTTGATGAAGAAGCGTCCGATCTATGGAAGAAGATCGGCCTTTGCTTTGGTGATGTTGCCGGAACAACAAAGGTAGCTGACGTAGGATCTTCTACATCAGCAGGTGTCTCCATCGGAGTGAGAGCAGGCTGAACTTGCTGAGTGTCAGCTTGGCTTGACGATGCATAGTCTTCTGGCTCTGAGTCCGAGTCTGTGTCTTGCATGATAGACACGAGAGAAACAACAAATTTGCCCCCAGGCTTTTGTTTCGCCTTCTTCACTTTAGTCATGATGACCAAAGGTTTTGAATTCTTGAGGGAGATAACGAAGGGAGATTGACTACTCTCTTCTAATTTACCGGAGGGTTTGTTTTCTTCCGGTGATTTTTGAGGAGCCTTGCCTTTATCTTTCTGGAGATTTTCAGCAGGGGGTGCTATTTCCTCTTCTTCTTTTTCTCCTTCATACATTTGGGAGTCTGCGAAGTGGACTTCTTTACCTTTGAAGGGTTTCCTGTCCGCAAAGACTCGATGTACCATGCCGTCGTCGCCGACAAACTTGATGCATTGATGTAGAGTTGAAGGAACAACACCATTCTCGTGTATCCAAGGACGTCCGAGAAGGATGTTGTAGCATGAGGGGGTTTTTATTGCATACACAGTGACCTCAGAGATAAGATCACCGATTTGCAATTTGAACCTGATTTTGCCGATAGGCCTTTGAGTGCTCCCATCGTATCCAAAGATAGATACAGATGTGTGGCTTAGCTTGCCGGGTGGGATGCCCAACTCTTCAAGAGCCGAAGTGGAGATAAGGTTGAGTGCAGAACCTGGGTCGATCTGAACTCTATGTATCGGCATTTCTTTGATGTACCCTGTGAAGTACAGGGGTCGGTTGTGCCTTGCTTCGCCAAGTAGGAGGTCTTCCTTAGTGAAGGCGATGGTTGCACTGGCTGCCTTTTGAACCGAGAGGCATTGGATGCATGATCCCTCAGTTTTCTTTTCTCCCTTTGAGGAAGTTTCAGAGTTTTTGACCCGGTAGTCCATTTCAATTTGGAGGACTTGCGGGGCATGTTTGTCGACATCCTCATTCAGTTTTTGTAATTCTGAGATGAGATTATCACGAGTGCGTTGAGACATTCGTAATAAATCCAGGATGTGAAGACGTGCAGGTATGTGTTTGAAGTGTTCAACCAAGTCATACTTGAAAGCCTCCTTAGGGCCTGCATGTTCATCATTGTTGCCACTGGGGGCGCTTACAACATCTTTTCCAGAAGGATTTACATAAGTAAAGGAAGATTGGTTGTAATTTTTGCGGTAGTCCCGGCCCGAACGGTTGCCTCTACCAACTTCGAGAGCTTCTTGAGAAGGATCTTCGTTTGGAAGATTGTCTTCATGATCAAGAGGCTGTCGTTTTTCATCTACTGGGGATGTATCTGCAGCAGAGTTGCCATCCTCAGTGATTGTGTTGCACGGAGCATTTTCCGGGAGCAAGTCCTGAACAGCATCCAGCAGCTTTTCTTCTTCGTTGACCCATCCATCACCCCAAGTTGGGTTTTCTTCATGAAGATGAGTCGGGAAGAATGTGTATCCTGAAGTCACAGTCTCAGGAGAAGAAACCTGAGAGGGTGTCATCTCTGTGAAAGTCACGTGAGACGAGGTAGCTCCAGAGGATACATTGCTAGGCGTCGTCGGAGTGTAGGTAATCTCATCAGACGACGCTTCAGAAGAGCTATAATCCTGATATATTACATTACAGGAAGCTCTGATAGAAGATGTTGCCTGCTCGGAGTCAGACTCATCCTCGGATGTAAGAGGATCGTCAATCCAACAATGTTCTCCATTTTCAGGAGTTGAGGGAGGAGGTACCTGATGGGCTTCAGGGACTTCCGGCTCTGGATTGTGAGGAATCTCGTTGACGCGGTCTTGCTCTTGTTCTAGAGCGAGACGCTGCAAGATCCTTGCATATTCTTCAAGATCAGGCATGGGAGCCAGATCCTCTTCTTCGTCTTCTCCGTGTGGCTTAACATAGTTGATTTCCACTGGAGCAATGATAGGTGCTGGGTTAACAGCATCTTCTTGTGCAGCCTCTTGGTCTTCTTCATCATCAGACCAGGATCCTTGTGGTTGCAAGGGGTTATACCAGATTACTGGCATAAGGTGAGTTTCAGGAACCCATTCTTCATCGGAGAGATATTCTCCTGTTTCAAGAGATTCCTCCCACTCATCGGTGTAGTTGGGCTCGAATCCATCGTCGGTGTCGCTGGACTCGTATCCATCAATGGAGAATCCAACTACCGAGTTGCAAGAGTATGATGCCCCCTGCATGGCTTCTTTTTTGAATTGAGGTGGCATGAAATCACTGAGAGTGAAGTTTCTTACCGCCTTTGAAGTCTCTGGAGGGGACGTTTCTGTTGCCCCGAGTGAAGTGGTAGAGGAGGCCTCTGCCTTTTCATGGACTTCTTGTTTTGGCTGGGTCTTCTCTTGCCGTTTGAGCTTGAGGAGATGTTTCTTGGCTTGCCTTCGCTGCTGAGCGGTCGGCTTTGTTTTGACGATCTCCCAGTTTTCATCTTCCAAGAGATTGGGATGTACCCATATGGGTTGTCCGTCCGGTGTCGGGTAAGGAACCAACACTTCGGACGTTTGAATTCTTTTTATCACCTTGAAGGAAGTAGTGATCTTCTTCTTCGGTGGTTTTGGTGTTTGTCCACATGACACCATGTTGACGGAGGCAGTCCCATAGTTTTTGTCAAAGGTGATGACTCCGTTTTTCCACATCTCATTTATCTTCTCTCTCACAACAAAGCATTGATTGAGAGGATGCGAGACCATCTGGTGGTATGGACAGTACCGAGGATCATTGGTTTTGCCAACGTCTCCAGGTCTTTTGGGCTCTGGCAAAATGAGTTTGCCATTTGCTAGGAGAGCCTCAAAGATTTCTTCGACGTCTTCATCGAACGGATATTTCTTTTCTACTCGCTCTTTGAAGGCATCAGAGAGTTCAGGTCTCTTACCTGCAGCTCTATTTTCAGCTTTCTTTGGTTGCTGAGGAGCTGACTTAGTCTGCACATTGAGAACCTCCTTCTTCTTTGGTTTAGAGGTTGCAACAGCAGTCGGCTCTTTCTTTGATGATTTCTGACTGTTGAGGTCTTTGATCACCGTTTCAGCTTCCATGGAAGCTTCCAGGAGTTCCCCCAGGTTCTTTGATTTATTGCCGATGATCATGGAGCGGATTTTAGCTCTCATGTTGTTTCGGCAGATGTCGACTAGCGACGCTTGTGGCAGTACATCTGAGCATTTGTACGCCATTGCTTTCCACTTGTGAATGAAGTCATAAGTTGACTCATTCTCTCCCTGTTTTAGGCTGCAGAGCTGAGCCATAGTAACAGGATGATCCTCACCTTGGAAGTGGGTCAGGAAGCGTGTCTCCAGCATAGCCCAGTTCTGAATGGAGTTCTCCGGCAGAGTGGAGTACCAATCGAAGGCCGTACCTTTTAGGGTACTTGCAAAGAGGCGGATCTTGAGTGCATCTTGATCCGCGATAGCTCCCGTCAAGATCTTGAAGTGGATGACGTGCTGTCTGGCTGATCCTTTCCCCGTATATGTTTGGAGAGTAGGATGCTTGAATTTTGTGGGGAACGGGACCGAGTCCATCCATAAAGGATATGGTGGCTTGATCCCATGCTCTTTGAGTATATCCTCTTCTTTAGCTTTGGCGAGGATACTGTCTACGTCCTTTTTGGTGAGGGCGCGTGACTCATTTTCTTCTCCATTTCCCTCGTTATTGCTATGATTTGGAGGAGGCTCATTGTTCACCTGATTTTGGACGACAAGGAGAAGGTTTTCCATCAGAGTTTCAATCCTCTGCTGGCCTTGTTCCAACTGCTGGATGCGTGTGAGCGCATCATCTCGAGGTGGATTCTGAGGTGGCGGCTCAGAACTTGTAGCCAAGACGTTCATCCCTCGGGATTCGAACGAAGAAATCGTCCTGGTGACCGAGCTGGGGCTCATTCTTTTTGATGAAGAGCTTGATGAAGGATTACTCTCCTGTCCTTGGCTGGAAGGGGCAGGAGATTCTTCGGGATGTCTTTGTGTCCTGGTGATGCTACGGGTCACCGGACGTCGGACATGGATTTTTGATGCTGACCTTTGGCGTCTTCTGGTTTTTCCAACCATATGGACGGCAGCAACTTGGTCGGGTCTTTCTTTTTCGTCCCATTTGTGGGAGACTTGAAGTGTAGGAGGCTGGGTCCTTTGCTTCTCTAGTCTCTTTTGTCGATATGACGCACGGCGGCGTGCTCGACGAGCGATTTGAGCTTTGGTCAGCTCCGGCTGGGCTCTGACGATGAAGGATGTGCTCCCTCGGGCGCAGCAGCCGAGCTTGTCTTCTTTGTGGTTGGGCAAGGACAGGATGCGGACCCGGTCCTTTGCCTGTTGCAGCGAAGCTTTAAACCTTTCGAGTTCGGCCCCTGTAGAGATGAAGGGTCGAACTGAAGGAGTGTAGGCCTTGGCAGGTGCTTGTAGAGGCCTGGTGATGCATGATCTAATTTTGGGCCTGTAGGAACAAGCCGGCTCATGCTGGGTTGACTTGGGAGTCAAGTTGGAGATGGGTCTCTCCTCTTTCATGTAGGCAAGAGGGTAGAACTGGTTTTCTTTGAGTGGGGCCAGGTATGCTGGCTTGGTGGAAATTTGAGACCTTCTTTGTTTTGGGGAAGGTCTTGGAGACCAAGTCTTGGGATAGACCTGGTTGTTTGTGGGTCGAGGCTTCGCGGGGGTGCCGTGGGCTTCAGGCTTTTGGGCGCTCGCCTTTGGTGTCACGGGAGTGACACGTTGAGAGGCGATCTTCTGCCTTTTGGCAGGCGCAGTTTGTTCTTCGGGAAGTGGGAATGGTCCCAGTGTCCCGAAGACGATGGTCCGGGGAGTCGAGGTCGACCCGGAGTTCAGAGAGTTGCCGAGGGAGTTGACGCTTCGGCAGCTGGCGGGGCGCTTGTAAGTGCGCTCGGTTTGCTTCTGTTGAAGCATGAGTTGGTGCTTGTTCTCATCGAAGATAATGGTTAAGGCTGCCATTGTTAGTTTCGAAAAAGTTCTGAAACAAGACCACATCCATTAGTAATCACAAGAATGTAATGATCATAAATGGGAATTTCTATGGTTGTCTTTTCAAATCGCTCAAGGGATATGACC
The DNA here is from genome assembly GCA_028538565.1 of Umbellularia californica. Lineage (NCBI taxonomy): Eukaryota > Viridiplantae > Streptophyta > Magnoliopsida > Laurales > Lauraceae > Umbellularia > Umbellularia californica. The sequence goes on from JAPQWN010000011.1 coordinate 30,220,799, forward strand.
CAAGCGACATGAAGAAGGCAAAAAGCCATAGATGGTACAATTGTTCTGACAGCAAGTATGGTGAGCCCAGAATGAGCGTTCCAGTGACTGCTAGAAGCAATTGTAAACCTAAATTCGACTTATCGAGAAGCAGGGCTTGCTCGAGATAAGAAGAATATAAGGTAGGAGTTACAAATGCGCCGGTCACAGATACAGTAGACCCTGAAAGGGCGTACCAGTATTGCTATGCACAAATGTTGGAGATCGCATCCATGAGATGGGATTCTTTGTTTTGAAATGTCAGAAATGGATTCGTCAAAGAGAGCAGGTGACATTCCGATTCAAATACGGGCTCAACGATTTCCGCGAGCGCCAGTACTCAGAAGGGAAGAGACCACAATTTCTCGAATCTGAATCCAAAAAGTGACGAGTTTTTGGAGAATTTTTTTTTTGAAATGATTTTTTTTATTTTATTTTTATTTTATTTTTTTTTATTTTTTATTTTTTATTTTTTTTTTAAATATTTTTTTTATTTATTATTTTATTTTATTTTTTTTTGAAAATTTTTTGTTTTTTTTTTTTTTAAGATTTTTTTTTGAAAATCTTTTTTTTTATTTTTATTTTTTTTTTAATTTTTTAAGATTTAAAGACGAGAGAGTACACATAGGCCTCCTAACCCGGTCTTATGAAACCTCAATTGATAGAATTGCCCCCAGGTAAGGGTAGGATTACTTAATGAACCCGTTTGGAGGACCCTTGCCTAGAACAGTCAAGCTGTCTCCACACTCTGGACAAGGCTTTTCTTGAATCAATCGTGATCAAAGAACGCAATTGGTTTAACCTTAGTGGTCTATGTCCCCTTTTTTTTTTTATAAAAATCCCAAATAGACTCATCGAAGAGAAACGATGGCCCAAAACCTTAGTCGAACGGGCTCAACATTTCTGCAAGCACCAAAGAACGATAGGATAGGAACAAAGTTTCTCAATTTTGAATCCAAAGTAAGAAAACTAATTTTTTTTTATTTTATTTTTTTTTAATATTTTTTTTTTTTGAAATCTCTAATGAACTCATCGAAGAGAAACGATGGTCCAAAACCTTAGTCGAACGGGCTCAACATTTCTGCAAGCACCAAAGAACGATAGGATAGGATCAAAGTTTCTCAATTTTGAATTCAAACTAAGAAAACTGATTTTTTTTTTTTTTAATATTTTTTTTTTGAAATCTCTAATGAACTCATCGAAGAGAAACGATGGTCCAAAACCTTAGTCGAACGGGCTCAACATTTCTGCAAGCACCAAAGAACGATAGGATAGGATCAAGGTTTCTCAATTTTGAATCCAAACTAAGAAAACTTATTTTTTTTTTATTTTATTTTTTTTTAATATTTTTTTTTTTTGAAATCTCTAATGAACTCATCGAAGAGAAACGATGGTCCAAAACCTTAGTCGAACGGGCTCAACATTTCTACAAGCACCAAAGAACGATAGGATAGGATCAAAGTTTCTCAATTTTGAATTCAAACTAAGAAAACTGATTTTTTTTTTTAATATTTTTTTTTTGAAATCTCTAATGAACTCATCGAAGAGAAACGATGGTCCAAAACTTTAGTCGAACGGGCTCAACATTTCTGCAAGCACCAAAGAACGATAGGATAGGATCAAGGTTTCTCAATTTTGAATCCAAACTAAGAAAACTGATTTTTTTTTATTTTTTTTTTTTGAAATCTCTAATGAACTCATCGAAGAGAAACGATGGTCCAAAACCTTAGTCGAACGGGCTCAACATTTCTGCAAGCACCAAAGAACGATAGGATAGGATCAAAGTTTCTCAATTTTGAATTCAAACTAAGAAAACTGATTTTTTTTTTTTTTTTGAAAAGAGAAAGAATGGAAACAAACTCAAAGAAATAGAAATTTCCAAAAAATCCCATCTCATGTTTTTTTTTTTTTAGGATGCAAAATCCAACATAGGCTACCAGCTAGGAAGTAGCCAAGGAATCCGGAAAAGAAGTATAAGCATAGAGCAAAAAGTATGATATGCAAATATTTCATTTCCAAGCACCGTGTTCTCAAATGAACGAGTCCCACCGGGTGGCGCCAGCTTGATGGAACGCGCTCCGGGGCGCCGTGGGGCGGCTACCGGGGTCGGCGGAACGTGGGAGTCCGTCGGGTCCGGCCCTTTCGCGCCCTGGCGGGCCCTGAAGCGTGCATCAACATTTCTTTTATGTGGGTGTGCCAGATTTTCTATTTTACTTGGAATTGCAAGTGGTAATCCGGAGATCAACCTTCGCAAGTAAAAAGGAAATCAACTTCTTTCAAGTTTTCCATTGCACAAATATTTAAGAAAAGAGACATTTTCTTAATTTGCCGTGAAAGGCGATTTTGTTTGGCATTTATAGCCGATTTTGGCATTTATAGCCGATTTACAATTCTTATCAATAATGAAAGACAAGAGTTGTGATTTTTGTCTCTTTAGAAAAATACAAATTACAATGAAAAGCAAGAAAAGGAAGATCTAACTTTTCAGGAGATTGTGGGGGACTCGTTCAGATTGACGGTCGCAAGCCATGTATGGGCTTGGCTATAACCTCAGGTTTTTAGAGGACAAAGACCAAGAGAAGGTCCTATGTCCAATAAAAAGCTAAGTAGACGGGCTGAAAAGCCACGTCTAAGCCATTGGAGGCAGCAGGAGAAGGCAAGGACCTTGGGGGGGGTGCCCCCCAAGGGACTTTTGTCACCTTGTAGTGGTGGCCGGTGCAGAACTTCAGCAGAGTTTTTCTCTCTTTTTCTTTCTCTCAGATCTCTTTCTGATCTTTTTTTTCTGATCCTCTGATTTTCTCCTCTTTTTTCTAATTCCGATTTCAATGGAATGCTCTCCTATTTATAGGCTTTTGGTAGCCATTTAGGAGGGTTTATGAGCCTTAATGGCTTTAATGGGAGGAGTTACAAGATTTATTTCTTGATTTTGTAACTCCTTTTTCCTTGAATCTGATTGGCCGAGGGAGATTAAGGGCTTTTAATCACCTTAATTACCATAATGGGAGGAGTTTCATGGGTTAAATGCCATGAATCAATTGACTTGTAACTTCCAAATGCTTGCTTCTGATTGGGCCGTCCAAAGAAATGAATTAATGACTGCAATAAAGCTAGTCAATTAACCACATTAATTGGTCGCCGAGCAGTCGAAGAGTCGCGGGCCGTGCCGTGTCTTCTGGAATTCTTCTGGCGATAATCATCGATGGATCTACATGCTGATCGACATCGGATGAACATGTAACTTCAGACATTGATAGCTAAGAGTGGGCCGGTGACATCTGTCTTATCGATTTCACGATCGGTCGGACAGAAAGTGCACTTTCTTGGTCGACCGGTTGGCGATCTTGGAGCGATCAATGATGATTTTATGCCTTTGGAGGTTGACCCGTGATTTTGACGGATGTCGGAGGATATGAGTCAATTTCAAGCACTAAAAATCACATTTTCAGGAAACCACAGGGGCCAAAGTGCGCGAAACGCGAAGAAAGACGGAAAAACGGGTCACCGGCGGAAAATCCGGTGACCCGGACCTCCATGGTCGCCGGCGACCATGGACCGGCGACCATGGGCCATGGTCGCAGGGGTCTGCGACCCTGGGGGATTTTTCCCCTTCGGAGCCCGTTTTGCGGTCGTTTTGAGGTCTTTTTCGTCGCCGTTTTCTTCTGTATTTTTCTTGACATTTCTTCTCATTTATTGGCTTGATTTCCCTGTAAAAAACCTGATGAGAATCCTTGCATTTTTAGAGTATAAAGTTTCCAATTTTCCGGGAAAGCCGAAGACTTTGTCGCGTAAAGCTGCTGATTTTCCACCAGAAGCTGAAACTTGGTCAAACGATGTCGGAATGACCTGAAATTTGAGGTGAAGCCTCCTGAGCAATAAATAAGACCAACCATAGGCTTTTGTTTGAGTTTTGAAGCCGTTTGGGGTCCCGTCGATGCTTCACTTGATTTTGCTGCGGGGAAAATGCCGAGCTTTGATATGTGGCCAAACGATGTCCGATTGACCTGAAATTTGACGGGGAGCCTATTGGAGTCATTTTGAGACGTTCCATGGGCTCCGTTTTGGATGTCATGGTCCCGGGTTGCTCCGCCGCCGGTAGGCTTGATTTTCTCTCGGAGCATCGAAACCTGGTCAAACGTTGTCAGAATGACCTGAAATTCGACGTGCAGCCTTTTGGAAGCATGTTGAAGCCACTCATGCACTTGGTTTGATGAGCGAAGGCTTCGGTGGTTCCCGCCGCCGGGAGGCTTGATTTTGCTGCTCGAGCATTGATGGAGGGTCAAACGTTGTCGGTTTGACTTGAAATTTGGCATAGAGCCCTTTTGAGACATGCTGGAGTCATCTGTAGGCTTTGATCGAAGTTTTGACGTCTCCGATGATGTCGCCGCCGGGAGCTCCCGTTTAGCTGTCGGAGAAGTGAAGTTAGGCCAAATGTTGTCGAAATGGCCCGAAACTTCATGTGTACTCTTCTCTTGGCTATCTTGAAGGATCTTGCAGTTTTTGTTTGATTCTGACAAGATTTGAATTTTTGGAGAAATTGCATTGCCTATTTATGGCAGGTTGCGACTCCATGCAGCTTTCTTGATGTTGAAGAGGCAAAGTGACATTTTTGGTGTCAACAGGCTTCAGGCTTCTTGGTGTTTGCCCTTGGTGCCATTTTAGTGACACGTTGCGGGGCGGTTTTCTGCTTCTTGGCATGTACAGTGTCTTCTGCTGGAAGTGGGAATGGTCCCAGCGATCTGAAGACGATGGTCCGGGGAGTTGAAGTTGACCCGGTGTTTGGAGAGTTGTCGAGGGAGATGACGGTTCGGCAACTGGCAGGGCGCTTATGCTTGTTTTGCTTGTCTTGAAGCATAAGCTGGTACTTGTTCTCATCGAAAGTGATGGTCAATGAAGCTGCCATTGTTAGTTTTGGAAAACTTCTGAAACAAGACCAAATCCATTAGCAATCACAAGAATATGGTGATCGTAATTGGAGAACAACTATGGTTTTGTCTTTTCAAATCACTTGAGGGGACATGGCCCAACCCAAGGACGATGAAGAAGGCAAAAAGCCATAGAGGATATAATTGTTCTAAAATGCAAGTATGGTAGGCTCAGAGTGAGTGTTCCAGTGACTGCTAGAAGCAATTGTAGACCTTAATTCAAATTACTGAGAAGCAAGGCTCACTTGAGGTAAAATGATATAAGGTTGGAGATACAAATGTGTCGGTCGCGAATACAGTAGACCCGAAAGGGCGTACTGGCACCGCTAGGCACAAATGTTGCAAATCCCATCCTTGGGAAGGACACGAGATGGGATTTTTTGAAAGGTCAAATTTGGGTTCATAAAGGAGAGCAAATGGTGTTCCAATCCGAACAAAGGCTCAACATTTCTGCGAGCGCTAAATTCAGAAGGGAAGGAACCAGAATTTCTCGGATGTAAATCCAGCAATGACGGAAGTTTTTTTTTTTTGAAGGGTCAAGATTGAATTCATCAAAGAGAGCAAAATGGTGTTCCATTTCGAACAAAGGCTCAACATTTCTGCGAGCGCTAAATCCGAAAGGGAGGGAACCAAAATTTCTCAACTCTGAACTCAAAAGTGACGGAAGTTTTTTTGAAAGGTCAAGAGTGAATTCATCGAAAAGAGCAAATGGTGTTCTATTCCGAACAAGGCTCAACATTTCTGCGAGCGCTAAATCCGAAAGGGAAAGAACCAAGATTTCTTAACTCGGAATTCAAAGTGACAGAAGTTTTTTTTTGTTTTTTTTTTTTTTTAAAAAGATTTTTTTAGAGGATTTTTTTTGAAAGGTGCACATAGATTTCCAATTTGATCTTATGAAACCTTACTAGATAGATCAGCCCCCAGGTAAGGGTAGGATTACTTAATGAACCTATTTGGAGGACCCTTGCCTCGAACAATCTAGTTGTCTCCACACTCTGGACAAGGCTTTTCTTAAATCCACTTTGGTCAAAGAACGCAACTGGTGGAACCTTAGTGTTTTTTTTTTTAGTCATTTTTGAAAGGTTTTTAATAAACTCACAAAGAGAGCGAATGGTGTTCTAATCCGAACAAAGGCTCAACATTTCTGCGAGCGCTAAATCCGAAAGGGAAGGAACCAAGGTTTCTCAAATTTGAATGCAAAAGAGAGAAAACTAATTTTCTTTTGAAATTATAATTTTTTTTGAAATCCCAATTGGACTCATCAAAGAGAAAAGATGGCCCAATCCCCGATATGAACGATAGCTGCGAACATTTCTGTGAGCTATCAAGTTCAAAGAGAGAAGGATCAAAGTTTCTCAAAGTTGAATCTTTAGAAAGAGATCATTTTTTTTTTTGAAAGAGTTTGAAATGAAGGTGTTTTTTTTTTTTTGAAATCCCAATTGGACTCATCAAAGAGAAAAGATGGCCCAATCCCCGATATGAACGATAGCTGCGAACATTTCTGTGAGCTATCAAGTTCGAAGAGGGAAGGATCAAAGTTTCTCATAGTTGAATCTAAGAAAAAAAATCAGATTTGTTTTTTTTTTTTTTTGGGAGAAAGAACAATTGAAATCCCATCTCATGTTTTTTGTGAGCTATCAAGTTCGAAGAGGGAATGATCAAAATTTCTCAAAGTTGAGTTTTTAAGAAAAGAAATCAGATTTTTTTTTGAAGTGAGAAAGAACAATTGAAATCCCATCTCATGTTTTTTTTTTAGATGCAAAATGCAACATAGGCCACCAACTAGAAAGGAGCCAAGTGATCAAAGCATCACGTTCTCAAGTCAACGAGTCCCACCGGGTATGCCAACTTGATGGACCTGAAAAGGGGAATCTTCCGTCCTCTCCCTCCGCAACCCGGGGGCTGACCTGGGTCTCGGCGGAGGATGGAAGATCTCGGGCATCAACATTTTTTTGTACGGGTATGCCAGATTTACTTTCTACTTGGAATTTGGAATGGTGATAATCCGGAGATTCACCTTCACAAGTGGAAAGGAAATCAATCCTTTTTTCTAACTTTTCAAATTACATTAATATTAAGAAAAGAGACAAGTTTGTTTTTTGAGAATGCCTTAGGAGGCGTTTTTGTTTGTTTGCCGTAAAAGGCGATTTTGCCGTGAAAGGCGATTTTACAAAACTCATCAAATGTGAAAGACAAGAATTGTGATTTCTTTTTGTCTCTTTAATAAATACAAACTACAATAGAAAAGTGAGAAAAGGGATCTAACTTCTCAGGAGATTGTGGGGACACGTTGAGATCGACGGTCGCAAGTCATGTATGGGCTTCGCCATCGTCCTTCAAATGAGAACATGTGATGCTTTGATTCTTTGGCTTGGCTCCTAACCTTGGTTTCTTAAAGGACAAGGACCAAGAGAAGGTCCTATATCCAATGAAAAACCGAGTAAACGGGCTGAAAAGCCGTGTTTAGGCCATGTTGGAGAAGGAGGAGACCTTGGGGGGGTGGCCCCCCAAGGGATGTTGATCACCTTGTGGTGCTTCCGGGAGCAAAGTAGCAGGACTTCGTCTCTCTTGGATTTTCTGGATTTTCAGAGCTTGCACTTGGGATCTATTTTCATCATGCTTTCTTCTTGGAATGGACCTCCTTTTATAGGCTTTTGGTAGCCATGAGGTGTTTATTGGCATTGATGGCCATGATGAAAGAATTGATGAGGAGTTACAAATCGATTTTGTAACTCCTTTTTCAAGGCTTGTGATTGACCGATGAAGGTAGTGGGCATTTAATCACCTTTATGCTTCATGATGATGGGAGTCTCATGGGTTTAATGCCATGATTGCTTAGATTTGTAACTCCCAAATGCTTGATTCTGATTGGGCCGTCCAAAATAATGAGTTAATGACTGCTTTAATGGGTCAATTAACGACATTAAGTGGTTGCCAAGGCACGTAAAGAGTCACGAGCCGTGCTGCGCCTTTTGAGATTCTTCTTGCGATTATCACAGGTGGATTCACGCATTATTTGATGTCAGATTGCGATGCAATTTCAGACATTGATTGATGTTGGCGGGCCGGTGACATCTGTCTTGTCGATTTCACGATCTGTCGGACAGAAAGTGCACTTTCTTGCTCAGCCGGTTGGCGATCTTGAGGCGATCGGTGATGATTTCATGCTTTTGACGGCGGATCCGAGATGTCGACGAAGATCAGTCGTTTTCAAGCATCAAACATTGCATTTTCCGAAAATCACAGTGGCCGGAACACCCGAAACGCGAAAAGAATCAGAAAACGGGCACTTTGGTGCAAAATCCGGCGACCCGGATTTCCAGGGTCGCCGGGCGACCATGCACCCAGGGTCGCCGGCGACCTTGGGGTTTTGGCCCGTTTGGTCTGATGGAACGCGCTCCGAGGCGCCGTGGGGCGGCTACCGGGGTCGGCGGAACATGGGAGTCCGTCGGGTCCGGCCCTTTCGCGCCCTGGCGGGCCTGAAGCGTGCATCAACATTTCTTTGTGTGGGTGTGCCAGATTTTCTATTTTACTTGGAATTGCAAGTGGTAATCCGGAGATCAACCTTCGCAAGTAAAAAGGAAATCAACTTCTTTCAAGTTTTCCATTGCACAAATATTTAAGAAAAGAGACATTTTCTTGGTTTGCCGTGAAAGGCGATTTTGTTTGGCATTTATAGCCGATTTTGGCGTTTATAGCCGATTTACAATTCTCATCAATAATGAAAGACAAGAGTTGTGATTTTTGTCTCTTTTAGAAAAATACAAACTACAATGAAAAGCAAGAAAAGGAGGATCTAACTTCTCAGGAGATTGTGGGGGACTCGTTCAGATTGACGGTCGCAAGTCATGTATGGGCTTCGCCATCATCCATGCAGATGAGAACAGAGGATGCTCTTGATTCGCTTGGCTTGGCTATAACCTCAGGTTTTTAGAGGACAAAGACCAAGAGAAGGTCCTATGTCCAATAAAAAGCTAAGTAGACGGGCTGAAAAGCCACGTCTAAGCCATTGGAGGCAGCGGGAGAAGGCAAGGACCTTGGGGGGGGGTGCCCCCCAAGGGACTTTTGTCACCTTGTAGTGGTGGCCGGTGCAGAACTTCAGCAGAGTTTTTCTCTCTTTTTCTTTCTCTGGATTCTTTCCGCTCTCTTCCGATCCGATCTCTTTTTTTTTTATCCTGATTTCAATGGAATGCTCTCCTATTCATAGGCTTTTGGTAGCCATTTAGGAGAGTTTATGGGCTTTAATGGCTTTAATGGGAGGAGTTACAAGATTTATTTCTTTGATTTTGTAACTCCTTTTTCCTTGAATCTGATTGGCCGATGGAGATTAAGGGCTTTTAATCACCTTAATTACCATAATGGGAGGAGTTTCATGGGTTAAATGCCATGAATCAATTGACTTGTAACTCCCAAATGCTTGCTTCTGATTGGGCCGTCCAAAGAAATGAATTAATGACTGCAATAAAGCTAGTCAATTAACCACATTAATTGGTCGCCGAGCAGTCGAAGAGTCGCGGGCCGTGCCGTGTCTTCTGGAATTCTTCTGGCGATAATCATCGATGGATCTTCATGCTGATTCACATCGGATGAACATGTAACTTCAGACAGTGATAGCTAAGAGCGGGCCGGTGACATCTGTCCTGTCGATTTTTCGATCGATCGGGCGGAAAGTACACTTTTTTGGTCGACCGGTTGGCGATCAATGTTGATTTTGATACTTTTGGAGGTTGACCCGTGATTTTGACGGATGTCGGCGGACATGAGTCAATTTCAAGCACTAAAAATCACATTTTCAGGAAACCACAGGGGCCAAAGTGCGCGAAATGCGAAAAAGGACGGAAAAACGGGTCACCGGCGAAAAATCCGGCGACCCTGGGCCATGGTCGCAGGCTGCGACCCTGGGGGTTTTTCCCCTGTTTTTGGTCCGTTTTGTGGTCTTTTTCATCGCCGTTTTCTTCTGTATTTTTCTTGACATTTCTTCTCATTTATTGGCTTGATTTTCCTGTAGAAAACCTGATGAGAATCCTTGCATTTTTAGAGTGCAAAGTTTCCAATTTTCCGGGAAAGTCGAAGACTTTGTCGCGTAGAGCTGCTGATTTTCCGCCAGAAGCTGAAACTTGGTCAAACGATGTCGGAATGACCTGAAATTTGAGGTGAAGCCTCCTGAGCAATAAATAAGACCAACCATAGGCTTTTGTTTGAGTTTTGAAGCCGTTTGGGGTCCCGTCGATGCTTCACTTGATTTTGCTGCGGGGAAAATGCCGAGCTTTGATATGTGGTCAAACGATGTCCGATTGACCTGAAATTTGACGGGGAGCCTATTGGAGTCATTTTGAGACGTTCCATGGGCTCCGTTTTGGATGTCATGGTCCCGGGTTGCTCCGCCGCCGGTAGGCTTGATTTTCTCTCGGAGCATCGAAACCTGGTCAAACGTTGTCAGAATGACCTGAAATTTGACGTGCAGCCTTTTGGAAGCATGTTGAAGCCACTCATGCACTTGGTTTGATGAGCGAAGGCTTCGGTGGTTCCCGCCGCCGGGAGGCTTGATTTTGCTGCTCGAGCATTGATGGAGGGTCAAACGTTGTCGGTTTGACTTGAAATTTGGCATGGAGCCCTTTTGAGACATGCTGGAGTCATCTGTAGGCTCTGATCGAAGTTTTGACGTCTCCGATGATGTCGCCGCCGAGAGCTCCCGTTTAGCTGTCGAAGAAGTGAAGTTAGGCCAAATGTTGTCGAAATGGCCCGAAACTTCATGTGTACTCTTCTCTTGGCTATCTTGAGGGATCTTGCAGTTTTTGTTTGATTCTGACAAGATTTGATTTTTTGGAGAAATTGCATTGCCTATTTATGGCAGGTTGCGACTTCATGCAGCTTTCTTGATGTTGAAGAGGCAAAGTGACATTTTTGGTGTCAACATGGTCGCCGAGCGTCGTTTTCGGCCGTTTTTCCGTCTTTTTCGTTCCTTCTTTCTTCTGTATTTTTCTTGACATTTTTCCTAAATATTGACTTGATTTTCTTGGAGAAAACTTGACGAGAACCGGCGCGAAATCGGAGCACAAAGTTTCCCATTTTTCGGGAAAGCCGAAGACTTTGTAGCCGATTTTCCGTCAAGAGTCGAAACTAGGTCAAACGATGTCGGAATGACCAGAAAATTGAGGTGAAGCTTCTTGAGCAGTGGATAGGACCAACCATGGGCTTTTATTTGAGTTTGGAAGCCGTTTGGGGTCCCATCAATGCTTCACTTGATTTTGCTGTGGGAAAATGCCGAGCTTTGATATGTGGTCAAACGATGTCCGATTGACCTGAATTTTGACGGAGAGCCTATTGGAGTCATTTTGAGACGTTCCAAGGGCTCCGTTTTGGATGTCATGGTCTCAGGTTGCTCCGCCGCCGGTAGGCTTGATTTTCTCTCGGAGCATCGAAACCTGGTCAAAATTTGTCGGAATGACCTGAAATTCGACGTGCAGCCTTTTGGAAGCATGTTGAAGCCACTCATGTACGTTATTTGATGAGTGATGGCTTCAGTGGTTCCCACCGCCAGGAGGCTTGATTTTGCTGCTCGAGCGTTGATGGAAGGTCAAACGTTGTCGGTTTGACTTGAAATTTGGTATGAAGCCTTTGGGAGACATTCTGGAGTCATCCGTAGGCTCTGATCAAAGTTTTGGTGTCTTTGATGATGTCGCCGCCGGGAGCGCTTGTTTAGCTATCAGAGCAGTGAAGTTGGGCCAAACGATGTCGGAATGGCCTGAAACCTCAGGTGTACCCCTCTTTTAACTGTCTTGAAGGATCTCTCAGTTTTTATCTGATTCTGAAAAGATCTGATGCTTGAAGTAGCCTTGCCTGTTTTGTAGCAGGATGTAGCTTCACGAGGCTTCTTATGTTGAGGGGACATATTGACTTTTTTGGTGTCAACAAAGACAAGCAAAACAAGCATAAGCGCCCTGCCAGTTGCCGAAGCGTCATCTCCCTCGACAACTCTCCAAACAACGGGTCAACTTCAACTCCCCGGACCATCGTCTTCGAGTTGCTGGGACTATTCCCACTCCCCGCAGAAGACACTGTACCTGTCAAGAAGCAGAAAACAACCCCGCAACGTGTCACTAGCATGGCACCAAGGGCGAACATGAAGAAGCTTGAAGCCCGTGGCGCTCCCACGAAGCCTCAATCCACAAGAAACCAGGTTTACCCCAAAACTTGGTCCCCGAGATCTTCAACAAAGCAACGAAGGTCCCAAATATCTGCAAAGCCAGCATACCTGGCCCCTCTCAAGGAGAACCGGTTCTACCCTCTCTCTTACATGAAAGAGGAGAAACCTACCCTCCACCCAAAGAACAAACAAAATCATCATGAGCCGGCTTGCTCCTACAAGCCCAAAATTAAATCCTGCATTGTTAGGCCTACGCAAAAACATGCTGAAGCCTGCACTCCTGCGAGTCGACCCTTCATCTCAACAAGGGCCGAACTCGCAAAATTCAAATCTTCACTGCGACAGGCAAAGGACCGCGTCCAGATTCTATCCTTGCCAAGCTTCAAAGAAGATAAGCTCGGCTACTGCGCACGAGAGACTACATCCTTCATCACCAGAGCCCAGCCAGAGCTGACTGAAGCTCCGATTGCTCGTCGTATGCGCCGCCGCGCGGTATATCGACAAAAGAGACTTGAGAAACAAAGAACCCAGCATTCTAATCTCCATGTCTCAAACAAATGGGTCGAAAAAGAAAGACCCGGCCAATTCGTTGCTGTTCATATGGTTGGCAAAACCAGAAAACGCCAGAAGTCAGCGACCAAAATCAGTGTTAGACGTCCAGTGACTCGCAGCATCTCTCGGACTCGAACACATCTGGAAGAATCCTCCACTCCTCTAAGCCAAGGACACCGGAGTAACCACTCCTCAGATTCTTCATCCAGAAGAATGAGCCCCAGCTCAGTCACCAGGACGATTTCTTCGTTCGAGTCCCGAAGGATGAATGTCTTGGCTACAAGTTCTGAGCCGCCTCCACCTCATGATGACGTAACTGCACGCATCCAGCAGTTGGAGTAAGGACAACAGAGAATTGAGGCTCTGATGGAAAACCTTATTCTCACTCTACAACATCCACCACCTAACAATGAAACCCCTCCGAATCATGAAGATGACGAGGGCAATGGAGAAAACAATGAGTCTCGCGCCCTTACCAAAAAGGACGTGGACGATATCCTCGCAAAAGCAAAAGAAAAGGATACATTGAAAGAACATGGGATCAAGCCACCCTACCCTCTATGGATGGACTCGGTTTCGTTCCCTGCAAAATTCAAACAACCTACTCTCCAGACATATACTGGGAAAGTTTCAGCTAGACAGCACGTCATCTACTTTAAGATCCTAACAGGAGCTATTGCGGATCAAGATGCCCTCAAGTTTCGCCTCTTTGCAAGTACCCTAAAAGGTACAACCTTTGATTGGTACTCCACTCTGCCGGAGAACTCCATCCAGAACTGGGCTATGCTCGAGACACGCTTCCTGACCCACTTCCAAGGTGAGGATCATCCTGTTACTATGGCTCAACTCTGCAGCTTAAAACAGGGAGAGAACAAGTCAACTTATGACTTCATTCACAAGTGGAAGGCAATGGCATACAAATGCTCAGATGTACTGCCACAAGCGTCGCTAGTCGACATCTGCCGTAACAATATGAATGGAAAAATTCGCTCCATGATCATCGGCAACAAATCAAAGAACCTGGGAGAACTTCTTGAAGCTTCCATGGAAGCTGAAATGGTGATTAAAGACCTCAACAGTCAGAAATCATCAAAGAAAGAGCCGACTGCTGTTACAACCTCAGAATCAAAGAAAAATGAGGTTCTCAATGTGCAGACCAAGTCAGCTCCTCAGCAGCCAAAGAAATCTGAAAACAAAGCTACAGGTAAAAAGCTTGAACTCTCCGATGCCAGCAAAGAACGTGTAGAAAAGAAATATCCGTTCGATGTAGATGTTGAAGAAATCTTTGAGGCTCTCCTAGCAAATGGCAAACTCATTTTGCTAGAGCCCAAAAGACCGGGAGATGTTGGCAAAACCAATGATCCCCGATACTGTCCATACCATCAGATGATCTCACATCCTCTCAATCAATGCTTTGTTGTGAGAGAGAAGATCAATGAGATGTGGAAGAACGGAGTCATAACTTTCGATAAAAACTATGGCCTCGCCTCTGTCAACATGGTGTCATATTGGCATACTTCAAAGTCACCGAAGGAGAAGACCACTACTTCATTCAAGGTGATAAAAATGGCTCAAACGTCCAAAGAGTTGGTTTCCTATCCAACATCAGATGGACAACCTATATGGGTGCATCCCGATCTCCTAGATGATGAAAATTAGGAGATCGTTAAAACAAAGCCGACCGATCAGCAGCGAAGACAAACCAAGAGACAGCTCCGCAAGCTCAAACAGCAGCAAAAGTCTCAACCAAAACAAGAAGTCCTTGAAAAGGCAGAAACCTCTTCTACTGCTTCACTAGGGGTGACGGAAGAATCCCTTCCCAAAACTTCAAAGGCGGTAAGAAAATTCACCCTTAATGATTTCATGCCACCTGTATACAAAAATGAAACTGTGCAGGGGACATTATACTCTTGCAACTCGGTAGTTGGATTCTCCATGAATGGATACGAGTCCAGTGATACTGCAAGTGATATCGATGAATGGGAAGAATCCTTTGAAACGGGAGAATACCTCTCCGACGAGGAATGGATTCCCGAGTCTCATCTTATGTCTGTAATCTAGTATAACCCATTACAGCCATAAGGATCTTGGTCTGATGATGAAGAAGACCAGGACCCTGTTCAAGAAAATGCTATTGATCCAGCACCAGCAAATACTCCAGTGGAACCTAACATTGGTGAACCACGAGGAGCAGATGACGAATAAGATTTGGCTCCCATGCCTGACCTTGAAGAATATGCAAGAATCTTGCAACATCTTGCCATAGAGCAGGAGCAGGATCGCATTAATGATCTTCGTCATGATCCAGAACTGGAAGTCCCAGAAGATCAACAGGAACTTTCTCCATCTACTCCTGAAAATGGAGAAAACAGTTGGATCGATGATCCTCTTACATCTGAGGATGAGTCCGATTCCCAACAATCTGCACTGGGGGCATCTCCTGTCCAGATGGCCTGCAATGCGATAGCTCAGGACGATAGTGCCTCTGAAGCTTCCGAAGACACGTACACCCCAACCGTTAATGTATCATCTGGAGCTACATCTTCTCAGGTGACTTCCACTGAGATATCATCCCCTCAGCCCTTGTCTCCTGAAGCTGTGACATCTGAATTCAAGCCTCTCCCGATTGATCATCTTGAAGAAACTCCTGCCAATGAAATCTTCTTCAATGAAAGCCCAGTCGATTGGTCCCAGATACCCGATCTCATAGACGATATCTGGACTAATCAAGAAAGGCTGTCGGATGCTGTTCAGAATTTGCTCCCGGAAATTGCTTCGTGCAACACAATCACTGAAGACGCCAATGCTGTTACAGAGACGTCTTCAGCAAAGGATCGACTCTTTGATCCTGAGAGTGATCTTCCAAAAGAAGACCAGTTTCTAGAAGCTCTTAAAGTTGGTAAAGGTACCCGTTCTGGCCGGAATTACCACAAAAATTACAACCAACCTTCTTCTTCTTATGTAAATCCTTCGGGAAAGCAAGTTGTAAGCGCCACAAGTGGCAATAATAATGAAAATGAAGGCCCAAAGGAGGCTTTCAAGTACGACTTGATCGAGCACTTCAAACACATACCTGCACGTCTGCACATCCTTGACTTATTACGAATGTCTCCACAAACTCGCGATAGTCTCATTTCAGAATTAGAAAGGCTGAATGCGGATGTCGACAAACACTCCCCACAAGTCCTACAAATTGAAATGGACTACAGGGTCAAAAAATCAAATACTTCCCCAAAGGGAGAAAAGAAGAAAATTGAGGGATCAAGCAATGAATGCCTCTCGGTACAAAACGCAGCAAGTGCAACAATTGCCTTCGACAAGGATGACCTCCTGCTAGGCGAGACAAAGCACAACCGACCCTTGTACTTTACGGGGTACATCAAAGAAATGCCAGTACACAGAGTTCAGATCGATCCAGGTTCTGCACTCAACCTTATTTCTACTTCGGCACTCGAAATGTTGGGCATCCCACCTAGCAAGCTGAGTCACACGTCTGTATCTATTTTCGGATATGACGGCAGCGCTCAAAGGCCTATCGGCAAAATCAGGTTCAAATTGCAAATCGGTGATCTTATTTTTGAAGTCACTGTGTATGCAATCTTATTCCGGTAACTTCACCAGAAGAAAAAGCAATCTTCTTCCACATACCAGGAGCATCTCCACTAAACTCTCTGCTTGAACCTTTCCAAAACAAAGGTATTCCTTAGCTATCCTTGTATAGTCCGATGGCACAAGCTATCATGAAGAAAATGGGCTACGACGCTCAAAATCCGACTGGTTTGGGAGGTGGCCGTGGTATTCTCACACCATTGGAACCCACCCTGACCAAAAGTCAACCAGAAGATTGGAAAATCCACCTTCATAAAGGCAAGTCTTCATATGGGTTGGGGTATGATCCTACCGCTCCTATGAGACAGTTGACACCATGGCTGCAAAGTCACTTTACCGACCAAGCCTTAACATCTCATGAAGACATTGATCTCCCTGGATATCTTTTTGAGGAGTCGCTTGTCAAAAATCCAGAAAGCTCCTCCAATTGGTATGATTTCTCTGATAATAAAGAGGAATTGCTCGATGACATAGACACGCGGTTCTCTGACCCAGAAGAATCATCGTCTCCAAAAGAAGTACCCTACTTCAACCCAATCCCAGCAAATGATTGGGACCATCTCATTGTAAGCCTTGAGAAGGACACTGATCAAGAAGATCATGGACAGAAACAGAGCCTCAGTCTGAAAATGTCTCTGGCACTCCAGAAGGTCTTGTTGAGTTGGAAGCCTCCGAAAACACTGTGGAGGAACCACCTTCAAACCTTCTAATAGAAGACCTTGTTCAAAAGATAAACTTGGGAACACCTGATAACCCACGTCCTGTATTCATAAGCAAGAATATAAAGGATGATGAGTTACCCGAGTATATTTCTTTTCTTCGCGAGTTCGCTGATTGCTTTGCATGGTCTTATGGTGAAATGCCTGGCTTGGATCCCGAAGTAGCAGTCCACAAACTCAACTTGTAAAAAGAAATCAAGCCTGTCAAACAAGGCCAAAGAAGATTCCGTCCCGATGTGATGGACAAAATTGAACAAGAAGTTCAAAAACTCAAAAGCGTTGGCTTCATCCGCGAAGAACAACATCCTGAACGGTTGAGGGAATCACACTCTTCCAAGTTCTTCTCAACAAACTGGACCTTCTCCCAAGCCTGTTGAACGGCCGCATTGGAAGATCTAGCAGACCGACGTGGTGCATCAGTAACAGGACCTTTACCCTTGTTCGTTCTAGAAGAACTATCTGTAAAAGATAGAAGAGAAAAGATCAATCAACATCAAAATGACAGAATTCTGCTACAAAAATTCTAGCAAAATTTTGACATGGCTCCGGGGCGATTCCGAAGAAAAGGAAAATACTCCGAAAAAGACAGGAAGCCTGAAGATGAGCTCAACATCGCTGCGAGCTCATAGTCAGTGGAGAATTCTCAAAGAAGGCTCGAACTCAACATCGCTGCGAGAACAAGCCAATCTCATCAAACTTCCGCAAGATCTGGAAAAGAGCTCAACATTGCTCCGAGCTTCAGAATCCAAAAATTGGCAACTTCCTCAAAATCCAGCAAGACCGAGAAAGAGCTCAACATCGTTGCGAGCTCAAAATTCAAATACTTGCAAAAGACTTTCAGGTATGCATCATCATACTTCCAAGTCCATTTAAAAAAATCATGCATCAAAATAATATCATCATGCATTAGATGCTAGGAAAACCTTGACCAAAGTTTGACCAATTCCAACCCAATTTGGTCAAAACCAATCAAACTTTGTCCAAGTCAAAAATCATGTTGGCTTGACCTAGAGACTCTAGCCTTTTATCTTGATGCATCAAACAAATAAATAAATAAATAAAATACATACATATTGAAATTGCAAAGCCTCATATTAATGGTGAGCAAAAAAAAAAAAGAATGAGAGAGAAAAAAATCTCAGCAAAAAAAATAAATAAATAAAAAATCTGGCCCACAGGCTGTGGCCCACTGCCACGTGGCATGCTGTCCGTAAAGCCAAGAAAAACATGAAAAAAAAAAAAAACAAGCAGCAGAAAAAAAAAAGAAGCAAAAACGCTGAAAAAAAAAATCAGCGTGAAAACAGAAAAAAAAGAGGGAAAAAATCGCTGACAAAAGAAAAAAAACTAGCGTGTGAAAAAAAAAATAGAAGAAAAAGGTACACGGTGAAAAAAAAAAAAAAAGAAAACCGTGAAAAGGAAAAAAAAAGGAGAAGAAGCACGAAAAAAAAGAAAGAAAAACGTGCTTGAAGAAAAAAAAAAGAAAAGAAAAGAAAAAGAAGAAGAGAAGAAAAAAACATGAAGAAGCTACTTCTACAATGGAGACTCTTGTGGAGGAAGAAAACTTACTTGAAGCCATTGATGGAGAAGAAGAAGAAAAGCTTGGAGATCCTTGAAGAAGAGAAAGCACTTCTTATCTTGGAGAGCACTCTTAAAGATTTCTTGAAAAGAAAGCAATGGAGCAAAAGTCCCAACCCTCTTGCTTTTATAAAAGAGAGCAAGCCAACAGAGGAAACAAGGAGAAAGAAAGGAGGTAAGTGCTAAAATTTAGTTACTTTCCGAAAAGAGAGATATTTTGAGAAAACCTTTCCACAAAAGGAGAAAATTTGAGAAATTCTCTCAAAGTAAGGATATTTTTAGATATTCTCTACACAAAAGAGATATTTTTAGATATTCTCTACAAATATGACACCATATGAGATCTAGGCCATCTCCAAAGCCTAAGGTCCCATGAGTTAGCCCATATGAGCCAGGTTTGACCACCTATGCACTAAAAGTGGCTTTTAGTCAAAATATTCCTCTTACCAAGAGCAAAAAAAAAAAAAAAAAATAGGAAAAGAGCAAAAAAAAAAAAAAAAAAGAGTCCCATGCCTCTTTTGAGTTGATGGGACCATTCAAAAAAAAAAAAGAGAGAGCCTCATGAGTTTCCAGAAAACCAAACCATCCAAACTCATGAACCAAATTGAGCCAAAATCTTGAAATTGACATTTCATGAAATCAAATTCCGGTCCCCTAGCTCGCCACATACAGCTTGTTAGGTCACAAGGCCAAAACCAAAATCAAAATCCAAACCAAACCAAAACCAACAAACCAAATCTGACCCCCCAAACTGCCACATACAGCTTGTGGGTCACAAGGTCAAAATCAAAATCAAACCCTGACCCCCTAACCTGCCACATACAGCTTGTTAGGTCACAAGGTCAAAAACCCAAAATCCAAATACCCCATGTCATTTTTAAAACTTTGCCTTGAGATGGTACGTGATCCATCTCACTACCATAAAATTCCCCCGGAAACTCAGAAGGCTATCCAAAAAAAAAAAAAAAAAAGCTCAAGACTCTTGGTCAAGTTGGAATCTCTCCTCTAAATTTCTCTTCGAGGCACATCGACTTCAAAAAGCTACTCATCGCTGTACCTCGAGGGGGCATTTGTTGACACCAAAAAAGTCACTATGTCTCCTCAACATCAAGAAGCCTCGTGAAGCTGCATCCTGCTACAAAACAGGCAAGGCTACTTCAAGCATCAGATTTTGTCAAAATCAGATAGAAACTGAGAGATCCTTCAAAACAGCTAAAAGAGGGGTACACCTGAGGTTTCGGGCCATTCCGACATCGTTTGGCCCAACTTCACTGCTCCGACAGCTAAAACAAGTGCTCCCGGCGGCGACATCATCAAAGACATCAAAACTTTGATCAGAGCCTACGGATGACTCCAGAATGTCTCCAAAGGGCTCCATGCCAAATTTCAAGTCAAACCGACAATGTTTGACCCTCCATCAACGCTCGAGCAGCAAAATCAAGCCTTCCGGCGGCGGGAACCACCGAAGCCATCACTCATCAAACAAAGTACATGAGTGGCTTCAACATGCTTTCAAAAAGCTGCACGTCGAATTTCAGGTCATTCCAACAACGTTTGACCAGGTCTCGATGCTCCGAAAGAAAATCAAGCCTACCGGCGGTGGAGCAACCCGGGACCATAACATCCAAAACGGAGCTCATGGAACGTCTCAAAATGAATCCAATAGGCTCCTCGTCAAATTTCAGGTCGATCGGACATCATTTGACCACATATCAAAGCTCGGCATTTTCCCCGCAGCAAAATCAAGTCAAGCATCGATGGGACCCCAAACGGCTTCAAAACTCAAATAAAAGCCCATGGTTGGACTTATCCATTGCTCAAGAACGTTTGACCAGGTCTCGATGCTCCGAAAGAAAATCAAGCCTACCGGCGGTGGAGCAACCCGGGACCATGACATCCAAAACGGAGCTCATGGAACGTCTCAAAATGAATCCAATAGGCTCCTCGTCAAATTTCAGGTCGATCGGACATCATTTGACCACATAT
Source organism: Umbellularia californica (assembly GCA_028538565.1). Taxonomy (NCBI): domain Eukaryota; kingdom Viridiplantae; phylum Streptophyta; class Magnoliopsida; order Laurales; family Lauraceae; genus Umbellularia; species Umbellularia californica. The sequence goes on from JAPQWN010000011.1 coordinate 30,241,327, forward strand.
CAAAGCTCGGCATTTTCCCCGCAGCAAAATCAAGTCAAGCATCGATGGGACCCCAAACGGCTTCAAAACTCAAATAAAAGCCCATGGTTGGACTTATCCATTGCTCAAGAAGCTTGACCTCAATTTTCAGGTCATTCCGACATCGTTTGACCTAGTTTCGACTCTTGACGGAAAATCGGCTACAAAGTCTTCGGCTTTCCCAAAAAATGGGAAACTTTGTGTTCAGGTTTTGCGCGGGCTCTCGTCAAGTTTTCTCCAAGAAAACCAAGTCAATAATTGAGGAAAAATGTCAAGAAAAATACAGAAGAAAGAAGGGACAAAAAAGACGAAAAAACGGCTGAAAACGAAGCTCGGCGACCGAAAAGGGCAAAACCCTAAGGTCGCCGGCGACCCTGGCCCAGGGTCTCCGACGACCCTGGGTGCATGGTCGCCAGTCGACCCTGTAAATCCGGGTCACCGGATTTTGCACCAAAAGCCCCATTTTTCTATCTTTTTCGGGTTTCGGGTGTTCCGGCCTCTGTGATTTTTGGAAAATCCAAATTTTGATGCTTGAAAACCACTGATCTTCATCAACATCTTGGGTCCGCCGCCAAAAGCATGAAACCATCACCGATCGCTCCAAGATCGCCAACCGGCTGACCAAGAAAGTCCACTTTCTGTCTGACCGATTGTGAAATCGACAAGACAGATGTCACCGGCCCACCAACATCAATCAATGTCTAAAATTGCACTGCAATCCGACATCAAACAATGTGTGGATCCACCCGTGATGATCGCAAGAAGAATCTCAAAAGATGCGGCGCGGCCAGCGACTCTTCACATGCCTTGGCAACCACTTAATGACGTTAATTGACCCGTTTATGACAACTTAATACGGTCATTAACTCATTATTTTGGACAGCCCAATTAGATTCAAGCATCTGGGAGTTACAAATCCAAGTAATCATGGCATTAAACCCATGAAACTCCCATCATCATGAAGCATAAAGGTGATTAAATGCCCACTACCTTCATCGGCCAATCCCAAGCCATGAAAAAGGAGTTACAAAATCAACTTGTAACTCCTCATCAATTCTCTTATCATGGCTATCAATGCCCGTAATCACCTCATGGCTACCAAAAGCCTATAAAAGGAGGTGAGTTCCAAGAAAAATGAAGGAATGAATCCCAAGTGCAAGCTCTGAAAAACTAGAAAATTCAAGAGAGAGAAGAAGTCCTGCTCCTTTGCTCCTGGAAGCACCACAAGGTGATCAACGTCCCTTGGGGGGCCACCCCCCCCCCCCACAAGGTCTCCTCCTTTTCCAACATGGCCTAAACGCGGCTTTTCAGCCTGTTTACTTGGTTTTTCATTGGATAGGACCTCCTCTTGGTCCTTATCCTTTAAAAAACCGAGGTTAGGAGCCAAGCCAAAGAATCAAAGCATCACATGTTCTCATTTGAAGGACGATGGCGAAGCCCATACATGACTTGGTCTGTCGATCTCAACGAGTCCCCACAATCTCCTGAGAAGTTAGATCCATTTTCTTACTTTTCTATTGTAGTTTGTATTTCTTAAAGAGACAAAAAGAAATCACAATTCTTGTCTTTCATATTTGATGAGGTTTGTAAAATCGCCTTTCACGGCAAACAAACAAAAACGCCTCCTACGGCATTCTAAAAAAACAAACTTGTCTCTTTTCTTAATATTTATGCAATTTGAAAAGTTAGAAAAAAGGATTGATTTCCTTTCCACTTGTGAAGGTGAATCTCCGGATCATCACCATTCCAAATTCCAAGTAGAAAGTAAATCTTGCATACCTGTACAAAAATGTTGATACCTGAGATATTCCCTCCTCCGCCGAGACCCAGGTCAGCTCCCGAGGTGCGGAAGGAGAGGACGGAATCCCGAGGGTCCATTAGCCTCGTGGATAGATTTTCAAAACTTTTGACCCACTTGATACAGGGATCAAGTACCCATAAGGCCAAAGTCCCAATCCAGGATGCATAACCCTCAATCTCATGATCATATACAGTAAATAAAACTATCATAAAGATAGAAATAAGCAACCAACAAGCATCTATAAGAATCTACAACATGCGACGAAGTAGATTATACCTTTGGAGCTCGGTTGTGCTCTAATGGAGAAGTTGTGTCTTTATTTGATGATGAAACTCTTTCACTTATCAAATAGGAATCTCCAAGACCTTTTGATCTTCCACGCTATGACCCGTATCAGATTCTCTTTTCTCGAGAAGATGGGTGGGATCTCCAAGAGAAAACTCTCAAGGAAACTAGAAGAGAACTAGAAGAGGGAAGAAAGGACACAAAGCATGTGCAACTCTTGCAAAAAAGGCATAGGCGTGAATCCTTAGGTGGGATTTGCATGGGACGTCCAAGACCTCTTATGTCCTCTATTTATTGCTGAAAGCAAGCTTCTCTTCTTTGTTATCTAAATTGAAATAGAAGTCTTACTTCTCTAACAATTAGTAACTCTCTTCTTTCTAAAATAGAAGTCTCACTTCCATTATAATTAGTAACTTACTATTACCACTATTAGAAGTCTCACTTCTAATAGAAATAGTAACTTTCTATTTCCTTTTAGAGTTCTACTATAATTAGTATCTTTCTAATAACTTGGGCTAGCGTGGGGACCACTAGGGATTCCTTAGAAAGCTGGCTCCAACTGGGACACCGCGACCCCACATCTCATGTGCAATCTGGGCCCACAATTAATTGCAAATAACACCACTATATAAATGCAATTGCACTCCAGTCTTACGAATAAATTACATAGAAGACCCTAAACTTCCTTATTACCACAAGTAGGCCCCTCTATCAATATCCATGGATCAATTGGAATAAATCTGTCTTTTCCAATCCAAGTTCCATATCTTATTATCCTTGAGCCCCAATTTATCAAAGTAATCATCAGTACCATCCAATTAACTCTTAATCGAGGTGGGTGCGCACTTACTAATGACAAATCCATTAATTGGCACAAGGGGATAATAGATATAGATTCCATCTTGATCATTCAATGTTCCCACAGTCCTACTACCACCTACCCAAGACACCGAGGTGTTGACTTACAATTGGCCTCACCCATTGGTGACTTAAAACAAATGAATAGATAGAAACTTGGGTTCATTAATGTCTCAAGATTGAGAGCCTATTGCTAGGAATTATGAGAGTAGACCTTATAATCGAGACAGAATTCCATAAGGTGCTTCTCATGGTCCTTCAATACATCCAATGTACCAGCACCATGATCTAGAATCTTCCATTCTGATGATCGAGACAATTCACACTATCTCATAGTAATCAAAGTGCTGCAACCTTATCAAATGAGATGCCCAGTCTCATCACTGGTTGTGAAGATTTTTAAGTATAAGATTTGTGACATAAATCTCCCGTGTGTGGATCTCATCCATACACATATATCACATCTAATATACTAATGGGACCCGGTTCAACTCATGAACCATTATGTCATATGTATTGCTCATGTGCATGAAGTAATAAAATAACATTCATCTCATGAAAGTAAAGCATGATATTATTGATAAATGAATAAACTAATCAATTTATCACATCAACTGATGGATTGAGTCCATACAATCTAACAATCTCCCACTTGGGCTTAATGCCAGTCAGGGTTGTATCTTATGCACATCCCATCTACTATCTGCTCAAAGACTTTGGTAGTCAAAGGCTTAGTAAAAGGATCTCCCAGATTGTCTGCAAAGTCTATCTAGGTAATAGCAGTATCACCTCTCTGCACAATCTCTCTGACCATGTGTTACTACCTCTTTACATGCATTTGGCTCCTGGTTTCCTTGGACTTATCGACTGCCCTGCTGTTATCACAGTAAACTGTGAGCGGTTGTCCTGCCAAAAGTACCATCACAAGTTCCATAAGGAATCTTTTGAGCCAATCTGCTTCTTTAGCTGCTTCTCAAGTAGCTACAGCATAAACACATACCCAGAAGTTGATTTCTTGAAATCCTTATCTGACATGAAGTCAAAATCTGTGTATCTGACTGGAATCAGCTCATCACTGCTATAAATCATCATGTAAACTCTAGTCCTTCTTAAGTATTTGAGAATACACTTTACAGCAGTCCAATGTTCAGGTCCTGAATGAGATTGATATTTGCTGACTAGGCCCACTGCATGAAAGATATCTGGTCTAGTACAAAGCATAGCCAACCGTACCAATACCTTATCTATGTAAGCATATTGGGATAAGCCTATCATCCTAATTTTCCGGTCTCAATGGAGTTTGATCCCTAGGATGTAGCCAGCTTCTCCCAAGTCCTTCATATCAAAAGTCTTGGCCAACCAAACTTTTACTATTGATAACATCCCTATATCACTCTCTAGGAGAAGGATGTTGTCTATCAGAAAAAGTACTCTGCCTCCTTCACTTTTCATGTACACACATGACTCATCCGTATTTTGACAAAAATCAAATGACTTGATTGCCTGGTCAAAACGGATGTTCTAGGTTCGAGATGCCTGTTTCAGTCCATAAATGGAGTTCTGCATCTTGCAAACTCTTTGCTCTTGATTGTTTTAACTATAAAACCTTCTGGCTACATCTCATAGATGTCTTCGTCAAGATGGCCATTTGAAAAAATGCCGTATTGACATCCATTTGCCAAATCTCGTAATCAAGATGAGCTGCAATGGAAAAGAGTATCCGGATGGACTTGAGCATGGCTACCGGCGAGAAGGTTTCCTCATAATTGATATCCTCTTTCTGAGTATATCTTTTCGCAACAAGCCTGACCTATAAAGGTCTCAACTCTTCCATCTGGTCCTTTCTTTCTCTTGTAGACTCACATGCACCCAATAAGTTTAATACTGGCAGGCAAGTCCACAAGTTTCCAGACCTGATTGGAGTACATAAACTCCAACTCAACTTTCATAGCATCTAACCAACGTCCCGAAATTATGTCATAGATTGCTTCATCATAGTTACAGGGATTTTGTTCTGATTCTTCCGGGATTGTCTCGTAAGACTCTCCCAAAAAACCGAGAACCTGTCAGGGGTCCTGACAATGCTCCCACTACGACAAGACACTGGTGTAATTACTGGGTTAGGTATGGGTGAATTTTCTTCAAGTTCAGTCATATTTGGATTTGGAATTGATCTCTTTGAACTTCTTCCAAGATAACCTTTTTCTAAAGATTTCCGGTCAATCATATAATCATCCTCCAGAAAAAACTGCATTGGTGCTGATAAGCACTTTCTACTCTCTCTAGGATTATAGAATAACCATGTTGACACCAAAAATGTCACTTTGCCTCTTTAACATCAAGAAAGCTGCATGAAGTCGCAACCTGCCATAAATAGGCAATGCAATTTCTCAAAAAAATCAAATCTTGTCAGAATCAAACAAAAAATGCAAGATCCTTCAAGATAGCCAAGAGAAGAGTACACATGAAGTTTCGGGCCATTTCAGAATCATTTGGCCTAACTTCGCTTCTCCGACAGCTAAAATGGCGCTCCCGGCGGCGACATCATCGGAGACGTCAAAACTTCGATCAGAGCCTACAGATGATTCCAGCATGTCTCAAAAGGGCTCCATGCCAAATTTCAAGTCAAACCGACAACGTTTGACCCTCCATCAATGCTCGAGCAGCAAAATCAAGCCTCCCGGCGGTGGGAACCACCGAAGCCTTCGCTCATCAAACCAAGTGCATGAGTGGCTTCAACATGCTTCCAAAAGGCTGCACGTCAAATTTCAGGTCATTCTGACAACGTTTGACCAGGTTTCGATGCTCCGAGAGAAAATCAAGCCTACCGGCGGCGGAGCAACCCGGGACCATGACATCCAAAACGGAGCCCATGGAACGTCTCAAAATGACTCCAATAGGCTCCCCGTCAAATTTCAGGTCAATCGGACATCGTTTGGCCACATATCAAAGCTCGGCATTTTCCCCGCAGCAAAATCAAGTGAAGCATCGACGAGACCCCAAACGGCTTCAAAACTCAAACAAAAGCCTATGGTTGGTCTTAGTTATTGCTCAGGAGGCTTCACCTCAAATTTCAGGTCATTCCGACATCGTTTGACCAAGTTTCAGCTTCTGGCGGAAAATCAGCAGCTCTACGCGACAAAGTCTTCGGCTTTCCCGGAAAATTAGAAACTTTGCACTCTAAAAATGCAAGTATTATCATCAGGTTTTCTACAGGGAAATCAAGCCAATAAATGAGAAGAAATGTCAGGAAAAATACAGAAGAAAACGGCGACGAAAAAGACCTCAAAACGACCGCAAAACGGGCTCCGAAGGGAAAAAATTCCCCCAAGGTCGCAGGCCCCTGCGACCATGGCCCATGGTCGCCGGCCCATGGTCGCCGGCGACCATGGAAGTCCGGGTCACCGGATTTTCCGCCGGTGACCCGTTTTTCCGTCTTTTTTCGCGTTTCGCGCACTTTGGCCCCTGTTGTTTCCTGAAAATGTGATTTTTAGTGCTTGAAATTGACTCATATCCTCCGACATCCGTCAAAATCACGGGTCAACCTCCAAAAGCATAAAATCATCATTGATCGCTCCAAGATCGCCAACCGGTCGACCAAAAAAAGTGCTCTTTCTGTCCGACCGATCTAGAAATCGACAAGACAGATGTCACCGGCCCGCTCTTAGCTATCACTGTCTGAAGTTACATGTTCATCCGATGTCGATCAGCATGAAGATCCATCGATGATCATCGCCAGAAGAATTCCAGAAGACACGGCACGGCCCGCGACTCTTCGACTGCTCGGCGACCAATTAATGTGGTTAATTGACTAGCTTTATTATAGTCATTAATTCATTTCTTTGGACGGCCCAATCAGAAGCAAGCATTTGGGAGTTACAAGTCAATTGATTCATGGCATTTAAACCATGAAACTCCTCCTATTATGGTAATTAAGGTGATTAAAAGCCCTTAATCTCCATCGGCCAATCAGATTCAAGGAAAAAGGAGTTACAAAATCAAGAAATAAATCTTGTAACTCCTCCCATTAAAGCCATTAAGGCTCATAAACCCTCCTAAATGGCTACCAAAAGCCTATAAATAGGAGAGCATTCCATTGAAATGGGAATCAGAGAAAATCGAGATCGATCGATCGGAAAGAATCCAGAGCTCGTATCCAGAGAAAGAAAAAAAGAGAAAAACTCTGCTGAAGTTCTGCACCGGCCACCACTACAAGGTGACAAAAGTCCCTTGGGGGGCACCCCCCCCAAGGTCCTTGCCTTCTCCTGCTGCCTCCAATGGCTTAGACGTGGCTTTTCAGCCCGTCTACTTAGCTTTTTATTGGACATAGGACCTTCTCTTGGTCTTTGTCCTCTAAAAATCTGAGGTTATAGCCAAGCCAAGCGAATCAAGAGCATCCTCTGTTCTCATCTGCATGGATGACGGCGAAGCCCACACATGGCTTGCGACCGTCAATCTGAACGAGTCCCCCACAATCTCCTGAAAAGTTAGATCTTCCTTTTCTTGCTTTTCATTGTAGTTTGTATTTTTCTAAAAGAGACAAAAATCACAACTCTTGTCTTTTTCATTATTGATGAGAATTGTAAATCGGCTATAAACGCCAAAATCGGCTATAAATGCCAAACAAAATCGCCTTTCACGGCAAACTAAGAAAATGTCTCTTTTCTTAAATATATGCGCAATGGAAAACTTGAAAGAAGTTGATTTCCTTTTTACTTGCGAAGGTTGATCTCCGGATTACCACTTGCAATTCCAAGTAAAATAGAAAATCTGGCACACCCATCCAAAAAAATGTTGATGCACGCTTCAGGCCCGCCAGGGCGCGAAAGGGCCGGACCCGACGGACTCCCACGTTCCGCCGACCCCGGTAGCCTCCCCACGGCGCCTCGGAGCGCGTTCCATCAAGCTGGCACACCCGGTGGGACTCGTTCATTTGAGAACACGGTGCTCGGAAATGAAATATTTGCATATCATACTTTTTACTCTATGCTTATACTTCTTTTCCGGATTCCTTGGCTACTTTCTAGCTGGTAGCCTATGTTGGATTTTGCATCCTAAAAAAAAAAAAATGAGATGGGATTTTTTGGAAATTTCTATTTCTTTGAGTTTGTTTCCATTCTTTCTCTTTTCAAAAAAAAAAAAAATCAGTTTTCTTAGTTTGAATTCAAAATTGAGAAACTTTGATCCTATCCTATCGTTCTTTGGTGCTTGCAGAAATGTTGAGCCTGTTCGACTAAGGTTTTGGACCATCGTTTCTCTTCGATGAGTTCATTAGAGATTTCAAAAAAAAAAAAAAATCAGTTTTCTTAGTTTGGATTCAAAATTGAGAAACTTTGATCCTATCCTATCGTTCTTTGGTGCTTGCAGAAATGTTGAGCCCGTTCGACTAAGGTTTTGGACCATCGTTTCTCTTCGATGAGTTCATTAAAGATTTAAAAAAAAAATTATTAAAAAAAAAATAAAGAAAAAATCAGTTTTCTTAGTTTGGATTCAAAATTGAGAAACTTTGATCCTATCCTATCGTTCTTTGGTGCTTGCAGAAATGTTGAGCCCGTTCGACTAAGGTTTTGGGCCATCGTTTCTCTTCGATGAGTCTATTTGGGATTTTTTATAAAGAAGGACATAGACCACTAAGGTTAAACCAATTGCGTTCTTTGATCACGATTGATTCAAGAAAAGCCTTGTCCAGAGTGTGGAGACAGCTTGACTGTTCTAGGCAAGGGTCCTCCAAACGGGTTCATTAAGTAATCCTACCCTTACCTGGGGGCAATTTTATCAATTGAGGTTTCATAAGACCGGGTTAGGAGGCCTATGTGTACTCTCTCGTCTTTAAATCTTAAAAAATAAAAATAAAAAAAAATAAAAAAAAGATTTTCAAAAAAAAAATCTTAAAAAAACAAAAATTTTCAAAAAAAAATAATAAAAATAAATAAAAATATATTTTTAAAAAAAAATAAAAAAATAAAAATAATAAAATAAAAAAAAATCATTTCAAAAAAAAAATCTCCAAAAACTCGTCACTTTTGATTTCAGATCTGAGAAATTTTGGTTTCTTCTTTTCTGAGCACTGGCACTCGCGGAAATCGCCGAGACCGTGTTCAGATCAGAATACCATTTGCTCTCCTTGATGGAACCAATCTTGACATTTCAAAAAAAAAACTCGTCACTTTTGGATTCAGATTCGAGAAATTGTGGTCTCTTCCCTTCTGAGTACTGGCGCTCGCGGAAATCGTTGAGCCCGTATTTGAATCGGAATGCCACCTGCTCTCTTTGACGAATCCATTTCTGACCTTTCAAAACAAAGAATCCCATCTCATGGATGCGATCTCCAACATTTGTGCATAGCAGTACTGGTACGCCCTTTCAGGGTCTACTGTATCTGTGACCGGCACATTTGTAACTCCTACCTTATATTCTTCTTATCTCGAGCAAGCTCCGCTTCTCGATAAGTCGAATTTAGGTATACAATTGCTTCTAGCAGTCATTGGAACGCTCATTTCGAGCCTACCATGCTTGCTGTCAAAACAATTGTACCATCTATGGCTTTTTGCCTTCTTCATGTCGCTTGGGTCGTATCCTTTGAGCGATTTGAAAAGACAACCATAGAAATTCCCATTTATGATCATTATTCTTGTGATTACTAATGGATGTGGTCGTGTTTCAGAACCTTTTCGAAACTAACAATGGCAGCCTTAACCATTATCTTCGATGAGAACAAGCACCAACTCATGCTTCAACAGAAGCAAAGCACGCGCACCCATAAGCGCCCTGTCAGCTGCCGAAGCGTCAACTCCCTCGGCAACTCTCTGAACTCCGGGTCGACCTCGACTCCCCGGACTATCTTCTTTGGGACGCTGGGACCATTCCCACTTCCCGAAGAACAAGCTGCGCCTGCTAAAAAGCAGAAGATCGCCTCTCAACGTGTCACTCCCGTGACACCAAAGGCGAGCGCCCAAAAGCCCGAAGCCCGCGGCACCCCCGCGAAGCCTCGACCCACAAACAACCAGGTCTATCCCAAGACTTGGTCTCCAAGACCTTCCCCAAAACAAAGAAGGTCTCAAATTTCCACCAAGCCAGCATACCTGGCCCCACTCAAAGAGAACCAGTTCTGCCCTCTTGCCTACATGAAAGAGGAGAGACCCATCTCCAACCTGACTCCCAAGTCAACCCAGCATGAGCCGGCTTGTTCCTACAGGCCCAAAATCAGATCATGCATCACCAGGCCTTTACAAGCACCTGCCAAGGCCTACACTCCTTCAGTTCGACCCTTCATCTCTACAGGGGCCGAACTCGAAAGGTTTAAAGCTTCGCTGCAACAGGCAAAGGACCGGGTCCGGATCCTGTCCTTGCCTAGCTACAAAGAAGACAGGCTCGGCTGCTGCGCCCGAGGGAGCACATCCTTCATCGTCAGAGCCCAGCCAGAGCTGACTGAAGCTCAAATCGCTCGTCGAGCACGCCGCCGTGCTTCATATCGACAAAAGAGACTAAAGAAGCAACGGACCCAGCCTCCTACACTTCAAGTCTCCCACAAATGGGTTGAAAAAGAAAGACCCGACCAAGTTGCTGCCGTCCATATGGTTGGAAAAACCAGAAGACGCCAAAGGTCAGCATCAAAAATCCATGTCCGACGTCCGGTGACCCGTAGCGTCACCAGGACACAAAGACATCCCGAAGAATCTCCTGCCCCTTCAAGCCAAGGACGGGAGAGTAATCCTTCATCAAGCTCTTCATCAAAAAGAATGAGCCCCAGCTCGGTCACCAGGACGATTTCTTCGTTCGAATCCCGAGGGATGAACGTCTTGGCTACAAGTTCTGAGCCGCCACCTCAGAATCCACCTCGAGATGATGCGCTCACACGCATCCAGCAGTTGGAACAAGGCCAGCAGAGGATTGAAACTCTGATGGAAAACCTTCTCCTTGTCGTCCAAAATCAGGTGAACAATGAGCCTCCTCCGAATCATAGCAATAACGAGGGAAATGGAGAAGAAAATGAGTCACGCGCCCTTACCAAAAAGGACGTAGACAGTATCCTCGCCAAAGCTAAAGAAGAGGATATACTCAAAGAGCATGGGATCAAGCCACCATATCCTTTATGGATGGACTCGGTCCCGTTCCCCACAAAATTCAAACATCCTACTCTCCAAACATATACGGGGAAAGGATCGGCCAGACAGCACGTCATCCACTTCAAGATCTTGACGGGAGCTATCGCGGATCAAGATGCACTCAAGATTCGCCTCTTTGCAAGTACCCTAAAAGGTACGGCCTTCGATTGGTACTCCACTCTGCCGGAGAACTCCATTCAGAACTGGGCTATGCTGGAGACACGCTTCCTGACCCACTTCCAAGGTGAGGATCATCCTGTTACTATGGCTCAGCTCTGCAGCCTAAAACAGGGAGAGAATGAGTCAACTTATGACTTCATTCACAAGTGGAAAGCAATGGCATACAAATGTTCAGATGTATTGCCACAAGCGTCGCTAGTCGACATCTGCCGAAACAACATGAGAGCTAAAATCCGCTCCATGATCATCGGCAATAAATCAAAGAACCTGGGGGAACTCCTCGAAGCTTCCATGGAAGCTGAAATGGTGATCAAAGACCTCAACAGTCAGAAGTCATCAAGAAAAGAGCCAACCGCCATTGCAACCTCTAAACCAAAGAAGAAAGAGGTCCTTAATGTGCAAACCAAGTCAGCTCCTCAGCAACCAAAGAAAGCTGAAAATAGAGCTGCAGGTAAGAGACCTAAACTCTCTGATGCCTTCAAAGAGCGAGTAGAAAAGAAATATCCGTTCGATAAAGACGTCGAAGAAATCTTTGAGGCTCTCCTAGCAAATGGTAAACTCATTTTGCCAGAGCCCAAAAGACCTGGAGACGTTGGCAAAACCAATGATCCTCGGTACTGTCCATACCACCAGATGGTCTCGCATCCTCTCAATCAATGCTTTGTTGTGAGAGAGAAGATAAACGAGATGTGGAAAAACGGAGTCATCACCTTTGACAAAAATTATGGCCCCGCCTCCGTCAACATGGTGTCATGTGGACAAACACCAAAATCACCGAAGAAGAAGATCACTACTTCCTTCAAGGTGATAAAAAGAATTCAAACGTCCGAAGTGTTGGTTCCTTACCCGACACCAGACGGACAACCCATATGGGTACATCCCGATCTCTTGGAAGATGAAAATTGGGAGATCGTCAAAACAAAGTCGACCGCTCAGCAGCGAAGGCAAGCCAAGAAACATCTCCTCAAGCTCAAACGGCAAGAGAAGACCCAGCCAAAACAAGAAGTCCATGAAAAGGCAGAGGCCTCCTCTACCACTTCACTCGGGGCAACAGAAACGTCCCTTCCAGAGACTTCAAAGGCGGTAAGAAACTTCACTCTCAGTGATTTCATGCCACCTCAATTCAAAAAAGAAGCCATGCAGGGGGCATCATACTCTTGCAACTCGGTAGTTGGATTCTCCATTGATGGATACGAGTCCAGCGACACCGACGATGGATTCGAGCCCAACTACACCGATGAGTGGGAGGAATCTCTTGAAACAGGAGAATATCTCTCCGATGAAGAATGGGTTCCTGAAACTCACCTTATGCCAGTAATCTGGTATAACCCCTTGCAACCACAAGGATCCTGGTCTGATGATGAAGAAGACCAAGAGGCTGCACAAGAAGATGCTGTTAACCCAGCACCTGTCATTGCTCGAGTGGAAATCAACTATGTTGAGCCACACGGAGAAGACGAAGAAGAGGATCTGGCTCCCATGCCCGATCTTGAATAATATGCAAGGATCTTGCAGCGTCTCGCTCTAGAACAAGAGCAAGACCGCGTCAACGAGATTCCTCACAATCCAGAGCCGGAAGTTCCTGAAGCCCATCAGGTACCTCCTCCCTCAACTCCTGAAAATGGAGAACATTGCTGGATTGACGATCCTCTTACATCCGAGGATGAGTCTGACTCCGAGCAGACAACGTCTCCTTTAAGAGCTGCCTGTAATGTAATATATCAGGACTATAGCTCTTCTGAAGCGTCGTCTGATGAGATTACCTACACTCCGACGACGCCTAGCAATGTATCCTCTGGAGCTACCTCGTCTCACGTGACTTTCACAGAGATGACACCCTCTCAGGTTTCTTCTCCTGAGACTGTGACTTCAGGATACACATTCTTCCCGACTCATCATCATGAAGAAAACCCAACTTGGGGTGATGAATGGGTCAACGAAGAAGAAAAGCTGCTGGATACTGTTCAGGACTTGCTTCCGGAAAATGCTCCGTGCAACACAATCACTGAGGATGGCAACTCTGCTGCAGATACATCCCCAGTAGATGAAAAACGACAGCCTCTTGATCCTGAAGACAATCTTCCAAACGAAGATCCTTCTCAAGAAGCTCTCGAAGTTGGTAGAGGCACCCGTTCGGGCCGGGACTACCACAAAAATTACAACCAATCTTCCTTTACTTATGTAAATCCTTCGGGAAAAGATGTTGTAAGCGCCCCCAGTGGCAACAATGATGAACATGCAGGCCCTAAGGAGGCTTTCAAGTATGACTTGGTTGAGCACTTCAAACACATACCTGCACGTCTTCACATCCTGGATTTATTACGAATGTCTCCACGCACTCGTGATAATCTCATCTCAGAATTACAAAAACTGAATGAGGATGTCGACAAACATGCCCCGCAAGTCCTCCAAATTGAAATGGACTACCGGGTCAAAAACTCTGAAACTTCCTCAAAGGGAGAAAAGAAAACTGAGGGATCATGCATCCAATGCCTCTCGGTTCAAAAGGCAGCCAGTGCAACCATTGCCTTCACTAAGGAAGACCTCCTACTTGGCGAAGCAAGGCACAACCGACCCCTGTACTTCACAGGGTACATCAAAGAAATGCCGATACATAGAGTTCAGATCGACCCAGGTTCTGCACTCAACCTTATCTCCACTTCGGCTCTTGAAGAGTTGGGCATCCCACCCAGCAAGCTAAGCCACACATCTGTATCTATCTTTGGATACGATGGGAGCACTCAAAGGCCTATCGGCAAAATCAGGTTCAAATTGCAAATCGGTGATCTTATCTCTGAGGTCACTATGTATGCAATAAAAACCCCCTCATGCTACAACATCCTTCTTGGACGTCCTTGGATACACGAGAATGGTGTTGTTCCTTCAACTCTACATCAATGCATCAAGTTCGTCGGCGACGACGGCATGGTACATCGAGTCTTTGCGGACAGGAAACCCTTCAAAGGTAAAGAAGTCCACTTCGCAGACTCCCAAATGTATGAAGGCGAAAAAGAAGAAAAAGAGGAAATAGCACCCCCTGCTGAAAATCTCCAGAAAGATAAAGGTAAGGCCCCTCAAAAATCACCGGAAGAAAACAACCCCTCCGGCAAATTAGAAGAGAGTAGTCAATCTCCCTTCGTCATCTCCCTCAAATCTTCAAAACCTTTGGTCATCACGACTAAAGTGAAGAAGGCGAAACAAAAGTCTGGGGGCAAATTTGTTGTTTCTCTCGTGTCTATCATGCAAGACACAGACTCGGACTCAGAGCCAGAAGACGATTCATCGTCAAGCCAAGCTGACACTCAGCAAGTTCAGCCTGCTCTCACTCCGATGGAGACACCTGCTGATGTAGAAGATCCTACGTCTGCTACCTTTGTTGTTCCGGCAACATCACCAAAGCAAAGGCCGATCTTCTTCCATAGATCGGACGCTTCTTCATCAAACTCCATGCTGGAACCTTTCCAAAATGAAGGTATGCCTCAGCTATCTCTATATAGTCCTGTGGCACAAGCAATTATGAAGAAAATGGGCTATGACGCTCAAAACCCAGTCGGTTTGGGAGAAAGACGCGGTATTCTCACGCCATTGGAGCCCGCCTTGACCAAAAGCCAGCTGGAAGATTGGAGACTCTACGGTCATGTAGAAAAGTCTTCATATGGGTTAGGATATGATCCTGATACTCCTCTGAGACAGTTGACACAAAAGTTTAAAAGTCGTTTTACCGACCAAGCCTCAACATCTCAAGTCCATGAAGACATCGATCTCCCTGTGTTGGGATTGGTGTATGCCCTAAAGCCCACTAGCTGCTTTTTTTCTCTCTGTTACTGGATATTTATTGGTTATATATATTGAAATGATTCTTTCTCTATAAACATGTGTATATGTATGGTTGTGTGTAAGGCCCATTGTTTTCTAATAATTGAATCAGGTGTGAAGTGGCTTCACACAGATAGGTCTGATTCATGGATATTGGAAACAACAGATTTGTTCATAACTGAAAGATGGAGTTGGGCACTTCATCTTGGTATAAGTTATAATAAGATACTCTCCTATATAGGGTGACATACCTAAGTCACGGGAGGGCTTTCTCGGATCTATCTCATTAGTGCATGTGTCATGCATTGAACAGGACCATTGTAGGTGTGATCTCTATAATAGTACTATCACAGAGAGAGATCAAATCACCTCATGCTACTAAGTGACCGGTGCTCTTAATCTTGAGCATTTGTGGATGAACTGACGAAGTCAAGTTCTTGTGCTTTAATTCACTATGGGTGAGATTCTCTTCATGGGTCAACAGCTCTATGAGTTAGGTACTCGGGCTCGATCAGTTGGGACATGCAAATGCAATATAGAATCTATGCCATCTACTGATGGATTGATCGTCCCCTTAGAATTATCCGATTGACCATCAAAATCTAAGATCTTAGTATATGGATGTTCCATATTGATATTGAACTTGTGGGTCGCTCCCTGGATCAAGAGAATAATATCAGGATGATGATTAAGTCATGGATATGAAGTTCTAAGGCTTGAGATTTAATCGAGAAGGTTGATAGTACATCGGATAACCTGACTCGATTGAGGATGTTACATAGAGGGGCATTTAGGTCATTGCACTTGGTAGGTCGGAGACAACAGTCATTTTATGACAAGCTTATTTCTTACTTAATATTTGTCCCTGGAGTGCAACCATAACTCTCTAGTGGAATGAGTTAAGGTTAAAATGGTCTTAATGTTGCTATGGGTTTAGCATGGACATTTTGGTCATTTTGGGAGCCAAGGGCAAATATGTCTTTTGGTCCCTTCTCTAGTCACTTTCCTTTATTGGCATGGTTTCCTAATTTGATTAGGAGATGAGGTTGAATTATTTTATGGAAAAATAATTTTGAATTTAAATTCAAATAGGCCTTGATGGCATACATAAATTTAATTCTAGACAAATTATGGACATGTGGGACATTGTGTGGGCCATAGCATGTGGGACGTCCAACATAGGGATTTCTTAGTGTGGGGTCTCCAACTTTGAGTAGGTCTCTCTACTTGGAATGTTGGACTCCTCCTTGGATAAGTATTCCTATAATAAAGTTTCCTTTTTATTAGAAACTTGAGATTAGTAAGTGTTGTACAACTAGGATTACTAATTGCTAAGTTTAAGGGATGCTCATAGTTAGTTTCCTTTTCTAATTTGGAATGGATCTAGAAAGGAGTTGTAATCTTAAGGGTTACTATTTCTTTTTAGTAATTCCAAGAGAATTAGAAAAGAGACTACTTAGTGTGCAAGGAAACTTAGTTGCAAATCTATATAAGGGGAGACCCACCTTGGGCGTGAATCACCTTGAAACCACAAGAAGCCCCAAAAACGTCCAGCCCTAGTTTCTCTTCTTTCTTGAGGAGATTTCCATCACATATGATTCTAGAAACTCATCTCAAAACCTAGATTAAGGTTCCACCACCTTAGCCAATCAGATTTGGAAGTGAGATAGAGGAGAAGATTAGAAGAAGAATAATTCCTGCAGAAATTCCTGCAGCATAGTAGCTGATTGCAAACCTGATCTTGTCCCTTTTGCATCAGATTTTCAGAGGTTTAAAGCTTGCAAATCTTTGAGGTAATAGTCTTCTATAATCTCCTATTAATTAGAGACATGTTGATTATGATTTCATGGAGTTTCTACGCGATTCTTTATGGCTGATTTCCGCTGCATAGTGCAGAAATCAGATTTTTTAAAATCTGTCATGCTTTGTATCAGCCATAGTTGTCTCTATATGAGAAGTTTCAGATCTGAATCGCGGTTTCCTTCAGTGGTATCAGAGCCACTCCATGCGAAATCATGATCCCATGATGTGATTTCTTAATCATAGATTAGAAGGGGCATGGTGGCACCCTGCTGAAATTTATTTCAGATTTGTATTAGTGCTGTATTTTTGTATGCTGGTTATGTTTGGATGGCTGGAATTAATTTTTCCAGATCTGAATCATGTTGTACATTATGCACTAACCTTTTTTGGTTGCAGCCATAATTAGCATCCTTGATGGTTCGCATGTATGTTATGTGGATTTGGATGTTTGTTTTATTAGTTGGAAAGTGTACGATTGCGCGGTTAGCAATCATAGGAAGTTGTAAAGTTTTCTTAATTTTATTCCAACTAGTCTTGATGTAAGCTTTTTTGAAAAGCATAGGAATCTCCAATGTAATTTTTGTTTTGTTTTCCATGGGTTTGCTTGTATATATTTTTTTTATAGACACAAGCATGAAAAGGAAAGTTTCAAGACAAGAAGGTTGCAAGAAATTGGAATCCTTGGAGATGAAGGAGTCAAGACTTCTAGATGCATGAGGAGTCCTAATTTGATTAGGATTTGAAATCCTAAGGACAGGGAGCCATCAAGGATTGCATACTTTTATTTGCTTTTATATATGGAATGCATGGTTGAATGCTTTATATAATTGCTATAATTGTCACCTAGAAACATGGCCACCATTAGGATCTAAAAATGGCATCTTTCTAAAATTAGTATGTTTTTGTTTGGTCAATTGGTTTTAAACGGAACTTAGACCAGCACCTTCTAATTGTCTAAGGTTTAAAATTGGATAGGGTTGGCACCCTTTGTTTCCAAAATAGACTAAATTCTAAATCTAATTAGATGCTACCTATGGGTTCCCCAAAACCCTAATTAGGTTTTTTTATTCTATTAAGGGTTTTTCTCAAATGTTTTAATGCAAAGGTTATTTACTTTCAAGATGACTTGAGTCATTGAGTCATGAATTAAATTAACCAAGTTTGCTAGTTTTAAAAAAAGAGCTTTTGAGAAAACGAAGTATAGATCAAAGGAAAGTTTATAAACCCTAGTGATAAATTATCAAGTGGGAGAGGGGTTTAGGAAAAACCCCACGACTTTCCATTCTCGGTTCATATTAATCTCATTAGAAATGTTAGTGGGAGCGGCCATCCCTTCGGTGGAGTTCTTTACTAAAGACCACTTCGATGGGTTAGTGGGTGAACTAAAGTGAATATTCGTAATGAGGTGTTAGTAGGAGCGGCCATCCCTTCGGTGGAGTTCTTTACTAAAGATCACTTCTATAGAATGTCAATGAAGTGTTGGTGGGAGCGGCCATCCCTTTGGTGGAGTTCTTTACCAAAGCTCACTTCTAGATTTGGACATTCTGGGAATTTTTCATAAGAGATGGTAATACACTTGACATAAGGCGGTAATAATCTCTTCAAGGAGTTAGAGTTATTTGTCTTATGAGGTCAAACCAATCAGTGATTGGACTGTCACTGGATATGTATCCAGATAGTGATAATCCAAATAAGAAGAGCTAAATTCAACGTTACTGTAGGCTCGGCCATCCTTTCGATGGAGGGTTTATGAGGAGGTTGAAACACTGATACATTATGTTTAGGGTTGAAATAATGTAAAAAGTTTTGTGCATGTTTTTCCTTTTATAACAAGCACCATATGCATGCTACATATATACTGCATGTCTAATTATAAACCATTTTATATCCAGAGAGAGATGGGTAAAGATTCTTTTAGCCCGTTGATGAGTATTCTTCGTGAGAACAAGTTGACCGGCCCTAATTACGTAGATTGGAAGAGAAACCTTGACATAGTACTCACTGCTGAGGAGTACAAGTATGTCTTGGTAGAAAATTGTCCTGAAATTGATCCCAATTCTACTGAAGACCAGTTAGAGGCTGAAAGGAAGTGGAAGAAAGCGAACAACATGGCTAAATGCTACATGCTCGCTTCCATGTCCAACGTGTTGCAAACACAGCACGAGAATATGGACACAGCCTACGAAATCATGATGTCCTTGTCAGAAATGTTCGCAGACAAGAGCAGGCCAGCTAGGCAAGCTGCTATAAGGACCATCATGAATACTAGAATGGCTGAAGGAACACCTGTCAGAGATCATATGCTCAAGATGATGGATTGTTTCAATGTAGCTGAGATTCTAGGGGCTGAGATTGATGGAGAGAGTCAAACCGATATGATTCTAGAAACTCTGCCGGATTCCTTCAATCAGTTCAAGCTCAATTTCAATATGAGCAAGATGGACATGACCCTTGCGGAGTTAATGAAGGAACTCCAGGCGGCAGAGGCCATCATGAAGCCCAAGGCCCAAGCCCATTTTTTCCAGTCTTCCTCTCATCTGAACCCGAAAGGGAAGAAGATGAAGAAGAAGAAGATCAAGGGAAAGGGACAGAAAAAGGGCAATGCTGGTAATAGAAAGGACAAGGGTACAGATGATAAGCCCAAAGGGAAATGCTTCAAGTGTGGCCTCAAAGGTCATTGGAAGAAAGATTGTCCCAAGCTCAAAGGCTCGGTTAATAAAGGTACATCTTTTTCTTATTTCATTGAAACTTGTTTAGTGGTTGATTCTACTGACTCGTGGATAGTAGACTCTGGAGCCACTAATCATATCTGCAATTCGTTGCAGGGGTTTCAGATAATGCAAAAAATTGAGAAAGGGGAGTTTGCCTTTAGAGTTGGAACTGGAGCTAAAGTTTGGGCGGTTGCAGTGGGAAATGTTTCTCTACATTTTTCTAATGATAGGATTTTGATTTTAAATAATGTTTTCTATGTTCCGGACATGAGGAAGAATTTAATTTCTGTTTCCAGACTTATTGAATTTAATTATTCAGTTTCTTTCCATTCTGGTGTTGATATCAGTAGAGATGGAAATATTATATGTTCCGGTAGAATACATGATAACTTATTTTATATAAATCCTATTGCTCCCACACTGCATAATGTACAACTAGAAAGTTCTACTTCCCTTAAGAGGAAGGTATCTTCAACCAATGACACCTATCTTTGGCACTTACGTTTGGGTCACATTAACCTAAAACGGATTCAGAGGTTGGTAGAAGATGGGCCCTTGAGCTCATTAGATTTCGAACCTTTTCCTCAATGCGAATCATGTCTCAAGGGAAAGATGACCAAAAGGTCATTCTCTGGAAAGGGACTAAGATCAAATGAGTTGTTAGAATTGGTTCACACTGATGTGTGTGGTCCTATGAACAAACTAGCAAGAGGAGGATATGAGTATTACATCACCTTCACCGATGATTACTCTAGGTATGGATATGTCTATTTGATGCGACGCAAGTCTGAGGCGTTTGATAAGTTCAAACAATTCAAGGCTGAGGCGGAGTTACAACTAGGGAAACATATCAAAGCCCTTCGATCTGATCGAGGTGGCGAATACCTCCTAGGTGAGTTCAAGGAGTACCTCACACAACAAGGGATTGTGTCTCAGTTGTCTGCACCGGGTACACCCCAGCAAAATGGTGTAGCAGAGAGAAGAAACCGTACTCTTCTTGATATGGTAAGGTCCATGATGAGTCATGCAACCCTACCTATATCTTTTTGGGGATATGCCTTAGAAGCAGCAGCATACATTTTAAATCTGGTACCATCTAAGTCAGTACCTAGGACACCGCAAGAAATGTGGACAGGTCGAAAACCTAGTTTAAGACATATCCACATTTGGGGTTGTCCAGCTTATGTACTGAATGATAAAGCTACCAAGCTAGAACCCAGATCGGAAATGTGCTACTTCATTGGGTATCCTAAGGGAACTAGAGGTGGCATCTTTTATCATCCAAAGGAGCAAAAAGTGCTCATCAGCACTCATGCTAGATACTTAGAGGATGATTGTATGATGCATCAAGAGCTTAGTAGTACAGAAACTCTTGAGGAGATTCTTCCATAATCCCCTATAACATCTGTACCAGATCCTGCAACAGTAGATGGACCGGATATTCCTTTAAACACTCCGGAGCCTCGTCGTAGTGGGAGAATTCCTAGACAACCAGATAGATATCTAGGAGTGTCTTTAAAGACAGACTCTGAGGATATGGTTGAGGATCCTACTAGTTACGATGAAGCAGTAACGGATATAGATGCTGACATGTGGCAGCAAGCGATGAAATCTGAATTGGATTCCATGTATTCCAATCAAGTCTGGGAACTTGTAAATGCACCTGAAGAGATCAAACCCATAGGATGCAAGTGGATTTACAAGAGGAAGAGAGGAGTGGACGGGAAGGTGGAAACCT
The DNA here is from genome assembly GCA_028538565.1 of Umbellularia californica. Taxonomy (NCBI): domain Eukaryota; kingdom Viridiplantae; phylum Streptophyta; class Magnoliopsida; order Laurales; family Lauraceae; genus Umbellularia; species Umbellularia californica. The sequence goes on from JAPQWN010000011.1 coordinate 30,262,642, forward strand.
TCAAAGCAAGACTGGTGGCGAAAGGATATACTCAGAAAGAGGGTATCGATTATGAGGAAACCTTTTCACCAGTGGCTATGCTCAAGTCCATAAGGATTCTCTTAGCCATCGCATGTCATTATGACTACGAGATATGGCAAATGGATGTCAAGACAGCTTTTCTTAATGGAAGTCTTGACGAATGCATCTATATGATGCAACCAGAAGGTTTCATTGCTAGTAGCCAAGAGAACATGGTCTGTAAACTTAAAAAGTCCATTTATGGACTTAAGCAAGCATCTAGGGCATGGAACATCAAGTTTGATCAGGCAGTCAAAACTTTTGGCTTTAATCAAAACATTGATGAACCATGTGTGTATAAGAAAGGAAGTGGTAATGCAGTCATATTTTTGGTCCTATATGTAGATGACATATTGCTCATTGGAAACGATGTAGGTGCACTATCATCCACAAAGGTTTGGTTATCATCTCAATTTCAGATGAAGGATTTGGGTGAGGCAAGCTACATCTTAGGGATCAAGCTCCTGCGAGATCGCAAGAATAAGATGTTAGCCTTATCCCAATCTTCATATATTGAGAAGATATTGGTCAAGTTTAACATGCATGACTCCAAGAAGGGCTTGCTACCTTCTAGACATGGACTACCACTATCTCGAGATCAATGTCCTAAGACACCTGATGAAATAGAGAACATGAAGAGAGTTCCATATGCTTCAGCTGTTGGAAGTCTCATGTATGCTATGTTATGTACTAGACCAGATATTTGCTTTGCCATCGGCATGGTTAGCAGATATCAATCAAACCCTGGACCTATGCATTGGACAGCTGTGAAACATATATTCAAGTATCTTCGGAGAACGAAAGATTATATGTTGACTTATCGAGCAGATGATTTAACGCCTTTGGCGTATATAGACTCAGATTTCCAATCAGATACGGATGCCAGAAAGTCAACCTCAGGATATGTTTTTACTCTATCGGGAGGGGCTATTTCATGGAGAAGTGTTAAGCAAGATTGTATTGCTGACTCTACCATGGAAGCAGAGTATGTGGCGGCAGCGGAAGCTGCAAAGGAAGCAGTATGGCTCAGGAAATTCCTTTTGGAATTAGGAGTTGTTTCTGCAGCAGAAAAATCGATTGTCATGCACTGCGACAACACAGGTGCGATAGCACAGTGTAAAGAGCCCCGGAATCACAAGAAAGGCAAGCACATTCAGAGAAAGTACCACTTGATCCGGGAATTCGTTCAGAATGGAGAAATAGTTGTGGAGCAAATTGCCTCAGCTAATAACTTAGCAGACCCATTTACTAAGACTCTTACTGAGAATGTCTTTACTTCTCATGTTGAGTCTATGGGAGTTAGGTTAGGAAGTAGTGATCTTTAGTGCAAGTGGGAGTTTGTTGGGATTGGTGTATGCCCTAAAGCCCACTAGCTGCTTTTTTTCTCTCTGTTACTGGATATTTATTGGTTATATATATTGAAATGATTCTTTCTCTATAAACATGTGTATATGTATGGTTGTGTGTAAGGCCCATTGTTTTCTAATAATTGAATCAGGTGTGAAGTGGCTTCACACAGATAGGTCTGATTCATGGATATTGGAAACAACAGATTTGTTCATAACTGAAAGATGGAGTTGGGCACTTCATCTTGGTATAAGTTATAATGAGATACTCTCCTATATAGGGTGACATACCTAAGTCACGGGAGGGCTTTCCCGGATCTATCTCATTAGTGCATGTGTCATGCATTGAACAGGACCATTGTAGGTGTGATCTCTATAATAGTACTATCACAGAGAGAGATCAAATCACCTCATGCTACTAAGTGACCGGTGCTCTTAATCTTGAGCATTTGTGGATGAACTGACGAAGTCAAATTCTTGTGCTTTAATTCACTATGGGTGAGATTCTCTTCATGGGTCAACAGCTCTGTGAGTTAGGTACTCGGGCTCGATCAGTTGGGACATGCAAATGCAATATAGAATCTATGCCATCTACTGATGGATTGATCGTCCCCTTAGAATTATCCGATTGATCATCAAAATCTAAGATCTTAGTATATGGATGTTCCATATTGATATTGAACTTGTGGGTCGCTCCCTGGATCAAGAGAATAATATCAGGATGATGATTAAGTCATGGATATGAAGTTCTAAGGCTTGAGATTTAATCGAGAAGGTTGATAGTACATCGGATAACCTGACTCGATTGAGGATGTTACATAGAGGGGCATTTAGGTCATTGCACTTGGTAGGTCGGAGACAACAGTCATTTTATGACAAGCTTATTTCTTACTTAATATTTGTCCCTGGAGTGCAACCATAACTCTCTAGTGGAATGAGTTAAGGTTAAAATGGTCTTAATGTTGCTATGGGTTTAGCATGGACATTTTGGTCATTTTGGGAGCCAAGGGCAAATATGTCTTTTGGTCCCTTCTCTAGTCACTTTCCTTTATTGGCATGGTTTCCTAATTTGATTAGGAGATGAGGTTGAATTATTTTATGGAAAAATAATTTTGAATTTAAATTCAAATAGGCCTTGATGGCATACATGAATTTAATTCTAGACAAATTATGGACATGTGGGACATTGTGTGGGCCATAGCATGTGGGACGTCCAACATAGGGATTTCTTAGTGTGGGGTCTCCAACTTTGAGTAGGTCTCTCTACTTGGAAGGTTGGACTCCTCATTGGATAAGTATTCCTATAATAAAGTTTCCTTTTTATTAGAAACTTGAGATTAGTAAGTGTTGTACAACTAGGATTACTAATTGCTAAGTTTAAGGGATGCTCATAGTTAGTTTCCTTTTCTAATTTGGAATGGATCTAGAAAGGAGTTGTAATCTTAAGGGTTACTATTTCTTTTTAGTAATTCCAAGAGAATTAGAAAAGAGACTACTTAGTGTGCAAGGAAACTTAGTTGCAAATCTATATAAGGGGAGACCCACCTTGGGCGTGAATCACCTTGAAACCACAAGAAGCCCCAAAAACGTCCAGCCCTAGTTTCTCTTCTTTCTTGAGGAGATTTCCATCACATATGATTCTAGAAACTCATCTCAAAACCTAGATTAAGGTTCCACCACCTTAGCCAATCAGATTTGGAAGTGAGATAGAGGAGAAGATTAGAAGAAGAATAATTCCTGCAGAAATTCCTTCAGCATAGTAGCTGATTGCAAACCTGATCTTGTCCCTTTTGCATCAGATTTTCAGAGGTTTAAAGCTTGCAAATCTTTGAGGTAATAGTCTTCTATAATCTCCTATTAATTAGACACATGTTGATTATGATTTCATGGAGTTTCTACGCGATTCTTTATGGCTGATTTCCGCTGCATAGTGCAGAAATCAGATTTTTTAAAATCTATCATGCTTTGTATCAGCCATAGTTGTCTCTATATGAGAAGTTTCAGATCTGAATCGCGGTTTCCTTCACCCTGGATATCTCTTTAAAGAGTTACCTGACAAAGATCCAGGAAGCTCATCCAACTTGTATGATTTCTCTGATGATAAAGAGGAATCGTCCGATAATGCAGACTTGTGCTATTCTGACCCAGAAGAACCCTCGTCTCCAAAAGAAATACCAGACTCAACAGGCGATTGGGACTATCTCATAGCAAGCCTTGAGGAGATCACCAATCAAGAAAATCCATGGAAAGGAACAGAGCCTTGGTCTGGTAATGCAGTTGAAACTCCAGAAGGTTTCGTTGAGTTGGAAGCCTCCGAAAATATTGTGGAGGAACCACCTTCGAACCTTCCGACAGAAGATCCTGTTGAAAAGATAAACTTGGGAACACCTAATAACCCACGTCCTGTATTCATAAGCAAGAATATAAAGGATGATGAGTTACCCGAGTATATCGCTTTTCTTCGTAAGTTCGTTGATTGCTTTGCATGGTCCTATGCTGAAATGCCTGGTTTAGACCCCAAAGTAGCAGTCCACAAACTCAATCTTCAAGAAGAAATCAAGCCTGTCAAACAAGGCCAAAGAAGATTCCGTCCAGATGTGATGGATAAAATTGAACAAGAAGTTCAAAAGCTCAAAAGCGTCGGCTTCATCCGTGAGGAACAACATCCAGAATGGTTGGCCAACATTGTCCCCGTGACAAAGAAAAATGGGCAGATCAGGGTCTGTATTGACTATAGAGACCTGAATAGCGCTTGTCCTAAAGATGAATTCCCGCTCCCCATACCGGAGGTGATGATTGACAATACCTACGGATTCGAGCGAATGACATTCATGGATGGCTTCTCTGGCTACAATCAGATAAAGATGCATCCCGAGGATGAAAAACACACATCTTTTCGGACTCCATTTGGCGTGTATTGCTACACTGTCATGCCATTTGGTCTGAAAAATGCTGGTGCCACATATCAGAGGGCTATGATGAAAATATTCCAAGATATGCAGCACAAGAAGGTCGAATGTTACGTTGATGACCTCGCCGTCAAAAGCAGAAGAAAAGAAGACCATCTCAAAGATCTTCGGGAAGTCTTCCTCCGGCTTCGCAAACACAAACTGCGGATGAATCCTCTAAAATGCTTCTTCGGCGTCTCGTCGGGTAAGTTTCTCGGATTCCTTGTTCGGAAAGCTGGAATAGAACTTGACCCCATAAAAGTCAAGGCTATTCTAGAAATGCCCTCTCCAAGAACCCTAAGGGAACTAAAAGGGCTTCAAGGGAGATTGGCCTACATCAGACGGTTCATCTCCAATCTTTCGGGGAAATGCCGTCCATTCTCACGATTGATGAAAAAAGGTGTAGACTTTGTCTGGGATGCCGACTGCGAAGCCGCATTTCAAGATATCAAGTCATACCTGACCAAACCTCCAGTGTTAGCTGCCCCTGCCACTGGAAAACCATTCATCTTGTACACAAGAGCTCTTGATCATTCTGTAGGCGCTCTGCTTGCACAAGAGAATGGTGAGGGAAAAGAAGCTGCTCTATACTACCTCAGCCGCATGCTAGTAGGTGCAGAGCATCGCTACTCTCCAGTCGAAAAAGAATGCCTTGCAGTGATGTTCGCCGTACAAAAGCTACGTCACTACTTGCTTTCCAACACAGTCTACCTGGTCTCGAGGATCAACCTCTTGAAGGTCCTTGTCACGAAGGCCGGTTCTCTCAATGCCCGACTGGCAAAATGGTCCATCCTCTTGTCACAATTTGATATTAGGTATGTGCCACAAAAAGCAATCAAAGGCCAAGCTCTAGCAGATTTCCTCGCAGAGCATCCATTGCCTAAAGATTCACCACTCAGAGATGATCTCCCAGACAAACCTGTCTACAACGTGGAGACTTCCTCACCAAATGCCTCCTGGGACATGTACTTTGACGGTGCAACCAGGACAAATGAAAACAGAAAGCTGATCTCGGGAGTTGGCATCCTCTTTGTTAGCCCCGACAAATGCATGATTCCACACGCTTTCTCGCTACTGGAACCATGCACAAACAATGCAGCTGAATACCAAGCTCTGATCCTAGGATTGGAACTCGCCATCGAATCTGGTATCACCATGCTGGAAGTCTTTGGAGACTCTCAATTGATCGTCAACCAGATGAATCAGAAATATGAAGTCAGGAAGCCTGATCTGCTGCCTTATTACAACAAGGCACAATCGCTTCTGTAAAAGTTTGACATCTGTCACATCACCCACATTCGTAGAGGTGAAAACATCCGTGCAGATGCCCTGGCTGGACTTGCCGCATCAATGGCGATCCAGGAAGGAAAAAAACATGCAAATTACAGTGAATGAGAGAAGGATCCTCCCTCCTCTTAACACACACCAAGCAGTTGCTGAATGCCACCGAGTGGTTGGAAGTCGGATCTCTATCCTTCAAACTTCAATCGGCGACTGGAGGGATCCGTTCATTGATTACACTATGTTCGGAATCCTACCTGAAGATCCAAAAGAACGGGTAAGCATCCAAAGGCGAGCCCCAAACTTTCATTTGGATATCCCTTCAAAAATCCTTTACAGGAAATCCTTCAATGGAGTACTCCTACGCTGCTTGTCACAACAAGAAGCTGAAGAAACACACAAAGAAGTTCACGCTGGTCTTTGTGGAGCTCATCAGGCTGGTCCCAAGCTCTACGACCAAATCAAAAGGTTGGGTTACTACTGGCCTACCATGGTACCCGACGCAATGCAATTTGCTAAGCGCTGCCAACAATGCCAAGTTCATGGAGACTACATTCACATGCCTCCGGAATGGCTACATCCTACAGCAATCTCATGGCCTTTCGAAGCATGGGGCATGGACATCATAGGTCCTATCTCTCCCCCTTCAAGCAAAGGTCATCGCTTCATCTTCGCCGCAACGGATTATTTCTCCAAGTGGTCAGAAGCATTTGCGTTAAACGAAATGAAGACCTCATCAGTTCTTCAGTTCCTGCGCACCAACATCATTTGTCGTTTCGGCATACCCAAGAGATTCGTCCATGATAACGGACCACAATTCCGGGATCATCGATTCTACAGGTTCTGCGACAAATACAAAATTCAAAGCTGTCCTTCGACTCCATACAATCCGGCAGCAAACGGATTAGCAGAAGCCTTCAACAAGACACTCTGCAAAATCCTCAAGAAAATGGTCTCTAGTCACAAAAGAACTGGAGCGACAAACTGTCTGAAGCTTTGTGGGCCTATCGAACCACCGTTCGAGGACCAACCCATAGCACACCATTCTCGCTGGTCTATGGATGCGAAGCTGTCGTGCCCCTAGAGGTACAAATTCCTTCTCTGAGGGTATCTTTACAAAATTACATGACTCAAGAAAGCAATGCGAAATTACGACTTCATGAGCTGGACAATCTCGATGAGAGACGGCTCGAAGCTCGACAAAGCATTGAACTTTACCAAGCACCATGGCAGGATCTTTTGACAAAAGGGTCCGGCAACGCGCCTACAAAAAGGGTGACTTGGTTCTTGCGGTAAAAAGACCAATGGTCTTCGCACACAAATCCAAAGGCAAATTTGAACCAAAATGGGAGGGACCCTACGTCATCGACAAGGTCTTCTCCAACGGCGCATATGCCCTCCTAAACATGGAAGGCGACAGATGTATGCTGCCTATCAACGGCAAGTTCTTGAAGCGGTACTACCCTTGAAGACTTACCCAACTGGGTAAGAGCAATGCCTGTATGGCCAAAACCTGTTCTCAGGTACTCGCTCGTCAAACCCACTCTCTTTAGAATTTTCATATCAAATGTAAATATTTCTAGAGATTCAAAAACAATGCTTACTTTTACCGTTTCATTGTTCAAAAAAAAAAAAACAAAAAATCCAAGTTTAGGAGCCTCTCCCTGACTTGACCAAAACTTTCGATCCTTGAACCAAAATTCATGGTTTGAAACAAAAATCCGGATTCAGGGATTTCCACCCTAGTCCACCTTACCTTTTACCGCCAAATGGTTCTGGGTCAAAATTTACGACCCTCGTGTCTTTAAACAAAAAAAATGGTTTTTCAAAAATCGTGGGGAAACGACATCAAAGTCAGTACCCGCAAAACAAAATTTTGAAAAAAAGCAAGGATGCGACATTCCATTGATACTTGCACCCAAAATCGCAGGGAAGCGACATTTCGTCGATACTTGCAAAATCCAAAAACCGTGGAGACGCAACATATCAGTTGATATCCACGACCCAAATTTCAAAAAAAGGTTCGAAAAAACCTAAAAATCGTGGAGACACAACATTTCAGTTGATATCCACAACCCAAATTTCAAAGGTTCGAGAAAACCTAAAATCGTGGAGAAGCAACAAACCAGTTGATATCCACAACCCAATTTAAAAAATCGTGGAGATGCAACATACCAGTTGCTATCCACAACCAAAATTTCAAATGGTTCGAGAAAACCTCAAAAAAATCGCGGAGAAACGACATCAAGTCAGTACCCGCAAAACCAAAAGTTTTGGGAAAAGCAGGGAAGCGACGCTTAGTCGATATTTGCACCCCAATTCGCGAGGAAGCGACATTCCATCGATACTTGCAAAACCTAACCCGCGAGGAAGTGACATTCCATCAATACTCGCAAAACCGAATGAGCAAGGAAGCGACATTCCATCGATACTTGCAAGACCATTCAGCGGGGAGGCGACATTTGGTCGATATCTGCATTTTGAAAACCAAAACTCGGCTATAAACGCCAAAATCTGGCTATAAACGCCAAAACTCGGCTATAAACGCCAAAACCGGCTATAAATGCCACAAACCGGCTATCAATGCCACAAAAAATTGGCTTTCACGCCGACAAACCAAAACTTGGCTTTCAAAAAACCCGGCTATCAATGCCACCAAACCGGCTATCAATTCCACAAAAACCGGCTATAAATGCCACAAACCGGCTATCAATGCCACAAAAAATCGGCTTTCATGCCAACAAAACAAAACTTGGTTTTCAAAAAACTCGGCTACAAATGCCACACAAAAAAAAAAAACCTAACTCTCATGTCAAAACCTGCTATAAATGCCACAAATTGGCTATCAATGCCACCAAACCGGCTATAAATGCCACAAATTGGCTATCAATGCCACCAAACCGGCTATCAATGCCACAAATTGGCTATCAATGCCACCAAACTGGCTGTAAATGCCACAAAAATCCGGCTTTTGTGCCAACCCAAATTTTGGCTTTTACGCCATAAAATTTCGGCTTCCGTGCCAACCCAAATTTTGGCTTTTACGCCATAAAATTTCGGCTTCCGTGCCAACCCAAATTTTGGCTTTTACGCCATAAAATTTCGGCTTCCATGCCAACCCAAATTTTGGCTTTTACGCCATAAAATTTCGGCTTCCATGCCATCTCAAAATCGGCTTTCACGCCACAACCAAAATCAGGCTCCCATGCCAAAACAATTTTTTGACAAAAGATTTTCACAAAATGACAAAGCTTTTGATCAAATCCCATTTAGCAATTGCTTTCATCACAAAAAGATTTGAGTGAGCGTAGGGAACACAAAAACAAAAAAAAAAAAAAAAGGTACCAAAAAAAAATACATGTGGTACCAAAGCAAAAAAAAGGAAAGTGTTCACAAGCACTACAAAAAAAAAAGGTACCAAAAAAAAATACATGTGGTACCAAAGCAAAAAAAAGGAAAGTGTTCACAAGCACTACAAAAAAAGAAAAGTACCAAAAAAATACATGTGGTACCAAAAAAAAAAAGAAAGTGTTCACAAGCACTACAAAAAAAGAAGTACCAAAAAATACATGTGGTACCAAAAAAAAAATAAATAAGAAGAATAGTTTCTGCTACAAAAAATCAGGAGCTCAGCCAAAAATGGTCTCCAGCCAAAGCTTCAACTCCTCAAGCAAACTTTTGGCATCAGCCGTCAGAGTTTCCAAGGCACGCTTCTTCAGGAACTTGCCATGAGATGCTGGCGAATGCCGTAACCCTTCTTTTACACCGGGAAGCTCTTCCCCAGCAGTTTGCCATCGTTCGTTTTCTAGAGTCCTCCTCTCGAGAACTTGACCGGCATCTGCAACCCTGCGGATCAGAGTACTCTCCCTGTCACGAGCCTCTGTTATAGCAGCCCACTTCACATCGACTTGTGCCTTCAAATGCTCAAGACGTTTCCTGGCCTCCTCAACTTCCCTATCAAGGACGTTAAGGTCATGCCTCAATCCGATGATGGCTAGCTCTTCCTTGTTCTTCTCCCGAACTAGCTGCTTCTTGCTTTGTGTAGCCTCATTCAGGTCAGACTTAGCCTTATCAGCAGGGTCCAAGAACATCTCCTTGAAGAATTGGTCGTCAGGGAAACCCATGGTCTCAAACCACTTGTCACCCAGTACAATGATCCTATCAACGATCGCCCTGGCACCTGTGACATCCAGACCAACCTCTTCAGTGTCGGTCAGAATCTCCTGTACATGTGGGATCATGCCAAATCCTGCCTCCAAGTGTCCAGAAAGGAGAGTCTTGACCCAAGAACTCAAAACCCGAGCCAGCACCTTCTTCGCAAATTGAAGAGACGAACTGGATGAAGATTCACCCTTCTCCGCTGATCGGCTACTCATGTCATGTCCCATTGGAAGAGTAACAAAAGAACTCTTTTCACTTGGAGCCACTGGAGAGGGAATCTCAACACGAGGCATCTCCTCAATCATGTCAGAACTGGTCTCTACCTCCGGATCGACCTCTGGCATCCCTTGCTCTGGTTCTGAAGAAAGCGATGGACTCTCTTCTGTCACTTCAAAACCTGCAAATGAAACACAAAAAGGTATGAATATGATCCTGTTCAAAAAAAAAATCATCAGGGTCATCACTACAAAGTACCTTCTTCGACGACTGGCGGAACACTCTCTTCCTCCATGAACTCATCAGAAGCATCATCAACATTTGCGTCCATTGATGGTTCAAAGTCATCGGAATCCTGTGGCAAGTCAGCTGACAAGAAAAAAATGTTAGCAAATCAAGTCGCAGGCAAAAAAAAAAAAGAGAAAGCGAAAGAAGTTATACCAATTGGAGATTCTGGAATCATTCCAGAGTCCCTCGGTTCTTCTTCAGATGCCATAACCGGCTCCATCACCGCCTCATCGGTCGGAACCTCAGGCATCGGCAAGTCTTCATCCTCTGCTAAAAAAAAAGCAGCAGCAGGGTGAGAAAACAAATCAGATCATGGAAAGCCCCATGAAAGAAGCAGAAAAAGGAAAAGGAGGAATCATACCTTCACCGATGGTCTCTTCTTCCCGAATCCTCTTCTCCGGAGGTTCGTCAGCTTCCCCTGGCACCTCCTCATTGACAGTGAGAGGGACTTCCACATTAGGAGAGTCTTCGTCCCGCCCCGTGTGATGCTGACTCCTCCTCCTCTTCCTACCTCTACGGGTTTGCTTCCTAGAAGAACCCGCCCCACTATCAGAGTCAGGTTTGTCACTTGACTCCTCACTGGATGGTCTGCTCTTGCCAGTAGACTCCACGGAAGCTCGTCTCTGTGCCGCTTGCATCCAAGCGTCGAGTTCAGCTTCCTCCTGTTCTAGCTGCTCCAAAGCCTCATTAGGTACTTCCCGAACAGCTTCAGAACCAATGACGCCCTGGTCACCGAGAAAGCCTATCTTGTGCTTCTCTCCAGAAAGGAAGGCCCAAACTTCCTCTCGCCGGACGCCATCCGACTTCCCAATGCCTTTTCCAGAAGACAGCTTTACATCAAGCTCCTTCTTGGAAAGCCCCCGATATGCCAAAAAGCTCTCCGCGAACCACTTCGTGAAGCCGGCAGTTCGGAAAGTCGACAGCTCAGGATAAGAAATCGTGGCAGTAGTGTCTTCAGCACTATAGAAAGCCCATGCATTTCTGCAATCCTGCAAACCCCCAAAACGCTTCACCATACTCGAAGGCGCTCCAACAACACCTTGAGAGAAGCCCAACTGAAGTGCAAAGCGAGAAGATACATACGGCTGGATGTCGACGAAAAGATGTCTACGGTACACCATCGTGCCGACTCGTATGCTGAAAAGCCACTCCTTCTCTGCATTGGTCAAAGAGTAATGTCTCCCCGACCCTGCTCTGGTAGAGTCTCGGGAGGTACCAAAATCAAAAGCCTTCTTCCGCAACTCCGGAGAAAGCTTAACTGAAGACTGCCCCATCTCGACGTCCCTGAACCGTCGGATCCTCATGCGGGCAAACAAAAGTGATTCGGATACGGCTTTTCCCTTAGCCAATCGAATCATCAAAGGATCATCATCCTGTGCAGTACCCAGCTGGTGGAAGCCAGGACAGTGGTATACAAACCACGAATAAAAGATATGGGCTGAAAATACCCTATTCATAGGGAGCCCAAGCCGAACCAAGAAAGCAGCAGCCTGCAGTTCGGTACACAGGTAGGAGTAAAGAGCGGGCACCAAAGCAAGCCGCTCTCCAAACGCCATCTGACAAGCCGGAAAAATACAATGCGGCCTGATGTGCGTCCCATCTCCACCAGCAAAAATAGCCTCACCTAGCCAAAAAGTGAGGTAAACAGCAAGATCTCTCCGCAGTGTAATGTCAGAACAAATGGCATCTGTGCTCGCGAAGAAACCCTTCAACTCTTCCTGCATGGCCGAAGTCTTCTTCCTGTCTTCCCGGGTCATGCTATCAGAAGGTTCTCCACCGTCGAAGAAGTTAGGGAACGAAGAGCCACAACTCTTCCAACTGCTGGATCTTACTTTCGAGCCCTCCTTCAAAAAATCATAGAAGGCGACGAGCTGAAAGTATAGGAGCCTGAACTCCTCTGACTGCTCCTCAAGGACGCTGTCAATCGGCATGAACTCCTCGTAGAGTTTGCCAAGGATGGGCAATCCAGTAATAGCACTCAACTCCTTCCGAGAAAAACCAATCTCACCATTCGTGACAACGAAGGTATTGGTCTGAGGGAGGAAAGACTCCAACATAGCCATGAAGGCATCATCGGAAAAAGTCACGGTCTCCCTAAAAGCACGGACCGCGTCAAAAATCCCGGCTTCCTTCAAAACGGCGCCCCCAATCAGCAAGGTGTGGTCAGTCCATGACTTCCAATCGGAGTCAACATTGAAACGGCCACGAAGTCGAAAAGGCTTCACCCAAGTACTGCCGTCACCGCTGAAAACGCCAAGGCCCACCGGTCTCAAATCGACCGACGGATAATCAAAGCCCTGGTAGCCGCTGGCTGGCATCAACATGTCCATACGGACAGGTGGCTTCTCCGCATATCCGGAGGGTCCACCAACAAAAACCCCGGTCTTGATCACACTGGTCCTCTTCACCCAGCTCGGAGGATCTTCCCTCTTAGGGCACGTGGGAGAAAGGCTCAGGATTGAGATGGTCCGATCAAAAGACGACCGGGTAGAAATAGTTCTCTCCTCACCATTTGCTGTGTAAGAGAACTGAAAACATCTCCTTTGGTATGTCAAGTCGTCAGGGACTGCATCTCCAAAGAAGAAGGTAGGCTTGGGTAAAACCCTCAGATCGTCCATAACCCAAGGACGGTTGCTTACCATGATCTTATAGAACTCCTCATCCTTGAGAGCAATCAATCGCCGTCTCATCTCATCGCGATTGAGGGAATCGCACTCTTCCAAGTTCTTCTCAACAAACTGGACCTTCTCCTAGGCTTGCTGAACGGCCACATTGGAAGATCTAAGCAGATCGACGAGGTACGCTTGTAGCAGGCTCTTTACCCTTGTTCGCTCTGGAGGAACCACCTGCAAAGGTTGGAAAAGAAAAAGATCGTCATCAAAATGACAAGATTTCGCTAAAAAAAAGGGGTCACTTTGTCCCACAAAAAATCTGGCGAAATTTTGGCATGACTCCGGGGCAATTCCAAAGAAAAAGGAAATACCCCGACGGAAATAGAAAGTTTGAAGATGGGCTCAACATTGTTGCAGGCTCCGAAACTCCAAACCTTCGAAACCTCAAAATCTCCGCAAAATCAGGAAGGGCTCAACATCACTGTAAGCTCCAAATTCCCAAATTTGCAAAGATTTTTAAGTATGTTATCATGCTCTCAAATTCAATTTACAAAAAGTACATGCATGAACATCTAGATTTGCATAAAAACGTATTATCATGATGAGCAAAAAAAAAAAAAAAAAAAAAGAGGGAGAAAGAAAAGAAAAAAAAAAAAAAGGAAACTTTCTCAAAAAAAAAAAAAAAGGGGAGAAAGAAAAGAACAAAAAAAGAAACTTTCTCAAAAAAAAAAAAAAAAAAAAAAACAGGCCGCGTGGCCGTACGGACCAGATCCGTACGGATCTTGTCCGTTCGGCCCACAAAAAAAAAACTTGTAAAAAAAAAAAAAAAAAAAAGGAGACACACGTGAAAAAAAAAAACAGAAATCACGTGGAAAAGAAAAGAGAAAAAAAAAACAGAAGAAGAATAGAAAGAAAAAAAAAAGAAAAAAAAAAAGAAGAAAGAAAAAAAAAAGAGAAGAGAAACTTTCTTTTTTTACCATCCTATTCTCTACATAGAGTTTTCTTGAAAGAAAAAAGAAAGAAAACTTACTTGAAGCCATTGATGGAGAAGAAGAAGGAAAAAGCTTGAAGATCCTTGAAGAAGAAAAACTCTTGGTCTTGGAGCTCTCTTGAGATTGTTGCAAAAGAAAGCAATAAGAGCAAGAGATCCTACCTTCCTTTGCTTTTATAGGAGAGAGCAAATCAAAGAAGGAAACAAAGAAGAAAGGTAAGTGTTACTAATTAGTAACCTTACCAAAAGAGAAGGAATTAGAAAGATTCTTTCCCAAAAAGAAAGATGTCTTTGAGAGATTTTCTCCCAAAATCAATCAATGAGAGATTCTCTCTAACAAAATAGGATATTGAAGATTCTTTCCCAAAAAGAAAGATACCTTGAGATATTCTCTCCCAAATTAAGGGAATATGAGAGATTCTCTCCCATAAAGATATTTTTAGATATTCTCTATCCAAATGAGAGATCTTTAGATATTCTTTACAAAAATGACCCCACATGAGATCTAAGCCATCCTAAAAAGCTTAAGGTCCCATGGGTTAGCCCATATGAGCCAGGTTTGACCACCTAGGCACTAAAAAAAAAAAAAAAATGGGCTTTTAGTCAGAAAAAATCCCTCTTACCAAGAGCATACAATAATGGTTCCATGCCTCTTTTGAGTTGATTGAACCATACAAAAAAATTCCAAGCTCCATGAGCTTCCAAAAATCAAACCATCCAGCCTCATATACCAAATTGAGCCAAAATCTTGAAATTGACATTTCACAAAAATCCAAACCACTCCAATGGACCCACACAGTCGCAAAGAGTGACCAAAAACCAAATCCTGGTCCCCTAACTTGCCACATACAGCTTGTTAGGTCACAAGACCAAAACCAAAAACCAAATCATGATCCCCCAACTTGCCACATACAGCTTGTTGGGTCACAAGGTCAAAACCAAAACCCGACCCCCCTAACCTGCCACATACAGCTTGTTAGGTCACAAGGTCAAAAACAGAAACCCAAATCCACATCCCTGATGTCATCTTCAAAACCTTGCCTCGAGATGGTGTGTGATTCCTTTCACTACCATAAAATTCCCCTGGAAGCTCAAAGGCTACTCTACCAAAGGAAAGATTGCTCAAAGACTCTTGGTCAAGAAACAAGCTCTCCTTCAAAAATCTCTTCCAGGCACATCGACTACAAAAGTCAAGCAACTCGTCGCTGTACCTCGAGGGGGCATTTGTTGACACCAAAAATGTCACTTTGCCTCTTTAACATCAAGAAAGCTGCATGAAGTCGCAACCTGCCATAAATAGGCAATGTAATTTCTCAAAAAAATAAAAATCTTGTCAGAATCAAACAAAAACTACAAGATCCTTCAAGATAGCCAAGAGGAGTACACATGAAGTTTCGGGCCATTTCAGAATCATTTGGCCTAACTTCGATTCTCCGACAGCTAAAATGGCGCTCCCGGCAGCGACATCATCGGAGACGTCAAAACTTCGATCAGAGCCTACAGATGACTCCAGCATGTCTCAAAAGGGCTCCATGCCAAATTTCAAGTCAAACCGACAACGTTTGACCCTCCATCAATGCTCGAGCAGCAAAATCAAGCCTCCCGGCGGCGGGAACCACCGAAGCCTTCGCTCATCAAACCAAGTGCATGAGTGGCTTCAACATGCTTCCAAAAGGCTGCACGTCAAATTTCAGGTCATTCTGACAACGTTTGACCAGGTTTCGATGCTCCGAGAGAAAATCAAGCCTACCGGCGGCGGAGCAACCCGGGACCATGACATCCAAAACGGAGCCCATGGAACGTCTCAAAATGACTCCAATAGGCTCCCCGTCAAATTTCAGGTCAATCGGACATCGTTTGGCCACATATCAAAGCTCGGCATTTTCCGCGCAGTAAAATCAAGTGAAGCATCGACGGGACCCCAAACGGCTTCAAAACTCAAACAAAAGCCTATGGTTGGCCTTATTTATTACTCAGGAGGCTTCACCTCAAATTTCAGGTCATTCCGACATCGTTTGACCAAGTTTCAGCTTTTGGCGGAAAATCAGCAGCTCTACGCGACAAAGTCTTCGGCTTTCCCGGAAAATTAGAAACTTTGCACTCTAAAAATGCAAGGATTATCATCAGGTTTTCTACAGGGAAATCAAGCCAATAAATGAGAAGAAATGTCAGGAAAAATACAGAAGAAAACGGCGACGAAAAAGACCTCAAAACGACCGCAAAACGGGCTCCGAAGGGAAAAAATTCCCCCAAGGTCGCAGGCCCCTGCGACCATGGCCCATGGTCGCCGGCGACCATGGAAGTCCGGGTCACCGGATTTTCCGCCGGTGACCCGTTTTTCCGTCTTTTTTCGCGTTTCGCGCACTTTGGCCCCTGTGGTTTCCTGAAAATGTGATTTTTAGTGCTTGAAATTGACTCATATCCTCCGACATCCGTCAAAATCACGGGTCAACCTCCAAAAGCATAAAATCATCATTGATCGCTCCAAGATCGCCAACCGGTCGACCAAAAAAAGTGCTCTTTCTGTCCGACCGATCTAGAAATCGACAAGACAGATGTCACCGGCCCGCTCTTAGCTATCACTGTCTGAAGTTACATGTTCATCCGATGTCGATCAGCATGAAGATCCATCGATGATCATCGCCAGAAGAATTCCAGAAGACACGGCACGGCTCGCGACTCTTCGACTGCTCGGCGACCAATTAATGTGGTTAATTGACTAGCTTTATTATAGTCATTAATTCATTTCTTTGGACGGCCCAATCAGAAGCAAGCATTTGGGAGTTACAAGTCAATTGATTCATGGCATTTAAACCATGAAACTCCTCCCATTATGGTAATTAAGGTGATTAAAAGCCCTTAATCTCCATCGGCCAATCAGATTCAAGGAAAAAGGAGTTACAAAATCAAGAAATAAATCTTGTAACTCCTCCCATTAAAGCCATTAAGGCTCATAAACCCTCCTAAATGGCTACCAAAAGCCTATAAATAGGAGAGCATTCCATTGAAATGGGAATCAGAGAAAATCGAGATCGATCGATCGGAAAGAATCCAGAGCTCGTATCCAGAGAAAGAAAAAAAGAGAAAAACTCTGCTGAAGTTCTGCACCGGCCACCACTACAAGGTGACAAAAGTCCCTTGGGGGGCACCCCCCCCAAGGTCCTTGCCTTCTCCTGCTGCCTCCAATGGCTTAGACGTGGCTTTTCAGCCCGTCTACTTAGCTTTTTATTGGACATAGGACCTTCTCTTGGTCTTTGTCCTCTAAAAATCTGAGGTTATAGCCAAGCCAAGCGAATCAAGAGCATCCTCTGTTCTCATCTGCATGGATGACGGCGAAGCCCACACATGGCTTGCGACCGTCAATCTGAACGAGTCCCCCACAATCTCCTGAAAAGTTAGATCTTCCTTTTCTTGCTTTTCATTGTAGTTTGTATTTTTCTAAAAGAGACAAAAATCACAACTCTTGTCTTTTTCATTATTGATGAGAATTGTAAATCGGCTATCAACGCCAAAATAGGCTATAAATGCCAAACAAAATCGCCTTTCACGGCAAACTAAGAAAATGTCTCTTTTCTTAAATATATGCGCAATGGAAAACTTGAAAGAAGTTGATTTCCTTTTTACTTGCGAAGGTTGATCTCCGGATTACCACTTGCAATTCCAAGTAAAATAGAAAATCTGGCACACCCATCCAAAAAAATGTTGATGCACGCTTCAGGCCCGCCAGGGCGCGAAAGGGCCGGACCCGACGGACTCCCACGTTCCGCCGACCCCGGTAGCCGCCCCACGGCGCCTCGGAGCGCGTTCCATCAAACCAACCTTTAGTTCCTTTGGGATATTATTTAAAAGTGTATACTTCCGACTTCGATCCCAATTTATCCGTCTTAACCTTTAGCACGAGTGCCGGACAACCTTTATGTTGTAGACTAGGTTATAGCCCTAACCACAACTCCCAGGGAGTCTCAGGTACAGACTTAAATGGAACGAGGTTTAGTAGATGCTTTGCAATTTCCAAAACATATCCCTATAGGTAACCTTGAGAAAATCAACATAGTATTGATCATATCTAAAAGAGTTTGGTTCTTTCTTTCTGCTACTCCATTCTGTTGAGGCATACCAGGAGCAAACAACTGGGATAGAATCTCATTTTCTAATAAGTAACCCATAAAATCAGCAAAGAGATATTCCCCTCTTCGATCTGATCGAAGAATCTTGATACTTTTACCTAAATGCTTTTCCGCTTCCGCTCGAAACTCTAAGAACTTTTCAAAAGTCTCAAACTTGCGGTGCATAAGGTATATGTATTCATGTCTTGAGTCATCATCGGTGAAAGTGATGAAGTACTCATATCATTCTCTCGCTCTTATATTTATGGGTCTATACATATCAACATACACTAATTCCAATAAATCTTTGGCCCTTCTGCCCTTAGATGAAAAGGGTCTTTTGGTCATTTTGCCTTCCACACAGGATTCGCAGACAGGCATTGGTTTTACCACCATTGAAGGTAAGATACCATCTTTCACTAACCTGTCAATCCTGTTTAGGTTTATATGTCCTAACCTCAAGTGCCAAAGTTTTGTTGGATTAGATGAAGGTGACTTTCTCTTTAATGATGGTCTATAAATTGTTTCAGTTTCATGTATCTCATACATCGTGGGAGTTAACAAATAAAGCCCATTGGTTACCTTGCCAGAACATATGAAAATACCATTCATCTTTATGACAATTTCAGTACCAAAAGTAATAGAATAACTTTTATTCATTATACTAGAAACTGAAATTAAATTTCGTCGTAAAGACGGTACATTTAATGTGTCTGACCCAACCAACTTATTATTTGAAAAGCATAATGTAATAACTCTATAACTCCCACTGAAACAGCCTCCGCCTTAGCGTCAGATCCTAGGTTGACAATGATTTCCCCATCACTTAGCCTCCCGGTTTCCCTGAACCCCCGCAACATATTACATATGTGATCAGTTGCCCCGGAGTACATACACCAAGATTCTGAAGTACCAGTTGCAAAACTAACTTCAGAAATAAGTGACTCAATCATACCTGAGGTCATTTTCTGAGACAGATATTCTGGGCAATTCCTTTTCCAATGTCCTATTTTACCATAGTGGAAACACTTTCTATTTACTATCGTACCCTTAGCCTTGGCCATACCACAAGTAGAATCATTCTCCACCTTAGGACCCTTGATGACTGATTTCTTCTAGCTATCTCGGTCTTTGCCTTTTGGTTTGGTCCTAGCAAATGACTTTTCTGTCATGAGGGGATTTTGTTCTTTCTTCATGATTTCCTCAGTTGCTACAAGCTGGCGTGACAGCTCAGCTATGGCCATTTCCAATTTATTATAATTGATCTCGAAATGATTGAAAGAATCTAGTAGTGACTGAAGGATCATGTCGATCTACGATTCTGTATCAATCTTAACACCCAGTACATCTAACTCATTCAGTGCGAAAACCATTTTCATCAAATGTTCTTGTACTGCGGTTCCCTCAACCATCTTAGTGTTCATCAGCACCTTAAAAACAGCTTGCCTAGTAGGTCTAACCTGGTCCGCAAACATCTCCTTTAAGTTCGATATAATATCGTATGCTGACTTATAGGATTGATGTTGGTGTTGTAAAACATTAGACATGGATGCCTGTATAAAACATCTGGCCATCTCATTGTCTTTGGTCTACTTGGTATAAACGTCCTTTTCATACTGTGGTGTATTAGGCTCAGTGTTGACACCAAAAAAGTCACTATGTCTCATCAACATCAAAAAGCCTCGTGAAGCTACATCCTGCTACAAAACAGGCAAGGCAACTTCAAGCATCAGATTCTGTCAGAATCGGACAGAAACTGAGAGATCCTTCAAAACAGCTAAAAGAGGGGTACACCTGAGGTTTCGGGCCATTCCGACAGCGTTTGGCCTAACTTCACTGCTCCGACAGCTAAACAAGCACTCCCGGCGGTGACATCATCAAAGACACCAAAACTTTGATCAGAGCCTACGGATGACTCCAGAATATCTCCAAAGGGCTCCATGCCAAATTTCAAGTCAAACCGACAACGTTTGACCCTCCATCAATGATCGAACGGCAAAATCAAGCCTCCCGGCGGCGGGAACCACCGAAGCCATCACTCATCAAACAAAATACATGAGTGGCTTCAACATGCTTCCAAAAGGCTGCACATCGAATTTCAGGTCATTCCGACAAAGTTTGACCAGGTATCGATGCTCCGAGAGAAAATCAAGCCTACCGGCGGCGGAGCAACCCGGGACCATGGCATCCAAAACGGAGCCCATGGAACGTCTCAAAATGACTCCAATAGGCTCCTCGTCAAATTTCAGGTCAATCGGACATCATTTGACCACATATCAAAGCTCAGCATTTTCCCCGCAGCAAAATCAAGTGAAGCATCGATGGGACCCCAAACGGCTTCAAAACTCAAATAAAAGCCCATGGTTGGTCCTATCCACTGGTCAAGAAGCTTCACCTCAATTTTCAGGTCATTCCGACATCGTTTGACCTAGTTTCGACGCTTGACGGAAAATCGGCTACAAAGTCTTCGGCTTTCCCGAAAAATGGGAAACTTTGTGCTCTGATTTCGTGCAGGTTCTCGTCAAGTTTTCTCCAAGAAAATGAAGTCAATAATTGAGGAAAAATGTCAAGAAAAATACAGAAGAAAAAAGGAACGAAAAAGACGGAAAATCGGCCGAAAACGAAGCTCGGCGACCAAAGGGCAAAAAACCCTAGGGTCGCCGACGACCCTGGGTGCATGGTCATACATGACTTCCGACCGTCGATCTCAACGTGTCCCCACGATCTCCTGAGAAGTTAGATCCCTTTTCTTACTTTTCTATTGTAGTTTGTATTTCTTAAAGAGACAAAAAGAAATCACAATTCTTGTCTTTCACATTTGATGAGTTTTGTAAAATCGCCTTTCACGGCAAAATCGCCATTTACGGCAAACAAACAAAAACGCCTCCTACGACATTCTAAAAAAACAAACTTGTCTCTTTTCTTAATATTAATGCAATTTGAAAAGTTAGAAAAAAGGATTGATTTCCTTTCCACTTGTGAAGGTGAATCTCCGGATTATCACCATTCCAAATTCCAAGTAGAAAGTAAATCTGGCATACCCGTACAAAAATGTTGATGCCCGAGATCTACCCTCCTCCGCCGAGACCCAGGTCAGCCCCCGGGGTACGGAGGGAGAGGACGGAAGATTCCCCCTTTTCGGGTCCATCAAGTTGGCACACCCGGTGGGACACGTTGACTTGAGAACGTAATGCTTTGATTACTTGGCTCCTTTCTAGTTGGTGGCCTATGTTGCATCTTGCATCTAAAAAAAACCATGACATGGGATTTCAATTGTTCTTTCTCACTTCAAAAAAAAGACAAATCTGATCTCTTTTTCTTAAAAACTCAACTTTGAGAAATTTTGATCCTTCCCTCTTCGAACTTGATAACTCACAGAAATGTTCGCAGCTATCGTTCATATCGGGGATTGGGCCATCTTTTCTCTTTGATGAGTCCAATTGGGATTTCCAAAAAAAAAAAAAAACACCTTCATTTCAAACTCTTTCAAAAATAAAAATGATCTCTCTTTCTAAAGATTCAACTTTGAGAAACTTTGATCCTTCTCTCTTTGAACTTGATAGCTCACAGAAATGTTCGCAGCTATCGTTCATATCGGGGATTGAGCCATCTTTTCTCTTTGATGAGTCCAATTGGGATTTCAAAAACAAAAAGTTATAATTTCAAAAAAAAATTAGTTTTCTCTCTTTTGAATTCAAACTTGAGAAACCTTGGTTCCTTCCCTTTCGAATTTAGCTCTTGCAGAAATGTTGAGCCTTTGTTCGGATTGGAACACCATTCGTTCTCTTTGATGAGTTTATTAAAAACCTTTAAAAAAAAGAGTAAAAAAAAAGACACTAAGGTTCCACCAGTTGCGTTCTTTGACCAAAGTGGATTTAAGAAAAGCCTTGTCCAGAGTGTGGAGACAGCTAGACTGTTCGAGGTAAGGGTCCTCCAAACGGGTTCATTAAGTAATCCTACCCTTACCCGGGGGCAGATCTATCTACTAAGGTTTCATAAGATCGAATTGGAAATCTATGTGCACCTTTCAAAAAAAAATTCCAAAAAAAAAAACTTCTGTCACATTGAATTCAGAGTTGAGAAATCTTGGTTCTTTCCTTTTCGGATTTAGCGCTCGCAGAAATGTTGAGCCTTGTTCGGAATGGAACACCATTTGCTCTCTTCGCTGAATTCAATCTTGACCTTTCAAAAAAAAACTTCCGTCACTTTTGAATTCAGAGTTGAGAAATTTTGGTTCCCTCCCTTTTGGATTTAGCGCTCGCAGAAATGTTGAGCCTTTGGTCGAAACGGAACACCATTTGCTCTCTTTGATGAATTCAATCTTGACCTTTCAAAAAACAAAATTTCCGTCATTACTGGATTCACATCCGAGAAATTCTGGTTCCTTCCCTTCTAAATTTAGCGCTCGCAGAAATGTTGAGCCTTTGTTCAGATTGGAACACCATTTGCTCTCCTTTATGAATCCAAATTTGACCTTTCAAAAAAATCCCATCTCGTGTCTTTTCCAAGGATGCGATTTGCAACATTTGTGCCTAGCGGTGCTAGTACACCCCTTCGGGTCTACTGTATTCGCGACCGACACATTTGTATCTCCAACCTTATATCATTTTACCTCGAGTGAGCCTTGCTTCTCGGTAATTTGAATTAAGGTCTACAATTGCTTCTAGCAGTAACTGGAATGCTCACTCTGAGCCTACCATACTTGCATTTTAGAACAATTATATCCTCTATGGCTTTTTGCCTTCTTCATCGTCCTTGGGTTGGGCCATGTCCCCTCAAGTGATTTGAGAAGACAAAACCATAGTTGTTCTCCATTTACGATCACCATATTCTTGTGATTACTAATGGATTTGGTCTTGTTTCAGAAGTTTTCCAAAACTAACAATGGCAGCTTCATTAACCATCACTTTCGATGAGAACAAGTACCAGCTTATGCTTCAAGACAAGCAAAACAAGCATAAGTGCCCTGCCAGTTGCCGAAGCGTCATCTCCCTCGACAACTCTCCAAACACCGGGTCAACTTCAACTACCCAGACCATCGTCTTCGGATCACTGGGACCATTCCCACTTCCCGCAGAAGACACTGTACCTGCCAAGAAGTAGAAAACCGCCCCGCAACGTGTCACTAAAATGGCACCAAGGGCGAACACCAAGAAACCTGAAGCCCGTGGCGTTCCCACGAAGCCTCAACCCACAAGAAACCAGGTTTACACCAAAACTTGGTCCCCGAGATCTTCACCAAAGCAACGAAGGTCCCGAACATCTGCAAAGCCAGCATACCTTGCCCCTATCAAGGAGAAACCTACCCTCCACCCAAAAAACAAACAAAATCATCATGAGCCGGCTTGCTCCTACAAGCCAAAAATTAAATCCTGCATCGTTAGGCCTACGCAAAAACATGCTGAAGCCTGCACTCCTGCGAGTCGACCCTTCATCTCAATAGGGGCCGAGCTCGCAAAATTCAAGTCTTCATTGCGACAGGCAAAGGACCGCGTCCAGATTCTGTCATTGCCAAGCTTCAAAGAAGACAAACTCGGCTGCTGCGCACGAGGGACTACATCCTTCATCGCCAGAGCCCAGCCAGAGTTGACTGAAGCTCAAATTGATCGTTGTATGCGTCGCCGCACTGTATATCGACAAAAGAGACTCGAGAAACAAAGAACCCAGCGTTCTACTCTCCACATCTCAAACAAATGGGTCGAAAAAGAAAGACCCGACCAATTCGTTGCTGTTCATATGGTTGGCAAAACCAGAAAACGCCGAAAGTCAGCAACCAAAATCAGTGTTAGACGTCCAGTGACTCGCAGCGTCTCTCGGATAAGAACACATCTGGAAGAGTCTTCCACTCCTCCAAGCCGAGGACACTGGAATAACCACTCTTTAGATTCTTCATCCAAAAGAATGAGCCCCGGCTCAGTCACCAGGACGATTTCTTAGTTCGAATCCCGAGGGATGAACGTCTTGGCTATAAGTTCTGAGCAGCCTCCACCGCATGATGACGTAACTGCACGCATCCAGCAGTTGGAGCAAGGACAACAGAGAATTGAGGCTTTGATGGAAAACCTCATTCTCACTCTACAGCGTCCACCACCTAACAATGAAACCCCTCCGAATCATGAAGATGACGACGGCAATGTAGAAAACAATGAGTATCGCGCCCTTACCAAAAAGGACGTGGACGATATCCTCACAAAAGCAAAAGAAGAGGATACATTGAAGGAACATGGGATCAAGCCACCCTACCCTTTATGGATGGACTCGGTTCCGTTCCCTGCAAAATTCAAACAACCTACTCTCCAGACATATACTGAGAAATGTTCAGCCAGACAACACATCATCCACTTCAAGATCCTGACGGGAGCTATTGCGGATCAAGATGCCCTCAAGATTCGCCTCTTTGCAAGTACCCTAAAAAGTACAGCCTTTGATTGGTACTCCACTCTGCCAGAGAACTCCATTCAAAACTGGGTTATGCTAGAGACACGCTTCCTGACCCACCTCCAAGATGAGGATCATCTTGTTACTATGGCTCAACTCTGCAGCTTAAAACAGGGAGAGAATGAGTCAACATACGACTTCATTCACAAGTGGAAGGCAATGGCGTACAAATGCTCAGATGTGCTGCCACAAGCCTCGCTAGTCGACATCTGCCGTAACAATATGAGAGCAAAAATTCTCTCCATGATCATCGGCAACAAGTCAAAGAACCTGGGAGAACTCCTCGAAGCTTCCATGGAAGCTGAAATGGTGATCAAAG
Organism: Umbellularia californica; assembly: GCA_028538565.1. Taxonomy (NCBI): domain Eukaryota; kingdom Viridiplantae; phylum Streptophyta; class Magnoliopsida; order Laurales; family Lauraceae; genus Umbellularia; species Umbellularia californica. The sequence goes on from JAPQWN010000011.1 coordinate 30,287,408, forward strand.
ACCTCAACAGTCAGAAATCATCAAAGAAAGAGCCGACTGCTGTTACAACCTCAAAACCAAAGAAAAAGGAGGTTCTCAATGTGCAGACTAAGTCAGCTCCTCAGAAACCAAAGAAACCTGAAAACAAAACTGCAGGTAAAAGACCTGAACTCTCTGATGCCTTCAAAGAACGTGTAGAAAAGAAATATCCGTTCGATGAAGATGTTGAAGAAATCTTTGAGGCTCTCCTAGCAAATGGCAAACTCATTTTGCCAGACCTCAAAATAAAGCCGACCGCTCAGCAGCGAAGGCAAGCCAAGAGACAGCTCCGCAAGCTCAAACAGCAGCAAAAGTCTCAACCAAAACAAGAAGTCCTTGAAAAAGTAGAAACTTCTTCCACTACTTCACTCGGGACGACGGAAGAATCTCTTCCCAAAACCTCAAAGGCGGTAAGAAAATTCACTCTTGATGATTTCATGCCACCTTTATACAAAAATGAAAATGTGCAGGGGGCATCATACTCTTGCAACTCGGTAGTTGGATTCTCCATGAATGGATACGAGTCCAGTGACACTGCCAGTGATATCGATGAGTGGGAAGAATCCCTTGAAACAGGAGAATACCTCTCCGACCAGGAATGGATTCCCGAGTCTCATCTTATGCCAGTAATCTGGTATAACTCATTACAGCCACAAGGATCTTGGTCTGATGATGAAGAAGACCAGGACCCTGTTCAAGAAAATGCTGTCGATCCAACACCAGCAAATGCTCCAGTGGAACCCAACATGGGCGAACCACAAGGAGCAGAGGACGAAGAAGATTTGGCTCCCACGCCTGATCTTGAAGAATATGCAAGAATCTTACAATATCTTGCCATAGAGCAGGAGCAGGATTGCAGCAATCTTCGTCATGATCCAGAACTGGAAGTCCCTGAAAATCAGCGGGAACTTTCTCCCTTAACTCCTAAAAATGGAGAAAACAGTTGGATCGATGATCCTATCACATCTGAGAATGAGTCCGATTCCCAACAGTCTGCACTGGGGGCATCTCCTGTCAGGATAACCTGCAATGCAATAGCTCAGGACGACAGTGCCTTTGAAGCTTCCGAAGACACGTACTCCCGAATCGGTAGCGTATCTTCCGGAGCTACATCTTCTCAGGTGACTTCCACTGAGATAACATCCTCTCGGCCCTCGTCTCCTGAAGCTGTGACATCAGAGCTCAAACCTCTCCCAATTGATCATCTTGAAGAAACTTCTGCCAATGAAATCTTCCTCAATAAAAACTCAGTCAATTGGTCCCAGATACCCGATTTCACGGGTGATGTCTGGGCTAATAAAGAAAAGTTGCCGACTGCTGTTCAGGACTTGTTCCCGGAAATTGCTCCGTGCAACACAATTACTGAAGACACCAATGCTGTTACAGAGACGTCTTCAGCAAAGGATCAACCCCTTGATCCTGAGAATGATCTTCCAAAAGAAGACCCTTCTCTAGAGGCTCTTGAAGTTGGTAGAGGTACCCATTCTTGCCGGGATTACCACAAAATTACATTCAACCTTCTTCTTCTTATGTAAATCCTTCGGGAAAGCAAGTTGTAAGCGCCCCAAGTGACAATAATAATTAAAATGCAGGCCCGAAGGAGGCTTTCAAGTACGACTTGATTGAGCACTTCAAACACATACCTGCACATCTGCACATCCTTGACTTATTACGAATGTCTCCACAAACTCGTGATAGTCTCATTTCAGAATTACAAAGGCTGAATGCGGATATCGACAAACATTCCCCACAAGTCCTGTAAATTGAAATGGACTATAGGGTCAAAAAATCAAATACTCCCTCAAAGGAAGAAAAGAAGAAAACTGAGGGATCAAGCAATGAATGCCTCTCGGTACAAAAAGCAACAAGTGCAACAATTGCCTTCGACAAGGATGACCTCCTCCTAGGCGAAACAAAGCACAACCGACCCTTATACTTTACGGGGTACGTCAAAGAAATGCCAGTACACAGAGTTCAGATCGATCCAGGTTCTGCGCTCAACCTCATCTCTACTTCGGCACTTGAAGAGCTGGGCATCCCACCCAGCAAGCTGAGTCACACGTCCGTATCCATCTTCGGATATGACAGGAGCGCTCAAAGGCCTATCGGCAAAATCAGGTTCAAATTGCAAATCGGTGATCTTATTTCTGAAGTCACTGTATATGCAATAAGGACCCCTTCATGCTACAATATACTCCTTGGACGCCCCTGGATACATGAGAATGGTGTCGTCCCTTCAACTCCACATCAGTGCATCAAGTTCATTGGCGACGATGGCCTGATACATCGAGTATTTGCAGACAAAAAGCCCTTCAAAGGCAGAGATGTCCATTTTGCAGATGCTTAAATGTATAAAGATGGAAAAGAAGAACAGGAGGAAAAAACAATTCACTTTGCCGACAGTCTCCAGAAAGATAAAGGCAAGGCTCCTCAGCAATCACTGGAGGTAAACAAGCCCTCCACCAAACTCGAAGTAAGCGGCCAAGCTCCCTTCGTCGTTTCCTTCAAATCTCCAAAGCCTTTGGTAATCACTACCAAAGCAAAGAAGACAAAACAAAAGACTGGGGGCAAGTTCACTGTCTCCTTTGTGTCTATTATGCATGACACAGACTCAGAGTCAGATCCAGAAGATGACACAGCATCAAGCCAAGCTGATACACAGCGAGATCAGCCCGGTCTCAATCCATTGGAGACACCTACAGACATAGAAGACCATACGTCTGCTTCCTTTGTTATTCCGGCAACTTCGCAAAAAAAAAAACAATCTTCTTCCACAGATCAGGAGCATCTCCACTGAACTCTTTGCTTGAACCTTTCCAAAACGAAGGTATGCCTCAGCTATCCCTGTATAGTCCAATGGCACAAGCTATCATGAAGAAAATGGGCTGCGACGCTCAAAATCCGACTGGTTTGGGAGGTGGCCGTGGTATTCTTATACCATTGGAACCCACCCTAACCAAAAGTCAACCAGAAGATTGGAAAATCCACCTTCATAAAGGCAAGTCTTCATATGGGTTGGGGTATGATCCTACCGCTCCTATGAGACAGTTGACACCATGGCTGCGCTTTACCGACCAAGCCTCAACATCTCATGAAGACATCGATATCCCTGGATATCTCTTTGAGGAGTTACTCGTCAAAAATCCTGAAAGCTCCTCCAATTGGTATAATTTCTCTGATAATAAAGAGGAATTGCCCAATGACAGAGACGAGCGGTTCTCTGTCCCAGAAGAATCATCTTCTCCAAAAGAAGTACCCTACTTCAACCCAATTCCAGCAAATGATTGGGACCATCTCATTGCAACCCTTGAGAAGGATAGCCTTGAGAAGGATACTGATCAAGAAGATTCATGAACAGAAACAGAGCCTCAATCTGAAAATGCCTCTGGCACTCCAGAAGGTTTTGTTGAGTTGGAAGCCTCCGAAAACATTATGGAGGAACCACCTTCAAACCTTCCGACAGAAGACCCTGTTCAAAAGATAAACTTGGGAACACCTGATAACCCACGTCCTGTATTCATAAGCAAGAATATAAAGGATGATGAGTTACCCGAGTATATCTTTTTTCTTCGTGAATTCGTTGATTGCTTTGCATGGTCTTATGCCGAAATGCCTGGCTTGGATCCCGAAGTAGCAGTCCACAAGCTCAACTTGCAAAAAGAAATCAAGCCTATCAAACAAGGCCAAAGGAGATTCCGTCGCGACGTGATGGACAAAATTGAACAAGAAGTTCAGAAACTCAAAGACGTTGGCTTCATCCGCAAGGAACAGCGTCCTGAATGGTTGGCCAACATTGTCCCCGTGACAAAGAAAAATGGGCAGATAAGGGTCTGTATTGATTACAGAAACCTGAATAATGCATGTCCTAAAGATGAATTCCCGCTCCCCATACCAGGGTGATGATTGACAACACCTATGGATTCGAGCGAATGACATTCATGGATGGATTCTCTGGCTACAATCAGATACAGATGCATCCTGGAGATGAAAGGCATACATCATTTCGGACACAATTTGGCGTGTATTGCTACACTGTCATGCCATTCGGTCTGAAAAATGCAAGTGCAACATATCAGAGGGCTATGATGAAAATATTCCAAGATATGCAGCACAAGACGGTCAAATGCTATGTTGACGACCTTGCCATCAAAAGCAGAAGAAAAGAAGACCATCTCAACGATCTTCGAGAAGTCTTCCTCCGACTTCGCAAACACAAATTGCGGATGAATCCACTAAAGTGCTTCTTCGGTGTCTCATCGGGTAAGTTTCTCGGATTCATAGTACGGAAAGCTAGAATAGAACTTGACCCCACCAAAGTGATGGCTATCCTGGAAATGCCATCTCCCAGAACCCTAAGAGAATTAAAAGGGCTTCAAGGAAGGCTGGCCTACATTCGACGGTTCATCTCCAATCTATCAGGGAAATGCCGTCCATTTTCTCGCTTAATGAAGAAAGGCGTGGACTTTATCTGGGATGCTGAATGTGAAAATGCATTTCAAGACATCAAAGCATACCTCACCAAACCTCCAGTGCTGGCTGCCCCCACAACTGGAAAACCATTTATCTTGTACAGAAGAGCTCTCGACCACTCTTTGGGTGCTCCGCTCGTACAAGAAAACGACGACGGAAAAGAAGCTGCTCTATATTAACTTAGCCGTATGATGGTAGGTGTAGAGCATCGCTACTCCCCAGTTGAAAAAGAATGCCTTGCAGTAATGTCCGCTGTACAAAAGCTGTATCACTATCTGCTGTCGAACACAGTCTACCTGATTTTGAGGATCAACTTCCTAAAAGTCCTTTTCACAAAAGCAGGTTCTCTTAATGCCCGACTGGCAAAATGGTCCATCCTTCTATCACAGTTTGATATTAGGTATATACCACAAAAAGCAATCAAAGGCCAAGCTCTGGCAGACTTCCTCGCAGAGCATCCATTGCCTAAAGATTCTCCACTCAGGGATGATCTCCCAGACGAATTTGTCTACAATGTGGAAACTTCCTTGTCAAATGCTTCCTGAGACATGTACTTTGACGGTGCAGCCAGGACAAATGAAAAAGGGAAAGCAAATATCGGGAATTGGCATCCTCTTTGTCAGTCCCAACCAATACATGATTCCATACGCCTTCTCGCTACTGGAACCATGTTCAAACAATGTAGCAGAGTAACAAGCCCTGATTATAGGATTAGAACTCGCCCTCGAATCCGGCATCACCACGCTGGAAGCTTTTGGAGACTCTCAACTGGTCGTCAACCAGATGAATCAGAAATATGAAGTCAGGAAGCCTGATTTGCTACCTTACTACAATAAGGCGCAGTCGCTTCGACAAAAATTCAACATCTGTCATATTACCCACATCCTCAGAGGTGAAAACATCCGTGTAGATGCCCTGGCCGGACTCGCCGCATCCATGGCAATCCAAGAAGGGGAAAACATGCTAGTCACAGTGTGTCAAAGAAGGATTCTCCCTCCTCTCAACACACACCAAGCAGTTGCGGAATGCCATCAAGTGGTTGGAAGTCGGATGTCCATCCTCCAACCTCCGATTGGCGACTGGAGAGATCCGTTCATTGATTACATCATATTCAGAATCCTACCTGAAGATCCAAAAGAACGGGTAAGCATCCAAAGACGAGCCCCGAACTTTCATTTGGATATACCTTCAAAAGCACTTTACAGAAAATCTTTCAACGAAGTACTCCTACGCTGCTTGTCACAACAAGAAGCTGAGGAAACTCTCAAAGAAGTACATGCTGGTCTTTGTGGAGCCCATCAGGCTAGCCCTAAGCTCTACAACCAGATAAAAAGGCTAGGTTATTATTGGCCTACCATGGTAGCTGATGCAATGCAATTTGCCAAGCGCTGCCAAAAATGCCAGATTCACGGAGATTATGTCCACATGCTTCCAGAATGGCTACATCCAACAGCAATCTCATGGCCTTTCGAAGCCTGAGGTATGGACATCGTAGGTCCTATTTCTCCCCCATCAAGCAAAGGTCATCGCTTCATCTTCGCCGCTACGGATTATTTCTCCAAGTGGTCAGAAGCATTTGCGCTCAGCGAAATGAAGACTTCATCAGTTCTTCACTTCTCGCGCACCAACATTATTTGTCGCTTCGGCATACCTAAAAGATTCGTCCATGATAACGGACCACAATTCCGGGATCACAGATTCTACAGGTTCTGCGACAAGTACAAAATCCAAAGTTGTCCTTCGACTCCATATAATCCAGCAGCGAATGGACTAGCAGTAGCCTTCAACAAGACACTCTGCAAAATTCTCAAGAAAATGGTCTCTAGTCACAAAAGAGACTGGGGCGACAAACTACCAGAAGCTTTATGGGCCTATCGAACCACCGTTCGAGGACCAACCCATAGCACACCATTCTCTTTGGTCTATGGATGCGAAGCTGTTGTCCCTTTGGAAGTACAAATTCCTTCCTTAAGGGTATCTTTGGAAAATGACATGACGCAAGAAAGCAATGTCAAATTGAGACTCCGAGAGCTGGATAATCTCGATGAAAGACGACTTGAAGCTCTACAAAGCATTGAGTTGTACCAAGCACGCAAGGCAGGATCTTTCGACAAGAAGGTCAGGCAACGCGCTTACAAAAAGGGTGACTTGGTTCTTGCAGTAAAAAGACCCATAGTCTTTGCCCACAAATCCAAAGGCAAATTCGAACCAAAATCGGAGGGACCCTTCATCATCGACAGGGTCTTCTCCAACGGTGCATACGCTCTTCTAAACATGGAAGGAGACAGATGTATGGTACCCGTCAACGGCAAGTTCTTGAAGCGGTACTACCCTTGAAGAATTCCTCAAACGGGTCAGAGCAATATCTACACGGCTAGCCTATTTCCAAGGTACTTGCTCGTCAAACCCACCCTTTTTGAAAATTTCATCTTTATGTTGAAGTTTCCAAAAAAACAATCTCTCAAAACAATGCTTACTTTCATCGTTTCATTGTTCAAAACAAAAATCAAATCAGAATCCAAGTTTAGGAGCCTCTTCCCAGACTTGACCAAAATTTTCGATCTTTGAACCCAAAATTCATGGTTTGAAACGAAAACCAGGACTCAGGAATTTTCACACTAGTCTACCTTGGCTTTTACAACCGAAATGGTTTTAAGCCAAAATTTATGACCCTCGTGTCTCTGAACAAAAAATGGTTTTTTAGAAACCGCGGGGAAGCGACACTTAGTCGATACTCGCAAAACCCAAAAAACCGGAAGGATGCGAACCCCATTCGATACTTCCAAAACCCAAAAATCGCAAGGAAGCGAACCCCATTCGATACTTGCAAAATTTCAAAAATCGTGGAGAAGCCACAAACCAATTGATATCCACAACCCAAATTTCAAATGGTTCGAGAAAACCTCAAATTTAAAAAAAAAATCACGGGGAAACGACATCAAGTCAGTACCCACAAAACCAAAAGTTTTGGGAAAAGTAGGGAAGCGATGCTTATCGATATTTGCACCCCAATTCGCGAGGAAGCGACATTCCATCGATACTCGCAAAACCGAGCATGAGAGGAAGTGACATTCCATCAATACTCGCAAACCGAATGAGCAAGGAAGCGACATTTCATCGATACTTGCAAGACCATTCAGCGGGGAGGCGACATTTAGTCGATACTTGCATTTTGAAAACCAAAAATCGGCTATAAACGCCAAAACTCGGCTATAAACGCCAAAATCTGGCTATAAAACGCCAAATTCGGCTATAAACGCCAAAAGTCGGCTATAAATGCCAAAATAAAAAAAAATTTCGCTAAATAAACGCCAAAATCGGCTTTCATGCCAACAAAACAAAACTTGGTTTTCAAAACTCGGCTATAAACGCCAAATTCGGCTATAAATGCCAAAACAAAATTTTTTTTTTTCGGCTATAAATGCCAAAATCGGCTTTCATGCCAACAAAACAAAACTTGGTTTTCAAAAAAAAATCGGCTATAAACGCCAAAAGTCGGCTATAAAATGCCAAAATCGGCTTTCATGCCATACAAAAACTTTGGCTCTCATGCCACAAACAAAATTTGGCTCCCATGCCACAAAATGAAATTCGGCTTCTATGCCATTCTAAAAATTTGACTTTCACGCCATCCAAAAATTTTGGCTCCCATGCCGCAAAACAAATTTTGGCTCTTACGCCACAAAATTAGGCTTTCATGCCATCCAAAATTTCGGTTTTCAAACCATCAAAAAACCATGCTTTTCGCCACAAAATTGGCTTTCATGCCCAAAACAACCCTTTGACAAAAGATTTTCACAAAATGACAACCTTTTGATCAAATTCTTAAACAAACATTCCCATCAAACTTTTGCTCAAAATTGTTTTCATCAAAAAATGATTTAAGTGAAAGGAAGGGGATACAAAATATAGTACCAAAATTGTTTATACATGGAGGTACCAAAAAAGGAAGAAGAAAAGAGTTTGTTACAACTAAGGAGCTCAATCTGACATGGTCTTCAACCAAAGGTTCAACTCCTTAAGCAGACCCTTGGCCTTCACTTCCAAAATTTTTAGGCCACGCTTCTTCAAAATGTCCCCATAAAACGCGGCCGAATGCCGTGACCCATCTGCAGCACGAGGAAGTTCTTCCCAGAGGACCTGCCACTGCTCATGCTCCTGAGTCTTCCTCCGGACATTAGCTTCAGCTTCCTCAACTTAGCGAATGAGAGTCCCCTCCTTGTCACGAGCCTCCACAATGGCGGTCCATTTGGCAGCAGCTTCTTCCTCTAAAAGATCAAGATGTTGCCTAGCCTCGACAACCTCCTTATCAAGGCGGTCCAAGTCTTGCTTCAGCCCCATGATGGATAACTCGGTAACGTTCTTCTCCCGAACGATCTGCCTCCGAGTCTTCGTGACCTCAGTCAGCTCAGCTTTGACTTTGCTGGAAGGTTTTATAAACATCTCATCAAAGAAGTCACCATCTGGGAAACTCTTGGTCTCAGTCCATTTGTTCCCCAAGGTGATGATCTTCTCAACAAAATCCCTGGTGCTTGCGATGTCCAGACCGACTTCTTTGCTATCAGCGAGGATGTCCTGCACATGCTTGATCATGCCAAAACCAGCTTCCAAATGACCTGAAGAAAGAGTCTCAACCCATGAGCTCAAGACATTCTTCAACACCTTCCTTGCATACTGAAGGTGCGGTGCAGATGAGGATTCGCCATGCTCTGGAGCCCGACTGCCCACGTCATGCTCCATTGGAAGGGTTATCAATAAACTCTTTCCAATGGAAGAAGCTGACTCATTGAAAGTGGAAGAAGCCCCTACTTCTGCATCAGCCGCAGGTATCCCCTGTTCTAGCTTTGAGGAAGACGGAGGAATCTCTCCTACTGCTTCACAATCTGTCAAAGAAAAAAAAAAGAAAAGACAAAAAGGTATGAATATAATCTTGTCAAAAATATATCAAGATTATTATTGCAAATATACCTGCTTCGACGACCAGCGGAGTACTCTCTGCCTCTTTGAGCTCATCCGAAGAATCGTCAAAAGTTGCTTCCATAAATGGCTCGAAATCGTCAGAATCCTCCGGCAAGTTAGCTACATGTTAGCAAATGACAGCAAAAGAAGAAAAAAAAAAAAAGCAAAAGCCAAACCAAATCATACCAGGTGAAGGTTCTGGAACCACTCCAGAGTCCCTGAGCTCTTCCTCAGATGCAACGATTGGATCCGTCATTGCCTCATCGGCCGGAACCTTGGGCATCACAAGGTCATCGTCCTCTGCTAAAAAAAAAGAGGCAGCGGATCAAAACAAAATCTTTCACAAGAAAAAAAAAAGAAGAAACAACGGAAAGAAAGAGGATCATACCAGCTGTCTCCTTTTCTCTGCTTCTCTTCTCCGGAGGCTCGTCAGCATCCTCATACACCTCCTCAGCAATGGTGAGAGGAACTTCAAGATCAGAAGGACTATCGTACCGTCTCATGTTACGGCGTTGTCCTCTCCTCCTCTTGCCTCGGCGGGTCAATCTGCTCGACGATCCTGCCCCACTAACAACATCAGGCCTCTCACAAGAGTCCTCACTGGATGGTTTACTTTTCTCAGTAGACTCCATGGAAGCCTTCGTATGCTCTGCCTGTATCATAGCATCGATCTCGGCCTCCTCCTCCTCCAGCTGCCTCAAGACCTCACCAGGAATCCCCTGTGCAGCTCCTGATCTGATGATGTCCTGCCCATTGAGAAAGCCTATCTTGTGCTTCTCTCCAGAAAGGAAGGCCAAAACTTCCTCCCGACGGACACCATCCGATTTGCCAAGACCCTTCCTAGGAGATTGCTTAATATCGGGCTCTTTCTTGGAAAGCCCCCGGTGCACTGAGAAGCTTTCCACGAACCACTTCGTGAAGCCAGCAGTCCGGAAGGTGGGCAGCTCAGGATAGGAAATCATGGCGGTAGTGTCCTTGGCGCTATAAAGAGCCCATGCATTTCTCCCATCCTGCAGACCTCCAAAACGCTTCAGCATGCTCGAAGGGGCTCCGACAACGCCTTGGGAGAAGCCAAGCTGCAATGCAAAACGCGAAGGGACATACGGTTGGATATCGACGAAAAGATGTCTGCGGTACACCATCGTACCAACCCGTATGTTGAAGAGCCACCTCTTCTCCGCGTCCGTCAAAGCATAGTGTCTTCCCTACCCTGCCCTGGTCGAATCACGGGAGACACCAAAGTCAAAAGCCTTCTTCCGCGACCCGGAGAAAGCTTGAGCAAAGACTGCCCAATCTCGACGTCCCTAAATCGTCGGATCCTTAAACGGGCAGATAAAAATGATTCGAGAATGGCTGTCTCTCTAGCCAAACGAATCATAAAGGGATCTTTGTCCTGTGCAACTCCCAAACGATGGAAGCTAGGACAGTGGTATACATACCACGAATAGAAGATGTGGGCAGAAAATACCCTGTTCATGGGAAGCCCAAGCCGAACTAGGAAAGCAGCAGCCTGCAGTTCGGTACACAAATAGGAGTAAAGAGTAGGTACCAAAGCCAGCCGCTCTCCAAACGCCATCTGACAAGCCGGAAAAATACAGTGTGACCTGATGTGCGTCCCATCTCCTCCAGCAAAAACAGCCTCACCCAGCCAGTAAGTGAGGTAAACAGCGAGATCTCTCCGCAACGCAATGTCAGGACAAATGGCATCCGTGCTTGCGAAGAACTTCTTCAAATCTTTTCACATAGCAGCGATCTTCTTCAAACTTGATGCTTTATCCCTAACATCCTGGGCCATACCATCAGAAGAATCCCCGCTGTCAAAAAAGTTGGAGCTGCAACTTCTCCAACTGCTGCATCTAACTTTCGAGCCCTCCTTCTCCTTCAAAAAATCGTAGAAGGCGACGAGCTGAAAGTACACAAGCCTAAACTCCTCAGTTGCTCCTCAAGGACGCTGTCAATAGGCATAAACTCCTCATAGAGTTTGCCGAAGATAGGCAATCTGGTGATGGCGCTCAGCTCCTTCAAAGAAAAACCAATTTCACCATTCGTCACAATGAAGGTGTTGGTTTGAGGAAGGAATGACTCCAGCATGGCCATGAAAGCCTCATTGGAGAAAACGACGGTTTGCCGAAAAGCGCGAACCGCATCAAAAATCTCGGCCTCCCGAAGAACGGCCTCACCAGTCCTCAGGGTGTGATCAGTCCATGACTCCCAGCTCGAGTCAGCACTGAAACGGCCACGAAGTCGAAAAGGCTTCACCCAATTGCTGCCGTCACCCCGAAAAACGCCAAGGCCCACTGATCTCAAATCGACCGATGGATGATCAGAACCTTGGTAGCCACTGGCTGGCATCAACACGTCCATACGGACAGGTGGCTTCTCTGCAAAACCGAAAGGTCCACCAACAAAAATCCCGGTCTTGATCACACTGGTCCTCTTCACCCAGCTCGGAGGATCTTCCCTCTTAGGGCATATGGGAGAAAGGCTCAGGATCGAGATGGTCCAATCAAAAGACGACCGGGTAGAAATAGTTCTCTCCTCACCATCTGCTGTGTAAGAGAACTGAAAACATCTCCTTTGGTATGTCAAGTCGTCAGGGCCTGCATCACCGAAGAAGAAGGTAGGCTTGAGCACAACACTCTAATCGTCGTAACCCAAGGACGACCGCTTACCATGATCTTATAGAACTCCTCATCTTTGAGAGCGATCAATCTTTGTCTCATCTCATCACGATTGAGGGAATCGCATTCTTCCAAGTTTTTCTCCACAAACTGGACCTTCTCCCAAGCCTGCTGAACGACAGCATTGGAAGATCTAGCAGACCGACGAGGTGCGTCAGTAACAGGACCTTTACCTTTGTTCGTTCTAGAAGAACTACCTGCAAAAGGTGGAAGAGAAAAGATCAATCAACATCAAAATGATAGAATTCTGCTACAAAAATTCTAGTAAAATTTTGACATGGTTCCGGGGCGATTCCAAAGAAAAGGAAAATACTCCGAAAAAGACAGGAAGCCTGAAGATGAGCTCAACATCGCTGCGAGCTCATAGTCAGTGGAGAATTATCAAAGAAGGCTCGAACTCAACATCGCTGCGAGAACAAGCCAATCTCATCAAACTTCCGCAAAATTTGGAAAAGAGCTCAACATTGCTGCGAGCTTCAAAATCCAAAAATTGCAAAACTTCCTCAAAATCCAGCAAGACCGAGAAAGAGCTCAACATCGCTGCGAGCTCAAAATCCCGATACTTGCAAAAGATTTTCAGGTATGCATCATCATACTTCCAAATCTATTTACCAAAACTCATGCATCAAAAATATATCATCATGTATTAAATGCTAGGAAAACCTTGACCAAAGTTTGACCAATTCCAACCCAATTTGGTCAAAACCAATCAAACTTTGTCCAAGTCAGAAATCATTTTGGCTTGACCTAGAGACTCTAGCCTTCTATCTTGATGCTTCAAAAAAAAAAGAGAGAAAGAAAATGCATACATATTGAAATTGCATAACCTCATTATCATGGTGAGCAAACAAGGAAAAAGAAAAAGAAAGGAAAAAAAATCTCAGCAAAAAAAAAAAAAAAAAAAATTTGGACCACAGGCCGTGGCAGTACGGTCAGGTCCGTACGGCCCTGTCCGTACAGCCAGGAGAAAAAAGAAAAAAAAAAAAGAACCAGCAAAAAAAAAAAAACAAAAGAAAAGAAGAGAAAAACGCTGAAAAAAAAAACAGAAATCAGTGTGAAAAAAAAACGGAAAAAAAAAGAGAGTACACGGTTAAAAAAAAAAAGAAAACCGTGAAAAGAGGAAAAAAAAAAGAAAAAAAAGGAAGAAGCACGAAAAAAAAAGAGGAGATAAACGTGCTTGAGAAAAAAAAGAGAAAAGAAAAGAAGAAAAAGAAAAGAAAAGAAAAGGTAAAAAAAAAAAAGGAGAAGAAGCTACTTCTACAATGGAGATTCTTGAGGAGGAAGAAAACTTACTTGAAGCCATTGACGGAGAAGAAGAAGAAAAGCTTGGAGATCCTTGAAGAAGAAAAAGCACTTCTTATCTTGGAGAGCACTCTTGAAGATTTCTTGCAAAAAGAAAGCAATGGAGCAAAAGCACCAACCCTCTTGCTTTTATAAAAGAGAGCAAGCCAAAAGAGGAAACAAGGAGAAAGAAAGGAGGTAAGTGCTAAAATTTAGCTACTTTCCCAAAAAGAAAGATATTTTGAGAGAATCTTTCCATAAAAAGAAAACTTGAGAAATTCTCTCCAAGTAAAGATATTTTTAGATATTCTCTACACAAAAGAGATATTTTTAGATATTCTTTACAAATATGATACCATATGAGATCTAGGCCCCATATGAGATCTAGGCCATCTCCAAAGCCTAAGGTCCCATGGGTTACCCATTTGAGCCAGGTTTGACCACCTAGGCACTAAAAGTGGCTTTTAGTCAAAATATTCCTCTTACCAAGAGCAAAAAAAAAAAAAAAAAAAAGAGAAAAGATCAAAAAAAAGAGGTCCCGTGCCTCTTTTGAGTTGATGGGACCATTCAAAAAAAAAAAAAAAAAGAGAAAAGAAAGTCACATGTGTTTCCAAAAACCAAACCATCCAACCTCATGAACCAAATTGAGCCAAAATCTTGAAATTGACATTTCACAAAACCAAAATCCGGTCCCCTAGCTCGCCACATACAGCTTGTTAGGTCACAAGACCAAAACCAAAATCAAAATCCAAACCAAACCAAAACCAACAAACCAAATCTGACCCCCCAACCTGCCACAAACAGCTTGTTGGGTCACAAGGTCAAAATCAAAAATCAAACCCCGACCCTCTAACTTGCCACATACAGCTTGTTAGGTTACAAGGTCGAAAAAAACCAAAACCCAAAATCCAAATACCCCATGTCATTTTCAAAACTTTTCCTTGAGATGGTGTGTGATTTCTCTCACTACCATAAAATTCCCCTGGAAACTCAGAAGGCTATTAAAAAAAAAAAAAAAAAAAAAAAAAGCTCAAGACTCTTGTTCAAGTTGAAATCTCTCCTCCAAGTTTCTCTTCAAGGCTCTTCGAGGCACATCGACTCCAAAAAGCTACTCGTCACTGTACCTCGAGGGTGCATCTGTTGACACCAAAAAAGCCTAGTGAAGCTACATCCTGCTACAAAACAGGCAAGACTACTTCAAGCATCAGATTTTGTCAGAATCGGACAGAAACTGAAAGATCCTTCAAAATAGCTAAAAGAGGGGTACACCTGAGGTTTTGGGGCCATTCCGACACCGTTTGGCCTAACTTCACTACTCCGACAGCTAAACAAGCGCTCCCGGCGGTGACATCATCAAAGACACCAAAACTTTGATCAGAGCCTACGGATGACTCTAGAATGTCTCCAAAGGGCTCCATGCCAAATTTCAAGTCAAACCGACAACGTTTGACCCTCCATCAATGCTCGAACAGCAAAATCAAGCCTCCCGGCTGCGGGAACCACCGAAGCCATCAATCATCAAACAAAATACATGGGTGGCTTCAACATGCTTCCAAAAGGCTGCACGTCGAATTTCAGGTCATTCCGACAAAGTTTGACCAGGTATCGATGCTCCGAGAGAAAATCAAGCCTACCGGCGGCGGAGCAACCCGGGACCATGATATCCAAAAAAGAAATCATGGAACATCTCAAAATGACTCCAATAGGCTCCTCGTCAAATTTCAGGTCAATCGGACATCGTTTGACCACATATCAAAGCTCGGCATTTTCCCCGCAGCAAAATCAAGTAAAGCATCGATGGGACCCCAAACGGCTTCAAAACTCAAATAAAAGCCCATGGTTGGTCCTATCCACTGCTCAAGAAGCTTCACCTCAATTTTCAGGTCATTCCGACATCGTTTGACCTAGTTTCGACGTTTGACGGAAAATCGGCTACAAAGTCTTTGGCTTTCCCGAAAAATGGGAAATTTTGTGCTCCGATTTCGTGTAGGTTCTCGTCAAGTTTTGTCCAAGAAAATGAAGTCAATATTTGATGAAAAATTTTAAGAAAAATACAGAAGAAAAAAGGAACGAACAAGACGGAAAATCGGCCGAAAACGAAGCTCGGCGACCAAAGGGCAAAAAACCATAGGGTCACCGGCGACCTGGGTGCATGGTCGCCCGGCGACCCTGCAAATCCGGGTCGCCGGATTTTGCACCAAAACGTCCGTTTTCCGATTCTTTTCACATTTCGGGTGTCCGGCCTCTGTGATTTCCGGAAAATGCAATGTTTGATGCTTGAAAACGACTGATCTTCGTCGACATCTCGGATCCGCCGTCAAAAGCCTGAAATCATCACCGATCGCCTCAAGATCGCCAACCGGCTGACCAAGAAAGTGCACTTTCTGTCCGACCGATCGTGAAATCGACAAAACAGATGTCACCGGCCCGCCAACATCAATCAATGTTTGAAATTGCAGCGCAATCCGACATCAAACAATGCGTGGATCCACCTGTGATGATCGCAAGAAGAATCTCAAAAGGCGCAGCGCGGCCCGCGACTCTTCACATGCCTTGGCGACCACTTAATGACGTTAATTGACCCGTTTATGACAACTTAATGCGGTCATTAACTTATTATTTTGGATGGCCCAATCAGATTCAAGCATTTGGGAGTTACAAATCCAAGTAATCATGGCATTAAACCCATGAAACTCCCATCATCATGAAGCATAAAGGAAATTAAAAGCCCACTACCTTCATCGGCCAATCACAACCCATGAAAAGGGAGTTACAAAATCAACTTGTAACTCCTCATCAATGCTCTCATCATGGCTATCAATGTTGACACCAAAAATGTCACTTTGCCTCTTCAACATCAAGAAAGCTGCATGAAGTCGCAACCTGCCATAAATAGGCAATGCAATTTCTCCAAAAAATCAAATCTTGTCAGAATCAAACAAAAACTGCAAGATCCTTCAAGATAGCCAAGAGAAGAGTACACATGAAGTTTCGGGCCATTTCGACAACATTTGGCCTAACTTCACTTCTCCGACAGCTAAATAGGAGCTCTCGGCGGCGACATCATCAGAGACGTCAAAACTTCGATCAGAGCCTACAGATGACTCCAGCATGTCCCAAAAGGGCTCCATGCCAAATTTCAAGTCAAACCGACAACGTTTGACCCTCCATCAATGCTCGAGCAGCAAAATCAAGCCTCCCGGCGGCGGGAACCATCGAAGCCTTCGCTCATCAAACCAAGTGCATGAGTGGCTTCAACATGCTTCCAAAAGGCTGCACGTCAAATTTCAGGTCATTCTGACAACGTTTGACCAGGTTTCGATGCTCCGAGAGAAAATCAAGCCTACCGGCGGCGGAGCAACCCGGGACCATGACATCCAAAACGGAGCCCATGGAACGTCTCAAAATGACTCCAATAGGCTCCCCGTCAAATTTCAGGTCAATCGGACATCGTTTGGCCACATATCAAAGCTCGGCATTTTCCCCGCAACAAAATCAAGTGAAGCATCGAATGGACCCCAAACGGCTTCAAAACTCAAACAAAAGCCTATGGTTGGTCTTATTTATTGCTCAGGAGGCTTCACCTCAAATTTCAGGTCATTCCGACATCGTTTGACCAAGTTTCAGCTTTTGGCGGAAAATCAGCAGCTCTACGCGACAAAGTCTTCGGCTTTCCCGGAAAATTGGAAACTTTGCACTCTAAAAATGCAAGGATTCTCATCAGGTTTTCTACAGGAAAATCAAGCCAATAAATGAGAAGAAATGTCAGGAAAAATACAGAAGAAAACGGCGACAAAAAAGACCACAAAACGGACCAAAAATAGGGGAAAAACCCCCAGGGTCGCAGCCCGCGACCATGGCCCAGGGTCGCCGGCGACCATGGAAGTCCGGGTCACCGGATTTTTCGCCGGTGACCCGTTTTTCCGTCCTTTTTCGCGTTTCGCGCACTTTGGCCCCTGTGGTTTCCTGAAAATGTGATTTTTAGTGCTTGAAATTGACTCATGTCCTCCGACATCCGTCAAAATCACGGGTCAACCTCCAAAAGTATCAAAATCAACATTGATCGCCAACCGGTCGACCAAAAAAGTGTACTTTCCGCCCGATCGATCGAAAAATCGACAGGACAGATGTCACCGGCCCGCTCTTAGCTATCACTGTCTGAAGTTACATGTTCATCCGATGTCGATCAGCATGAAGATCCATCGATGATCATCGCCAGAAGAATTCCAGAAGACACGGCACGGCCCGCGACTCTTCGACTGCTCGGCGACCAATTAATGTGGTTAATTGACTAGCTTTATTGCAGTCATTAATTCATTTCTTTGGACGGCCCAATCAGAAGCAAGCATTTGGGAGTTACAAGTCAATTGATTCATGGCATTTAACCCATGAAACTCCTCCCATTATGGTAATTAAGGTGATTAAAAGCCCTTAATCTCCATCGGCCAATCAGATTCAAGGAAAAAGGAGTTACAAAATCAAGAAATAAATCTTGTAACTCCTCCCATTAAAGCCATTAAAGCCCATAAACTCTCCTAAATGGCTACCAAAAGCCTATAAATAGGAGAGCATTCCATTGAAATCCGGATCCATCAATCGGAGATCACTTCCAAAGCACCACAGATCCAGAAATCTGAGAGAAAGAAAAAGAGAGAAAAACTCTGCTGAAGTTCTGCACCAGCCACCACTACAAGGTGACAAAAGTCCCTTGGGGGGTACCCCCCCCCCCCCCCAAGGTCCTTGCCTTCTCCCGCTGCCTCCAATGGCTTAGACGTGGCTTTTCAGCCTGTCTACTTAGCTTTTTATCGGACATAGGACCTCCTCTTGGTCTTTGTCCTCTAAAAATCTGAGGTTATAGCCAAGCCAAGCGAATCAAGAGCATCCTCTGTTCTCATCTGCATGGATGATGGCGAAGCCCATACATGGCTTGCGACCGTCAATCTGAACGAGTCCCCCACAATCTCCTGAGAAGTTAGATCCTCCTTTTCTTGCTTTTCATTGTAGTTTGTATTTTTCTAAAAGAGACAAAAATCACAACTCTTGTCTTTCATTATTGATGAGAATTGTAAATCGGCTATAAACGCCAAAATCGGCTATAAATGCCAAACAAAATCGCCTTTCACGGCAAACCAAGAAAATGTCTCTTTTCTTAAATATTTGTACAATGGAAAACTTGAAAGAAGTTGATTTCCTTTTTACTTGCGAAGGTTGATCTCCGGATTACCACTTGCAATTCCAAGTAAAATAGAAAATCTGGCACACCCACACAAAGAAATGTTGATGCACGCTTCAGGCCCGCCAGGGCGCGAAAGGGCCGGACCCGACGGACTCCCACGTTCCGCCGACCCCAGTAGCCGCCCCACGGCACCTCGGAGCGCGTTCCATCAAGCTGGCACACCCGGTGGGACTCGTTCATATGAGAATACGGTGCTTGGAAATGAAATATTTGCATATCATACTTTTTGCTCTATGCTTATACTTCTTTTCCGGATTCCTTGGCTACTTTCTAGCTGGTAGCCTATGTTGGATTTTGCATCCTAAAAAAAATGAGATGGGATTTTTTGGAAATTTCTATTTCTTTGAGTTTGTTTCCATTCTTTCTCTTTTCAAAAAAAAATTCAGTTTTCTTGGTTTGAATTCAAAATTGAGAAACTTTGATCCTATCCTATCGTTCTTTGGTGCTTGCAGAAATGTTGAGCCCGTTCGACTAAGGTTTTGGACCATCGTTTCTCTTCGATGAGTTCATTAGAGATTTCAAAAAAAAATAAATAAATAAAAAATCAGCTTTCTTAGTTTGGATTCAAAATTGAGAAACTTTGATCATATCCTATCGTTCTTTGGTGCTTGCAGAAATGTTGAGCCCGTTCGACTAAGGTTTTGGGCCATCGTTTCTCTTCGATGAGTCTATTTGGGATTTTTATAAAAAAAATAGGACATAGACCACTAAGGTTAAACCAATTGCGTTCTTTGATCACGATTGATTCAAGAAAAGCCTTGTCCAGAGTGTGGAGACAGCTTGACTGTTCTAGGCAAGGGTCCTCCAAACGGGTTCATTAAGTAATCCTACCCTTACCTGGGGGCAATTCTATCAATTGAGGTTTCATAAGACCGGGTTAGGAGGCCTATGTGTACTCTCTCGTCTTTAAATCTTAAAAAATTAAAATCAAAATAAAAAAAAAAATAAAAAAAAGATTTTCAAAAAAAAATCTAAAAAAAAATAAAAAAAAATAAAAAAAAGATTTTCAAAAAAAAAAATCTTAAAAAAAAATTTCAAAAAAAAAAATAAAAATAAATAAATAAAAATATATTTAAAAAAATAAAAAAAAATAAAAATAATAAAATAAAAAAAATCATTTCAAAAAAAAATCTCCAAAAACTCGTCACTTTTGATTTCAGATCTGAGAAATTTTGGTTTCTTCTTTTCTGAGCACTGGCGCTCGCGGAAATCGCCGAGACCGTGTTCAGATCAGAATACCATTTGCTCTCCTTGATGGAACCAATCTTGACATTTCAAAAAAAAAACTCATCACTTTTGGATTCAGATTCGAGAAATTGTGGTCTCTTCCCTTCTGAGTACTGGCGCTTGTGGAAATCGTTGAGCCCGTATTTGAATCGGAATGCCACCTGCTCTTTTTGACGAATCCATTTCTGACCTTTCAAAACAAAGAATCCCATCTCATGGATGCGATCTCCAACATTTGTGCCTAGCAATACTGGTACGCCCTTTCAGGGTCTACTGTATCTGTGACCGGTACATTTGTAACTCCTACCTTATATTCTTCTTATCTCGAGCAAGCCCTGCTTCTCGATAAGTCGAATTTAGGTTTACAATTGCTTCTAGCAGTCACTGGAACGCTCATTCTGGGCTCACCATACTTGCTGTCAGAACAATTGTACCATCTATGGCTTTTTACCTTCTTCATGTCGCTTGGGTCATATCCCTTGAGCGATTTGAAAAGACAACCATAGAAATTCCCATTTATGATCATTATATTCTTGTGATTACTAATGGATGTGGTCTTGTTTCAGAAAACTTTTTTCGAAATTAACAATGGCAGCCTTAACCATTATCTTCGATGAGAACAAGCACCAACTCATGCTTCAACAGAAGCAAACCGAGCGCACTTACAAGCGCCCTGCCAGCTACCGAAGCGTCAACTCCCTCGGCAACTCTCTGAACTCCGGGTCGACCTCGACTCCCCGGACCATCGTCTTCGGGACACTGGGACCATTCCCACTTCCCGAAGAACAAGCTGCGCCTGCTAAAAAGCACAAGATCGCCTCTCAACGTGTCACTCCCGTGACACCAAAGGCGAGCGCCCAAAAGCCCGAAGCCCGCGGCACCCCCGCGAAGCCTCGACCAACAACCAACCAGGTCTACCCTAAGACTTGGTCTCCAAGACCTTCCCCAAAACAAAGAAGGTCTTAAACTTCCACCAAGCCAACATACCTGGCCCCACTCAAAGAGAACCAGTTCTACCCTCTTGCCTACATGAAAGAGGAGAGACCCATCTCCAACCTGACTCCCAAGTCAACCCAGCATGAGCCGGCTTGTTCCTACAGGCCCAAAATTAGATCATGCATCACCAGGCCTCTACAAGCACCTGCCAAGGCCTACACTCCTTCAGTTCGACCCTTCATCTCTACAGGGGCCGAACTCGAAAGGTTCAAAGCTTCGCTGCAACAGGCAAAGGACCGGGTCCGGATCCTGTCCTTGCCTAGCTACAAAGAAGACAGGCTCGGCTGCTGCGCCCGAGGGAGCACATCCTTCATCGTCAGAGCCCAGCCAGAGCTGACTGAAGCTCAAATCGCTCGTCGAGCACGCCGCCGTGCGTCATATCGACAAAAGAGACTAGAGAAGCAACGGATCCAACCTCCTACACTTCAAGTCTCCCACAAATGGGTCAAAAAAGAAAGACCCGACCAAGTTGCTGCCATCCATATGGTTGGAAAAACCAGAAGACGCCAAAGGTCAGCATCAAAAATCCATGTCCGACGTCCGGTGACCCGTAGCGTCACCAGGACACAAAGACATCCCGAAGAATCTCCTGCCCCTTCAAGCCAAGGACGGGAGAGTAATCCTTCATCAAGCTCTTCATCAAAAAGAATGAGCCCCAGCTCGGTCACCAGTACGATTTCTTCGTTCGAATCCCGAGGGATGAACGTCTTGGCTACAAGTTCTGAGCCACCACCTCAGAATCCACCTCGAGATGATGCGCTCACACGCATCCAGCAGTTGGAACAAGGCCAGCAGAGGATTGAAACTCTGATGGAAAACCTTCTCCTTGTCGTCCAAAATCAGGCGAACAATGAGCCTCCTCCGAATCATGGCAATAACGAGGAAAATTGTGAAGAAAATGAGTCACGCGCCCTTACCAAAAAGGACGTAGACAGTATCCTCACCAAAGCTAAAGAAGAGGATATACTCAAAGAGCATGGGATCAAGCCACCATATCCTTTATGGATGGACTCGGTCCCGTTCCCCACAAAATTCAAGCATCCTACTCTCCAAACATATACGGGGAAAGGATCAGCTAGACAGCACATCATCCACTTCAAGATTTTGACGGGAGCTATCGCGGATCAAGATGCACTCAAGATCCGCCTCTTTGCAAGTACCCTAAAAGGTACGGCCTTCGATTGGTACTCCACTCTTCCGGAGAACTCCATTCAGAACTGGGCTATGCTGGAGACACGCTTCCTGACCCACTTCCAAGGTGAGGATCATCCTGTTACTATGGCTCAGCTCTGCAGCCTAAAACAGGGAGAGAATGAGTCAACTTATGACTTCATTCACAAGTGGAAAGCAATGGCATACAAATGTTCAGATGTATTGCCACAGGCGTCGCTAGTCGACATCTGCCGAAACAACATGAGAGCCAGAATACGCTCCATGATCATCGGCAACAAATCAAAAAACCTGGGAGAACTCCTGGAAGCTTTTATGGAAGCTGAAACGGTGATTAAAGACCTCAACAGTCAGAAGTCATCAAGAAAAGAGCCAACCGCCATTGCAACCTCTAAACCAAAGAAGAAAGAGGTCCTCAATGTGCAAACCAAGTCAGCTCCTCAGCAACCAAAGAAAGCTGAAAACAGAGCTGCAGGTAAGAGACCTGAACTCTCTGATGCCTTCAAAGAGCGAGTAGAAAAGAAATACCCGTTCGATGAAGATGTTGACGAAATCTTCGGGGCTCTCGTGGCAAACGGCAAGCTCACCTTGCCTGAACCCAAAAGACCGGGCGATGTTGGCAAAACCAACGATCCTCGGTACTGTCCATACCACCAGATGATCTCGCATCCTCTCAATCAATGCTTTGTTGTGAGAGAGAAAATCAATGAGATGTGGAAAAACGGAGTCATCACCTTTGACAAAAACTATGGGACTGCCTCCGTCAACATGGTGTCATGTGGACAAACATCAAAATCACCGAAGAAGAAGATCACTACTTCCTTCATGGTGATAAACAAAATTCAAGCGTCCGAGGAGCTGGTTCCCTATCCAACACCAGATGGACAACCTATATGGGTACATCCCGATCTCCTGGAAGATGAAAACTGGAAGATCGTAAAAACAAAGCCGACAGCTCAACAGCGAAGGCAGGCTAGGAAACATCTCCTCAGGCTCAAACGGCAAGAGAAGACCCAGCCAAAACAAGAAGTCCATGAAAAGGCAGAGGCCTCCTCTATCACTTCGCTCGGGGCAACAAAAACGTCCCTTCCAGAGACTTCAAAGGCGGTAAGAAACTTCACTCTCAGTGATTTCATGCCACCTCAATTCAAAAAAGAAGCCATGCAGGGGGCATCATACTCTTGCAACTCGGTAGTTGGATTCTCCATTGATGGATACGAGTCCAGCGACACCAATGATGGATTCGAGTCCGGCTACACCGATGAGTGGGAAGAATCCCTTGAAACAAGAGAATATCTCTCCGATGAAGAATGGGTTCCTGAAAGTCACCGTATGCCAGTAATCTGGTATAACCCTTTGCAACCACAAGAATCCTGGTCTGATGATGAAGAAGATCAAGTGGCTGCACAAGAAGATGCTGTTAACCCAGCACCTGTCATTGCTCCAGTGGAAATCAACTATGTCGAGCCACACGGAGAAGACGAAGAAGAGGATCTGGATCCCATGCCTGATCTTGAAGAATATTCAAGGATCTTGTAGTGTCTCGCTCTAGAACAAGAGCAAGATCTTGTTAACGAGCCTCCTCGCAACCCAGAGCCTGAAGTCCCTGAAGATAATCAGGTACATCCACCCTTAACTCCTGAAAATGGAGAACATTGCTGGATTGACGATCCTCTTACATCCGAGGATGAGTCTGACTCCGAGCAGGCAACATCTCCTATCAGAGCTTCCTGTAATGTAATATATCAGGACTATAGCTCTTCTGAAGTGTCGTCTGATGAGATTACCTATACTCCGACGACGCCTAGCAATGTATCTTCTGGAGCTACCTCGTCTCACGTGACTTTCACAGAGATAACACCCTCTCAGGTTTCTTCTCCTGAGACTGTGACTTCAGAATACACATTCTTCCCGACTCATCATCATGAAGAAAACCCAACTTGGGATGATGGATGGGTCAACGAAGAAGAAAAGCTACTGGATGTTGTTCAGGACTCGCTCCCGGAAAATGCTCTGTGCAACACAATCACTGAGGATGGCAACTCTGCTGCAGATGCATCCCCAGTAGATGAAAAACGACAGCCTCTTGATCATGAGGACAATCTTCCAAGCGAAGATCCTTCTCAAGAAGCTCTGGAAGTTGGTAGAGGCACCCGCTCGGGCCGGGACTACCACAAAAATTACAACCAATCTTCCTTTACTTATGTAAATCCTTCGGGAAAAGATGTTGTAAGCGCCCCCAGTGGCAACAATGATGAACATGCAGGCCCTAAGGTGGCTTTCAAGTATGACTTGGTTGAGCACTTCAAACACATACCTGCACGACTGCACATCCTGGATTTATTACGAATGTCTCCACGCACTCGTGATAATCTCATCTCAGAATTACAAAAACTGAATGAGGATGTCGACAAACACGCCCCGCAAGTCCTCCAAATCGAAATGGACTACCGGGTCAAAAACTCTGCAACTTCCTCAAAGGGAGAAAAGAAAACTGAGGGATCATGCATTGAATGCCTCTCAGTGCAAAAAGCAGCCAGTGCAACCATCGCCTTCACAAAGGACGACCTCCTACTTGGCGAAGCAAGGCACAACCGACCCCTGTATTTCACAGGGTACATCAAGGAAATGCCTATACACAGAGTTCAGGTCGACCCAGGTTCTGCACTCAACCTCATCTACACTTCGGCTCTCGAAGAGTTGGGCATCCCACCCAGCAAGCTAAGCCACACATCTGTATCTATCTTTGGATACGATGGGAGTACTCAAAGGCCTATCGGCAAAATCAGGTTCAAATTGCAGATCGGTGATCTTATCTCTGAAGTCACTGTGTATGCAATAAAAACCCCTTCATGCTACAACATCCTTCTCGGACGCCCCTGGATACACGAGAACGGTGTTGTCCCTTCAACTCTACATCAATGCATCAAGTTCGTCGGCGACGACGGCATGGTACATCGAGTCTTTGCGGACAGAAAACCCTTCAAAGGTAAAGAAGTCCACTTCGCAGACTCCCAGATGTATGAAGGAGAAAAAGAAGAAGAGGAAATAGCACTCCCTACTGAAAATCTCCAGAAAGATAAAGGCAAGGCTCCTCAAAAATCACCGGAAGAAAACAAACCCTCCGGCAAGTTAGAAGAGAGTAATCAATCTCCTTTCGTCATCTCCCTCAAATCTTCAAAACCTTTGGTCATCACAACCAGAGTGAAGAAGGCAAAGCAAAAGCCTGGGGGCAAATTTGTTGTTTCTCTCGTGTCTATCATGCAAGACACAGACTCGAACTCAGAGCCAGAAGACGATGCATCGTCAAGCCAAGCTGACGCTCAGCATGTTCGGCCTGCTCTCACTCCGACGGAGACACCTGCTGATGTAGAAGATCCTACGTCTGCTACCTTTGTTGTTCCGACAAAATCACCGAAGCAAAAGCCGATCTTCTTCCATAGATAGGATGCTTCTTCATCAAATTCCTTGCTTGAACCTTTCCAAAACGAAGGTATGCCTCAACTATCTCTATATAGTCCTGTGGCACAAGCTATCATGAAGAAAATAGGCTTTGACGCTCAGAACCCAGTCGGTTTGGGAGAAGGCCGCGATATTCTCACGCCATTGGGACCCGCCTTGACCAAAAGCCAGCTGGAAGATTGGAGACTCTACGGTCATGTAGAAAAGTCTTCATATGGGTTAGGGTATGATCCCGACACTCCTCTGAGACAGTTGACACAAAAGCTTAAAAGTCGTTTTACCGACCAAGCCTCAACATCTGAAGTCCATGAAGACATCGATCTCCTTGGATATCTCTTTAAAGAGTTACCTGACAGAGATCCAGGAAGCTCATCCAATTGGTACGATTTCTCTGATGATAAAGAGGAATCGTCAGATAATACAGATTTGTGCTTTTCTGACCCAGAAGAGCCCTCGTCTCCAAAAGAAGTACCTTACTTCGACCCAGTTTCAACAGGCGATTGGGACCATCTCATAGCAAGCCTTGAGAAGATCACCAATCAAGAAGACCAGTGGAAAGGAACAAACCCTCGGTCTACAAATGCCCTTGGAATCCCAAAAGGTTTTGTTGAGCTGGAAGCCTCCGAAAATATTGTGGAGGAACCACCTTCGAACCTTCTAACAGAAGATCCTGTTGAAAAGATAGACTTGGGAACACCAGATAACCCACGTCCTGTATTCATAAGCAAGAATATAAAGGATGATGAGTTACCCGAGTATATCGCTTTTCTTCGTGAGTTCGTTGATTGCTTTGCATGGTCCTATGCTGAAATGCCTGGTTTAGACCCCAAAGTAGCAGTCAAGAAGAAATCAAGCCTGTCAAACAAGGCCAAAGAAGATTCCGTCCAGATGTGATGGATAAAATCGAACAAGAAGTTCAAAAGCTCAAAAGCGTCGGCTTCATCCGTGAGGAACAACATCCAGAATGGTTGGCCAACATTGTCCCCGTGACAAAGAAAAATGGGCAGATCAGAGTCTGTATTGACTATAGAGACTTGAATGGCGCTTGCCCTAAAGATGAATTCCCGCTCCCCATACCGGAGGTGATGATTGACAATACCTGCGGATTCGAGCGAATGACATTCATGGATGGCTTCTCTGGTTACAATCAGATAAAAATGCATCCCGAGGATGAAAAACACACTTCATTTCGGACTCCATTTGGCGTGTATTGCTACACTGTCATGCCATTTGGTCTGAAAAATGCTAGTGCCACATATCAGAGGGCTATGATGAAAATATTCCAAGATATGCAGCACAAGACGGTCGAATGTTACGTTGATGACCTCGCCGTCAAAAGCAGAAGAAAAGAAGACCATCTCAAAGATCCTCGGGAAGTCTTCCTCCGACTCTGCAAACACAAACTGCGGATGAATCCTCTAAAATGCTTCTTCGGCGTCTCGTCGGGTAAGTTTCTCGGATTCCTTGTTCGGAAAGCTGGAATAGAACTTGACCCCATAAAAGTCAAAGCTATTCTAGAAATGCCCTCTCCAAGAACCTTGAGAGAATTAAAAGGGCTCCAAAGGAGATTGGCCTACATCAGACGGTTCATCTCCAATCTTTCGGGGAAATGCCGTCCATTCTCTCGATTGATGAAAAAGGTGTAGACTTTGTCTGGGATGCCGATTGTGAAGCCGCATTTCAAGATATCAAGTCATACCTGACCAAACCTCCAGTGTTAGCTGCCCCTGCCACTGGAAAACCATTCATCTTGTACACAAGAGCTCTTGATCATTCTGTAGGCGCTCTGCTTGCACAAGAAAATGATGAGGGAAAGGAAGCTGCTCTATACTACCTCAGCCGCATGCTAGTAGGTGCAGAGCATCGCTACTCTCCAGTCGAAAAGGAATGCCTTGCAGTGATGTTCACCGTACAAAAGCTACGTCACTACTTGCTTTCCAACACAGTCTACCTGGTCTCGAGGATCAACCTCTTGAAGGTCCTTGTCACGAAGGCCGGTTCTCTCAATGCCCGACTGGCAAAATGGTCCATCCTTCTATCACAATTTGATATTAGGTATGTGCCACAAAAAGCAATCAAAGGTCAAGCTCTAGCAGACTTTCTCGCAGAGCATCCATTGCCTAAAGATTCTTCACTCAGAGATGATCTCCCAGACGAACCTGTCTACAACGTGGAGACTTCCTCACCAAATGCCTCCTGGGACATGTACTTTGACGGTGCAACCAGGACAAATGAAAAAAGAAAGTTGATCTCAGGAGTTGGCATCCTCTTTGTTAGCCCTGACAAATACATGATTCCACACGCTTTCTCGCTACTGGAACCATGCACAAACAATGCAGCTGAATACCAAGCTCTGATCCTAGGATTGGAACTCGCCATCGAATCCGGTATCACTATGCTGGAAGTCTTTGGAGACTCTCAACTGATCGTCAACCAGATGAATCAGATATATGAAGTCAGGAAGCCCGATCTGCTGCCTTATTACAACAAGGCGCAATCGCTTCTGAAAAAGTTTGACATCTGTCACATCACCCACATTTGTAGAGGTGAAAACATCCGTGCAGATGCCCTGGCCGGACTTGCCGCATCGATGGCGATCCAGGAAGGGGAAAGCATGCAAATTACAGTGTGTGAGAGAAGGATCCTCCCTCCTCTTAACACACACCAAGCAGTTGCTGAATGCCACCGAGTGGTTGGAAGTCGGATCTCTATCCTTCAACCTTCAATCGGCGACTGGAGGGATCCGTTCATTGATTACACTATGTTCGGAATCCTACCTGAAGATCCAAAAGAACGGGTAAGCATACAAAGGCGAGCCCCAAACTTTCATTTGGATATTCCTTCAAAAATCCTCTACAGGAAATCCTTCAACGGAGTACTTCTACGCTGCTTGTCACAACAAGAGGCCGAAGAAACACTTAAAGAAGTTCATGCTGGTCTTTGTGGAGCCCATCAGGCAGGTCCTAATCTCTATGATCAGATAAAAAGGTTAGGTTACTATTGGCCTACCATGGTAGCTGATGCAATGCAATTTGCCAAACGCTACCAGCTATGCCAAGTTCACGGAGACTACATTCACATGCCTCCAGAATGGCTGCATCCTACAGCAATCTCATGGCCTTTTGAAGCATGGGGCATGGACATCATAGGTCCTATCCCTCCCCCTTCAAGCAAAGGTCATCGCTTCATCTTCGCCGCGACGGATTATTTTTCCAAGTGGTCAGAAGCATTTGCGTTCAACGAAATGAAGACATCATCAGTCCTTCAATTCCTACGCACCAACATCATTTGTCGTTTCGGCATACCTAAAAGATTCGTCCATGATAACGGACCACAATTCCGGGATCATCGATTCTACAGGTTCTGCAACAAATACAAAATTCAAAGCTGTCCTTCGACTCCATACAATCCGGCAGCAAACGGATTAGCAGAAGCCTTCAACAAGACACTCTGCAAAATCCTCAAGAAAATGGTCTCTAGTCACAAAAGAGACTGGAGCGATAAACTGTCTGAAGCTTTGTGGGCCTATCGAACCACCGTTCGAGGACCAACCCATAGCACACCATTCTCCTTGGTCTATGGATGCGAAGCTGTCGTGCCCCTAGAGGTACAAATTCCTTCTCTGAGGGTATCTCTACAAAATGACATGACTCAAGAAAGCAATGTCAAATTACGACTCCATGAGCTGGACAATCTCGACGAGAGACGGCTCGAAGCTTGACAAAGCATTGAACTTTACCAAGCACGCATGGCAGGATCTTTTGACAAAAGGGTCCGGCAACGCGCCTACAAAAAGGGTGACTTGGTTCTTGCGGTAAAAAGACCAATGGTCTTCGCACACAAATCCAAAGGCAAATTTGAACCAAAAATGGGAGGGACCCTACGTCATCGACAAGGTCTTCTCCAACGGCGCATATGCCCTCCTAAACATGGAAGGCGACAGGTGTATGCTGCCCATCAATGGCAAGTTCTTAAAGCGGTACTACCCTTGAAGACTTACCCAACTGGGTAAGAGCAATGCCTGTATGGCCAAAACCTGTTCTCAGGTGCTCGCTCGTCAAACCCACTCTCTTTAGAATTTTCATATCAAATGTCGAAATTTCTAAAGAAACTCAAAAAACAATGCTTACTTTCATCGTTTCATTGTTCAAAAAAAAAATCCAAGTTTAGGAGCCTCTCCCTGACTTGACCAAAACTTTCGATCCTTGAACCAAAATTCATGGTTTGAAACAAAAATCCGGATTCAGGGATTTCCACCCTAGTCCACCTTACTTTTTACCGCCGAATGGTTTTAGGTCAAAATTTACGACCCTCGTGTCTTTAAACAAAAAAAATGGTTTTTCAAAAAAACCGCGGGGAAGTGACACTTGTCGATACTCGCAAAACTCAAAAATCGGAAGGATGCGAACCCCATTCGATACTTCCAAAACCTCTAAAAATCGTGGAGACGCAACATTTCAGTTGATATCCACAACCCAAATTTCAAAAATCGTGGAGAAGCAACATTTCAGTTGATATCCACAAACCAAATTTCAAAAATCATGGAGAAGCAACAAACCAGTTGATATCCACAACCCAATTTCAAAAATCGTGGAGATGCAATATACCAGTTGCTATCCACAACCAAAATTACAAATGGTTCGAGAAAACCTCAAATTTCAAAAATCGCGGAGAAACGACATCAAGTCAGCACCCGCAAAACCAAAAGTTTTGGGAAAAGCAGGGAAGCGACGCTTAGTCGATATTTGCACCCCAATTCGCGAGGAAGCGACATTCCATCGATACTTGCAAAACCTAACCCGCGAGGAAGTGACATTCCATCAATACTCGCAAAACCGAATGAGCAAGGAAGCGACATTCCATCGATACTTGCAAGACCATTCAGCGGGGAGGCGACATTTAGTCGATACCTGCATTTTGAAAACCAAAACTCGGCTATAAATGCCAAAATCCGGCTATAAATGCCAAAACAAAATTTCCGGCTATAAACGCCAAAATCGGCTTTCATGCCAACAAAACAAAACTTGGCTTTCAAAAAACCCGGCTATCAATGCCACCAAACCGGCTATCAATGCCACAAATTGGCTATCAATGCCACCAAACTGGCTGTAAATGCCACAAAAATCCGGCTTCCGTGCCAACCCAAATTTTGGCTTTTACGCCATAAAATTTCGGCTTCCATGCCAACCCAAATTTTGGCTTTTACGCCATAAAATTTCGGCTTCCATGCCATCTCAAAATCGGCTTTCACGCCACAACCAAAATCAGGCTCCCATGCCAAAACAATTATTTGACAAAAGATTTTCACAAAATGACAAAGCTTTTGATCAAATCCCATTTAGCAATTGCTTTCATCACAAAAAGATTTGAGTGAGCGTAGGGAACACAAAAAAAAAAAAAAAAAAAAAAGGTACCAAAAAAAAATACATGTGGTACCAAAGCAAAAAAAAGGAAAGTGTTCACAAGCACTACAAAAAAAAAAGGTACCAAAAAAAAATACATGTGGTACCAAAGCAAAAAAAAGGAAAGTGTTCACAAGCACTACAAAAAAAGAAAAGTACCAAAAAAATACATGTGGTACCAAAAAAAAAAAGAAAGTGTTCACAAGCACTACAAAAAAAGAAGTACCAAAAAATACATGTGGTACCAAAAAAAAAATAAATAAGAAGAATAGTTTCTGCTACAAAAAATCAGGAGCTCAGCCAAAAATGGTCTCCAGCCAAAGCTTCAACTCCTCAAGCAAACTTTTGGCATCAGCCGTCAGAGTTTCCAAGGCACGCTTCTTCAGGAACTTGCCATGAGATGCTGGCGAATGCCGTAACCCTTCTTTAACACCGGGAAGCTTTTCCCCAGCAGTTTGCCATTGTTCGTTCTCTAGAGTCCTCCTCTCAAGAACTTGACCGGCATCTGCAACCCTGCGAATCAGAGTACTCTCCTTGTCACGAGCCTCTGTTATAGCAGTCCACTTAGCATCAACTTGTGCCTTCAAATGCTCGAGATGCTTCCTGGCCATTTCGACCTCTCCATCAAGGATGTCAAGGTCGCGCTTTAATCCAAGGATGACTAGCTCTTCCTTATTCTTCTCTCGGACTACCTGCTTCCTGCTCTGTGTAGCCTCATTCAGGTCGGACTTAGCCTTATCAGCAGGGTCTAAGAACATCTCCTTGAAGAATTGGTCGTCAGGGAAATCCATGGTCTCAAACCACTTGTCACCCAGTGCAATGATCCTATCAACGATCGCCCTGGCACCTGTGACATCCAGACCAACCTCTTCGGTATCAGTGAGAATCTCCTGTACATGTGGGATCATGCCAAATCCTGCCTCCAAGTGTCCAGAAAGGAGAGTCTTGACCCAAGAACTCAAAACCCAAGCCAGCACCTTCTTCGCAAATTGAAAAGACGAACTGGATGAAGATTCACCCTTCTCCGCTGATCGGCTGCTCATGTCATGTCCCATTGGAAGAGTAACAAAAGAACTCTTTCCACTTGGAGCCACTGGAGAAGGAATCTCAGCACGAGGTATCTTCTCTATCGCGTCAGAACTGGTTGTAGGAGTCTCTACCTCCGGATCGACCTCTGGCATCCCTTGCTCTGGTTCTGAAGGAAGCGATGGACTCTCTTCTGTCACTTCAAAACCTGCAAATGAAACACAAAAAGGTATGAATATGATCCTGTTAAAAAAAAATCATCAGGGTCATCACTACAAAGTACCTTCTTCGACGGCTGGCGGAACACTCTCTTCCTCCACGAACTCATCGGAAGCATCATCAACATTTGCGTCCATTGATGGTTCAAAGTCATCGGAATCCTATGGCAAGTCAGCTGACAAGAGAAATGTTAGCAAATCAAGTCGCAGGAAAAAAAAAAAGAGAAAGCGAAAGAAGTTATACCAATTGGAGATTCTGGAATCATTCCAGAGTCCCTCGGTTCTTCTTCAGATGCCATAACCGGCTCCATCACCGCCTCATCAGTCGGAACCTCAGGCATCGGCAAGTCTTCATCCTCTGCTAAAAAAAAAAAAAAAAAAAAAAAAAAAACAAGTAGAAAACAAATCAGAACATGGAAAGCCCCATGAAAGAAGTAGAAAAAGAAAAAGGAAGAATCATACCTTCACCAATGGTCTCTTCCCCACGACTCCTCTTCTCTGGAGGCTCGTCGACAACCTCTGGCACCTCCTCGTTGATGGTAAGAGGGATTTCCATGTCAGGAGAGTGCTCATGTGGCCCCTCGCTGTGATGATGACTCCTCCTCTTCTTACCTCTACGGGTTCGCTTCTTAGAAGAACCCGCCCCACTATCAGAGTCAGGTTTCTCACTTGGCTCCTCACTGGATGGTCTGCTCTCGCCAGTAGACTACGCGGAAGCTCGCCTCTGTGCCGCTTGCATCGAAGCATCGAGCTCAGCTTCCTCCTGTTCTAGCTGCTCCAAAGCCTCATCAGGTACTTCCCGAACAGCTTCAGAACCAATGACGCCCTGGTCACCGAGAAAGCCTATCTTGTGCTTCTCTCCAGAAAGGAAGGCCCAAACTTCCTCTCGCCGGACGCCATCCGACTTTCCAGTACCTTTCCCCGAAGACAGCTTTACATCAAGCTCCTTCTTGGAAAGCCCCCGATATGCCAAAAAGCTCTCCGCGAACCACTTCGTGAAGCCGGCAGTTCGGAAAGTCGACAGCTCAGGATAAGAGATCGTGGCAGTAGTGTCTTCAGCACTATAAAAAGCCCATGCATTTCTGTAATCCTGCAAACCCCCAAAACGCTTCACCATACTCGAAGGCGCTCCAACAACGCCTTGAGAGAAGCCCAATTGAAGCGCAAAGCGAGAAGGTACATACGGCTGGATGTCGACGAAAAGATGTCTGCGGTACACCATCGTGCCGACTCGTATGCTGAAAAGCCACTCCTTCTCTGCATTGGTCAAAGGGTAATGCCTTCCCGACCCTGCTCTGGTAGAGTCTCGGGAGGCACTAAAATCAAAAGCCTTCTTCCGCAACTCCGGAGAAAGCTTCACTGAAGAATTCCCCATCTCGACGTCCCTGAACCGTCGGATCCTCATGCGGGCAAACAAAAGTGATTCGGATACGGCTTTTCCCTTAGCCAATCGAATCATCAGAGGATCATCATCCTGTGCAGCACCCAGCTGGTGGAAGCCAGGACAGTGGTATACAAACCACGAATAAAAGATATGGGCTGAAAATACCCTATTCATAGGGAGCCCAAGCCAAACCAAAAAAGCAGCAGCCTGCAGTTCGGTACACAAGTAGGAGTAAAGAGCAGGTACCAAAGCCAGCCGCTCTCCAAACGCCATCTGACAAGCCGGAAAAATACAATGCGGCCTGATGTGCGTCCCATCTCCACCAGCAAACACAGCTTCACCTAGCCAATAAGTGAGGTAAAAAGCAAGATCTCTCCGCAGTGCAATGTCAGAACAAATGGCATCTGTGCTAGCGAAGAAACCCTTCAACTCTTCCTGCATGGCCGAAGTCTTCTTCCTGTCTTCCCGGGTCATGCTATCAGAAGACTCTTTGCTGTCAAAGAAGTTGAAGAATGAAGAGCCATAACTCTTCCAACTGCTGGACCTGACTTTCGAACCCTCCTTCAAAAAATCATAGAAGGTGACGAGCTGAAAGTATAGGAGCCTGAACTCCTCTGACTGCTCCTCAAGGACGCTGTCAATCGGCATGAACTCCTCGTAGAGTTTGCCAAGGATGGGCAATCCGTGATGGCGCTCAACTCCTTCAAGGAAAAACCAATCTCACCATTCGTTACAACGAAGGTATTGGTTTGTGGGAGAAATGATTCCAACATGGCCATGAAGGCCTCGTCGGAAAAAGCCACGGTATCTCTGAAGGCACGGACTGCGTCAAAAATCCCGGCTTCCTTCAAAATGGTGCCACCAATCAGCAGGACACGATCAGTCCACGACTTCCAATCGGAGTCAACACTGAAACGGCCACGAAGTCGAAAAGGCTTCACCCAACTGTTGCCGTCACCGCTGAAAACGCCAAGGCCCACCGGTCCCAAATCGACCGACGGATAATCAGAACCCTGGTAGCCGCTGGCTGGCATCAACATGTCCATTTGGGCAGGCGACTTCTCCGCATATCCGGAGGGACCGCCAACAAAAACCCCGGTCTTGATCACACTGGTCCTCTTCACCCAGCTCGGAGGATCTTCCCTCTTAGGGCACGTGGAAGAAAGGCTCAGGATCGAGATGGTCCGATCAAAAGACGACCGGGTAGAAATAGTTCTCTCCTCACCATCTGCTGTGTAAGAGAACTGAAAACATCTCCTTTGGTATGTCAAGTCGTCAGGGACTGCATCTCCAAAGAAGAAGGTAGGCTTGGGTAAAACCCTCAGATCGTCCATAACCCAAGGATGGTTGCTTGCCATGATCTTATAGAATTCCTCATTCTTGAGAGCGATCAATCGCTGTCTCATCTCATCGCGATTGAGGGAATCGCACTCTTCCAAGTTCTTCTCAACAAACTGGACCTTCTCCCAGGCCTGCTGAACGGCCACATTAGAAGATTTGGCGGATCGACGAGGTACGCTTGTAGCAGGCTCTTTACCCTTGTTCGTTCTGGAGGAACCACCTGCAAAGGTTGGAAAAGAAAAAGATCATCATCAAAATGACGGAATTTCGCTAAAAGCAAATCTGGCGAAATTTTGGCATGGTTCCGGGGCAATTCCGAAGAAAAGGGAAATACCCCGAAAGAAATAGAAAGTTTTGAAGATGGGCTCAACATCGCTACGAGCTCCGAAACTCCAAACTTTCGAAACCTCAAAATCTCCGCAAAATCAAGAAGGGCTCAACAACGCTGCGAGCTCCAAATTCCCAAATTTGCAAAGATTTTCAAGTATGCTATCATGCTCAATCTACAAAAAGTACATGCATGAACATCTAGATTTGCATAAAAAACGCATTATCATGATGAGCACAAAAAAAAAAAAGAAGAAACTTTCTCAAAAAAAAAAAAAAAAAAAAAAAAAAAAAAAAAAAACATATCAGGCCCATCAGGCCGTGGCCCACAGGCCACGTGGCCGTACGGATCTGTCCGTACAGCCCACAAAAAAAAAAAAAAAAAAAAAAAAAAAAAAAAGAGAGAAAAGAGACACGTGAAAAAAAAAAAAAAGAAATCACGTGGAAAAAAAAAAGAGAAGAAGAATAGAAAGAAAAGAAAAAAGAAAAAAAAAAAGAGAAGAGACACTTTTTTTTCCATCCTATTCTCTACATGGAGTTTTCTTGAAAGAAAAATAGAGAAAACTTACTTGAAGCCATTGATGGAGAAGAAGAAGGAAAAAGCTTGAAGATCCTTGAAGAAGAAGAACTCTTGGTCTTGGAGCTCTCTTAAGATTGTTGCAAAAGAAAGCAATAAGAGCAAGAGATCCTACCTTCCTTTGCTTTTATAGAAGAGAGCAAATCAAAGAAGGAAACAAAAAAAAAAGAAAGGTAAGTGCTACTAATTAGTAACCTTACCAAAAGAGAAGGAATTAAAAAGATTCTTTCCCAAAAAGAAAGATGTCTTTGAGAGATTTTCTCCCAAAATCAATCAATGAGAGATTCTCTCCAACAAAATAGGAGATTGGAGATTCTTTCCCAAAAAGAAAGATACCTTGAGATATTCTCTCCCAAATTAAGGGAATATGAGAGATTCTCTCCCATAAAGATATTTTTAGATATTCTCTATCCAAATGAGATATCTTTAGATATTCTTTACAAAAATGGCCCCACATGAGATCTAAGCCATCCTAAAAAGCTTAAGGTCCCATGGGCTAGCCCATATGAGCCAGGTTTGACCACCTAGGCACTATAAAAAAAAAAAAAAAAAAAATCGGCTCTTAGTCAGAAAAAAAAAATCCCTCTTACCAAGAGCATACAAAAATGGTTCCATGCCTCTTTTGAGTTGATTGAACCATACAAAAAAAATTCCAAGCCCCATGAGCTTCCAAAAATCAAACCATCCAGCCTCATAAACCAAATTGAGCCAAAATCTTGAAATTGACATTCCACAAAAAAAATCCAAACCACTCCAATGGACCCACACAGTCCCAAAGAGTGACCAAAAACCAAATCCTGGTCCCCTAACTTGCCACATACAGCTTGTTAGGTCACAAGACCAAAACCAAAAATCAAATCATGATCCCCCAACTTGCCACATACAGCTTGTTGGGTCACAAGGTCAAAACCAAAACCCGACCCCCTAACCTGCCACATACAGCTTGTTAGGTCACAAGGTCAAAAACAAAAACCCAAATCCACATCCCTGATGTCATCTTCAAAACTTTACCTCGAGATGGTACTTGATTTCTTTCATTACCATAAAATTCCCCTGGAAGCTCAAAGGCTACTCTACCAAAGGAAAGATTGCTCAAAGACTCTTGGTCAAGACTCAAGCTCTCCTTCAAAAAATCTCTTCGAGGCACATCAACTACAAAAGTCAAGCAACTCGTCGCTGTAGCTCGAGGGGGCATTTGTTGACACCAAAAATGTCACTTTGCCTCTTCAACATCAAGAAAGCTGCATGAAGTCGCAACCTGCCATAAATAGGCAATGCAATTTCTCCAAAAAATCAAATCTTGTCAGAATCAAACAAAAACTGCAAGATCCTTCAAGATAGCCAAGAGAAGAGTACACATGAAGTTTCGGGCCATTTCGACAACATTTGGCCTAACTTCACTTCTCCGACAGCTAAACAGGAGCTCTCGGCGGCGACATCATCGGAGACGTCAAAACTTCGATCAGAGCCTACAGATGACTCCAGCATGTCTCAAAAGGGCTCCATGCCAAATTTCAAGTCAAACCGACAACGTTTGACCCTCCATCAATGCTCGAGCAGCAAAATCAAGCCTCCCGGCGGCGGGAACCACCGAAGCATTCGCTCATCAAACCAAGTGCATGAGTGGCTTCAACATGCTTCCAAAAGGCTGCACGTCAAATTTCAGGTCATTCTGACAACGTTTGACCAGGTTTCGATGCTCCGAGAGAAAATCAAGCCTACCGGCGGCGGAGCAACCCGGGACCATGACATCCAAAACGGAGCCCATGGAACGTCTCAAAATGACTCCAATAGGCTCCCCGTCAAATTTCAGGTCAATCGGACATCGTTTGGCCACATATCAAAGCTCGGCATTTTCCCCGCAGCAAAATTAAGTGAAGCATCGATGGGACCCCAAACGGCTTCAAAACTCAAACAAAAGCCTATGGTTGGTCTTATTTATTGCTCAGGAGACTTCACCTCAAATTTCAGGTCATTCCGACATCGTTTGACCAAGTTTCAGCTTCTGGCGGAAAATCAGCAGCTCTACGCGACAAAGTCTTCGGCTTTCCCGGAAAATTGGAAACTTTGCACTCTAAAAATGCAAGGATTCTCATCAAGTTTTCTACAGGAAAATCAAGCCAATAAATGAGAAGAAATGTCAGGAAAAATACAGAAGAAAACGGCGACGAAAAAGACCACAAAACGGACCAAAAACAGGGGAAAAACCCCCAGGGTCGCAGCCCGCGACCATGGCCCAGGGTCGCCGGCGACCATGGAAGTCCGGGTCACCGGATTTTTCGCCGGTGACCCGTTTTTCCGTCCTTTTTCGCGTTTCGCGCACTTTGGCCCCTGTGGTTTCCTGAAAATGTGATTTTTAGTGCTTGAAATTGACTCATGTCCTCCGACATCCGTCAAAATCACGGGTTAACCTCCAAAAGTATCAAAATCAACATTGATCGCCAACCGGTCGACCAAAAAAGTGTACTTTCCGCCCGATCGATCGAAAAATCGACAGGACAGATGTCACCGGCCCGCTCTTAGCTATCACTGTCTGAAGTTACATGTTCATCCGATGTCGATCAGCATGAAGATCCATCGATGATCATCGCCAGAAGAATTCCAGAAGACACGGCACGGCCCGCGACTCTTCGACTGCTCGGCGACCAATTAATGTGGTTAATTGACTAGCTTTATTGCAGTCATTAATTCATTTCTTTGGACGGCCCAATCAGAAGCAAGCATTTGGGAGTTACAAGTCAATTGATTCATGGCATTTAACCCATGAAACTCCTCCCATTATGGTAATTAAGGTGATTAAAAGCCCTTAATCTCCATCGGCCAATCAGATTCAAGGAAAAAGGAGTTACAAAATCAAGAAATAAATCTTGTAACTCCTCCCATTAAAGCCATTAAAGCCCATAAACTCTCCTAAATGGCTACCAAAAGCCAATAAATAGGAGAGCATTCCATTGAAATCCGGATCAATCAATCGGAGATCACTTCCAAAGCACCACAGATCCAGAAATCTGAGAGAAAGAAAAAGAGAGAAAAACTCTGCTGAAGTTCTGCACCGGCCACCACTACAAGGTGA
Source organism: Umbellularia californica (assembly GCA_028538565.1). NCBI lineage: Eukaryota > Viridiplantae > Streptophyta > Magnoliopsida > Laurales > Lauraceae > Umbellularia > Umbellularia californica. The sequence goes on from JAPQWN010000011.1 coordinate 30,326,256, forward strand.
CAAAAGTCCCTTGGGGGGTACCCCCCCCCCCCCCCCAAGGTCCTTGCCTTCTCCCGCTGCCTCCAATGGCTTAGACGTGGCTTTTCAGCCTGTCTACTTAGCTTTTTATCGGACATAGGACCTCCTCTTGGTCTTTGTCCTCTAAAAATCTGAGGTTATAGCCAAGCCAAGCAAATCAAGAGCATCCTCTGTTCTCATCTGCATGGATGATGGCGAAGCCCATACATGGCTTGCGACCGTCAATCTGAACGAGTCCCCCACAATCTCCTGAGAAGTTAGATCCTCCTTTTCTTGCTTTTCATTGTAGTTTGTATTTTTCTAAAAGAGACAAAAATCACAACTCTTGTCTTTCATTATTGATGAGAATTGTAAATCGGCTATAAACGCCAAAATCGGCTATAAATGCCAAACAAAATCGCCTTTCACGGCAAACCAAGAAAATGTCTCTTTTCTTAAATATTTGTGCAATGGAAAACTTAAAAGAAGTTGATTTCCTTTTTACTTGCGAAGGTTGATCTCCGGATTACCACTTGCAATTCCAAGTAAAATAGAAAATCTGGCACACCCACACAAAGAAATGTTGATGCACGCTTCAGGCCTGCCAGGGCGCCAAAGGGCCGGACCCGACGGACTCCCACGTTCCGCCGACCCCGGTAGCCGCCCCACGGCGCCTCGGAGCGCGTTCCATCAATCAATGCCCATAACCATCCCATGGCTACCAAAAGCCTATAAAAGGAGATCCATTTCCAAGAGAAAGAGGATCAGATCAACATCTATCGACTTGAAGTTCTGCACTTCTCCCAAAGAAATCCAGACGAAGTCCTGCTCCTCTGCTGTAAAGAACACCACAAGGTGATCAACGTCCCTTGGGGGGCCACCCCCCCAAGGTCACCTCCTTCTCCAACATAGCCTAAACGCGGCTTTTCAGCCCGTTTACTCGGTTTGTCATTGCATATAGGACCTTCTCTTGGTCCTTGCCCTTTAAAAAACTGAGGTTAGAAGCCAAGCCAAAGAATCAAAGCATCATATGTTCTCATTTGAAGGACGATGGCGAAGCCCATAGATGACTTGCGACCGTCGATCTCAATGTGTCCCCACGATCTCCTGAGAAGTTAGATCCCTTTTCTTACTTTTCTATTGTAGTTTTTATTTCTTAAAGAGACAAAAAGAAATCACAATTCTTGTCTTTCACATTTGATGAGTTTTGTAAAATCGCCTTTCACGGCAAAATCGCCTTTTACGGCAAACAAACAAAAACTCCTCCTACGGCATTCTAAAAAAACAAACTTGTCTCTTTTCTTAATATTAATGCAATTTGAAAAGTTAGAAAAAAGGATTGATTTCCTTTCCACTTGTGAAGGTGAATCTCCGGATTATCACCATTCCAAATTCCAAGTAGAAAGTAAATCTGGCATACCCGTATAAATATGTTGATGCCCGAGATCTTCCCTCCTCCTCCGAGACCCAAGTCAGCCCCCGGGGTACGAGGGAGAGGATGGAAGATTCCCCCTTTTCGGGTCCATCACTCAGGCTAAGGAAGGGAGGGTATGGTAAGGACATATCTGCATCCTGAAGCTGTCAGGACAATATTTAGGGCCCTTTTCCAGTCTATGAAGTTGGATTCCATCAACTTATTCCGGTTGAGGATGGTCACAAGTGGATTGAAAGTATTCAAATTCATGATGGAAAAACTGTAGCTCATAGCCATACATTCAATTAATGAATTTAAATGACATTGGGTTTAGTATTCTACCAAATTTATGTGGGAATCCTCATAATCACAAAATTCAGAATACATCGGAATCCCAATCCTCCGGGGTAGGCCTCCTTGGGGAGTGCGAATACCACCTAGATTGGTGCGGATCAAAGTTGGTCAAAATTGGGATTAAGACTAACTATCCATGATCCCCTTCATTCATTATTATCTAGGTATCTCATACCTAATAATGTATGACTCTCGATTAGCTTCGGTTTCTAAAATACATGAGGCAAATCATTGGGGATACTACATCATTATTTTAGTTAAGTGTGACCCACCAACTAGCATTGCATAACAACCGTTCCGGGCAACTCCTCCTTGGGGAGTGGGCCCCCGCCCCGTCTCATCAACACTATCCATAAGAGATCCATATCTAGTAACCAGACAAATACAAGCCCTCCGTGGGGAACGACCATTCTCAAGATGGTGTGAGGCTAATACTTTCCTTACAATAGACCTATGGTGGAAAACCATGGGGATTTCTAAATATAAATGCCCCGCTCCCACTTAATATTTTAGACTTGAGGATTTCCTTATAGGTATATGGGCCCACATATATATAGACATCAAATCATCTCATGATATGACCAATGATTGGTTCCAAGTCAAGTTATTTTAAGGAAAGTCCAGTTTCTAAGATTAGTGTTACCAATGGATCCATCTCATGAGCCCACCAACTCTAGTTAGAACTCTTTCCAAAAATTAATTTGATTTGACCAATTTTGGAATTTGCTATGTTTGGATCAGATTTGGAAACTTTCTAAAACAAGCATACATCCATAAAAAAGAAAGTGTTATAATTAGAAACTAGTCGTCTCCTCCACATGGCCCAGGCGGAATAGACTTCTTGGACTTCTAGACTTTCCAAAAATTTGAGATTCCTCCAACTCTTTGGGTATCTCCAAAACTCCTTTTGGTAATCTTCAAAATCTTTGATTAGAAGTCCAGCTTCACTTTCCTTCTATGTCTCAGACATCTCAAGAATTTACAAATTTGAAAAATTACATAAATTCCTATGTCTCTACAATGAGACTTACATGGTAATCTAAACATGGAAATAAAAGGGCTATAGGGAAATTCACCATGCCTTACCCTTTCGCGGGAAACCATGGAAAATATGGTGCCCTTTACACTTAGCCTCGAATAAACCATTCAACCATAAAAGAAAGTAAATGTCATGTGGGCCATATGGAGAGGACATTATCACCTGTAAGTTAGTATCTCATACAACAAAGCATCTCACAAAACCAGGTTGCCAAACCACAATGGAAAAACAAGATGCCAAAGCTATGCCATTACTATACAAGATGCTGTTGGAAGTAGGTGGGCCTCGTGGATAGATTTTCAAAACTTTTAACCCACTTCACTTAGGGATCAAGTACCCATAAGGCCAAAAACCCAATCCAGGATGCATAATCCTCAATCTCATGATCATGTACAGTAAATAAAACTATCTAAAAGATAGAACAGTAGCAAACAAGCATCCATAAAAATCTACAACATGCAACGAAGCAGATTATACCTTAGGAGCCCGGTTGTACTCTAATGGAGAAGTTGATGACATTCGTTGATGTAGAACTTTTCTACAAACTAAGATCAGAATCTCCAACACCTCTTAGCCTTCCACGCTATGACCCGAATCAGATCTCTCTTCTCAAGAAGATTGGTGGAATCTTCAAGAGAAAACCCAACTCGAAACTCAAAGGAACTAGAAGAGGAAGAGAGAAGTGCAACAATTGCACAAAAGGGCTGCACATTTTTTACTCCAAAACTGATGGACGTCCAAGTGGGATTAATCCCCTTTTATAACCTCTCAAAGCTCCTCGTTTCCTAATTGAAATAGAAGTCACACTTCTACAACAATTAGTAAGTATACTATTACCACTATTAGAAGTCCTACTCCAAATAGAAATAGTAACTTTCTAATTCCTTCCTTTTAGAGTTCAAGTAGGATTAGTATATTTCTAATAACTTGGGCTAGAGTGGGGACCACTACGGATTCCATAGAAAGCTGGCTCCAATTAGGACACGCGACCCCACATCTCATGTACAATCCAGGCCCACAATTAATGGAAAATAACACCACTATATAAATGCAATTGCACTCCAGTCTTAGGAATAAATTACAATGAAGACCTTAAACTTCCCAATTACCACAAGTAGGCCCCTCTATCAATATCTATGGATCAATTGGAATAAAACTGTCTCTTGGAATCTTAGTTCCACATCTTATTATCCTTGAGCCCCAATTAATCACTATGATCATCAGTACCATCCAATTAACTCTTAATCGAGATGGGTGCGCACTTACTAATGACAAATCCATTAATTGGCGCAAGGGGATAATAGAGATAGATTACATCTTGATCATTCAATGTTCCCACAGTTCTACTGCCACATACTTAAGACACCGAGGTGTTGACCTATAGTTGGCCTCACTCATTGGTGACTCAAAGCAAATGAATAGATATAAACTTGAGTTCATCAATGTCTCAGGATTGAGAGCTTATTGCTAGGGAATTATGAGAGCATACCTTATGATTGAGACGGACTTCCATAAGGTGCTTCTCATGGTCCTTCAATACATCCAATGTACCAGCACATTGATTCAGAATCTTCCATTCTGATGATCGAGACAAATCACACTATCTCATAGTGATCAAAGTGCTACAACCTTATCAGATGAGATGCCCAGTCTCATCACTGGTCGTGAAGATATTTTAAGTATAAGATTTGTGACATATATCTCCCATGTGTGGATCTCATCCATACACATATATTACATCTAATATACTAATGGGACCCGGTTCAACTCATGAACCATTATGTCATATGTATTGGTCATGTGCATAAAGTAATAAAATAACATTCATCTCATGAAAGTAAAGCATGATTTTATTGATAAATAAAGAAATTAATCAATTTATCGCATCAACTGATGGATTGAGTCCATACAATCTAATAGATACCCTACGCAAAGGGGGTCCAGGGGGCAGCGCCCCAGGCGGGGGTCCAAGGGGCAGCGCCGCTGGCGGGGATCGAGCTAGCCAAACTGATTCAGATCAAAGAACAAAGTGATTCTGCCTGGGTTCGGCTAGCCAAACTAGTCCCTATGGCTACCCGATCAAACCTCTATGGCTAGCCGTGTTGATCTGTACGGTTAGCCTGGGTTCGACCACTGTTGTTCCCTAATCACTTTTAATGATCTCAGTAGGCTCCTAGTGGCTTCTTACCATTATTCTATCATGATTAAAACCTTGTTGGCCTTATGGGTACTTGATCCCTGTATCAAGTGGCTTCTTAGACATTCCATAATGATCTACTACAAAAGTAAGCAAACCCAATAAACACTGATCCTTACATACCCTCGCTCTATCCTTTTCGCATCTCATGCAAAGATTAGAACAAGATTACTGATCTAACATGATTAGAGATGAGGTATGGCTCTGATACCAATTGTTGGAAGTAGGTGGGCCTTGTGGATAGATTTTCAAAACTTTTGACCCACTTGATACAGGGATCAAGTACCCATAAGGCCAAAAACCCAATCCAGGATGCATACCCTCAATCTCATGATCATGTACAGTAAATAAAACTATCTAAAAGATAGAAATAAGCAGCCAACAAGCATCCATAAAAATCTACAACATGCGACGAAGTAGATTATACCTTTGGAGCTCGCTTGTGCTCTAATGGAGAAGTTGCGTCTTTCTTTGATGATGAAACTCTTTCACTTATCAAATAGGAATCTCCAAGACCTTTTGATCTTCCACGCTATGACCCGTATCAGATTCTCTTTTCTTAAGAAGATGGGTGGGATCTCCAAGAGAAAACTCTCAAAGAAACTAGAAGAGAACTAGAAGAGGGAAGAGATGACACAAAGCATGTGCAACTCTTGCACAAAAGGCATGGGCGTGAATCCTTGGGTGGGAATTTGCATGGGACGTCTAGAACCTCTTATGTCCTCTATTTATTGCTGAAAGCAAGCTTCTCTTCTTTGTTATCTAATTGAAATAGAAGTCTTACTTCTCTAATAATTAGTAACTCTCTTCTTTCTAAAATAGAAGTCTCACTTCCATTGTAATTAGTAACTTACTATTACCACTATTAGAAGTCTCACTTCAAATAGAAATAGTAACTTTTTATTTCCTTGTAGAGTTCTACTATAATTAGTATCTTTCTAATAACTTGGGCTAGCGTGGGGGCCACTAGGGATTCCTTAGAAAGCTGGCTCCAAGTAGGACACCGCGACCCCACATCTCATGTGCAATCCGGGCCCACAGTTAATTGCAAATAACACCACTATATAAATGCAACTGCACTCCAGTCTTATGAATAAATTACATAGAACAACCTAAACTTCCTTATTACCACAAGTAGGCCCCTCTATCAATATCCATGGATCAATTGGAATAAATCTGTCTCTTCCAATCCAAGTTCCATATCTTATTATCCTTGAGCCCCAATTAATCACAGTAATCATCAGTACCATCCAATTAACTCTTAATCGAGGTGGGTGCGCACTTACTAATGACAAATCCATTAATTGGCACAAGGGCATAATAGATATAGATTCCATCTTGATCATTCAATGTTCCCACAGTCCTACCACCACATACCCAAGACACCGAGGCGTTGACCTATGTGGACACCGAAAAAGTCACTATGTCTCCTCAACATCAAGAAACCTCGTGAAGCTGCATCCTGCTACAAAACAGGCAAAGCTACTTCAAGCATCAGATCTTGTCAGAATCAGACAAAAACTGAAAGATCCTTCAAAACAGCTAAAAGAGGGGTACACCTGAGGTTTCGGGCCATTCCATCATCGTTTGACCCAACTTCACTACTCCGACAGCTAAACAAGCGCTCCCGGCGGCAACATCATCAAAGACGCCAAAACTTTGATCAGAGCCTACTGATGACTCCAGAATGTCTCCAAAGGACTCCATACCAAATTTCAAGTCAAACCGACAATGTCTGACCCTCAATCAACGCTCGATTAGCAAAATCAAGCCTCCCTGCGGCGGAGCAACCCGGGACCATGACATCCAAAACGGAGCCCAAAGAACGTCTCAAAATGACTCCAATAGGCTCCTCGTCAAATTTCAGGTCCATCGGACATCGTTTGACCACATATCAAAGCTTGGCATTTTCCCCGCACCAAAATCAAGTCAAGCATCAATGGGACCTCAAACGGCTTCAAAACTCAAATAGAAGCTCATGGTTGGTCCTATCCACTGCTCAAGAAGCTTCACCTCAATTTTCAGGTCATTCCGACATCGTTTGACCTAGTTTCGACTCTTGACGGAAAATCGGCTACAAAGTCTTCGGCTTTCCCCAAAAATGGGAAACTTTGTGCTCCGATTTCACGCGGGTTCTCGTCAAGATTTCTCCAAGAAAATCAAGTCAATAATTGAGGAAAAATGTCAAGAAAAATACAGAAGAAAAAAGGAACGAAAAAGATGAAAAAATGGCCGAAAACGACCCTGGCCCAAGGTCGCCGGATTTTGCACCAAAATGCCCGATTTTCGATCCTTTTCGCGTTTCGGGTGTTCCTGCCTCTATGATTTTCTGAAAATCCAATGTTTGATGCTTGAAAACGACTGATCTTCATCGACATCTCGGATCCGCCGTCAAAAGCATGAAATCATCACCTATCGTTCCAAGATCGCCAACCGCCTAACCAAGAAAGTCCACTTTCTGTCTGACCGATCGTGAAATCGACAAGACAGATGTCACCGGCCACCAACATCAATCAATGTTTGAAATTGCACTGCAATCCGACATCAAACAATGTGTGGATCCACCCGTGATGATCGCAAGAAGAATCTCAAAAAACGCGGCGCGGCCCGCGACTCTTCACATGCCTTGGCGACCACTTAATGACGTTAATTGACCCGTTTATGACAACTCAATGCGGTCATTAACTCATTATTTTGGACGGCCCAATCAAATTCAAGCATTTGGGAGTTACAAATCCATGCAATCATAGCATTAAACCCATGAAACTCTCATCATCATGAAGCATAAAGGTAATTAAATGCCCATTACCTTCATCGGCCAATCACAAGCCATGAAAAAGGACTTACAAAATCAACTTGTAACTCCTCATCAAATCTTTCATCATGGCCATCAATGCCAATAAACACCTCATGGCTACCAAAAGCCTATAAAAGGAGGTCCATTCCAAGAAGAATGCATGATGAAAATAGATCCCAAGTGCAAGCTCTGAAAGTCCAGAAAATCCAAGAGAGAGACGAAGTCCTGCTGCTCTGCTGCAAAGAACACCACAAGGTGATCAACGTCCCTTGGGGGGCCACCCCCCAAGGTCACCTCCTTCTCCAACATGGTCTAAACCCGGCTTTTCAGCCCGTTTACTCGGTTTTTCATTGGATATAGGACCTTCTCTTGGTCATTGTCCTTAAAAAAACTGAGGTTAGGAGCCAAGCCAAAGAATCAAAGCATCACATGTTCTCATTTGAAGGACGATGGCGAAGCCCATACATGACTTGCGACCATTAATCTCAACGTGTCCCCACAATCTCCTGAGAAGTTAGATCCCTTTTCTTACTTTTCTATTGTAGTTTGTATTTCCTAAAGAGACAAAAAGAAATCACAATTCTTGTCTTTCATACTTGATGGGTTTTGTAAAATCGCCTTTCACTGCAAAATCGCCTTTCACGGCAAACAAACAAAAACGCCTCCTACGGCATTCTCAAAAAACAAACTTGTCTCTTTTCTTAATAATTATGCAATTTGAAAAGTTAGAAAAAATGATTGATTTCCTTTCCACTTGTGAAGGTGAATCTCCAGATCATCACCATTCCAAATTCCAAGTAGAAAGTAAATCTGGCATACCCGTACAAAAATGTTGATACCCAAGATATTCCCTCCTCCGCCGAGACCCAGGTTAGCCCCCGGGGTGCGGAAGGAGAGGACGGAATCCCGAGGGTCCATCAAGTTACAGTTGGCCTCACCCATTGGTGACTTAAAACAAATGAATAGATAGAAACTTGGGTTCATTAATGTCTCGGGATTGAGAGCCTATTGCTAGGAATTATGAGAGCAGACCTTATAATCGAGACAGAATTCCATAAGGTGCTTCTCATGGTCCTTCAATACATCCAATGTACCAGTACCATGATCCAGAATCTTCTATTCTGATGATCGAGACAAATCACACTATCTCATAGTGATCAAAGTGCTGCAACCTTGTCAAATGAGATGCCCAGTCTCATCACTGGTTGTGAAGATTTTTAAGTATAAGATTTGTGACATAAATCTCCCGTGTGTGGATCTCATCCATACACATATATCACATCTAATATACTAATGGGACCCGGTTCAACTCATGAACCATTATGTCATATGTATTGGTCATGTGCATGAAGTAATAAAATAACATTCATCTCATAAAAGTAAAGCATGATATTATTGATAAATGAATAAACTAATCAATTTATCACATCAACTGATGGATTGAGTCCATACAATCTAACACTTGTCTTCTTTGAAGCTAGGCATGGACAGAATCCAAACGCGGTCCTTTGCCTGTCGCAGTGAGGCTTTGAATTTTGCGAGTTCAGCCCCTGTTGAGATGGAGGGTCGACTCACAGGAATGAAGGCTTCAGCAGGTTCTTGCGGAGGCCTTACGATGCACGATTTGATTTTCATCTTGTAGGAGCAAGTCGGCTCATGTTGGGTTGATTTGTGAGAGACTGGTCTATCCTCCTTCATGTATGCAAGAGGATAGAACCGGTTCTCTTTGAGAGGGGCCAGGTATACTGGCTTTGCAGATGTTTGAGACCTCCTTTGTTTTGGTGAAGGTGAAGGGGACCAAGTCTCGGGGTAGACCTGGTTCTTTGCAGGTTGAGGCTTCGTGGGGTTGCCACGGGCTTTAGGCTTCTTTATGTTTGCCCTTGGTGCCATGGTAGTGACACGTTGCAGGGCGATTTTTTGTTTCTTGGCGGGTGTGCTTTCCTTTACGGGCAGTGGGAATGGTCCCAGCGACCCGAAAACGATAATCCGGGGAGTAGAGGTCGACCCGGTGTTTTAAGAGTTGCCGAGGGAGATGGTGCTTCGGCAGGTTGCAGGGCACTTGTGAGTGCGCTTGTTTTACTTCTCTTGAAGTATGAACTGGTACTTGTTCTCATCAAAGGTGATGGTCAATGAAGCTGCCATTGTTAGTTTTGGAAAACTTCTGAAATAAGACCACATCCATTAGTAATCACAAGAATATGGTGGTTATAAATGAAAGAAACTATGGTTTCATCTTTTCAAATCGCTCTAGGGAACATGGCCCGGCCCGAGTGAGGTGAAGAAGGCAAAAAGCTATAGAGGGTACAATTGTTCTAAAAGCAAGTACAGGAGGCTCAGAGTAAGCGTTCCATTGATTGCTAGAAGCAATTGTAAACCTTAATTCAAATTACTGAGAAGCGAGGCTCACTCGAGGTAAGATGATATAAAGTTGAAGATACAAATGTGTCGGTCGCGAATACAGTAGACCCGAAAGGGTGTACTAGCACCGCTAAGGCACAAATGTTGCAAATCGCATCCTTGAAATGGACACGCGATGGGATTTTTTTTTGAAATGTCAAAATTGGATTCATAAAAGAGGGCAAATGGTGTTCCAATCCGAACATAAGCTACAAACGATTTCCGCGAGCCAATGTCCAAAAGGGAAAGGACCAAGATTTCTCTAATTTGAACCCAAAGATGACGGAATTTTTTTTTTTTTTGAAAGTTTTTTTTTTAAAGAGTTCTTTTTTTTTTTTTTTTGAAGAGTTTTTTTTTTTTTTTTTGAAAAGAACACATAGGTTTCCAATTTGGTATTATGAAACCTTTGTACATAGATCAACCCCAGGTAAGAGTATGATTACTTAATGAACTCGTTTGGAGGACCCTTACCTCGAACAGTCTAGCTGTCTCCACACTCTGAATAAGGCTTTTCTTAATTCCACTTTGGTCAAAGAATGCAATCAGTGTAACCTTAGTGGATTTTGAAGGCTTTCCTAGGAGAATCTCTAATGGATTCATCAAAGAGAGCGAATGGCCTCTCCAAATCAAACATTGGCTACAAACGATTTTTGCGAGCCATTGTCCGAAAGGGAAAGAACCGAAGTTTCTCTAATTTGAATCCAAAAGAGAGAAAACTGATTTTTTTTTTAAGAGTTTGACATTGGACTTTTTTTTTTTTTTTTTTTTGAAGATCCCTATCGAACTCATTAGAGATAAAAAGAATGACCTATTCCCATATGCGAACAATAGCTACAAACATTTCTGCGAGCTATCAAGTTCGGAGAGGAAATGATCAAAGTTTCTCAAAAATGAATTCAAGAGAGAGAAATCAGATTTTTTTTTGAAATGAGAAAGAATGAACCAAATCCCATCTAATGTTTTTTTTAGATGCAAGATCCAACATAGACCACCAACTAGAAAAGAGCCAAGGAATTGAAGCATCACGTTCTCAAATGAACATGTCCCACTGGGTATGCCAACTTGATAGACCCGGCTTTTTGGCTTTTCCTTTGGCTCTTTCCTCCCGGGGCCACCGAGAGGCCAGCAGAGTGGAGGAGAAGAAAGCGCGAGCATCAACATTTTGGTTTTGTACAGGTATGCCAGATTTTCTATTCTACTTGGAATTTAGAAATGGTGATCCGGAGATTCATCTTCACAAGTATAAAGGAAATCAATATTTTTTCTAACTTTTCAAATTGCACATATATTTAAGAAAAGAGACAAGTTTTTCTTTGAAAGCTGTAGGAGGCGATTTATTTTGTTTGTTTGTCGTGAAAGGCGGTTTTGCTGTAAAAGGCGGTGTTTGCCGTGAAAAGCAATTTTTCCGTGAAAGGTGATGTTTGCCATGAAAGCTGATTTACAAATCTCATCAATAGTGAAAGACAAGAATTGTGATTTTTTTGTCTCTTTAAAAAAAATATAAAATACAATAGAAAAGTAAGAAAGGGAATCTGACTTCTCAGAAGATTGTGGGGACTCGTTCAGATCGACGGTCGTAAGTCATGTATGGACTTCGCCATCGTCCTTCAGATGAGAACGTATGTGAAAGTCCTAGATCGAACTCTAGAGGGGGGGGGGGGGGGGGGGGGTGGTGAATAGGGTGAGCACAAAGACCTAGATCAATTTTAAAAGTCTATAACCAATTATGCTTTGGTAAATGTCAATTAATTTGAATACATGTGATGACTCTAAGAATGTGATCTAAACATCAAGCATATGAACCATAAGCATAGATTATGAGCATCAACCATACACATGTGATCATCATTCATAGACATAAACATCAACCATAACACTAGACTTTATAGTGGTTCGGCCAACGTGCCTACATCCACTCCCGGCTTTCCCTACCGGATTTTCCACTATCTCAATATGAGGTTTGGGTTCACCTCCAACCTTACAAAACACCACTATGCTTTTCTAGGTTTAGCATTAACCTTTACAACCACTCTTTATGCTTTTAAGGCTAACCAATAACCTTTACAACATGAAATTCTTTTTTCTCTCAAATTTATGCTTAAATATGCATTTGGAAGAGAATAATTAAGTACAACTTAATGCCTCTAATTAGACTGATTTGAAAAAGAAATCTCAACTTCTATGTAAGTGCATGATGATTGAAAATTCCTAAGAATGATGCATATACATAAAACTTTCTATCTCTTAAAAATGAATGCACATAAATGATGCTAAGATGAAAAGTATGTGAGTGAGATAGAAGTTAATGAGCCACACGTGTTTTAAAAGATTAACAAACTATTTTTTGAAAGTTGTTAATTAATAACTAGTTATCTTGTTTTAGAAAACATGAAACTAAACATGTGGAACTCAAGCAAATGTTGAAGACATAAAGCTAATCATGTTTAAAGTTCTAAGCATGTTATGAAGACAACATTTGAACAAGTTAAACAAACATTTGATCATGCTATTAAATGAAACAATGATTTTAAAAACCAAGCATGAATTAATCTTGGGACAAAGGAAGCACACCCATTTGAAGAATCAAAAGTTGAAATAATGGATTAGCCCTCCTAATCTCCCTTTAGCCTAGCTTGGATTGCTCCTCCTTCCTTGGTCTTCAAAGGACTCAAAAAACTCTTTTAAAAAGCCAAAGGAAGCACTATATATAAAACAAAAGAAGGCTCCAACGGCTAGTTAACGGTCATATTTTTTTTTTTAAAAACAACTTTTAGCGGGGGCCAGGGCCGCCGGTAAAAGTGGTACATTGGCCGCCAATAAAAGTCTGATTTTCCCCAAAATGTATTTTTCAAAGTATTTTTCTTGCGGGGACTTTGGGCCATGGAATCATGCCTGATTTCATGTTTTAAATTAATCTAAAGGAGTTTTAAAACCATGAACCTAAAATGCCTAAGATGATTTGAAACTTTTAAAACCACCGGCTTACATGATTCAAAAAGTTTTCTTTTCAAAAATTAATACATCCAAGCTTAAGAACAAAACATGCATGATACAAAAATTTTGAAAGATTTAAAACAATGCATATGACAATTTAAAAACTTAAGATTATGAATGAAGATAATGTAGAAAATTCCAAGATTAAAAATATGAATGAATGAGAGATCAAGCTATGATGAAACTGAATGTGTCCAATCAAATTGCAACAAATGAAAACCCTAACAGTATGATGCTTTGATTTCTTTGGCTTGGCTTGGACCTCAATTTTTTAGAGGATAAGGACCAAGGGAAGGTCCTATATTCAATAAAAAAAACCAAGTAGATGGGCTGAAAAGCCACGCCTAGGCCATGTTGGATAGGAGAAGAGAGAGCCTTGCCTTGCCTTTGGGGGGTCCCCCACCCCCCCCCCCCCCCCCCCCCCCCCCCCCCCACAAACACACACACACACCAAGGGACTTCAATCACCTTGTGGTGTTTGTCGCAGCAGGGCTTCTTCAAAGTAGCAAAGTTTCTTTAGGATTTCTCCCTCTCTGTGTGTGGATGATTTCTCTCGGATTTTCGAATTACGGCCTTCTTGTTATGGATGAGTGTCTTGATTCTTCTTGGAATGACCCCCTTTTATAGGCCTTTGGTAGCCATGGGGTGGGTTTATGAATATTGATGGCATTGATAGCATTGATGCTTCATGATGGGTGAAGTTACAATATTTTAATTCATTCATTTTGTAACTCCTTTTTCTGGCTTACGATTGGCAAATGGAGAATGATGTGCATTTAATGCCTTTAATCTCCATGATGAGAGGAGTTTCATGGCTTTAATGCCATGATTGCTTGGACTTGTAACTCTCATTTGCTTGATTTTGATTGGGCCGTTCAAAATAATGGGTTAATGATCACATTAAGTTGTCATAAAATGGGTCAATTAATAGCATTAAGTGGTCGCAAAGGCATTTGAAGAGTCACGGGCCGTATCGCGTCTTTTGGAATTCTTCTTGCCATGATCGCCGATGGATCCACATGTTGTTTGATGTCGGATGGCAATGCAATTTCAGATATCGATTGATGCCAGTGGGCCAGTACCATCTGTCTTTTCAATTTCTTGATAGGTCGAGCAGAAAGTGTGCTTTCTTGGTTGGCCGGTAGGCGATCTTGGAGCGATCAATGATGATTTCATGCTCTTGATGGCGGACCCGAGATGTTGGCGAAAATCAGTCGATTCCGAGCATCAAGAATTAGATTTTCGAAAAATCACAAGGGCTAGAACTCCCAAAACACGAAAAGGATTGGAAAACGGGTCTTCCGGCCGAAATCTAGCGACCCGGATTTCCAAGGTCGCATGCACCCAGGGTCGCCGGGGACCATGGGGATTTATCTCCTTTTGGTCGCCGTCTTTCGACCGTTTCTTGGTCTTTTTGGTCCTTTTTTCTCCTGTATTTTTCTTGACATTTTTCCTCATTTATTAGCTTGATTCTCCTGAAGAAAACCTGATGAGAAGCCGTGCAAAACGGAGCACAAAGTTTCCTATTTTTTGGAAAAGCCGAAGACTTTGTAGCCAATTTTCCGTCAAGAGTCAAAACTAGGTCAAACGATGTCGGAATGACCCGAAATTTGAGGTGAAGCCTCCTAAGCAGTGGATAGGACCAACCATGGGCTTCTTTTTTTTAGTTTTGAAGCCGTTTGGGGTCCCGTCGTTGCTAGACTTGATTTTTCCGTGAGGAAGATGCTGCGCTTTGATGTACGGTCAACCGATGTCCGATTGACCTGAAATTTGACAGGAAGCCTATTGGAGTCATTTTGTGATGATCCATTAGCTCCGATTTTGGATGTCATGGTCCCGGGAAGCTCCACTGCCAGGAGGCTTGATTTTGTTTAGGAGCATCAAAGTAGGGTCAAACGTCGTTAGGATGACCTGAAATTTGACGTGTAGCCCTTTGTAAGCATGTTGAAATCACCCATGTGCTCTGTTTGATGAGTGATGGTTTCGGTGGTTTTCGCCGCCGAGAGGCTTGATTTTACTGCTCAAGGGTTGATGGAGGGTCAAACGTTGTTGATTTGACTTGGAATTTTACATGGAGCCTTTTGTAGGCATTTTGGAACCATCTGTAGGCTCTGATCGAAGTTTTGATATCTTCGATGCTGTCGCAGCCGGGAGTGCTTATTTAGCTGTCGGAAAAGTGAAGTTAGGCCAAATGATGTTGAAATGGCCTGAAACTTCATGTGTACCCCTCTTTTGGTTGTTTTGAAAGATCTTGCAGTTTTTGTTTGATTCTGACAAGATTTGATGCTTGAAGTAGCTTTCGCCTGTTTGTAGTAAGATGCGGCTTCATGTAGCTTCTTGATGTTGGGGAAGTAAGATGACTTTTTTGGTGTTAACAATGTTGACCACAGCGGCTGAATATGTTGCTTGCGCACTGGCGGCCATGGAGGCCATATGGATTCGCCGTTTTCTATTGGATTTGGGACTAGTATCCATTGCACGTGATCCCATTCCATTGAGAACAGATAGTACAACTGCTATATGCTTGGCAAAAGACCCCCAGCTTCATCAGAGGGCAAAACATATCAAATGAAAGTGGTATTTTATCCATGAACAAGTAGAAGAAAAAGAGATAGTAATATCTCATGTGCCATCTTTGGAAATGATTGTTGACCCGATGACCAAACCCTTGGTGCGAGAACTATTTGCTATTCATGTTAGGTGTATGGGAATACAATATATGTATGTAATCCTTTTATTCAGTGGGAGTGTATTGGACTTATTTTAATAAAAGTTTTTTTTTTCATTGTTTGTGGTTATATGCGTGTTATATTCCTTTCATTCATGCATGTGTATATACTTTACAATGGCAACATGCACAATAAGCGTGTGTGTTAGATGCACACGTGGCACCAAACAGGTGAGGTCATCCACTCGCACGGATAAAGACCGCTCTTGATGTCTTAGTGACTGATAAGATGAGATTCATGCATTTGTATGATATGCTGATTAGGCCAATATGGATATTATTGGTGCGTACAGATGTATGGAACGCCGACTCAGTCTTGTGTACATTGGGGGTGATGTGGGTTACAAGACTAAATGAGACTTAGCATTATTCGTCAGACAAATCACACCCTAATGAGTCTGATAGCCTGTTTTAAAAAACCAAGCGTGGTTGTGTTTGTGACGATCTGCTTGTACAGTAGTGAATCGATGCAATGTTAGCATGAGCTCAGTTGTGGAGCTAATGCATTTTCACACTGCGACGCTTGTCTACAGACATGCTTGTTTAATGACCTACCTACGAGCAACGGGATAATACCCTAGAATCCTGTTTGTTGTGCGAGAGTTAGTCCCGTAGGTGACTCTTGAGCTTGGAGTTGGTTATTGTGTGAACCAATTCTTAAGGCTCTTGTGCCCTTATACGAACCCCTACGTTGGAAAGATGAGATCGGTCTGCTACTTTAGCTGCAGTTGTGCCACGGCAACATAGGAGCTTAGAGCCGTCATGCTAGGAAAGCTGCTTGGTTGAATCTGACCCACGTAAGTCCATGGGAAGACCCCTTAACATCACACTCTAGTTTATATGTGCTTACGATAATTATCAACCCGGGCTATATCGAGTATTTTGAAAATTTTAAGACAAACAATTTTTTTAAATTACATATATGTATAAATATCTTATTTTATAAAAAGAAATGTTTGTAAAGAGTTTTTTTTACTCAATAAGTTCATTAAGCACGTATGTGGGTTGAACACGACTCAAGGTATGAGTCGATATCCAATCCGGTGTGCTCATGCGAGTGTCTAGGGCAGACTGATGTGTCGGTGAGTTGGTGTATTCTAGTCAGATGGCGACTTAATTTATATTCTCTCTGTGAATAGGCATCGTAGAGGTCCCACTTTTCATGTCCATTTTTACTTTGTGGAATTTGATGATGGAAATTAGTGATCTAATAAAATGAAACTTGTTCGGTGCGAGTGAGAAATATTGGCATTTGTGATGGGGCCCACTTGTATTTACATGTGGGTGGACCCCACTCACAAAGAGACACCCCTCACAAGGAATCTCATGGTGATATGGATAAGAATAGTTTGAGTTTTATCCAACTCTCTATCCTTATCATATCTCCATTCAAATTCAAATTGAGAGAGTTTGATCCAACCTAATATCCTTATCATCTCTCCATTCGAATTTATATAGAGATCTTATCACCTATTAGCCAAAACGGCTATATATAGACATGGGAGATATCAATTGAAAAAATTCTTCTCAATAGATCATTTCCTAACACAAGATCACCTTCTTCCTTTAGATCTACAATTGTTTATCATCATCTTCTACATCCAGGGTGTCCATCTTTGCCCTTGGATCTTAAAGAGTAAATCACATGTGATTGATCTCTTATAGATAGTCACAAATCTCCACAACTAGTGCGTGATTCAAGCTGACGTAGTCCTTGTCGAGTTTGTAGCAGTCTTTTGATCCGTGCTTCCGCTGCATATACGACCTTCAATCGATGGTCAAGGTTTCATCACATCTATTGTGGGCTCCATCCATATCGTCAAGTTGTGGATGTCTCTGTCCATCTTCAATCCATCAGGATCATATACATGTTATTAGGTGATGATGTGTTAAGTATTTGCATGAGCAACTTGCGTTGTATGATTAAGCGAGAAACAATAAAGAACAACAAAAACATGAAAAATAGGTCTACATTCATTCAATTGATAAAATAACTGTAGTGGCCAGGATCTTCCATTTTTGAGATTTCAATTTTCTAGGCATTGTTCAACACTTGGATCCTCATAAAAAATCAATGATCTAGATCACCCAAGGAGAGTACAAATCCTTTTATGAGGATCATATCATTCTTCCTAAACCCATTGTCATTAATCTTGAAAGGTGAAACCTATTTCCATTCAACATAACACTTGTGTCCTAACATTTGAATTTTACACCCAAAGTTCCAAATATCATAAGAACGGACTATGAGATATTGAGAGAGGCGATGAGAGAGATCTAGAGTTAAGAGTTATGGAGGGAGGGCGGGAGGGGGTGGGAGAGGAATACATGTCGATGCTGAATTTGGGGACTTTTTTTAGAGAGAGGGAGGGGGAGGGAGAAGGGAAAAGGGGGTTATATTGGGTTTTTCGGGTGGGGGCTAGGCCAAATGGGTCTTATAGCCATTTGGATATTTTCAGGTTGGGTGGGGGTTGGATCCCCCATACCCATATATGTGGGCCTGCCTATACTTTGCAATATACATGACAATATTTAAGATGTTACTAATCAAGATATTTGAGAATGTTATTATGTCATAATGATATTTACTTCAAATGAGGACCGGTGTGCATGCTAAAATCACTTTTATTCCTAAACCTTTAGAACTCATTAATATTGATAATCGTATTCTGTTTTAACTATTTTATTTTTATTCCTATCTTTAACTTTAGAAAAATTGTTGTATAATTATAATTACTAGAAATTTGATGATTTATGATTTTTGTATTTGTTATTTCCGTTAGGAATTCATATAATATATTAGTTGTCTATATTAATTTTTAATTGTTTCTGTTTAGACATCAAAGTTCTCCATTTGAAGATAAATTATAGAATGCTTTACAATATAATTAGCAACGTTATTATGTTCTTTTGCTTTGTAGAAAATACATAATTTTATCAAATATATGTCACCGACAATATTTACTTCCATTTTATAAATTTTAAGAAACATTTAGTACTAATAAGTCTTGCATTTGTTAATTTAAGTTTTTAATTATTATTCTCCTGCATATGTAGTTATTTCTTATTTTCTAATTTTAATTTTTATCACCAAATTGCTTCAACATATTTCATGTTTTTTCTTATGTTTTTGGAGTCCAATGAGCATTGCTATGTGTCAATTTCACCTTTATTCCTAAGCCTTTAGAACTCATTTATATTAACAACAATAAACTTTCTTATTCAAAGATATTATATTATAAATTTCCTATATTTTATATTTATATATTTTTCACATTATGAATTAAATTGCATATGCTAAGCTCGGGCATGATTTGCTAGTCAAGATAACTTGAAAACCTAATCACGTCATAACTCCAACATAATATAATCTTAACTAATCACTAATCAAATATGATAACATATTTACCTGATAAACCCAATCTACTCCAATTCTAATCTAATGGCAATTAGGGCTGTAAATAGGTCCTCGATTATTTGATTACCCTAAGCTTCCATCCCGGTGATGGACCCGAAAGAAATCTTCCGTCCTCTCCTTCCGCACCCCGGGGGCTGACCTGGGTCTCGGCTGAGGAGGGAAAATCTCGGGCATCAACATTTTTGTACGGGTATGCCAGGTTTACTTTCTACTTGGAATTTGGAATGGTGATAATCCGGAGATTCACCTTTGCAAGTGGAAAGGAAATCAATCCTTTTTTCTAACTTTTCAAATTGCACAAATATTAAGAAAAGAGACAAGTTTTTAGAATGCCGTAAGAGGCGTTTTTGTTTGTTTGCCGTGAAAGGCGATTTTGCCGTGAAAGGCGTTTTTACAAAACTCGTCAAATATGAAAGACAAGAATTGTGATTTCTTTTTGTCTCTTTAAGAAATACAAACTACAATAGAAAATGAAGAAAAGGGATCTAACTTCTCAGGAGATTGTGGGGACACGTTGAGATCGACGGTCGCAAGTCATGTATGGGCTTCGCCATCGTTCTTCAAATGAGAACATGTGATGCTTTGATTCTTTGGCTTGGCTCTTAACCTCAGTTTTTTAAAGGACAAGAACCAAGAGAAGGTCCTATATCCAATGAAAAACCAAGTAAACGGGCTGAAAAGCCGCGTTTAGGCCATGTTGGAGAAGGAGGTGACCTTAGGGGGGTGGCCTCCCAAGGGACGTTGATCACCTTGTGGTGCTTTCGGGAGCAAAGTAGCAGAACTTCGTCTCTCTCTTGGATTTTCTGAATTTTCAGAGCTTACACTTGGGATCTCTTTTCATCATGCTTTCTTCTTGGAATGGACCTCCTTTTATAAGCTTTTGGTAGCCATGAGGTGTTTATTGGCATTGATGGCCATGATGAAAGAATTGATGAGGAGTTACAAGTTGATTTTGTAACTCCTTTTTCAAGGCTTGTGATTGGCCGATGAAGGTAGTGAGCATTTAATCACTTTTATGCTTCATGATGATGGGAGTTTCATGGGTTTAATGCCATGATTGCTTGGATTTGTAACTCCCAAATGCTTGGTTCTGATTGGGCCGTCCAAAATAATGAGTTAATGACTGCTTTAATGGGTCAATTAACGACATTAAGTGGTTGCCAAGGCATGTGAAGAGTCGCGGGCCGTGCTGCGCCTTTTGAGATTCTTCTTGCGATCATCACGGGTGGATCCACGCATTATTTGATGTCGGATTGCGATGCAATTTTAGACATTGATTGACGTTGGTGGGCCGGTGACATCTGTCTTGTCGATTTCACGATCGGTCGGACAGAAAGTGCACTTTCTTGGTCAGCCGGTTGGAGATCTTGAGGTGATCGGTGATGATTTCATGCTTTTGACGGCGGATCCGAGATGTCGACGAAGATCAGTGGTTTTGAAGCACCAAACATTGGATTTTCAGAAAATCATAGAGGCCAGAATACTCGAAACGCGAAAAGAATCGGAAAACGGACGATTTGGCGCAAAATCCGGCGACCCGGATTTCCAGGGTCGCCAGGCGACCATGCACCCAGGGTCGCCTGCGACCTTGGGCCAAGGTCGCCGGTGACCATAGGGCTTCGGCCCGTTTGGTCGCCGAGCGTCGTTTTCGGCCGTTTTTTCTTCTTTTTTGTTCCTTTTTTCTTCTGTATTTTTCTTGACATTTTTCCTCAATTATTGACTTGATTTTCTTGGAGAAATCTTGACGAGAACCCTCGCGAAGTCGGGGTACAAAGTTTCCTATTTTTCGGGAAAGCCGAAGACTTTGTAGCCGATTTTCCGTCAAGCGTCGAAACTAGGTCAAACGATGTCGGAATGACCTGAAAATTGAGGTGAAGCTTCTTGAGCAGTGGATAGGACCAACCATGGGCTTTTATTTGAGTTTTGAAGCCGTTTGGGGTCCCATCGATGCTTCACTTGATTTTGCTGCGGGGAAAATGCCGAACTTTGATATGTGGTCAAACGATGTCCGATTGACCTGAAATTTGACGAGGAGCCTATTGGAGTCATTTTGAGACGTTCCATGGGCTCCATTTTGGATGTCATGGTCCCGGGTTGCTCCGCCGCCGGTAGGCTTGATTTTCTCTCGGAGCATCGAAACCTGGTCAAACGTTGTCGGAATGACCTGAAATTTGACGTGCAACCTTTTGGAAGTATGTTGAAGCCACTCATGTATTTTGTTTGAAGAGTGATGGCTTCGATGGTTGCCGCCGCCAGGAGGCTTGATTTTGCTGCTCGAGCATTGATGGAGGGTCAAACGTTGTCGGTTTGACTTGAAATTTGGCATGGAGCCCTTTGGAGACATTCTGGAGTCATCCGTAGGCTTTGATCAAAGTTTTGGTGTCTTTGATGATGTTGCCGCCGGGAGCGTCTGTTTAGCTGTCGGAGCGGTGAAGTTGGGCCAAACGATGTCGGAATGACCCAAAACCTCAGGTGTACCCCTCTTTTAGCTGTCTTGAAGGATCTCTCAGTTTCTGTCTGATTCTGACAAAATCTGATGCTTGAAGTAGCCTTACCTATTTTTAGCAGGATGCAGCTTCAGGAGGCTTCTTGATGTTGATGAGACATATTGACTTTTTTGGTGTCAACACCCGGCCATTAGTAACAGGGTTCGGTCCTTATTTAGGTTCCGATAATTATGGGTCCAGGTCTGAGTCCACCTTGGTTCCGACCTGTGGACCCGAGACCTGACTTAATACATCAATTTAAAAAAAAAAAAAAACCCTCCTAAAAGCTAGTTTCTTTTTCTAAACCATTCTTTTCTTGACCCCGGATCCAGACCCGTCCCATACATGGATGAAAAAATCGGCCGATAACAGTTCATATCGGCCGATATGAATCGGTATCGGCCCATACCGATCCGATATGACCCCAAGATATCGGTATCGGTATCTCGGGGCCATATACCCCCCCAATATCTCGGCCCATATCGGCCGAGATATCCTTCATCTCGGTTTTTCTTCGGAATATCGGCCAAGATCCCATCAAAAGTGTTAAAACCCTATGTTTTCTATCTTTTTCCCCATCTTCATCTTCTTCTGCTCTCCTTTCATCTCCTTACTCCTTAGAGCAGCAGCCATACTCCATCACACATCCCTCTTGCATATTTTCAAATCCCACATCTATTTCCTGAAGAAAATATTATTTAAGGTAAGAGAAAATCAACTTAAAATATTTTATTATGTTTTTTTTATTTTTTATTTTTAAATGAAACATAGAAATTATTGGGTTTGTCACTTGTATTGTGTTCTTCATTTAAAAGTTAGATCTACATACTTTCATACTAGATCTACTCATACACGTGATTTTAATTTTTTTTTCAATTTTTTTATTTTCGGGTTTTTTAATATTTGAATTATAATATATCATTTTTTTGGGGATTTCATTAGAAATATGTTTTTTTAATGATTCATGATCATTGTATGGTGTGTAAATGATCGATATGTTATCTTTATTTTCTATATTTTATACTAATAAATTGATCATGAGCATCAATAATGGTTGCATTATATGAAATATTGGAGAAGACAGTGAACTGCGACACATACAGGACTCATAGCTTAAGGTATTTGAGATTTTGATTTATTGTTGTTACTAATGGAAAAATAATATTACTTTCCAGCATTTTCTAATCTTCTGGATTTTTTGGATATTTTTGAAAAAAAATTTGGATTAAAAAAAATTCACACCTCGACGACCGCGACGGATTGATATCTGCGACCGGTACCAATATCATATCGGTTTTTCGGCCCAGCCGATTCCGCGTCCGAGACTGAGATTTTAAACCATGGTCCCATATACCCATATACAAAACCGATTCCTATTCCAGTTCCATCCTCTCATTAACGGTTCTGGCTCCAGAACCAAGAAACTGGTTCCAAAGCGGGTTTGGATTTAGATTTGGGTCCATCTTCTCATTAACGGCTCGGCCCGGGTCCACCATGGACCCAGATCGAAACCAACCCGTTTACAACTTGCGAATTCATCCTTTAGATAACATATCATTTTTCAATGTTCTCTATTATAGAGAGTTATTTTCGTCTGGAAGTCGACCTAAAATATTTTTGCCAACTAAAATATTATGATCTTAATTATTCAATGGGAAATCAAGCTGCAAGGGAGAAATCACTAGCCTCACAGCATCTTTCTCCGACATTAGTCTTGTCCCCAGTTTTTCAATTTGAATGGACTTTATTCCCTGTCCTCATCTGTGACTCGATGAATGTAGAGTTTTAGGAAGTAACAATTGAAGAGCAAGCATGCATGGCAATTGCTCTGAGAAATAGTAAAGCCATATATGATTTTTTTTTCCTCCTTCTATGGGAGGGTTCCCAACCCTTTGAACTGGACTAATCCCTCTGGGCCTAGAGAGAATGTAGTGCAGTTTTGAACCTACAACCTTCGGATACAAACCGTGATCCTAGGCCAACTTGAGCTACCACTTGGAGTTTGCCATAGATGAGGTAGGCCTGGATAAGCGGATGAAGTGAGTGTTGTCTTGATTGGAGGCCTTCCTATAAGAAATGCCTCACACCACTTGGTTTGGTAATCAATGTCCACCTATGTTCACACTATTACTTTAACCTAATATAATCCTTTATTATAAATCTAAAATAATCCTAATATAATCTTAACCTAAATTCACTCAGATATATCCAACTTACTTAAGATCATAACATAGCTAACTCTACATAGAACATTCTCCTCACTCCTATGATTAGCCAGATAAAAGAAAGCCGATTCATGCAGACTCAGAAGGGCATGGATGAAATCAGAATTAATTTAACAAGTTGATATTAAAGAGCCATTTTGGTGCTCTCCTAATCATGATAGTTAATATTTATCAATGTCCTAGATTGCAAAAGCGGAATAAATCACATGGCCATTGTGTTTCTCACCATGCTTGCATATATTATGTTTGTTTATTTTTAGGTCTCTCATACTCTCTGCTGAGTTAATTTGTGATGAAGATGTCAAATCCAATAGAAGAGACTGGCAACAGATCCATAACACTAGAACATAAGTCAATCTACAGAGCATATGGTTGTCTTCCAACTTCTGGGTCTAAAGTACAAAAACCCAAGTTTATTTCAAATACAAGCAAGCAAAGGATAGCAAAACACCCATGTCAGAAATCTCAAGTTCACACCCTCCATGTGAACATGCTAATAAGCAGCAGCCTCACCTTCATCATCCACCACAGACCACAAGGCTGATCTGGCTGAGTTGCGTGCGGAACAATTTGCACGAATCTCACCCCGAGTCCCAGTCAAAACACTCAACTGACCCATCTTCACCATAGACAATGCAAACTGCTCGAAAAATGCCGTCTCATTGATGGCGAATTTTGTGACAATTGGTCGCGTAGTCTTGTTGCTGTATAGATCCTGGTCAGACGTAAAGAGGCCCTGGCGGTTCATGAGGTCGACGTAGTACTTGTTATCAAACTTGTTAGGCGATCGGATGTCCAAGGGTGTAGTGTTTGAGTAGTTCAACTTGGGGCATGTGACCTTGAGGTTCTTCGAAAAGGTCTTGTCCATGGTGGGGTCTTGTGTCGGGTAGAGGCGCTCCTCAAAGGACGTACAATGGCTGATTCCAATTGTATGTCCACCTGAGAGTGCCACAAGATCGGTGACGTCAAGATTAATTCGGCTTAGAGCAGCAATGAGGGCTGGGGTTTGCGAGGTTGGAGGTGGCAGGCTACTGAGAGTTGCATTTATTGTGGCAAAGGTCAGGCCATCTCGCCGGCCCAGTGGAACTCGGTAATGGGGGCCACCCGACTGCAGTCACAAATACAGAAGCATGTTGTGAGGACCTTCATGTATCTACTATGTATGCAACTAGACAACATTCCACATTTGCTCTGGGCATAGTTTAAGTTTCCCTCAGAATTAATACTTAACATCTCTCACATGTGCCATGTGCTTCATACTACATGAATACTACATTAAAATGATGAAACGTGTACTGAGGGCCCTTTTGTTTCCATGGAATTGAATTTTGAAGAATTCTAAAAAGGACGTCCATATCAAAGTGTTTAAAATTTAAGGAATAAAGGAAGGACTCTCCTTCGGTGGAAAATGCACCCTGCTAAATTAAATCCTAAAAAACATAGGGTGCCATTCACATCATCACTATATATTTCACTGCTCATATCTTTAATATTCCTATATCGGAACCCATTTTAACAAGAATGATTAGGAATTTATAACAATCCAAACAAACGGCCTAAAACTAATTAAAACAAAAACTCTCCTTCAATGGCCAATGGATTGTAGCTTGAATCCCTACTGGTTGAAGTTGTGGCCTGCGTGAATTGGCGTCTCCTATTTCTCTCAAAACCACTACAATGATTATGTCCTCTTAGACGAATGAGTGGATCATAGAGAGGCCAAGATCATGGGTCAGGTTTTGATCGGATACTTAGGTATCAGACCTACCCTAATCAAATGTATATACCTGGACCGGGCGTTGACTCTCATGGACATAGTTGAAGGCAGTCGGACTCGAAATATCTATATGTTAAATTTTTTTTACTCAAACTTGCAATCTTAATGATTATAACAAAGAACCTCTACCATCTGTGTTGAATGCTTTTATATCAAATAAAGATTGTGTAAAATCTTAATGATTGTGTAAAATAATATTAATATATTTATGTTTGTATAATACAAGAGTCTTTTATATCAAATGAACTGTAATTTGGATATGGTCCTCCACCTGACTAGGGTAATGTTCGGATCGTCTTAAGTTTGGGTCTTAGCCCATGTTTGGCATCTCTATTTCATGCCTCTATTTCTCTAAATGTCTAAATCGGACAGAAGTTTAAATAATTAGAGCGTTTGGCATAAGATTCTAGACTCTGTCCGCTTTAGACATTTAGAGGCAAATCCTCTAAAATCCAAATGCTTCAAAAATAGGCAGATGAGAAATAGAGCTATTGGGTCTCAAAATATAGAGGCGAGGTATTTAAAATAGATTCGTGCGTTACCAAACGCGTTTTTGTTTATTCTAGCCCCTTTTTTTTTATGGCTCTTTTTTTAATGACTCTATTTTATATGGATCTATAAAAAAAAAAAAAGAGTAGAGAAGCCAAACAAGCCCTTAATGTCTTGTGTATTAAGCGCTAAGACAAAAAAACTAAATAAGACTGTTTTGTACGCAATAACATGTCTTAAGCGGTAAGACGACTTGTTATTTAAGACGAGATTATCTTAATTCTAGGAGCTCAAAATCTAGCTCCTGGAATTAAGACCTCAACATCTTAAGCGGTAAAACATTTCAGGACTTTAAAATAATTTTAAAATTCCCGTAATAATCCTCACCAATATCAACGATTGGAGCCCTAATCTCTCTATCTCTTTCATTGCTCCTACATCTAAAACGAAGCTCTTCCTTGTACGACACCAAGCAACATCGATCTCCTTCTTCTTGTTTTGGATCCAAAGTCAAAGGTAAACTCTTTCCTCATCTTCCTTCCCTCAACATCTAAAAAAATGAGTATAGAGTGTACTGCACATTGTCCGAGTCTAAAAAGAAACAAATTTATGTCACAGATGTTTTTCAGGCTTAAAACCATTTTTTTTAAATGACAGAAATTACCTTTAACTTAAGACATGGATAAGACGTATTACCAAACAGTTTTATTCAATTCAGATCTCATCACGTTCAGGTGTTGCCAAATTATCTTATTACATAACAGCTAATCAGATCTTAAACTCGCAGCTCTAATAAGATCTTAAACTCACAGATCTTTTTCAGACAAATTAAGACGTCAAAACATTAAGATGATCCAAACAAGGCCTTTCCGGATCAGATTATCAATTAAGACAAAAAAATGGGTCCATTCTAAGGCTTTTGTTCAGGTATTTCAAGGTAAACCTATTTCGGTGCATATTCGTAAGCCAAGAGCACCAGTTTCAATGGACTTCATGGGAGATCTTTTCTCAAATCTTCCCTCTAAGATGGTTTCATTCTCGTTGGCTAATCAGTCAACTAACCTATGAAAGGATTAAATCTTAATTTGAATCCAAGTCATAAGATTAAAATTTGAACAAAAATATCATCCCAACCATTAGTGGGGGGAACGTGACAAATAAGTTCAGCCATGGGCCTGCCATGTACAAATGTGCCTAACGGACCTGAACAGTCCATGTGTGCCAGAAGAGATGAAAGGGTATTTGGGCCAGTTTAGGTAACATTTAGCGCTTAAATGTAAGCAATTAAGGTTTCCGAAATATTAATAGAAATGGAAGATTTTACTAAGACATAATGTTTTATTTCAAATCTCAACCATTTAGCTTAAAAATCTCAACCCATTTAGCTTAAGTCATTCCTATGTGGAGATATAAAACAAAAGTTACAATTTGATGAAACAAGTTGGTTTTCTATTCATCTTCGGGACCTTGGCTCAGGCTCAACTCAAAGTAAAGGCCTGTTACGGAACATTCTGGAATGTTTCATCCTATGAATAAATGATAAAGAAAAACTTATTTGACATGCATTTTATGAGAGGGAAAATCTAGAGAGAGAGAGATATTTTATAATGTGCATAAAGGGAGAGAAAATACCGGCCAAAGAAGTTTTCTTTCATTTCTTATCAAAATGAAACATTTCCAGAGTGATGTCAAACAGACCCTAAAGTTATGTAGAGTCAGCTTGGCAGAAAGTCAAGTTCATCTATTCATTTAAATTTGATGGTGAAATGGGTGCGATGAACTCACCAGTGGTCATCTCGGACATAACGATCATGGTGGAGGTTCAAAGATCTCAAATAGATTAGTTAACCTATGAGCAAAGTCCGACATGTCGGCCCAACTTGAATATGGCCCCTTTATTTCATTGCGTTGAAATGTTAACCTAAGTCCTGAATTATCAGTTTAGGTTGGCGGGTAGAAGTGCAATGAGTTAAGTGAGTCCAAGTTCAAGCCAAGTTCATTTACGAAACAAAAACTAGAACCTAAACCTATGAACAGGGTTGAAAATGTCCACCAGACCACTGGGTCCAGCTAATGGGTTAATCCAAGGCAGTGGCGAGCCCAGGATTTTTTTTTGGGTGGGGCAAAATTTTTCTCAACTTTGCTAACTCCTTTCACATTAAAAATACCAAAAAGAAAATGTCTAGCATTTAAATAGACACAAAAAAAAACAAAAAAAAAAAACACTCCATGCTCAAATCACTTGCCTAATTGAAGAGCGCTCCCCACTACCACTCCCAAATTCAGGTGATCAAAACAGCTAAGATAACATTTCCTTTAATCCTAGGTGTTTGGAAGCCTTGAAACGGTGATTTGGGTGAACACCCAATTACTCAATTTGGGTTTCCAAAGGAGTTCTATTTCGATATAAAAAATTTGGTTGCATGCACTTATCTAACTCTAAAAATAATTCCCTATACTTGGTTATGGGCTCATGGCAAAGAAGAAGAATTTCCACTTACATGTAACTCAAGTTATCAAACATATGAATTATATGGCCTGATTTATTTGTGAATTGAGTATTAAAGTATGTCCAATGGCGATTTGGTCATCTTCAGACTTGTAGATATGTTAGATTAGGTGATTTAGGGCTTAGGGTTTGGATTAGGATTTGAGGATTAAGGGATTAAAATTAGGATTTGAAGATTTACAGCTCAAATTTTGGCCTAGAGTGATTATGATTATACTAAATCCGAGGAGTGATGGAGATTGTTTTATTTATGGCTATTTAGTAAGAGACTAACCACGAGAGGACCAGCAAGGAGAAGCTCGATCTGCACAAATAGGATCTTGAACTCTCACTAAAAAGAAGGTGTCAAAAGAGAAAAGCGTGAATAGGATCTGGTACTTTCAATCACTAAGGTTTTATAACATGGAACGATCACAATATTTAAACGTGGGGCGAGATATATGTGGGACAGGTAAGACCCATTAAAATTATTGGTAATTTCAAATCAACATGCGGCACCCGCTACAGGTTCCATATGTGTAGGTTCACCACTGATCCAGGATGACCGCCTTATCTATACGGGTTAACAAACCTCCAATTCCTAGTTACCCACTAACCCAAAAGTTCGAATGTAAACCCATTTTAAGGATCAACTAATAAAGGTCCTATGTTTGCGTCCATCTAATTATTATTTTAAAATGTCTATTAAGTTTTCAAGGCATTAGTAGAGACAGCACAAATGCTCTTTAATACTCCCCTTTGGGTGGAGCCTAGTGTCCATCTCAACACCTCATATTAATCTTAAAATATAATATTTACTATATTAATCTAATATTATTATATAGTTAAATATTTTAATATCAAAGCAATGGGGGGGTAACTTTTGGTATACCATGGACTCAACCTAAATCCAACCCAATTACATCTACTTCCATGGCTGTTGAATTAATGGATATTGACCGTGTGACTGTTCTTACATCTGGCATTTGCCCCACAACAGTTAAGCTTCAAATATATCCTGCAGAATTGTTAGTACAATAATGGTGCGATATAGCACAGCCCTAGGATATTGCGCAAGGTAATATTTGCAATATCGCACACCCTAGAATGTCGCACAATATGATATATATATATATATATATATATATAGGGAAATGCTCCTATGAGAGATACTCTCACCAACTTTATGAGAGATGGGTGGGGGCCCTCACATTTAAGTTGGGGGTCCTTACATTTAAGTTGGTGAGAGTGGATATGGAAGTGAGGGCCTCCACCCATCTCTCATAGGAGCATTTCCCATATATATATATATATATATATATATATATATATATAGGGGCCAACTCTCCTAAGGTGCAGTTTAGCTTATCCTAAGCTGAAATAGGGCTGGTCCCACAAAATCAAAGTCGAATATGCTGTTTTTTGGATGATGATCGTCTCCAAAATCAAGATAAATCCAATCAGAACTGGATTTTTCAGTTCCATTATGCAAAAAAAAAAATATATATTCAAGTTTGATTTGTAGGACCAGCCCTATTTCAGCTTAAGAGAGCCCTGCTCATATATATATATGGCACGGGCGTAGGATATCGCACGAGGGGAATTACATATACTTTGAATTCTCATAGGCGAATGTCAAGTCTAAGGCGAATGTATGATCTAAGGATAGCTCTCCAAGCAATATCCCTAGAATTTAATAAATTACTATGGTGTTAAATGCAAATATTCTATTTTAGCAAGATTTAACAAATGCAAGTATAAAGACAAAGACCCACCAGGGCGACGGCGTCACGTGCGGCAAGAGCGACTATGTCAGAGCAAGAGACAATCTGACCACACTTCTTTTGGACGAGTTCACGGAGTGCGTTGATGGTAACAAAAGCCTCGGGCCTCAGTGTGAGATTGGGAGGTGCCGTTTTCTCACTTGGACCGCTGGCTGACCCATCTAGCAACACCGATCCATCACAACCCTAAATCCAAACAGATAACAACAACAACATTCATCAATCATACATCATCACCATGCTAATCTATCTACCCAATTAAAATACCAATTAGTAGTTTTAGCATTCATACTAACTGCCCATTTCAACATTGGATCAAGTGGTGTTTGGAGACACATTTGCTTCGATATTTCTCAAGTTGCTTACTAATACACTCAAAATGCTTGAGTGTTAAAAAGTACGGAAAACTAACTACTTAACAAAACTCAGTATCACCCAACAATCTCATCCGTTAATTTAAGGACATCAAAGTTGCAGTCTTGAAGCTTGTTTGTTTTCATGAAATTATATCTCTAAATAATCTTGGAATATATATTTCTAAAAGTGACTAAATTGAAGAACCAAATTGCATATACTCTCCTTTGATTGAAAATGAATACCCAGCCATCACCTGAATAAATTAAATCGTAAAAAGGTCTAGATCCCCTCTCTCCACCTTAATAAATGCTTCGTCCTCACCCATCAATTCTTTAAAATAATTTTGTTGAGCTCATTTTACTCAAAATCAACTTCATGAAAAATAAAAATAAAAATAAAAACCCATAGAACTATCCAATTTTTTGCTCGATTTAAACTGATGATGAGTATACAAGGCTGTGACTCTTTTTAAGGAGGCGAGCTGAAGGTGTCAATTCCTGGGGTTATTTACGAGTGAAAGAGGTTAACTGATAGCAGCCGAGTGCAGGGCACTAATTAAACTGAGTAGGTAGTGTATCCACCATGGCCACAGCGTGGGGTCTTGTGTCAGGTAGAGAGCCATGAACCATCTGAAGAATTGTAGGGGCCACTATTTAGAAAATCTAAAGTCACATTCAGATGGTCAGTGGTTGGAACTTATCATTCTCATTAATTTCACGAATTTACATGAAAAAACTACTACGGTCCCGACGTCCGACCCAACCAGGTGTCTCACTCATGCTACTGCCCAAGGGTGTGAGCTTTAAAAAAAAATAGAATGGGTTTTTACATATTGGTTCACCTTAAATTCTACTTTTCCAATTTCATGACCCATATTTAGATAATATCACTCTTGTCAATATTTTTATTTTTATACCATATCCCATGATAACATGGGATTTATCAATTTCTATACATACATTTTCTGCAGCTAGTAAATAATTTCATTTTTAATAGAACATGAAAACTGAGATTTTGTGAAAATATTTCTCACGTTTTATCATTTGGGAGAAAATCTCCCACAGATGCTGCATAAAAGCCATGACATCATGGGATCCGGAGCCAAAAAAATGAAGTTTAAAAAAGATATTGATCAAGAGTCAAACGACTCTCGTCATATTTCCTGAATTTTTATAATGAAATTGGAACATCTGAGTTTAAAAGGGACTAATATGTCAAAACCCCAAAAAATAATAATATTAGGTTGGGGATGCAAAAATCTACAGTGACGACCACCTGAAAATCCAGTAGGACTCACTCAGGCTGCTCGTTGGTGAAGAATGGGAAACTGAATATCCAGGACTACCCACTCAGGCTGCTGGTGAGTGAAGGATGTGAAACTTCAATGCCCTTCCTTCCTTTCAGTGGTATTTCCCAATTTTTATAGTATAAAGATTTGGGGTGATTTGTGGACCCAAATCCAACACACGCAAATAGCAGCACAACCCCATAACTTGCGAACCAAGCCCAACAAAGAGGGAGAAGGAATACTTTCAGTGTGAGTTTGTAGTTACCTGAACGAAGCAGTCGTGGAAGTGGATACGAAGCAGGGCAGCAGCCTGACCAAGGTCCTTCCTAAATACAGTACGCAGATAGTCCTTAACGATCTTTTCCAAGTTGGGACAGCTCGATCTGTAGAATGTAAACGACATTCCCTTAACAAGAGGAGGTGAACTCTGGGCGTCCAGAACAAGATATGAGGAAGACACAAGTAGAAACACTAGAGCAAGAGACAAGGAAGCCATTGTTGGAGTGGAAGGGGCTCTTTTGGTTTTGGGGACAAGTATAGCAGGAGGGCAAACATCTCATCTTATAGGCATAGATTCATAGACTGGACCTGATAGAATAAGAGGAGGAAGGGCGGTGGAAAATTAAAGTTCGCCATTATAAAAGAGTAGAAAGCTACTTTTCAGAGCCGCCTCATCATGGGTTCCACTTTGATCATTATCGAGTGGTGGATTTTATTTTATTTTTTTTAACGGTTCTATTTGTGGATTTGTTGAACGGAAGAAAAATATGCATTTGGACGGGAGAAATGAATAGTAGATTTGAAGATTAGAAGATGGTTCAAATTGGGTGACATTGGATCAAAATCCGAATGAACATTTACTGCTTATTTTCTATACCAACCAACATGCATTTAAATGGGTACATTTTAAGAGTAAAGCCAATTCTGAGAAAGCAAGTTTAAAGCAGTCGTCAGTCATCATAAAAAGGAGGACAACGAATATTTACATTTGGACATAGGGTTTCGTGATTCTTTAAGAAGCTCAGGACGTAAGTTCATCTTTCTTGGCCCATGTTAATAAATAGCAAGTTGCTATCAAAAGGACCATAAAAAGTAGGAAATAGAGTCGTTTTAGGAATACCGACATACCAGTCAGGGACACCGCAGGGGGCGTCCCTTCTTACGCAGCCGCCGCGGATTATCCCACGTGTAGATAAACCACCCACCCATTCTTCACAAGGAAAAAAAAATTCAACTTGTTCAATCTTTACCGCCCTTACGAATAAATAATAAATAAAAATAATTAGTATTGGAAAGTATTTACACCTTTGAGATTCCGATAAAAGCAATTCGCTAAGAGGCCGTTTGTTTCCTGTGAAAGTGATTCACATGTGGATTAGATTTTACTGTTTATTACTTGCATAACATTTCACATGTGAATCTATAAATATGTTGTATATTGTTTGATGATATCTCAACATCCAAGCAACATCAATGGTTGCAAATTGGACATATGACTGTGTTTGAGCTTCTGAAGAATATGAACGGTCTTGATTTTACATGTGGGGCCCAGAACATTAAAAAAATTATAAAAGGCGGATTGGGTATGTCAGTAACAATAGGTTGTATATTGTTTGATGATATCTCAACATCCAAGCAACATCAACAGTTGAAAATTGGACACATGGCCATGTTTGAGCTTCTGAAGAATATGAACGGTCCTGATTTTATAGGTGGGGCCCATAACAATAAAAAAATCATAAAAGGTGAACTGGGTATGTTAGTAATAATAGATTAATCCAACGGCTATAATTATCTTGATGATATCTCAACCTCCATGCATAATCAACGGTTGAAAATTGGACAGATGGCCATGTTTGAGCTTCTTAAAAGAATGAATGGTCCGGATGTTACAAGTGAGGCCCAAAAAAAAAATTAAAATAAAATAAAATAAAAGGCGGACTGCTCATTGAGGCACTATAGCACTCCGCCCAGTAACAGTGCATTGTGAAACTGTTTCACACCTCTTGAGGTGTGAAAATGTGCTGCCTCTTTTGCACATACTTTACACAGCAAAATCACATGTGATTTATGTAAACAAACATAAATGATATGAATCTCTTTCAAATGTGGGATGTTTATATATGTAAATTGGGAGAAACAAATGACCCCTAAATGAACTTATATGGTGTGAGAGC
This sequence comes from Umbellularia californica, assembly GCA_028538565.1. NCBI lineage: Eukaryota > Viridiplantae > Streptophyta > Magnoliopsida > Laurales > Lauraceae > Umbellularia > Umbellularia californica. The sequence continues at coordinate 30,360,662 of JAPQWN010000011.1, forward strand.
CAACTAGCCTGCGAGTTCAAATCTCATGAGAGACATCTCAACCATAAAAAAACGTAATATGGTAAAATGTGTACCAACCGGGTTCCATCAAGGAGTATTGAAAATATTTATGCCGACTCTATTGAAGCCTAGAAATTTTAGTAGGAACAGTTTAGCTAATGAAACTTAATAAGTGTTACTATTTATTGGTGTTGGAGGGAACAAGTTCTAGATTATCACAAGGGCCGAACAAAAACCCCGTTTCAAGGCATAAATTGTGGTGCTTGAGTGGGGTTCACAGTGAAATCGAATGCAACTCATTTTTTTAGTTTGATATGAAGGAAAAGATTTCATAATATGCAACTTTGTGGATATTAAATGTATTATAAGGGTTACAATCCAGTACATTAGTGTTAGACCCTAGGTTGTAACCTAGATTTACAATTTGATGTCAAACATAGGATCATGTTCATCTCATCTCATATCATTCATTTCTCACAGTTTTATTTTGAAAATCACAGGATTTTAAATCAACTTACTCAAACTCTATTTCAAATCTTTTAGTTGATTTTAGTCTCATTTTGAAAAGCATTTTCTTGATAAAGCCTTGTCTCAAAAACACCTTTACATTATTTGTTTCAAAGTATTTCAAAAGTTAGATTTTTCTTGAAACCTCAAAACTTCAGAAAACAGTCTGACCATACCGTCGGTCAGCCTGTCGGTCAGATGTCGGCTAACCGACCTTGGACCGAAGCCTAACCGAGCTCACTCGATTAGCTTTTTTGAAGGGTGTTTCTGATGTCGGTTAGTGTGTCGGTTAGATGTCGGCTAACCGACCATAGAAAATGAACTAACCGAACACCATGTCGGTCAGAAAACAAGAGAGCTGCATTTTCATATAATTTACACGTCGGTCAGCTTGTCGGTTAGATCTCGGTTAACCGACAATAGAAAGTAGCTAACCGAAAGCATGCTGTCCAGAAAAACAGAAAGTTAGAATTTTATAATCATTTTTCTGTCGATCAGCATGTCGGTCAGGGCTCGGTTAACCGACCTTGCTTCTGAACCTGACCGAAGCTCTCTCGGTTAGAAAACCAGAGAGGAGTTTTCTGACCAAGTTTACATTGTCGGTTAGGGTGTCGGTCAGACCTCAGTTAACCGAACATGTCGGCTAACCGAACCATACTTCATGGTCAGCAAATTTTCGAAAATATGACCGTTGGCCTGTGACCGTTGGGGGTGTCGGTTAACCGACCCCTGTGTAAGACCCCGACCCGAGTGACTCGATTAGTACTAATTATGTTGCGTGTTAGTGCTAAGCTCGATTAGTGATTTTTGACTAAGCTTGGATTAGTATAGTTCTTGATAGCTTTGGGAAATTATTTTAGTGCTTCGTGTTGGTGGGACCCTTTGGGGGGTTCCCTTTTTGATTAGTTTTACTAAGTGCTGGGGATTATTCGTATTCCGGTAATTTGCATTTCTATCCCGTTTTACTCGTCTTGTTAATCCCTACAACTTTCATGTTGATCCCGAACCCGTCTGGAACCCCGAAACCCGATCTTCTTGCTTTGAGGGCAAAACAGTCTTTTTACATGAAATCTGTGCCCAACACTCGATATCCTCGAAACCCGCGAAACATGTACTTTTCCGAAACTAGATATTTCGGTGATCACTTTTCTCTTCTTCGTCGATTTCATTCGAGATCCCGAAATTAGCGATTTCAGCCCAAAGAGCTTTCCTAGTAGTGGAGCCCACACCCATTGCTTTATAAAGAGAACCCTCTTCTTCCATTTCCCTTTTCCAGCACAAGCATATGAGAGCCTAGGGTTTCCATCTCTTCTCTTTTTCTCCTTGCTTCCTCACCACCAAAACCCTACCAAATCTCACACCAATCAAGAGATGAACTTCACCCTCTTCTTCCTCATTGCTAGAGCTATTCATTGATACCATTTGTGGAAGGATTTACTCAACTCAAGACCCTCATTGAGCTCACCTTGTCCATTTGAAGAGCTTCCAAGTGAGTTTTCCCTCCTATTCTTTTAGATTTATAATCTCTTAGCCATAGAGGAGCTCTATTTCTATTATTGTGAGTTCTTCTTCTTGTTCCTTGGTTTGACCCATTTTAGGGTTTGTTTTTGGGGGTTTTTGGTGTAGCTTGATACTTGGCTTGGAAGTGTGGATTAGAGCTTGGATTTCTTGGTTTAGAGACCTTGAGGCAAGTGGATGTTTAGTTTTAAAAGTGATTTCCATGATTAAATGTTTGCATTTATTGTATTATTTATGATGAGCTTTCACTTGCATTCATGATGCTATTAAATGCTTTTGAAAAGAGTTGGTAAGCATCTTTATTGTCTTGAAACATGATTTCTAGCTTTTGTTTCATCCATTGTCTTTAAATCATGGATTGTAGTTTTGAGTTCATCTTTTGTACAATGCCTAAGTGAATCCTTGTGATGTTGGTTGTCCTCCTTCCCTTAGTAATTGTATGAATGCCAATGGAGAATGAAAGGAATGGGTTTGGGGAAAGGAAAAGCTTGAATCTGAACCCAGGGAAGAAATTCCCGTGACTGGCGGTCAGCTCCGCGGTCAGCTAGCGGCTAACCGCCGTGTCCATCGACGGCTAACCGCCATCTAACCGCACAGTTACGGTCACTTTTCCCGAGAGCTGAAGTCTCAAGGTCAGCTCCGCGGTCAGCTAGCGGCTAACCACCTAACCCATCAGCGGCTAACCGCCAGCCAACCGGAATGTAGCGGTTACAATTCCAGAGAGCTGCAATTCCACGGTCAGCCTCATGGTCAGCCAGCGGTTAACCGCCGGATCCACTGGCGGCTAACCGCCATCTGACCGCAAGGTGACCGAAATTCCCTGAATTTTTATGAATAAAGAAGGATTGAAGGGAGCTTTCACCCCATTGCTTGTGAACCTTTCTGAGAGCAATGGGCACCACTCACCTGGGATTGTGTTCGAAGCATAGGTGAAGTGTTTATTTGTAGTACGTTAGAGAGAGAAACTACATCATCGAGATTCATTTAAGTATTGAGACTACTATAGTGTATACGGAACCCGGAATGTCTCCTAAATTCAAAGAGTACCAAGCTTCCTTTCTATACAGACATACGGGATCCCTATTCACTTGGATTAGTTCTAACCCGACATTGTCTTGGCTTTTCAAAAGGGTACCTTACCTTGTCGTTCTCAAAATTGATGATTTGGGATCTATCATCCCGAAAACTTTGGAAGTATACTTGTACCGTTTTGCTAGCTTTGATATACATGACAGACTTGATACGATAGCTGTGCCTTGAGCACCCACGCCTTGCCTGAATATAGTCTTGTACTTGATTTATTTTACACGTCTTGATTTCCATGTTTTGACCTATGAGTCGGTACCACTAAGCTTGGATACCTTGTTAGTCTGATCTACTGACGAGGTGATCCCCCTCTTGTCCCGCCAACTGCAGTTTGGATCTTGCTACCCGGTTATTTAACCGTGGTCTTGTCCTGATACCGCAGATTGCTACTGTGGTTCCTGATGCCCGGCTCGCTACCGTGGTCATGTCTAGTATATAGTATATATGTATATGTATTTCGTTGTACCTCCTCACTTCGGTGACTGAGGTCAACGCCTTGACTTGCTTGCTCTATCACTTCGGTGATAGAGGATTTAGCTTTGTGTGGTTGCCATCTTGCTAGTTTCCTGATTTCCTTGGTTACCTTAACTTGTTCTACCTTGCATACATGTTTTTAACTAAATGATGCATTTACTCATGAAAATATTATTTAGACAGGTTTAATTGTTGCCAAGGTAAATGTTTTAGCATTAAATGTTTTTACTTTTATCTACCTGCCAGACCGTCGTGTCTGACCCTTTGCTTTGGTACTCAGGTCCCGTTGTTGGTTTCCCTGAGGAGGAGCCAGAGGAGGCGGTCGGAGAACCGCAGCCGCTAGTTGAGTGGCGTGCTGACGATGTTATGTAAACATCGGGCTGCAGAGTTGCGAAACATTTTGGGGAAATTGTTGGATAGATTTCTGGTGGTTATTGTTTTGTATATTGGCCTTTGTTGGCCTCTATTTTTGGGAATTGTAATTAACTGATCTTCTGATTAAACTTGAATATGTACTCTTGGGTTATGCTTTAGGACATTGCTCATTCTGATACTCGTATTCAAATGTAATCAGCCTTGATATTTTGGGAATGAAATACATGCATGATTTACCATACGCTTCCGCAATTATACTATATGACTATGTGTGTTGGAATATCCTCACTGCGGACACCTGTGGGAAATCACGTGCACGGGCAAGGAGCGTTCTTTTGTAACCCGTGTACGCTTGATTATAAACACACCTTTAATTATTGTTATCATTCCATATGATCGTATTCACATCACAATTAGTCCCGATCCCGGATTTGGTTCCCCGAACCCGGTCCGGGGTCGCGACAGAACTGGTATCAGAGCGAGACGTGTTTCAGGCAATTAAAAGAAACTAGAAATCCTAAGGACGTGGCGAGGATTCGTTAGATCTTTCGTTAGCTAGAATCGCGCGAGCAATGTGTGACCCTATTCTTGATTATTTTGTGCTAACAACTTGTTTTGCAGCATCATGCCACCTCGTAAGCGCCCAGTGAACGGTAACCCCACAGCGAGCAACAGTGATTATACTGGGCCAGTAGAGGGTACAGGACCAGTGGGAGAAGATAGAACTGAAAACCCAATTCCAAATCAGTTTCAGCAGATGATGCAAGCCATGCTTGACCAGCAGCGTCAGGCTAATGAGAACCAAACCAGATTACAAGAACAAATGCTAAAGAAAGATGAGGACCATGCTAGGGAGTTAGCAGAAATGCAGAGACAGTTGCTGGAGGTACTACAGAGGAGACCCGAACCAGTTCAACCTCAACCTGCTATTGTCATTAATCAGAGGGAGCATGACCCCAATGTACTGTTTGAGAAGTTCAGGAAGAGAGGTCTGAAAGAGTTTGTGGGGACAGAGGACCCCTTGACTGCAGATGAGTGGTTAGAGCATATAGAGAATATATTTGAGGTTTTCAGATGTAATGGGGGTGAGAAAGTACAGCTTGTAGCATCACTCTTCACCAGCTTGGCAGACAATTGGTGGAAGACGGTGAGGGAAGAATACAGGACTATGGCAAATGCAGTAGCTTGGGCAAACTTCAAGAGGCAATTCAGAGACAAATATGTGCCTGCCCATGTCAAGAGACAGAAGGCAGTAGAGTTCCAGCAGCTTGTCCAAGGGAGTATGACCGTCTTAGAGTACCTCACCAAATTCGAGAGGTTGTCAAGATACGCTCCGGAATTGGTAGACACGGTGGAAAAGAAGATTGCCAAGTTCCTAGAAGGACTTCATCCTATCATTGAGAGGGATGCCACCGGTGTAGTACCACCTCTTACCTTCGAGGAAGCGGTCAAGAGAGCTTACAAGTTTGAGAACTTCCACCACAAGATTCTTAAGGTCCAAGGCAAGGGACAAGGACAACCTCAACAGCAGTACAACCATCAGAGAAACCAGCAGAACAAGAGGCAGAGACAAGATCAGAATGTACAACTAATTTGCATTCATTGTGGGAAGAACCACGACAGTGCCCAGTGTCGTACCGTCTCAGGAGCATGCTACAGATGTGGTTCCATGACCCATCAAATGAGGGATTGTCCGAGGCAGAACAGGCAGAATCAGCAGCAAGGAGCACTGCGTCAGGCACCGCCACAGAATGCACTAGTGGTGCAGAATCAGGCAAGGCCACTCTAGCAGCAGGCACCACCGCAACAGTATAGACCGCACCAACAGCAGCTACAGGCCCGTCAGCAAGGACAACAACAGAATCAGCGTCCCCCGCAACAGAACAGAAATGCCCCTCATGGAAGGCAACAACAAGCTCATATCAGGCCACAGCAGCGAGGACAAGTTTATGCAGTCAACAGAGCTGATGCAGAGGCGGCAGGCAATGTTGTGGAAGGTACACTTCTTGTTAGTGGAATAGAAGCTAAGATATTATTTGACCCTGGCTCCACACATTCTTTTATATCCCATGCATTTTGTAGACTGATTGATGTGCGTGGTAGAGATCTTGAGTACATTTTGACTGTGGCAACCCCGGTAGGAAAACAAGTGGTGTGTACTAGTTATTACCCTAGTTGTACAGTCCGGATAGGAGAAGTTGTGTTACCCGCAGATCTTATTCTGTTGGAGATGAAGGATTTTGATGTCATCCTAGGGATGGATTGGCTGGCAGGGTACCATGCCACAATGGATTGTTTCCATAAAACCCTCACATTCAAGTTGGATGAGACACCAGCAGGGGTGTTATTCCAAGGAGAGAGGAGAAATCCTCGTGCAGGGTTTGTCTCAGCGTTGAAGGCAGATAGACTTTTGAGAAGTGGATGTGAAGCCTATTTGGCGTTTATCGCGGAGGATAAACGGTCCCAAGGGGTGGAGGAGATCCCTATTGTTTGGGAGTTCCCGGATGTATTTCCGGAGGAGATTCCAGGATTACCACCTATGAGAGAGATTGATTTTACCATTGAGTTGTTACCAGGGACCGCTCCGATATCTATTGCACCATATAGAATGGCTCCGGCAGAATTAGGAGAGTTGAAGATACAGTTACAAGAGTTGTTGGATAAAGGTTTTGTGAGGCCAAGCATCTCACCGTGGGGAGCTCCGGTGTTGTTCGTGAAGAAGAAGGATGGTTCGATGAGAATGTGTATTGATTACCGGAGATTGAACCAAGTGACCATCAAGAACAAATATCCATTGCCAAGGATAGATGAACTGTTTGATCAGTTACAAGGTGCTTCATACTTTTCGAAGATTGATTTGAGATCCGGTTACCATCAGCTGAGAGTCAGAGAATCAGATGTGTTGAAAACAGCTTTCCGGACAAGATATGGCCACTATGAGTTCCTGGTGATGCCATTTGGGTTGACTAATGCACCGGCAGTGTTCATGGCTTTGATGAACAAGATCTTTGCTCAGTACCTAGATCAGTTTGTAGTGGTGTTCATAGACGATATTCTGGTGTACTCCAAGACCAGAGAAGAGCATGAAGAGCATCTGAGGATTGCATTACAGCTTTTGAGGGAGAATCAGTTGTATGCGAAGCTCAACAAGTGTGAATTTTGGCTAGAGCAAGTCGCATTTTTGGGACACATAATCTCCAAGGAAGGTTTGTCAGTAGACCCGTCCAAAATTGAGGCAGTAGTGAAGTGGAAAAGACCGAAGAATGTGTCAGAAATTAGGAGTTTTCTTGGGTTGGCAGGATATTACAGGAGGTTTGTGCAAGGGTTTTCGTCGATTGCAGCACCATTGACGAAGTTAACAAGGAAGAATGCACCCTATGTGTGGACAGATCAGTGTGAAACTAGTTTCCAAGAGCTGAAGAAGAGATTAACTACCGCACCAGTCCTCACTTTGCCATCCGGAAGCGGCGGTTTTACCATCTTTACCGATGCTTCAAACATTGGACTTGGTTGTGTGTTGATGCAAGAAGGAAAAGTTGTAGCATATGGGTCCCGGCAGTTGAAAGATCACGAGAAGAATTATGCGACCCATGATCTTGAGTTGGCAGCAGTTGTCTTTGCATTGAAGATGTGGAGACATTATCTCTACGGAGAGAAGTTTGAGGTTCATTCGGATCACCGTAGCCTACAGTACTTATTTTCTCAGAAGGAGTTGAACATGAGGCAGAGGAGATGGATGGAGTATATCAAGGACTATAATTTTCCAATCAAGTATCACCCGGGTAAAGCGAATGTTGTTGCCGATGCTTTGAGTAGGAAGTCAGTGGGCATAGCAAATTTGAGTGGTACTTGTATTTTTGATCAGTTTGAGGAGTTGAAGATAGACCTCCAGCCACTAAGGAAAGGTGCTATAATTGCCAATATGTCAGTGTCAGAGCCTTCATTCATCCGGAAGATTAAGGACAGTCAGTTGCAAGATCCAGAGTTAGCCAAGATTGTAGATCACATAGCAGAACGTCCTGATTTTCATTTTGTTGAGGGAGTTCTTTACTACCGTGATCGTTTGTGTGTGCCTAACATCGAAGATTTGAGGAATGACATAATGGCAGAAGCTCACAGTGCGAAGTATTCCATGCACCCAGGCAGCACAAAGATGTATCAGAATTTGAAGGGCAGATTTTGGTGGAGCAACATGAAGAGGGAGATTGCAGCGTTTGTATCTCGTTGCATGACGTGTCAGTTGATAAAGGCAGAACATCAGAAGCCTCCAGGATTGTTGCAACCATTAGAGATCCCGGAGTGGAAGTGGGAGCACATTACCATGGATTTTATTTCGGGACTGCCGAGGACTAGCAGAGGCAATGATGCAATATGGGTTATAGTAGACAGACTCACCAAGTCAGCCCATTTTATTCTCATGAGGACAGGGAAGAAGATGCACATGTTACCCCTGGCAGGGTTGTTCGTTAATGAAATTACACCGGGCCTTTGCCCTTCTGAAGCAGCTTTGGTGGAGCATCGTTTACCGGAGGAGGCCTTGTCTCCTTAATTGGAGGTGAGATAGAGCTAGTATGGTAACTCTCCACCATTGCTGGACGCTAGCGAATATTCTCTTGTTGAGTTACTGCCCGGGATGGCCCAGGAAGTTCCCTCACTTCTGCAGATTTCGTCTTGCCACCTCTCTTGCTCCTTGGAGGCATGGTGTAAGGAAAGATTTCTGAGTAATGAAAAGATTACTGTATCGTTTCCCACAGACGGCGCCAATTGTAGGTGCACGAAATTTCATAGACCCGGAGGTGGTGATCTCGAGACCCACTAGAAGAGAAGATGTGATGCCTTGAATAGAACCTGAAAGGGGGAAGAGGAAAAGAGCAGTCAAAGACCCTGGCTGTGGGCAGCGCAAGGCTCTCCAAAGCCTAAGTCAGTGTAAGAACGTGACAGTAGGGTAGAGATTTTAGAGAGATAGAGTAACAGCTCTGTAAGTAATGGGTTGTCTGTATGCGTACCTTTGAAGGAGACTAAGTCCTTTATTTTATACCGTCGTGAGGATCCAATATCGTGGATAACTATCACGGCGCGATCGATGCTATTCCCTCAATCAGGGCAACCGTTTCAGTCGATCCCGCTCCTTTAATTTAGGTAACCGCTCAGTCAATGCCTATCCCTCAATTATAGTCGTAACGTCGCCCATTCCCCTTAATGTTCGCTACCTCATAAACCGTTCCACTACGTCTCTCGGTCGTTACGCCACGTCTCTATCGGGGATGATGGGCGATGCCCTTTGTCCGAGATAGGTGGCCGAGACCGAGGTGAGGACGTCCGAGGTTAGATACATCCGAACTGAGGTAGGACCGAGCTCAGGGAGCTGCGTGAGCAATGCAAGCAAGTCTACAGAGCTGCGTGGCAAGGACGAGCTTTCTGCCGAACTGTGAAGGGTCTTTTGGTGCTATAGCCGAGACCGAGACTATTAACAAGTTCGGTTCCGAAGTGGCACATGATTCTCCTTCATAGCTGGCAAAGTGGGCCCAATCTCAGTGTTCGAGGAACGCCCCCACACAGCGCCCATGTAGAATCTATTAAAAAAATTTATATTCCACAATAATTTAGAGAAGGTAAGAAAATTTGGGCCGATGCAAAGAATGGGTCTTTTACCATCAAATCAGCTTCCAACCACATCACGAAGGATAATGAACAAGATGGTCGGATCGCGACCAATTGGAGAGATTTATGGAAGTAACCTCTTCCATAGAGGGTTCTCATGTGTGGGTGGAAATGCATAAACAATGCAATCCAAGTTCATAAATTCTTTTCTGACAAATCTCTTATTAATAATACTTTTTGTTCCCATTTGTGGTGAGGAGGAAGAGTCGTTGTTTCATGCAATATTTCTATGGGAACATGCTAGGGCTACTTGGTTTGGATCTAAATTGGGGTATTTATCTCATAACATGTCTTTTAACTCAGTTTCTGAATAGTGGAAAAATAATATGGAAACGAACAACTCTACAAAGCCAAAATTTGATATTCATTCAAAAGTAGCCAAAATTTGATATTCATTCAAAAGTTTGGGTGTTGGTGTTGTAGTGGGCTGTGTGGAATGGTATAAATGATTTCATTTTTAGAGGAAAGGGGATTCATCGTATAAACACTTTAAATTTTGCTAAAAGTGTTATCATGAATATCAATTCTTTGTCTGTTAAAACAAGAAAATCTGAAAAAAATACTAGACAATATGATTTAACTTTTAGAATGAAGGATTGATTAGCTTTTATTTTTTCTAATGCTGCTTTTCACAAAATAGATGGTAAAGCTGGCTTCGGCTTTGCCATTTGATTTTATGGATCTTTGTGGTTGCAAGCTCGTTGGATGGATTAAAAGCCTCTTCCTTCAAAGAAGCTAAGGCGAGGGACATTTTAGCGGCCTTAATTAAGTGAAGCTAAGATGAGGGGTTTTCTAAAAGTCCTTTTATCATATGCTCTTGAAGCACTTGTTCGGGCAATTAAAGGGAACTGGACTGGTTTATTGACCCCATTTTGCAAGATATATCCTCTTTAGAGAAATCTTTAGAACTCTTTGCAGTCTCTCATATTCCTAGATAGTTGAATCAGGTCGCACATAGTTGTGTGGAAAAAGTTTATAAGGAGAGTTAGGAATATGGTATTCTTTGGGTTCTAGTTTGGTTGTTTTCCATTTGTTTGTTCTCTTGGTTGTTTCCTTTGTTGATCTTATGATAGTTTCTTTTACTAAAAAATATTGCATCCCAACAGTGGTCAACCACTACTAAATGGAGAATAGAAATCCACACTCATTCAGATACATACCCATGTCCCTGACAAGGTTGGTTATAGCTATGGACACAAAAGCACTTTTTTCGCTTTCCATTGTATAAGGGTCCATTTGTGGAATATTGATTCCTCTCACACCGTAATCCCTCGTTCATTATATGATTTTATCACCGCAATTAGAAAGTGTATATGTTCCTTACATTGTTGAGTTTTGTTGCTCCCCCTGTGTGTTTATGTGTCCACCCAATGTGTTTACTTGTGGTATCCATGTGAGCTATGGTTTTCTTTTTTAGGAAATTCATTAACAAGAGAGGCAAAGAAAAACAACAAGAAAAAAAAAAAAAAAAGAAGGACAGACAAACATCCAATAACTTAGCCCTCAGACAAAAGGATATGAGAAGCCCACCTAGTCTACATCCTTCCTAAAGGAGTAACAAAACTTAGCAAGCTTATGTGCTTGAACATTAAGGGAACTAGAAATGAAATCAAAGTCCGCACAACAAAATAAAGAAGTCACAGCCTTAATGTCCAAAATAATGGGGTAAATCGACCAATCAAAAACTCCATTCAGAGCACGCACCACTTCTTTGGCATCCAACAAAACTCGGATCCTCACAAATCCGAACTTCCTTACTTTTTCCAAAGCGGCTAAGACCGGCCTCAATTCGGCCTCTTTTGAAAAGGTGACTTTAGGTCCTTGAATAGTGTGAGACCTCAATTTGCTTGGGTAATCCCTTGAGGCAAAACCAAGTCAAGTGATTTTGTGAGCCAAGAAAGGGTAATCTGCAGGGGTAAGGGTAGAGTGCTTCGATGAGCATCGTAAGACTTTGTCTAAGTCCCACGTCGAAAATATCCAAGTCCTGACCCTGGGCTTATAACTCAAACCCCATTTTAACTCAACATGATGTGTTTTAAAGTCGTGCAGCCTTAAAAACAATAAGAACTTTGGAATTAATCATGCTCAGACTAGAGCAGTAATGGGGTAGGTGACCACCCAAGAAGTCCTCGTGCCTGCACGTGGGCCAAAACAAATTATATCATGCTGACTTGGGCGGGATTGTGTCAAATAGCACTTGCATCCACCATAACCCCATTTAGAATTATAACAAATCCAAAGAAAGAAAAACCCTCTTTAACCTTAAAAGTTGTACATCGGAGAAGATCACGAGATCTTCTTTGTTAGTTATCAAACAAGAGACCGCAACAAGACTCTCATTTTTAGGAAATTGTTGGTCCCATGGTGAAAAATGGGGACACCAATCATTTTGTTGACATAACCAATTATTATAGAGGGATCTAGGGATTCTTATCTATGAATCATGAAATCATTCCTAGCTTTTCCAAATAGCCCATCACATTGAAAGTACTATCCCCATTTCTGAGTGATGATCCGAAAGGAGAATGGCTGAAAGTTCATGCTCACAATTGTTCTTCCACCATTCTTTTAAATCAACATGCCTAATCGAATCAGACATAAGGCCACATATAGACCCAAACCAACTCACCGAAGCATAATCACAACTCAAAGTGTATGGCCAATCGAGTCCTCCTCTTTTTCACAGAAAGGACATAAATCACTCATAGAATTAGGTCATATTTGGTAACCAAATCTTTAGGGAAATGATTTTCTGTTTCCCTAAAGTTGTAGTAAATCCATGTTTGGCAATTGTAAATTCTTGAAGATTTAGTCGAATGAAAATCTTTATTTGATAGGATTTTCAGATCCGACCACCCCCCATAAGATTTGAAAATCCTCGCTTAAGTGGTTTTGCACACCGAACCCTATTTTTCCTGTTTCCCTAAAGTTGTAGTAAATCCATGTTTGGCAATTGTAAATTCTTGAAGATTTAGTCGAATGAAAATCTTTATTTGATAGGATTTTCAGATCCGACCACCCCCCATAAGATTTGAAAATCCTCGCTTAAGTGGTTTTGCACACCGAACCCTATTTTTCTCAACTATATTCATCGATACACACCAATATCAATTTGAATCCCCCAACTATGCAAATCCCTAGCGAGAAATCCTTATTCCAGTGGTACTGAAGAATCATAAGATCTATAGATTCCTCGCATGTTACCAAACATGCCCTTAATTTTAGATTTAATAGTAGTCCTTACCAGGATAGCATTCTGAAGACATTTCCTTCCGAGCAAAAGAACCCTTTGAAGAATAAGGAGTTTCCAGAAGGCCTTCCAGTCCACAGGTGGATTGAGATTCATTTCATAACTACCACAAATAACTCTATATGTAGATTTGTTAGTCAAGCTGACCATTTTTTGAAAAAGGCTAAATTTTTCTATCCTTACCAAGAAATTTCGAAATATATATCTTGACAATAACCTCAACATCTTTCGGGTTGTGAAAGAGTTCCTTAAGAACATTAGGCCCCATTTTTCGTCGTTTCATGGGAGCATTTCTGCTTTCCCGCGGATTAAAAAATGAGAAATAGTGTTTGGCTAACCCAGAAAGCCTTTTCCCCCAAAATTTTCTCACGGAAATATGCTCTCTCAGCACAAGAGAATTGGAACGATTGATATTCATTTTTTTCATTTGGAATGATGACCTAACATCTTAGCAAGAAGAAACAGAATATCTAATAAACCCCTCTTTCTTTATTAGCATTATACCACAACTCGCTTAAGGTTCTCATGGTCGCATCGCCTGCTCTCTCATCACCTCAGTTGAAGTCGTCTTCCCCAATCAGCCAGATACAACTCCACCACCACCCCTCAAGTAACTGCACAATCAACTCGACTGAAAAAGGGGCATCAAAACGCAACCTAATCACATAAGAAGTCCTAAATACAGCAGAAAAATCGAAAAAAAAAATAAGGAAATAGGATAAAGAGCTTGAAAGAATCTCCACGAATAGCATTGGGTAGAGAGATGGAGAGAGCTTTTGTCCGGCCTGGATGAAGGGACGTATCTATTAGGTTTATGCTTATTGGCAAATTCATGGGTTGGACAAAACTCTGGGTCTTTTGAGTTGTAACTTTTATTTTTAGAAAAGGACTTTGAAGATAGAAGATTGGGAGGACTCTAAGAAGAAAGTCTGAAAGAATTAGAAAAAGAAAGTTGGAAGAAAACGTGCTGAAATTCTGGATCAACCAGACTGGGGTCCGCTCGAGCGACCACATCATCCACTTGAGCGGACATGAGACAGAATAGCCAGACGCCTGACAGAAGCTCTATTTGCGCTGAGACATAACCTCATCCACTCGAGCAGATGAAAGCTCTGTTCGAGCGGACAAGGCGGCAGAGTCCAAGTTAAATTAGAAACTTTTTTTCTAATTGTGCCCAAACTGCTTGTGTTAATCCTAATCAAGTTAGCCAACCTTAAGTACGTCCTAAGGGCTATTTAAAGAACTCAAGGGCTATTCTAAAAAGACACCTCAACTCCCAAAGTTCTGATTTAGAGATTTAATTGAGAGAATTCTTCTCTAGAGATTTATTAAGAAGTTATGCTGCCAAGTTCTCTAGAGCCAGTCTCTTTTGCATCCTTTGTAGAAGATCATCTTCTTACGTAGAAGATTTGAGGAGTCAAGCATAGGATTGAGTCTGTTGTAATCAGTGGTGTGAAGTCGTTGAAGCGTAAAGCGACATAAGGTAACTTCAGTCCTTAGGTAAGGGATATCTGGGGAAGAAATCTAAGCTTCTTGTAATTGCGAGATTCATAGTACTTGATTATTGATCCAGTTCAGATTCGTGGTTTTTCACCCGATTAGAGTTTTCCACGCTAAATTCGGTGTCCTTGCTGTGGTGTGCGCATGTGATTTTATTTCCGTTGCATTATTGTTTGTTTTTTCACACTATTGGAATGATTTATTGAGTAGACCAATATAGAGATCTCATAGACTCATACCCTAAACCTTCAGTATCCCTATGTAGAATCCTTTCAGTTTGTATCTATAAAATGGATGTATTGGTATTGAGTAGAATATAGTTCAAAAACAAGCCAAAAATGTTCCGCTAATCCTATTTCTTAGAACAAGTTCTAAAACAACACTGCCAAAAATTATTCAACTCAATCCATTATCATAATTGGAACATTCTTAGCATAACTTATTCTTAGAATAGGCACATTCTCGGTATAGGAATGATGCCAATTGGGCCCTTAGTGTCTCATTTACTTTCTCCATTCCATAAGCCTTTAACTTTAAGATCGGAGTTGATTATAGAGGAAACAAGCTTTCTCAAACCATTTCTACAAAGGATCCAATTACACCTCCACAAACAAATATTCTCTCCATTGCCAATTATCCACGCCAATTATCCATCTAATCTTATCATTAATGAACTCATCCACCACCACAAACCCCTTCCAAAACCAGGAGTTATGTTAGGTTTTGAGTGTTGGCTAAATTCATGGGTTGGACAAAACTCTGGGTCTTTGAGTTGTAATTTTTATTTAGAAAAGGACTTTGAAGTTAGAAGATTATAAGGACTCAGAAGGAGAAAGCCTGAAGGAATTAAGAAATCTGCTGGAGAAAGAGAGCTGAATTTCCGGATCAACTCTAAAGGGGAGTTCGCTCGAGTGACCATTTCATTGGCTTGAGCGAACAGTGTTCTGTCTTGCCCAAACAGAGGGTTGTTCGCTCGAGCGAACCTGGAGATTGCTCGAGCGAACCTGGCGCGGACAGTAAGATGAAATTGGAAACTTGATATTCTGATTGTGCTCAAACTGCTTGTTTTAATCCTAATCTTCTTAGGAAACTTTAAGCACGAACCAAGGGCTATTTAAAGGACTCAAGGGCTATTCCAAAAAAGACCCTCACCTCTCAAAGTGCTGAGTTAGATATTATCATTGAGAGAATTCCCCTCTAGAGATTTTTATGAAGTTGTGCTGCCAAGTTCTCTAGAGTTAGTTCTTCTGCATCCTTTGTAGAAGATTATCTTCCTGCGAGAAGATCTGAGGAGTCAAGTGCTGGATTGAATCTGTTGCAATCAACGGTGTGAAGTCGTTGAAGCGTGAGGCGACACAAGATAACTTCAGTGCTTGGGTAGGGGATATCTAGGGAAGAGATCTGAGTTTCTTGTAATTGCGAGATTCATAGTGCTTGATTTGATCCAGTTCGGATCGGTGGTTTTTCACCCGATTAGGGTTTTCCACCTTAAATTTGGTGTCTTTGTGATGTGTGCTTGTTGATTTATTTCCGCTGCATTATATTTGTTTCTGCACACTTTTGGATTGATTGTTTGAGTATACCAATCTAGAGATCCTGGAGTCCCCTCTATTTTTTCCAATTAGTATCGGAGCGGGTTGCACTATTTTGTTGTGTCTGATCCTATAAGATTTCTAGAATGGTGCTCAATAGAGAAGGGACATCAACTTCCGAGCCTCCTTTGTTTCATGGTTCTAATTATTCATATTGGAAGCAAAGGATGATTGGGTTCTTTAAGTCCATAAATGATGATATTTGGGATATTGTTGAAGATGGGTTTTCTAGACCAACATATGTGGTTAATGGAAAAACAGTTCCTAAACCTAAAGCCGAATGGTCTAAGGATGAGAAGTATAGATCCAATTGTAATAACAAGGCTGTGAATTGCATATACAATGGAGTCTCTGCTGATGAGTTTAGAAGGATTTCTACTTGCAAATCTGCAAAAGAAGCATGGGACGTCTTACAGACAGTCTATGAGGGTACAGACACGGTGAAGCAAGCCAAATTACAAAGGCTGAATAAAGATTTTAAAACTATCATGATGGAAGAGGATGAGACCTTTAATCAATTTTATGCAAATCTGAATGAAATTGTCAATTCTGTGTTCATTCTGGGGGAAGAAATTCCAGAACACAAGGTTGTTAAGAAAATTTTGAGGTCTCTACTTTCCATATTCGATTCTAAAGTTGATGCTATTGAAGAAAATAAGAATCTGGATACCCTCAAGGTGAATGAACTGGTTGGAAATCTTCAGACTTTCGAAGCAAACCGGTTAAATAAAGGCAAATCAAAAGAAAATGACATTGCCTTGAAAGCCATATCAGAATCAAGAAAGAAGCCTGTAAAGAAAATTGAGTCTGATTCTGAATCTGAAGCAGAAGATGATATGACTGAGTTTTTCAAGTGTTTTCACAAATACATGAAGACAAAAAGAGCCAATAAAAAGAATTTCAAATCTGAAAAGAAGGATTCTGCACAAGGGACAAAGTGTTTTGAGTGCCAAGGCTATGGTCACTATGCTATGAGTGTGCCAACAAGAAAAAGGCTACAAAGCAAAAGTCTCTAAACACTACTTGGGATGAAGAATCTTCTGAAGAAGAAAAAGAAAAAGCAAAAGATCCCGAAGATGATCCTTCTGACTATGTGAATGGCAAATTTGTTGCATTCATGGCTAAATCTGTGTCTGACAATGATACTGATGAAGATAATGAAGATGAGCTGTCAGACCAAGAAAAAGATTGGGAAGAGTTATACCATGGTACCTATGCTGATTGTGTCAAGATGACCAAGTATGGTAACAAGATCACTATCAAGTACAAGGCTGCTCAAGAAGAAAATTCTGCACTAAAGATAGAATTGGAGCAAGCGCTTAAAGAAGTTCATCTCTTGAAAAGTCAGAAAAATTATTTGGCTGAAAATTTGACTACTGATGGTCAAAAATTTGAAAAGGCTGAAAAAGAGATAGTGCTATTAAAAGCTGAAAATCATGATCTGCAAGGGAGACTGAAGATCACTCTGTCTGAGCTAGAAGTCAAGCGAGCCTCTTTAAACAAGATGAACACTGGTTTGAAGATTCTTACAAACATCTTGTGTAGTCAGAAGCCTCCTTTTGACAGAAGCGGTCTTGGTTATGATCATGGTGCATCCACTTCAAATGCTAAAGGTAAAACAATTTTTGTTTCAAGTGTTGCACATGCTAGTCCACATACTGCACTTTCAAATAATGTGTTGAGTTGTTTCAAGAAAAAGAATGTGTCACGAGCTGCACGCACACCCACTTGTCATCAGTGTGGATTAAAAGGACACATTCGTCCCCATTGCAAAAAGTTGCAACGTCTACCTGAGACCAAGCAATGGCGGAAGAATTTCTCTCCACCCAAGACAACTCCAATTTGGGTTAAAAATCTGATTTGGCTAAGGAGTTTACTCACACTCTGCTGAAAGATCAAACTACACAAGTGTGGGTGGCTACATGTAAAAAGCCCTGATCAAGAAAATCAAGCTCCCACCCCCAGCGCTGCTGCGAAGATACATTCAGGGGGAGTTACTATTGAGGGGGAGCTATAGATCCTAATTGACAAGAAAGCTGCATGTTCGTATTTTTTTAGCTTTGTCAAATTATGGACAAAAGGGGGAGAAAGGTGACAGATCAAGGGGGAGAACAAGAAGATCAGACTGAGTCAGAGACAATGCAGATCTACATTTGTTGTTTGCCAATTTTTTTTGAGTATGTATTTTGGGTTTCTTTTTTGGTAGATCAAATTGTATTGTCCTAAGGAGTTTTGTCCATGAATTGCCAAAGGGGGAGATTGTTAGGTTTTGAGTGTAGGCTAAATTCATAGGTTGGACAAAACTCTGGGTCTTTGTGTTGTAATTTTTATTTAGAAAAGGACTTTGAAGTTAGAAGATTGTAAGGACTCAAAAGGAGAAAGCCTGAAGGAATTAGAAGAAATCTGCTGGAGAAAGAGAGCTGAATTTCCGGATCAAGTCCAGAGGGGAGTTCGCTCGAGCGCCCATTCCATTGGCTCGAGCGAACAGTGTTCTGTCTTGCCCAGATCTGAAACAGAGGGTTGTTCGCTCGAGCGAACCTGGAGATCGCTCGAGCGAACCTGGTGCGAACAGTAAGATGAAATTGGAAACTTGATATTCTGATTGTGCTCAAACTGTTTGTTTTAATCCTAATCTTCTTAGGAAACTTTAAGCACGAACCAAGGGCTATTTAAAGGACTCAAGGGCTATTCCAAAGAAGACCCTCACCTCTCAAAGTGCTGAGTTAGATATTATCATTGAGAGAATTCCCCTCTAGAGATTTTTATGAAGTTGTGCTGCCAAGTTCTCTAGAATCAGTTCTTCTACATCCTTTGTAGAAGATTATCTTCCTGCGAGAAGATCTGAGGAGTCAAGTGCTGGATTGAATCTGTTGCAATCAACGGTGTGAAGTCGTTGAAGCGTGAGGCGACACAAGGTAACTTCAGTCCTTGGGTAGGGGATATCTATGGAAGATATCTGAGTTTCTTGTAATTTTGAGATTCATAGTGCTTGATTTTATCCAATTCGGATCGGTGGTTTTTCACCCGGTTAGGGTTTTCCACCTTAAATTTGGTGTCCTTGTGATGTGTGCTTGTTGATTTATTTCCGCTGCATTATATTTGTTTCTGCACACTTTTGGATTGATTGTTTGAGTATACCAATCTAGAGATCCCGGAGTCCCCTCTATTTTTTTCAAGTTACCTTTTCTAAATTTATGTTCCCAAAGATTACTTCTTGGACGGTATTTAGCCTTAAAGTTTTTTGGAACATAATAGGGGTTTCGTTACTTAAGCACCTCCAATAAGTTTTGGCTAAAAGGACAAGATTATTATTTTGGTATCTCTCACCCCTAAACCCCCATCAGGAATCAGCTTACATAATTCAGCCTACTTGATAGTATAAGATTTCCTTCTTCCTTCAATCTCATCCCCAATAGAAGGCCCTAAACATTTTATCAATGGAGTACCGTGGTTTTAGTTAGGAGGCGTGGAACAGACATATTAAACACAAGAATTGCAGATGCCATTGACTTGATTAGGGTATTTCTACAAACTTGAGATAGCAAGGGGATTTGCCATGAGCGTATTTTATTTTTAGTTTTATTTGTTAGATATTCAAAGATCAAATGCCTATTTCTTTTAATGGACAAGGCATTTCTTTTAATGGACAAGGGATTACCAAGGTACCATTTCTTTATCATTCCTCTCTCATTCTCATTCCATGTCAGTCATGATTTATGCTTCTAAACCATCTTATTGAAACTGTGTGTACTTAATTTGCAGCTTCCTTGACTCTTTATGCTTTAATTGTATAGATTGATTTACTTCCTAAGCGAGTAAGTTCACCCTCTTTCCCCTCCAGTTTGTACACATTAAGGGTTGCAACTTGTAATTGGGATCATGATGGGAGTGTCGCATGACTCAAGCGAAATTAGCAATTGTGTTAGAAGCTTTTGGGCTGGATCTATTATTCTATTGTTACTTTATTCAATTAGATTTGGATTCAGAAGTTGTGTTTAAGATTTTAGTTTGTATAGTTTTGTAATACTTGTTTCAGTTATATAATTAAAAATTGAAAAGTTATATATGCTTCAAGCATTATATCAAAGTACGTATATGAGCGGGTTTTAATTATTGTCTTTCTTCATAATTTTTAGTAAAAAAAAAACCTACTATTCTAATCCAGATTTGATTTCCTCAAAATATAAAGGTTTTTTTTTCACTGCATGTGTTAGATCCCGACCCAGACCAACTCGATTAGTACTAATTAAGTGAGTGTTTAGTCTTAAGTGAGTCTTAGTACTAGTTGGGTTAGAATATGATTAGATTTAGTCTGGATTATAGCTTTGGGAATTTTGATGACGTTTAGTATGAGTCAGACACGCTCAGGGACGCCCTGAGTACACGAGTAAGAATGGGTTTTTGTTCTAGATCTTTGCTATGGTTGTAATTTTTATTTCTCTTCAATGGTCTTATTATTTGTGACAACTTTCGTTTTAACCTGCATGCATTTGAGGCCCAGAAACCCAAGTTTTGGCCCAATGAGGGTAAATCTGTCTTTTCATGCTAAATCTGGGCACAATTTTCGAAATCGTGAAACTATGTCAAAATTATACTTTTCCGAAACTAGATTTTTCGACGATCGTTTTGTTCTTCTTCGTCGACCTCATCCGAGGTCCCCAAGACCACGTTTTAAGCGTTTCAAAACTCAGCTGCCATGGACCCACTTCCAGACACTAAATAAGTTTCCTTTCCTCTTCATTTCCCTTTTTCCCAATCTCTGAAATAGTTTGACCTAGAGTGAAGAAGAGAAGAAGGGTTTCTTCTTGATCTCTCCCCCCTTGAATGATCTAGCTAGAAGGCTCCAACCTCAGATCCAAGACCACAATTCTCTTCCTCCCTTCTCAAGCTTCGTTTGGGACGTTTTTGGAGCCAAACCATTGCACTATTCATCATCTTCAACCTCCATTCTTCTTGTTCAGCTAGCTCAAGGTTAGAGCTTGGACCCATCTTTTCATTTTATGTTCTTTAGCTCACCTAGAGCTTGTTTTTCATGATTTCAAACCCATTTTCGAAATGGGGGTTTGTGATGGCCAAAATGGTGATTTTTGTGTGCTCTATTTTGGGGGTTTTGTGTAGATTTCGTGGAGCTCACATTCTTGTTGATTTTGTGGAGTTTTCCTTGACATTGGACTAAGGCAAGTGAACTCTTTGGGAATTTTTCATGTACATTGCATTAGGGTTTTATTTTCCTCCATTAAAACATGATTTTTATGGTTGGTTTCTTAATACAAGTTATGTTTCTACTCTTGCAAATCATGTGTTATAGTTTCTTTACTTGTATTGTTATTAATGACTTCTCAAGAGCTTAGAATCATGTTTGACCTTGTAAGCTTTGTGAGTTTTGTGCATGAAAATGTATTGATACTTCCCAATGGATTGAATGGTTTATTTATGGATTAATTGTTGTTTTTGACCCTTGGTGAGCATGGTGGCTCAGGGGTTTGTTTGGTTCAGAAGTGAGAAGAGGAGGGAAGAAAAATGCAAGAGAATGGAAGAAGAAAAGTGCAGTTTCTGCACTCACTCGTGTTCAGGCAGAAGCCTGTTTGCTCGAGCGACCATAGGGTCCGCTGGAGCGAACTGTTGACACCAAAAATGTCACTTTGCCTCTTCAACATCAAGAAAGCTGCATGAAGTCGCAACCTGCCATAAATAGGCAATGCAACTTCTCCAAAAAATCAAATCTTGTCAGAATCAAACAAAAACTGCAAGATCCTTCAAGATAGCCAAGAGAAGAGTACACATGAAGTTTCGGGCCATTTCAGAATCATTTGGCCTAACTTCGCTTCTCCGACAGCTAAATTGGCGCTCCCGGCGGCGCATCATCGGAGACGTCAAAACTTCGATCAAAGCCTACGGATGACTCCAGCATGTCTCAAAAGGGCTCCATGCCAAATTTCAAGTCAAACCGACAATGTTTGACCCTCCATCAATGCTCGAGCAGCAAAATCAAGCCTCCCTGCGGTGGGAACCACCGAAGCCTTCGCTCATCAAACCAAGTGCACGAGTGGCTTCAACATGCTTCCAAAAGGCTGCACGTCGAATTTCAGGTCATTCCAACAACGTTTGACCAGGTTTCGACGCTCCGAAAGAAAATCAAGCCTACCGGCGGCGGAGCTCCCCGGGACCATGGTTTCCAAGACAGAGCCTGTGGATCATCTCAAAATGACTCCAATAGGTTCCTTGTCAAATTTCAGGTCAATCGGACATCGTTTGACCGCACATCAACGCGCGGCATCTCCCTTGCGGCAAAATCAAGTCTACTGGCGACGGGACCCCAAACGGCTTCAAAACTCAAACAAAAGCCTATGGTTGGTCTTATTTATTGCTCAGCAGGCTTCACCTCAAATTTCAGGTCATTTCGACATCGTTTGACCAAGTTTCAGCTTCTGGCGGAAAATCAGCAGCTCTACGCGACAAAGTCTTCGGCTTTCCCGGAAAATTGGAAACTTTGCACTCTAAAAATGCAAGGATTCTCATCAGGTTTTCTACAGGGAAATCAAGCCAATAAATGAGAAGAAATGTCAGGAAAAATACAGAAGAAAACGGCGACCATGGAAGTCCGGGTCACCGGATTTTTCGCCGGTGACCCGTTTTTCCGTCCCTTTTCGCGTTTCGCGCATTTTGGCCCCTGTGGTTTCCTGAAAATGTGATTTTTAGTGCTTGAAATTGACTCGTATCCGACGACATCTCAGATCCGCCGTCAAAAGCATAAAATCATCATTGATCGCTCCAAGATCGCTGACCGGTTGACCTAAAAAGTGCTCTTTCTGTCCGACCGATCGAGAAATCGACAAGACAGATGTCACCGGCCCGCTCTTAGCTCTCAATGTCTGAAGTCACATGTTCATCCGATGTCGATCAGCATGAAGATCCATCGATGATCATCGCCAGAAGAATTCCAGAAGACACGGCACGGCCCGCGACTCTTCAACTGCTCGGCGACCAATTAATGTGGTTAATTGACTAGCTTTATTGCAATCATTAATTCATTTCTTTGGACGGCCCAATCAGAAGCAAGCATTCGGGAGTTACAAATCAAGAGATTCATGGCACTTAAACCTTGAAACTCCTCCCATCATGGCGATTAAATGCCCTCAATCTCCACCGGCCAATCAGAAGCCAAGATCCAGGAGTTACAAAATAAAGGAATTAAACCTTGTAACTCCTCCATTTATGTAGCTTTATGATAATTAAGGCTCATAAACCCTCCTAAATGGCTACCAGAAAGCCTATAAATAGGAGAGCACCTCAAGCATTCCGGAGGACTTCGGAAAAAAAAGCACCACAGATCCAGAAATCTGAGAGAAAGAAAAAGAGAGAAAACTCTGCTGAAGTTCTGCACCGGCCACCACTACAAGGTGACAAAAAGTCCCTTGGGGGGTACCTGCCCCCCAAGGTCCTTGCCTTCTCCCGCTGCCTCCAATGGCTTAGACGTGGCTTTTCAGCCCGTCTACTTAGTTTTTTATTGGACATAGGACCTCCTCTTGGTTTTTGTCCTCTAAAAATCTGAGGTTATAGCCAAGCCAAGCGAATCGAGAGCATCCTCTGTTCTCATCTGCATGGATGATGGCAAAGCCCATACATGGCTTGCGACCGTCAATCTGAACGAGTCCCCCCACAATCTCCTGAGAAGTTACATCCTCCTTTTCTTGCTTTTCATTGTAGTTTGTGTTTTTCTAAAGAGACAAAAAAAATCACAACTCTTGTCTTTCATTATTGATAAGAATTGTAAATCGGCTATAAACGCCATAAAATCGGCTATAAATGCCAAAAAAAAAAAAACCGCCTTTCACAGCAAATCAAGAAAATGTCTCTTTTCTTAAATATATGTGCAATGGAAAACTTGAAAGAAGTTGATTTCCTTTTTACTTGCGAAGGTTGATCTCCGGATTACCACTTGAAATTCCAAGTAAAATAGAAAATCTGGCACACCCACACAAAGAAATGTTGATGCACGCTTCAGCCCCCCGGGCGCGAAAGGGCCGGACCCGACGGACTCCCACGTCCGCCGACCCTGGTAGCACCCTCGGCAGGAACGCGTTCCATCAAGCTGGCACACCCGGTGGGACTCGTTCATTTGAGAACACGGTGCTCGGAAATGAAATATTTGCATATCATACTTTTTGCTCTATGCTTATACTTCTTTTCCGGATTCCTTGGCTACTTTCTAGTTGGTAGCCTATGTTGGATTTTGCATCCTAAAAAAAAATGAGATGGGATTTTTTGGAAATTTCTATTTCTTTGAGTTTGTTTCCACTCTTTCTCTTTTCAAAAAAAAAAAAAAAACAAAAAAAAATCAGTTTTCTTAGTTTGAATTCAAAATTGAGAAACTTTGATCCTATCCTATCGTTCTTTGGTGCTCGCAGAAATGTTGAGCCCGTTCGACTAAGGTTTTGGGCCATCGTTTCTCTTCGATGAGTTAATTAGAGATTTCAAAAAAAAATTAATAAAAAAATAAAAAAAAATCAATTTCTCGTTTTGGATTCAAAATTGAGAAACTTTGATCCTTTCTCTTCTGGGCATGTGTGCTCGCGGAAATCGTTGAGCCCGTGTTCGGATCGGGGATTGGGCCATCGTTTCTCTTCGATGAGTCTGTCAGGGATCTAAAAAAAAATCAAATAAAAAGACATAGACCATTAAGGTTAAACCAATTGCGTTCTTTGATCACGATTGATTCAAGAAAAGCCTTGTTCAGAGTGTGGAGACAGCTTGACTGTTCTAGGCAAGGGTCCTCCAAACGGGTTCATTAAGTAATCCTACCCTTACTTGGGGGCAATTCTATCAATTGAGGTTTCATAAGACCGGGTTAGGAGGCCTATGTGTACTCTCTCATCTTTAAATCTTAAAAAATTAAAAAAAAATCAAAATAAAAAAAAATAAAAAAAAGATTTTCAAAAAAAATCTTAAACAAAAAAAAATCAAAATTAAAAAAAAAATAAATAAAAAAAAAACAGATTTTCAAAAAAAAAATCTTAAAATAAAAAATCTTCAAAAAAATAAAAATAAATAATCTTAAAAAAAACATATTTTTTTTAAAAAAATATATATATATATAATAAAAAAATAATAAAATAAAAAAAAATCATTTCAAAAAAAAAATCTTCAAAAACTCGTCACTTTCGATTTCAGATCTGAGAAATTTTGGTTTCTTCTTTTCTGAGCATTGGCGCTCGCGGAAATCGCCGAGACCGTGTTCAGATTGGAATACCATTTGCTCTCCTTGAAACCAATCTTGGCATTTCGAAAAAAAAACTCGTCACTTTTGGATTCAGATTCGAGAAATTGTGGTCTCTTCCCTTCTGAGTATTGGCGCTCGCGGAAATCGTTGAGCCCGTATTTGAATCAGAATGCCACATGCTCTCTTTGACGAATCCATTTCTGACCTTTCAAAAAAGAGAATCCCATCTCATGGATGCGATCTCCAACATTTGTGCCTAGCAATACTGGTACGCCCTTTCGGGGTCTACTGTATCTGTGACCGGCACATTTGTAGCTCCTACCTTATATTCTTCTTATCTCGAGCAAGCTCCGCTTCTCGATAAGTCGAATTTAGGTATACAATTGCTTCTAGCAGTCATTGGAATGCTCATTTCGAGCCTACCATGCTTGCAACCAGAACAATTGTACCCTCTATGGCTTTTTGCCTTCTTCATATTGCTTGGGTCATGTCCCTTGAGCGATTTGAAAAGACAAAATCATAGAATTCCCCATTTATGATCATCATATTCTTGTGATTACTAATGGATGTGGTCTTGTTTCAGAAATTTTGAAACTAACAATGGTAGCTTCACTGATCATCACCTTCGATGAAAGCAAGCACCAGCTCATGCTTCAACAGAAGCAAACCGAGCGCACTTACAAGCGCCCTGCTAGCTGTCGAAGCACCAACTCCCTCAGCAACTCTCTGAACTCCGGGTCGACCTCGACTCCCCGGACCATCGTCTTCGGGACACTGGGACCATTCCCACTTCCCGAAGAAGAAACTGCTCCTACCAAAAGGCAGAAGGTCGCCTCGCAACGTGTCACTACTATGACACCAAAGGCGACTGCCGAGAAGCAGAAGATCGCCCCTCAACATGTCACTTCTGTGACACCAAGGGCGAACCCCAAGAATAATAAAACCTGCGGCATCCCCGCGAAACCTCAACCAACAACCCACCAAGTCTACCCTAAGACTTGGTCTCCAAGACCTTCCCCAAAACAAAGAAGGTCTCAAACCTCCATCAAGCCAGCATACCTGGCCCCACTCAAGGAGAACCAGTTCTACCCTCTTCCCTACATGAAAGAGGAGAGACCTATCTCCAACCTGACTCCCAAGTCAACCCAGCATGAGCCGGCTTGTTCCTACAAGCCCAAAATCAGATCATGCATCACCAGGCCTCTACAAGCACCTGCTAAGGCCTACACTCCTTCGGTTCGACCCTTTATCTCTACAGGGGCCGAACTTGAAAAATTCAAAGCTTCACTGCAACAGGCAAAGGACCGGGTCCGGATCCTGTCCTTGCCTAGCTACAAAGAAGACAGGCTCGGCTGCTGCGCCCGAGGGAGCACATCCTTCATCGTCAGAGCCCAGCCAGAGCTGACTGAAGCTCAAATCGCTCGTCGAGCACGCCGCCGTGCGTCATATCGACAAAAGAGACTAGAGAAGCAACGGACCCAGCCTCCTACACTTCAAGTCTCCCACAAATGGGTCGAAAAAGAAAGACCCGACCAAGTTGCTGCCGTCCATATGGTTGGAAAAACCAGAAGACGCCAAAAGTCAGCATAAAAAATCCATGTCCGACGTCCGGTGACCCGTAGCGTCACCAGGACACGAAGACATCCCGAAGAATCTTTTGCCCCTTCAAGCCAAAGACGGGAGAGTAATCCTTCATCAAGTTCTTCATCAAAAAGAATGAGCCCCAGCTCAGTCACCAGGACGGTTTCTTCGTTTGAATCCCGAGGAATGAACGTCCTGGTTACAAATTCTGAGCCACCACCTCAGAATCCACCTCAAGATGATGCGCTCACATGCATCCAGCAGTTGGAACAAGGCCAGCAGAGGATTGAAACTCTGATGGAAAACCTTCTCCTTGTTGTCCAAAATCAGGTGAACAATGAGCCTCCTCCGAATCACAATAACGAGGAAAATCATGAAAAAAATGAGTCACACGCCCTTACCAAAAAGGACGTAGACAGTATCCTCGCCAAAGCAAAAGAAGAGGATATACTCAAGGAGCATGGGATCAAGCCACCATATCCTTTATGGATGGACTCGGTCCCGTTCCCCACAAAATTCAAACATCCTACTCTCCAAACATATACGGGGAAAGGATCAGCCAGACAGCACGTCATCCACTTTAAGATTTTGACGGAAGCTATCGCGGATCAAGATGCACTCAAGATTCGCCTCTTTGCAAGTACCCTAAAAGGTACGGCCTTCGATTGGTACTCCACTCTGCCGGAGAACTCCATCCAGAACTGGGCTATGCTGGAGACACGCTTCCTGACCCACTTCCAAGGTGAGGATCATCCTGTTACTATGGCTCAACTCTGCAGCCTAAAACAAGGAGAGAATGAGTCAACTTATGACTTCATTCACAAGTGGAAAGCAATGGCGTACAAATGCTCAGATGTATTGCCACAGGCGTCGCTAGTCGACATCTGCCGTAACAACATGAGAGCCAGAATACGCTCCATGATCATCGGCAACAAATCAAAAAACCTAGGAGAACTCCTGGAAGCTTCTATGGAAGCTGAAACGGTGATTAAAGACCTTAACAATCAGAAATCATCAAGAAAAGAGTCAACCGCCATTGTAACCTCTAAACCAAAGAAGAAAGAGGTCCTCAATGTGCAAACCAAGTCAGCTCCTCAGCAACCAAAGAAAGCTGAAAACAGAGCTGCAGGTAAGAGACCTGAACTCTCTGATGCCTTCAATGAGCGAGTAGAAAAGAAATACCCGTTCGATGAAGATGTTGACGAAATCTTCGGGGCTCTCGTGGCAAACGGCAAGCTCACCTTGCCTGAACCCAAAAGACCGGGCGATGTTGGCAAAACCAACGATCCTCAGTACTGTCCATACCACCAGATGGTCTCGCATCCTCTCAATCAATGCTTTGTTGTGAGAGAGAAGATAAACGAGATGTGGAAAAACGGAGTAATAACCTTTGACAAAAACTATGGGACTGCCTCCGTCAACATGGTGTCATGTGGACAAACACCAAAATCACTGAAGAAGAAGATCACTACTTCCTTCATGGTGATAAACAAAATTCAAGCGTCCGAGGAGCTGGTTCCTTTCCCGTCACCAGATGGACAACCTATATGGGTACATCCCGATCTCCTGGAAGATGAAAACTGGGAGATCGTAAAAACAAAGCCGACAGCTCAACAGCGAAGGCAGGCTAGGAAACATCTCCTCAGGCTCAAACGGCAAAGACCCAGCCAAAACAAGAAGTCCATGAAAAGGCAGAGGCCTCCTCTACCACTTCACTAGGGGCAACAGAAACGTCCCTTCCAGAGACTTCAAAGGCGGTAAGAAACTTCACTCTCAGTGATTTCATGCCACCTCGATTCAGAGAAGAAGCTATGTAGGGGGCATCATACTCTTGCAACTCGGTAGTTGGATTCTCCATTGATGGATACGAGTCCAGCGACACCGATGATGGATTCGAGCCCAACTACACCGACGAGTGGGAGGAATCCCTTAAAACAGGAGAGTATCTCTCCGACGAAGAATGGGTTCCTGAAACTCACCTTATGCCAGTAATCTGGTATAACCCCTTACAGCCACAAGGATCCTGGTCTGATGATGAGGGAGACCAAGAGGTTGTACAAGAAAATGCTGTTGAGCCAGCACCCGTCGTTGCTCCAGTGGAAATCAACCATGTTGAGCCACAAAGAGCAGACGAAGAAGAAGATTTGGCTCCCATGCCTGATCTTGAAGAATATGCGAGGATCTTGCAGCATCTCGCTCTAGAACAAGAGCAAGACCGCGTCAACGAGATTCCTCACAATCCAGAGCTGGAAGTCCCTGAAGCCCACCAGGTACCTCCTCCCTCAACTCCTGAAAATGGAGAAAATTGCTGGGTAGACGATCCGCTTACATCTGAGGATGAGTCTGACTCCGAGCAGACAACGTCTCCTTTAAGAGCTGCCTGTAATGTGATAATTCGGATTTATAGCTCTTCCGATGCATCATCTGATGAGATCACTTACACACCGGCGACACCTAGCACCATATCTTCTGGGGCTATCTCGTCTCGCGTGACTTTCACAGAGATGACACCCTCTCAGGCTTCGTCCCCTGAGACTGTGACTTCAGAACTCACGCTCTTCCCGACTCATCATCATGAAGAAAACCCAACTTGGGATGATGGATGGGTCAACGAAGAAGAAAAGCTGCTGGATGTTGTTCAGGACTTGCTCCCGGAAAATGCTCCGTGCAACACAATCACTGAGGATGGCAACTCTACTGCGGATACATCCCCAGTAGATGAAAAACGACAGCCTCTTGATCCTGAGGACGATCTTCCAAGTGAAGATCCTTCTCAAGAAGCTCTCGAAGTTGGTAGAGGCACCCGCTCGGGCCGGGACTACCACAAAAATTACAACCAATCTTCCTTTACTTATGTAAATCCTTCGGGAAAAGATGTTGTAAGCGCCCCCAGTGGCAACAATGATGAACATGCAGGCCCTAAGGAGGTTTTCAAGTATGATTTGATCGAGCACTTCAAACACATACCTGCAGGACTGCACATCCTGGATTTATTACGAATGTCTCCACGCACTCGTGATAATCTCATCTCAGAATTACCAAAACTGAATGAGGATGTCGACAAACATGCCCCGCAAGTCCTCCAAATTGAAATGGACTACCGGGTCAAAAACTCTGAAACTTCCTCAAAGGGAGAAAAGAAAACTGAGGGATCATGCATTGAATGCCTCTCGGTGCAAAAAGCAGCCAGTGCAACCATCGCCTTCACAAAGGACGACCTCCTACTTGGCGAAGCAAGGCACAACCGACCCCTGTACTTCACAGGGTACATCAAGGAAATGCCTATACACAGAGTTCAGGTCGACCCAGGTTCTGCACTCAACCTTATCTCCACTTCGGCTCTTGAAGAGTTAGGCATCCCACCCAACAAGCTGAGCCACACATCCGTATCTATCTTTGGATACGATGGGAGTGCTCAAAGACCTATCGGTAAAATCAGGTTCAAATTGCAAATCGGTGATCTTATCTCTGAGGTCACTGTGTATGCAATAAAAACCCCCTCATGCTACAACATCCTTCTCGGACGTCCTTGGATACACGAGAACGGTGTTGTCCCTTCAACTCTACATCAATGCATCAAGTTCGTCGGCGACAACGGCATGGTACATCGTGTCTTTGCGGACAGAAAACCCTTCAAAGGTAAAGAAGTCCACTTCGCAGACTCCCAGATGTATGAAGGAGAAAAAGAAGAAAAAAAGGAAATAGCACCCTTTTGCTGAAAATCTCCAGAAAGATAAAGGCAAGGCTCCTCAAAAATCACCGGAAGAAAACAAACACTCCAGTAAATCCGAAGAGAGCAGTCAACCTCCCTTCGTCATCTCCCTCAAATCTTCAAAACCTTTGGTCATCACAACCAGAGTGAAGAAGGCAAAGCAAAAGCCTAGGGGCAAATTTGTTGTCTCTCTCGTGTCTATCATGCAAGACACAGACTCAGACTCAGAGCCAGAAGACGATGCATCGTCGAGCCAAGCTGACGCTCAGCAAGTTCAGCCTGGTCTCACTCCGATGGAGACACCTGCTGATGTAGAAGATCCTACGTCTGCTACCTTTGTTGTTCCGACAACATCACCAAAGCAAAGACAGATCTTCTTTCATAGATCGGATGCTTCTTCATCAAGTTCCTTGCTTGAACCTTTCCAAAACGAAGGTATGCCTCAACTATCTCTATATAGTCCTGTGGCACAAGCTATCATGAAGAAAATGGGCTTTGATGCTCAAAACCCAGTCGGTTTGGGAGAAAGACGCGGTATTCTCACGCCATTGGGGCCCGCCTTGACCAAAAGCCAGCTGGAAGATTGGAGACTCTACGGTCATGTAGAAAAGTCTTCATATGGGTTAGGGTATGATCCCGACACTCCTCTGAAACAGTTGACACAAAAGCTTAAAAGTCGTTTTACCGACCAAGCCTCAACATCTCAAGTCCATGAAGACATCGATCTCCCTGGATATCTCTTTAAAGAGTTACCTGACAAAGATCCAGGAAGCTTATCCAATTGGTACGATTTCTCTGATGATAAAGAGGAATCATTCGATAATACAGACTTGTGCTATTCTGACCCAGAAGAGCCCTCGTCTCCAAAAGAAGTACCTTACTTCGACCCAGTTTCAACAGGCGATTGGGACCATCTCATAGCAAGCCTTGAGAAGATCACCAATCAAGAAGACCCGTGGAAAGGAACAAACCCTCGGTCTACAAATGCCCTTGGAATCCCAGAAGGTTTCGTTGAGCTGGAAGCCTCCGAAAATATTGTGGAGGAACCACCTTCGAACCTTCCAACAGAAGATCCTGTTGAAAAGATAAACTTGGGAACACCAGATAACCCACATCCTGTATTCATAAGCAAGAATATAAAGGATGATGAGTTACCCGAGTATATCGCTTTTCTGCGTGAGTTCGTTGATTGCTTTGCATGGTCCTACGCTGAAATGCCTGGTTTAGACCCCAAAGTAGCAGTCCACAAACTCAATCTTCAAGAAGAAGTCAAGCCTGTCAAACAAGGCCAAAGAAGATTCCGTCCAGATGTGATGGATAAAATTGAGCAAGAAGTTCAAAAGCTCAAAAGCGTCGGCTTCATCCGTGAGGAACAACATCCAGAATGGTTGGCCAACATTGTCCCCGTGACAAAGAAAAATGGGCAGATCAGGGTCTGTATTGACTATAGAGACCTGAATGGCGCTTGCCCTAAAGATGAATTCCCGCTCCCCATACCAGAGGTAATGATTGACAATACCTGTGGATTCGAGCGAATGACATTCATGGATGGCTTCTCTGGCTACAATCAGATAAAGATGCATCCTGAAGATGAAAAGCACACTTCATTTCGGACTCCATTGGGCGTGTATTGCTACACTGTCATGCCATTTGGTCTGAAAAATGCTGGTGCCACATATCAGAGGGCTATGATGAAAATATTCCAAGATATGCAGCACAAGACGGTCGAATGTTACGTTGATGACCTCGCCGTCAAAAGCAGAAGAAAAGAAGACCATCTCAAAGATCTTCGGGGAGTCTTCCTCCGACTCCGCAAACACAAACTGCGGATGAATCCTCTAAAATGCTTCTTCGGCGTCTCGTCGGGTAAGTTTCTTGGATTCCTTGTTCGGAAAACCGGAATAGAACTTGACCCCATCAAAGTCAAGGCTATTCTAGAAATGCCCCCTCTAAGAACCTTAAGGGAACTAAAAGGGCTCCAAGGGAGATTGGCCTACATCAGACGGTTCATCTCCAATCTTTCGGGGAAGTGCCGTCCATTCTCTCGATTGATGAAAAAGGGTGTAGACTTTGTCTGGGATGCTGACTGTGAAGCCGCATTTCAAGATATCAAGTCATACCTAACCAAACCTCTAGTGTTAGCTGCTCCTACCACTGGGAAACCATTCATCTTGTACACAAGAGCCCTTGATCACTCTCTAGGTGCTCTGCTTGCACAAGAAAATGATGAAAGAAAAGAAGCTGCTCTATACTACCTCAGCCGCATACTAGTAGGTGCAGAGCATCGTTACTCTCCAGTCGAAAAAGAATGCCTTGCAGTGATGTTCGCCGTACAAAAGCTACGTCACTACTTGCTTTCCAACACCGTCTACCTTGTCTCAAGGATCAACCTCTTGAAGGTCCTTGTTACAAAAGCAGGTTCTCTCAATGCACGACTGGCAAAATGGTCCATCCTTCTATCACAATTTGATATTAGGTATGTGCCACAAAAAGCAATCAAAGGCCAAGCTCTAGCAGATTTCCTCGCAGAGCATCCATTGCCTAAAGATTCACCACTCAGAGATGATCTCCCAGACGAACCTGTCTACAACGTGGAGACCTTCTCGCCAAATGCCTCCTGGGACATGTACTTTGACGGTGCAACCAGGACAAATGAAAAAAGACAGCTGATCTCGGGAGTTGGCATCCTCTTTGTTAGCCCCGACAAATACATGATTCCACACGCTTTCTCGCTACTGGAACCATGCACAAACAATGCAGCTGAATACCAAGCTCTGATCCTAGGATTGGAACTCGCCATCGAATCCGGTATCACTATGCTGGAAGTCTTTGGAGACACTCAACTGATCGTCAACCAGATGAATCAGATATATGAAGTCAGGAAGCCCGATCTGCTGCCTTATTACAACAAGGCACAATCGCTTCTGCAAAAGTTTGACATCTGTCACATCACCCACATTCGTAGAGGTGAAAACATCCGTGCAGATGCCCTGGCCGGACTTGCCGCATCAATGGCGATCCAGGAAGGGGAAAACATGCAAATCACAGTGTGCGAGAGAAGGATCCTCCCTCCTCTTAACACACACCAAGCAGTTGCTGAATGCCACCGAGTGGTTGGAAGTCGAATCTCTATCCTTCAACCTTCAATCGACGACTGGAGGGATCCGTTCATTTGTTACACTATGTTCGGAATCCTACCTGAATATCCAAAAGAACGGGTAAGCATCCAAAGGCGAGCCCCAAACTTTCATTTGGATATTCCTTCAAAAATCCTCTACAGGAAATCCTTCAACGGAGTACTTCTACGCTGCTTGTCACAACAAGAGGCCGAAGAAACACTTAAAGAAGTTCATGCTGGTCTTTGTGGAGCCCATCAGGCAGGTCCTAAGCTCTATGATCAGATAAAAAGGTTAGGTTACTATTGGCCTACCGTGGTAGCTGATGCAATGCAATTTGCCAAACGCTGCCAGCTATGCCAAGTTCACGGAGATTACATTCACATGTCTCTGGAATGGCTACACCCTACAACAATCTCGTGGCCTTTCGAAGCCTGGGGTATGGACATCATAGGTCCTATTTCTCCCCCTTCAAACAAAGGTCATAGCTTCATCTTCGCCGCAACGGATTATTTTTCCAAATGGTCAGAAGCATTTGCGTTCAACGAAATGAAGACCTCATCAGTCCTTCAATTCCTACGCACCAACATCATTTGTCGTTTCGGCATACCTAAAAGATTCGTCCATGATAACGGACCACAATTCCGGGATCATCGATTCTACAGGTTCTGCGACAAATACAAAATTCAAAGCTGCCCTTCGACTCCATACAATCCGGCAGCAAACGGATTAGCAGAAGCCTTCAACAAGACACTCTGCAAAATCCTCAAGAAAATGGTCTCTAGTCACAAAAAAGACTGGAGCGACAAGATGTCTGAAGCCTTGTGGGCCTATCGAACCACCGTTCGAGGACCAACCCATAGCACACCATTCTCCTTGGTCTATGGATGCGAAGCTGTCGTGCCATTAGAGGTACAAATTCCTTCTCTGAGGGTATCTCTACAAAATGACATGACTCAAGAAAGCAATGTCAAATTGCGACTCCATGAGCTGGACAATCTCGACGAGAGACGGCTCGAAGTTCGACAAAGCATTGAACTTTACCAAGCATGCATGGCAGGATCTTTTGACAAAAAGGTCAGGCAACGCGCCTACAAAAAGGGTGACGTGGTTCTTGCGGTAAAAAGACCAATGGCCTTCGCTCACAAGTCCAAAGGCAAGTTTGAGCCAAAATGGGAGGGACCCTACGTCATCGACAAGGTCTTCTCCAACGGCGCATATGCCCTCCTAAACATGGAAGGCGACAGATGTATGCTGCCTATCAACGGCAAGTTCTTGAAGCGGTACTACCCTTGAAGACTTACCCAACTGGGTAAGAGCAATGCCTGTATGGCCAAAACCTGTTCTCAGGTACTCGCTCATCAAACCCACTCTCTTTAGAATTTTCATATCAAATGTCAAAATTTCTAGAGATTAAAAAACAATGCTTACTTTTATCGTTTCATTGTTCAAAAACAAAAAAAAATCCAAGTTTAGGAGCCTCTCCCTGACTTGACCAAAATTTTCAATCCTTGAACCCAAAATTCATGGTTTGAAATGAAAATCTGGATTCAGGGATTTCCACCCTAGTCCACCTTACCTTTTACCGCCAAATGGTTTTAGGTCAAAATTTACGACCCTCGTGTCTTTAAACAAAAAAAATGGTTTTTCAAAAACCGCGGGGAAGTGACACTTAGTCGATACTCGCAAAACTCATAAAATCGGAAGGATGCGAACCCCATTCAATACTTCCAAAACCTCTAAAATCGTGGAGACACAACATATCAGTTGATATCCACAACCCAAAGGTTCGAAAAAACCACAAATTTCAAAAATCGTGGGGAAACGACATCAAGTCAGTACCCGCAAAACCAAATTCGGAAAAAAGCAAGGATGCGACATTCCATCGATACTTCCACTCAAAATCGCAGGGAAGCGACATTTCGTCGATACTTGCAAAATCCAAAAACCATGGAGACGCAACATATCAGTTGATATCCACAACCCAAAGGTTCGAGAAAACCGCAAATCAAGGGGAAAACGACATCAAGTCAGTACCCGCAAAACAAAATTTTTGAAAAGCAAGGATGCGACATTCCATCGATACTTGCCACCAAATCCGCGAGGAGGCGAAATTCCATCGATACTCGCCACCGAATGAGCAAGGATGCGACATTCCATCGATACTTGCAAGACCATTCAGCAGGGAGGCGACTCTTAGTCGATACTTGCATTTTTGAAAACCAAAAACCTGGCTCTTTTGCCAAAACCGGCTATCAATGCCACCAAATCGGCTATAAATGCCACACAAAAAAAAAAACTGACTCTCATGTCAAAACCGGCTATAAATGCCACAAACCGGCTATCAATGCCACAAAAAATTGGCTTTCACGCCAACAAACCAAAACTTGGCTTTCAAAAAACCTGGCTATCAATGCCACCAAACCCGCTATAAATGCCACAAATTGGCTATCAATGCCACCAAACTGGCTGTACATGCCACAAAAATCCGGCTTTCATGCCAAATTCATTTCCCCTACCAAAACAATCATTTGACAAATGATTTTCACAAAATGACAAAGCTTTTGATCAGATCCCATTTAGCAATTGCTTTCATCACAAAAAGATTTGAGTGAGCGTAGGGAAAACAAAAAAAAGAAAAGTACCAAAAAAATACATGTGGTACCAAAAAAAAGAAAGTGTTCACAAGCACTACAAAAAAAAAGTACCAAAAAATACATGTGGTACCAAAAGAAAGAAGAGTAGTTTCTGCTATAAAAAAAAATCAGGAGCTCAGCCAAAAATGGTCTCCAACCAAAGCTTCAGCTCCTCAAGCAAACTTTTGGCCTCAGCCGTCAAAGTTTCCAAGGCACGCTTCTTCAGGAACTTGCCATGAGATGCTGGCGAATGCCGTAACCCCTCTTTTACACCGGGAAGCTTTTCCCCAGCAGTTTGCTATTGTTCGTTTACTTGAGTCCTCCTCTCGAGAACTTGACCGGCATCTGCAACCCTGCGAATCAGAGCACTCTCCCTGTCACGAGCCTCTGTTATAGCAGCCCACTTGGCAGCGACTTGCGCCTTCAAATGCTCAAGACGTTTCCTGGCCTCCTCAACTTCCCTATCAAGGACGTTAAGGTCATGCCTCAATCCGATGATGGCTAGCTCTTCCAAGTTCTTCTCCCGAACTAGCTGCTTCTTGCTTTGTGTAGCCTCATTCAGGTCAGACTTAGCCTTACCAGAAGGGTCCAAGAACATCTCCTTGAAGAATTGGTCGTCAGGGAAATCCATGGTCTCAAACCACTTGTCACCCAGTGCAATGATCCTATCAACGATCGCCCTGGCACCTGTGACATCCAGACCAACCTCTTCGGTATCAGTGAGAATCTCCTGTATATGTGGGATCATGCCAAATCCGGCATCCAGGTGTTCAGAAAAGAGAGTCTCGATCCAAGAACTCAAAACCCGCGCCAGCACCTTCTTCGCAAATTGAAGAGACGAACTGGATGAAGATTCACCCTTCTCCATTGATCGGCTGCTCATGTCATGTCCCATTGGAAGAGTAACAAAAGAACTCTTTCCACTTGGAGCCACTGGAGAAGGAATCTCAGCACGAGGCATCTCCTCTATTGCGTCAGAACTGGTTGTAGGAGTCTCTACCTCCGGATCGACTCTGGCATCCCTTGCTCTGGTTCTGAAGAAAGCGATGGACTCTCTTCTGTCACTTCAAAACCTGCAAATGAAACACAAAAAGGTATGAATATGATCATGTTAAAAAAAATCATCTGGGTCATTACTACAAAGTACCTTCTTCGACGACTGGCGGAACACTCTCTTCCTCCATGAACTCATCGGAAGCATCATCAACATTTGCGTCCATTGATGGTTCAAAGTCATCGGAATCCTGTGGCAAGTCAGCTGACAAGAAAAATGTTAGCAAATCAAGTCGCAGGCAAAAAAAAAAAAAAAAAGAGAAAGCGAAAGAAGTTATACCAATTGGAGATTCTGGAATCATTCCAGAGTCCCTCGATTCTTCTTCAAATGCCATAATCGGCTCCATCACCGCCTCATCGGTCGGAACCTCAGGCATCGCCAAGTCTTCATCCTCTGCTAAAAAAGAAGCAGTAGCAGGGTGAGAAAACAAATCAGAACATGGAAAGCCCCATGAAAGAAGCAGAAAAAGAAAAAGGAAGAATCATACCTTCACCGATGGTCTCTTCTTCCCGAATCCTCTTCTCCGGAGATTCGTCAGCTTCCCCTGGCACCTCCTCATTGACAGTGAGAGGGACTTCCACATCAGGAGAGTCTTCGTCCCGCCCCGTGTGACGCTGACTCCTCTTCCTCTAACTTCTGTGGGCTCGCTTCCTAGAAGATCCTGCCCCACTGTCAGAGTCAGGTCTCCCACTTGATTCCTCATTGGATGGTCTGCTCTTGCCAGTAGACTCCACGGAAGATCGCCTCTGTGCCGCTTGCATCCAAGCGTCGAGCTCAGCTTCCTCCTGTTCTAGCTGCTCCAAAGCCTCATCAGGTACTTCCCGAATAGCTTCAGAACCAATGACGCCCTGGTCACCGAGAAAGCCTATCTTGTGCTTCTCTCCAGAAAGGAAGGCCCAAACTTCCTCTCGCCGGACGCCATCCGACTTTCCAGTACCTTTCCCCGAAGACAGCTTTACATGAAACTCCTTCTTGGAAAGCCCCCGATATGCCAGAAAGCTCTCCGCGAACCATTTTGTGAAGCCGGCAGTTCGGAAAGTCGACAGCTCAGGATAAGAAATCGTGGCAGTAGTGTCTTCAGCACTATAAAAAGCCCATGCATTTCTGCCATCCTGCAAACCCCCAGTACCATGCTTGAAGGTGCTCCAACAACGCCTTGAAAGAAGCCCAACTGAAGTGCAAAGCGAGAAGGTACATACGGCTGGATGTCGACGAAAAGATGTCTAGGTACACCATCGTGCCGACTCGTATGCTGAAAAGCCACTCCTTCTCTGCATTGGTCAAAGAGTAATGCCTTCCCGACCCTGCTCTGGTAGAGTCTCAGGAGGCACCAAAATCAAAAGCCTTCTTCCGCAACTCCGGAGAAAGCTTAACTGAAGACTGCCCCATCTTGACGTCCCTGAACCGTCGGATCCTCATGCGGGCAAACAAAAGCGATTCGGATATGTCTTTTCCCTTAGCCAATCGAATCATCAGAGGATCATCATCCTGTGCAACACCCAGCTGGTGGAAGCCAGGACAGTGGTATACAAACCACGAATAAAAGATATGGGCTGAAAATACCCTATTCATAGGGAGCCCAAGCCGAACCAAGAAAGCAGGAGCCTGCAGTTCGGTACACAAGTAGGAGTAAAGAGCAGGTACCAAAGCCAGCCGCTCTCCAAACGCCATCTGACAAGCCGGAAAAATATAATGCGGCCTGATGTGTGTTCCATCTCCTCCAGCAAAAATAGCCTCACCTAGCCAATAAGTGAGGTAAGCTGCAATTTCTCTCCGCGTGCAATGTCAGAACAAATTACATCTGTACCTGCGAAGAAGTCTTTCAACTCTTCTTGCATGACGGAAGCCTTCTTCCGGTCCTCTAGGGTCATGCTGTCAGAAGACTCTTTGCTATCAAAGAAGTTGAAGAATAAAGAGCCATAACTCTTCCAACTGCTGGATCTTACTTTCGAGCCCTCCTTCTCCTTCAAAAAATCATAGAAGGCGACGAGCTGAAAGTATAGGAACCTGAACTCCTCTGACTGCTCCTCAAGGACGCTGTCAATCGGCATGAACTCCTCGTAGAGTTTGCCAAGGATGGGCAATCCAGTAATGGCGCTCAACTCCTTCAAGGAAAAACCAATCTCACCATTCGTTACAACGAAGGTATTGGTTTGTGGGAGAAATGATTCCAACATGGCCATGAAGGCCTCGTCGGAAAAAGCCACGGTATCTCTGAAGGCACGGACCGCGTCAAAAATCCCGGCTTCCTTCAAAATGGTGCCACCAATCAGCAGGAGGCGATCAGTCCACGACTTCCAATCGGAGTTAACACTGAAACGGCCACGAAGTCGAAAAGGCTTCACCCAGTTGCTGCCGTCACCGCTAAAAACGCCAAGGCCCACCGGTCCCAAATCGACCGACGGATAATCAGAGCCCTGGTAGCCGCTGGCTGGCATCAACATGTCCATTTGGACAGGTGGCTTCTCTGCAAAACCGGAAGGTCCGCCAACAAAAACCCCGGTCTTGATCACACTGGTCCTCTTCACCCAGCTCGGAGGATCTTCCCTCTTAGGGCACGTGGGAGAAAGGCTCAGGATCGAGATGGTCCGATCAAAAGACGACCGGGTAGAAATAGTTCTCTCCTCACCATCTGCTGTGTAAGAGAACTGAAAACATCTCCTTTGGTATGTCAAGTCGTCAGGGACTGCATCTCCAAAGAAGAAGGTAGGCTTGGGCAAAACCCTCAGATCGTCCATAACCCAAGGAAGGTTGCTTACCATGATCTTATAATATTCCTCACTCTTGAGAGCGATCAGTTGTTGCCTCATCTCATCTCTGTTGAGAGAGTCACACTCTTCCAAGTTTCTCTCAACATACTGGACCTTCTCCCAGGCCTGCTGAACGGCCACATTAGAAGATCTGGCGGATCGACGAGGTACGCTTGTAGCAGGCTCTTTACCCTTGTTCGTTCTGGAGGAACCACCTGCAAAGGTTGGAAAAGAAAAAAAAAAGATCATCATCAAAATGACAGGGTTTCGCTAAAAGAAAATCTTGTGAAATTTTGGCATGGTTCCAGGGCAATTCCGAAGAAAAGGGAAATACCCCGAAAGAAATAGAAAGTTTGAAGATGGGCTCAACATTGCTGCGAGCTCCGAAACTCAAAACTTTCGAAACCTCAAAATCTCCGCAAAATCAAGAAGGGCTCAACATCGCTGCGAGCTCCAAATTCCCAAATTTGCAAAGATTTTCACGTATACTATCTTGCTCTCAAATTCAATCTACAAAAAGTACATGCATGAACATCTAGATTTGTATAAAAACGCATTATCATGATGAGCTAAAAAAAAAAAACTTTCTCAAAAAAAAGAAGGGGAAGAAAGAAAAAAAAAAGAGAAGAAAGAAAATGTGCAAAAAGAAAAAGAGAAAAAAAAGAAGCACGAAAAAAAAAAAAAAAAAAACAGAAATCACGTGGAGAAAGAAAAAAAAAAGAGAAGAAGAATAGAAAGAAAAGAAAAAGAAAAGAAAAAGAAAAGAAAAAAAAAAAAAAAAAAGAGAGAAACTTTCTTCTTTTACCATCCTATTCTCTACATGGAGTTTTCTTGAAAGAAAAAGAGAGAAAAACTTACTTGAAGCCATTGATGGAGAAGAAGAAGGAAAAAGCTTGAAGATCCTTGAAGAAGAACTCTTGGTCATGGAGCTCTGTTGAGATTGTTGCAAAAGAAAGCAATAAGGACAAGAGATCTAGCCTCCTCCTTGCTTTTATAGAAGAGGGCAAATCAAAGAAGGAAACAAAAAAAGAAAGGTAAGTGCTACTAATTAGTAACCTTACCAAAAGAGAAGGAATTAGAGAGATTCTTTCCCAAAAAGAAAGATGTCTTTGAGAGATTTTCTCCAAAAATCAATCAATGAGAGATTCTCTCCAACAAAATAGGAGATTGGAGATTCTTTCCCACAAAGAAAGATACCTTGAGATATTCTCTCCCAAATTAAGGGAATATGAGAGATTCTCCCCCATAAAGATATTTTTAGATATTCTCTATCCAAATGAGATATCTTTAGATATTCTTTACAAATATGACACCATATGAGATCTAGGCCATCTCCAAAGCCTAAGGTCCCATGGGTTAGCCCATATGAGCCAGGTTTGACCACCTAGGCACTAAAAAAAAAAAAAAAAAAAAAAAAAAAGGGCTTTTAGTCAGGAAAAAATCCCTCTTACCAAGAGCATACAAAAATGGTTCCATGCCTCTTTTGAGTTGATTGAACCATACAAAAAAATTCCAAGCCCTATGAGCTTCCAAAAATCAAACCATCCAGCCTCATATACCAAATTGAGCCAAAATCTTGAAATTGACATTCCACAAAAATCCAAACCACTCCAATGGACCCACACAGTCCCAAAGAGTGACCAAAAACCAAATCCTGGTCCCCTAACTTGCCACATACAGCTTGTTAGGTCACAAGACCAAAACCAAAAACCAAATCATGATCCCCCAATTTACCACATACAGCTTGTTGGGTTACAAGGTCAAAACCAAAACCCGACCCCCTAACCTGCCACATACAGCTTGTTAGGTCACAAGGTCAAAAACAAAAACCCAAATCCACATCCCTGATGTCATCTTCAAAACTTTGCCTCGAGATGGTACTTGATTCCTTTCATTACCATAAAATTCCCCTGGAAGCTCAAAAGCTACTCTACCAAAAGAAAGATTGCTCAAAGACTCTTGGTCAAGACACAAGCTCTCCTTCAAAAATCTCTTCGAGGCACATCGACTACAAAAGTCAAGCAACTCGTCGCTGTACCTCGAGGGGGCATTTGTTGACACCAAAAATGTCACTTTGCCTCTTCAACATCAAGAAAGCTGCATGAAGTCGCAACCTGCCATAAATAGGAAATGCAACTTCTCCAAAAAATCAAATCTTGTCAGAATCAAACAAAAACTGCAAGATCCTTCAAGATAGCCAAGAGAAGAGTACACATGAAGTTTCAGGCCATTTCAGAATCATTTGGCCTAACTTCGCTTCTTCGACAGCTAAATTGGCGCTCTCGGCGGCGCATCATTGGAGACGTCAAAACTTCGATCAAAGCCTACGGATGACTCCAGCATGTCTCAAAAGGGCTCCATGCAAATTTCAAGTCAAACCGACAATGTTTGACCCTCCATCAATGCTCGAGCAGCAAAATCAAGCCTTCCGGCGGCGGGGAACCACCGAAGCCTTCTCTCATCAAACCAAGTGCACGAGTGGCTTCAACATGCTTCCAAAAGGCTGCACGTCGAATTTCAGGTCATTCCGACAACGTTTGACCAGGTTTCGACGCTCCGAAAGAAAATCAAGCCTACCGGCGGCGGAGCTCCCCGGGACCATGGTTTCCAAGACAGAGCCTGTGGATCATCTCAAAATGACTCCAATATGTTCCCTGTCAAATTTCAGGTCAATCGGACATCGTTTGACAGCACATCAACGCGCGGCATCTCCCTCGCGGCAAAATCAAGTCTACTGGCGACGGGACCCCAAACGGCTTCAAAACTAAAAAAAAAAGCCTATGGTTGGTCTTATTTATTGCTCAGCAGGCTTCACCTCAAATTTCAGGTCATTCCGACATCGTTTGACCAAGTTTCAGCTTCTGGCGGAAAATCAGCAGCTCTACGCGACAAAGTCTTCGGCTTTCCCGGAAAATTGGAAACTTTGCACTCTAAAAATGCAAGGATTCTCATCAGGTTTTCTACAGGGAAATCAAGCCAATAAATGAGAAGAAATGTCAGGAAAAATACAGAAGAAAACGGCGACCATGGCCCATGGTCGCCGGCGACCATGGAAGTCCGGGTCACCGGATTTTTCGCCGGTGACCCGTTTTTCCGTCCCTTTTCGCGTTTCGCGCATTTTGGCCCCTGTGGTTTCCTGAAAATGTGATTTTTAGTGCTTGAAATTGACTCGTATCCAACGACATCTCAGATCCGCCGTCAAAAGCATAAAATCATCATTGATCGCTCCAAGATCGCCGACCGGTTGACCTAAAAAGTGCTCTTTCTGTCCGACCGATCGAGAAATCGACAAGACAGATGTCACCGGCCCGCTCTTAGCTCTCAATGTCTGAAGTCACATGCTCATCCGATGTCGATCAGCATGAAGATCCATCGATGATCATCGCCAGAAGAATTCCAGAAGACACGGCACGGCCCGCGACTCTTCAACTGCTCGGCGACCAATTAATGTGGTTAATTGACTAGCTTTATTGCAATCATTAATTCATTTCTTTGGATGGCCCAATCAGAAGCAAGCATTCGGGAGTTACAAATCAAGAGATTCATGGCACTTAAACCTTGAAACTCCTCCCATCATGGCGATTAAATGCCCTCAATCTCCACCGGCCAATCAGAAGCCAAGATCCAGGAGTTACAAAATAAAGGAATTAAACCTTGTAACTCCTCCATTTATGTAGCTTTATGATAATTAAGGCTCATAAACCCTCATAAACCCTCCTAAATGGCTACCAGAAAGCCTATAAATAGGAGAGCACCTCAAGCATTCCGGAGGACTTCGGAAAAAAAAGCACCACAGATCCAGAAATCTGAGAGAAAGAAAAAGAGAGAAAACTCTGCTGAAGTTCTGCACCGGCCACCACTACAAGGTGACAAAAAGTCCCTTGGGGGGTACCTCCCCCCCAAGGTCCTTGCCTTCTCCCGC
This sequence comes from Umbellularia californica, assembly GCA_028538565.1. Taxonomy (NCBI): domain Eukaryota; kingdom Viridiplantae; phylum Streptophyta; class Magnoliopsida; order Laurales; family Lauraceae; genus Umbellularia; species Umbellularia californica. Next base: position 30,404,616 of record JAPQWN010000011.1, read on the forward strand.
TGCCTCCAATGGCTTAGACGTGGCTTTTCAGCCCGTCTACTTAGCTTTTTATTGGACATAAGACCTCCTCTTGGTTTTTATCCTCTAAAAATCTGAGGTTATAGCCAAGCCAAGCGAATCAAGAGCATCCTCTGTTCTCATCTGCATGGATGATGGCGAAGCCCATACATGGCTTGCGACCAATCTGAACGAGTCCCCCCACAATCTCCTGAGAAGTTAGATCCTCCTTTTCTTGCTTTTCATTGTAGTTTGTATTTTTCTAAAGAGACAAAAAAATCACAACTCTTGTCTTTCATTATTGATAAGAATTGTAAATCGGCTATAAACGCCACAAAATCCGCTATAAATGCCAAAAAAAAAACCGCCTTTCACGGCAAATCAAGAAAATGTCTCTTTTCTTAAATATATGTGCAATGGAAAACTTGAAAGAAGTTGATTTCCTTTTTACTTGCGAAGGTTGATCTCTGGATTACCACTTGAAATTCCAAGTAAAATAGAAAATCTGGCACACCCACACAAAGAAATGTTGATGCACGCTTTAGCCCCCCGGGCACGAAAGGGCCGGACCCGACGGACTCCCACGTCCGCCGACCCTGGTAGCACCCTCGGCAGGAGCGCGTTCCATCAATCTGCCTCCGAGTCTTCGTGTCCGAGAGACGCTGCGAGTCACTGGACGTCTAACACTGATTTTGGTTGCTGACTTCTGGCGTTTTCTGGTTTTGCCAACCATATGAACAACAACGAATTGGTCGGGTCTTTCTTTTTCGACCCATTTCTTTGTGACGTGGAGAGTGGAACGCTGGGTTCTTTGTTTCTTGAGTCTCTTTTGTCGATATGCAGTGCGGCGACGAATACGACGAGCAATTTGAGCTTCAGTCAGCTCTGGCTGGGCTCTGGCGATGAAGGATGTAGTCCCTTGTACGCAGCAGTCGAGTTTGTCTTCTTTGAAGCTTGTCAAGGACAGAATCTGGACGCGGTCCTTTGTCTGTCGCAATGAAGACTTGAATTTTGCGAGCTTGGTCCCCGTTGAGATGAAGGGTCGACTCGCGGGAGTGCAGGCTTCAGCATGTTTTTGCATAGGCCTAACGATGCAGGATTTGATTTTGGGCTTGTAGGAGCAAGCCGACTCATGATGATTTTGTTTGTTTTTTGGGTGGAGGGTAGGTTTCTCCTCTTTCATGTAAGAGAGAGGGTAGAACCGATTCTCTTTGAGAGGGACCAGGTATGCTGGCTTTGCAGATGTTTGGGACCTCTGTTGCTTTGGCGAAGATCTCAGGGACCAGGTTTTGGTGTAAACCTGGTTTCTTGTGGGTTGAGGATTCGTGGGAACGCCACGGGCTTCAGGCTTCTTGGTGTTCGCCCTTGGTGCTATTTTAGTGACACGTTGCGGGGCGGTTTTTTGCTTCTTGGCAGGTACAGTGTCTTCTGCGGGAAGTGAGAATGGTCTCAGCGATCCGAAGATGATGGTCCGGGGAGTTGAAGTTGACCCGGTGTTTGGGGAGTTGTCGAGGGAGATGATGCTTCGGCAACTAGCAAGGCGCTTATGCTTGTTTTGCTTATCTTGAAGCATAAGCTGGTACTTGTTCTCATCGAAAGTGATGGTCAATGAAGCTGCCATTGTTAGTTTTGGAAAACTTCTGAAACAAGACCAAATCCATTAGTAATCACAAGAATATGGTGATCGTAAATGGAGAACAACTATGGTTTTGTCTTTTCAAATCACTTGAGGGGACATGGCCCAACCCAAGGACGATGAAGAAGGCAAAAAGCCATAGAGGATACAATTGTTCTAAAATGCAAGTATGGTAGGCTCAGAGTGAGCGCTCCAGTGACTGCTAGAAGCAATTGTAGACCTTAATTCAAATTACCGAGAAGCAAGGCTCACTCGAGGTAAAATGATATAAGGTTGGAGATACAAATGTGTCGGTCGCGAATACAGTAGACCCGAAAGGGCGTACTAACACCGCTAGGCACAAATGTTGCAAATCGCATCCTTGGAAAGGACATGAGATGGGATTTTTTTTTGAAAGGTCAAAAATTTGCATTCATAAAGGAGAGCAAATGGTGTTCCAATCCGAACAAAGGCTCAACATTTCTGCGAGCGCTAAATTCAGAAGAGAAAGAACCAGAATTTCTCGGATGTGAATCCAATAATGACGGAAGTTTTTTTTTGAAAGGGTCAAGATTGAACTCATCAAAGAGAGCAAATGGTGTTCCGTTTCGAACAAAGGCTCAACATTTCTGCGAGCGCTAAATCCGAAAGGGAGGGAACCGAGATTTCTCAACTCTGAACTCAAAAATGACGGAAGTTTTTTTTTGTTGAAAGGTCAAGATTGAATTCATCGAAAAGGGCAAATGGTGTTCCGTTTCGAACAGAGGCTCAACATTTCTGCGAGCCCTAAATCCGAAAGGGAAAGAACCAAGATTTCTCAACTCTGAATTCAAAGTGACAGAAGTTTTTTTTTCAAAGATTTTTTTTTTGAAAGGTGCACATAGGTTTCTGATTCAATCTTATGAAACCTTAGTAGATAGATCAGCCCCCAGGTAAGGGTAGGATTACTTAATGAACCCGTTTGGAGGACCCTTGCCTCGAACAGTCTAGCTGTCTCCACACTCTAGACAAGGCTTTTCTTATATCCACTTTGGTCAAAGAACGCAACTGGTGGAACCTTAGTGTTTTTTTTTTCTTTGAAATCTTTTTTTTGAAAGGTTTTTTTTTAATGAACTCATCAAAGGGAGCGAATGGTGTTCCAATCCGAACAAAGGCTCAACATTTCTGTGAGCGCTAAATCCGAAAAGGAAGGAACCAAGGTTTCTCAACTTTGAATGCAAAATAGAGAAAACTAATTTTTTTTTTGAAATTATAAATTTTTTTTTTAAATCCAAATTGGACTCGTCAAAGAGAAAAGATGGCCCAATCCCCGATATGAATGATAGCTGCGAACATTTCTGTGAGCTATCGAGTTCAAAGAGGAGAGGATCAAATTTTCTCAAAGTTGAATCTTGAGAAAGAGAGATCATTTTTTTTTTTTTTTTGAAAGAGTTTGAAATGAAGGTGTTTTTTTTGAAATCCCAATTTGGACTCATCAAAGAGAAAAGATGGCCCAATCCCTGATATGAACGATAGCTGCGAACATTTCTGTGAGCTATCAAGTTCGAAGAGGGAAGGATCAAAATTTCTCAAAGTTGAGTTTTTAAGAAAAAGAGATCAGATTTGTTTTTTTTTTTTTTGAAGTGAGAAAGAACAATTGAAATCCCATCTCATGTTTTTTAGATGCAAAATGCAACATAGCCCATCAACTAGAAAGGAGCCAAATGATCAAAGCATCACGTTCTCAAGTCAACGAGTCCCACCGGGTGTGCCAACTTGATGGACCCGAAAAAAAAAGAGGGGGAATCTTCCGTCCTCTCCCTCAGCACCCCGGGGGCTGACCTGGGTCTCGGCGGAGGAGGGAAGATCTCGGGCATCAACATTTTTGTACGGGTATGCCAGATTTACTTTCTACTTGGAATTTGGAATAGTGATAATCCGGAGATTCACCTTCATAAGTGGAAAGGAAATCAATCCTTTTTTCTAACTTTTCAAATTGCATAAATATTAAGAAAAGAGACAAGTTTTTAGAATGCCATAAGAGGCGTTTTTGTTTGTTTGCCGTGAAAGGCGATTTTGCCGTGTAAGGAGTTTTTACAAAACTCATCAAATATGAAAGACAAGAATTGTGATTTCTTTTTGTCTCTTTAAGAAATACAAACTACAATAGAAAAGGAAGAAAAGGGATCTAACTTCTCAGGAGATTGTGGGGACACGTTGAGATCGACGGTCGCAAGTCATGTATGGGCTTCGCCATCGTCCTTCAAATGAGAACATGTGATGCTTTGATTCTTTGGCTTGGCTACTAACCTCGGTTTTTTAAAGGACAAGGACCAAGATGAGGTCCTATATCCAATGAAAAATCGAGTAAACGGGCTGAAAAGCCGCGTTTAGGCCATGTTGGAGAAGGAGGTGACCTTGGGGGGGTGGCCCCCCAAGGGACGTTGATCACCTTGTGGTGCTTCCGGGAGCAAAGTAGCAGGACTTCGTCTCTCTATTGGATTTTCTGGTTTTTTAGAGCTTGCACTTGGGATCTCTTTTCATCATTCTTTCTTCTTGGAATGGACCTCCTTTTATAGGCTTTTGGTAGCCATGAGGTGTTTATTGGCATTGATGGCCATGATGAAAGAATTGATGAGGAGTTACAAATCGATTTTGTAACTCCTTTTTCAAGGCTTGTGATTGGCCGATGAAGGTAGTGGGCATTTAATCACCTTTATGCTTCATGATGATGGGAGTTTCATGGGTTTAATGCCATGATTGCTTGGATTTGTAACTCCCAAATGCTTGGTTCTGATTGGGCCGTCCAAAATAATGAGTTAATGACTGCTTTAATGGGTCAATTAACGACATTAAGTGGTTGCCAAGGCATGTGAAGAGTCGCGGGCCGTGCTGCGCCTTTTGAGATTCTTCTTGCGATCATCACGGGTGGATCTACGCATTATTTGATGTCGGATGGCGATGCAATTTCAGACATTGATTGATGTTGGCGGGCCGGTGACGTCTGTCTTGTCGATTTCACGATCAGTCGGACAGAAAGTGCACTTTCTTGGTCAGCCGGTTGGCGATCTTGAGGGGATCTGTGATGATTTCATGCTTTTGACGGCGGATCCGAGATGTCGACGAAGATCAGTCGTTTTCAAGCATCAAACATTTCATTTTCCGAAAGTAACAGAGGCCGGAACACCCGAAACGCGAAAAGAATAGGAAAACGGACATTTTGGAGCAAAATCCGGCAAACCGGATTTCCAGGGTCGCGAGCGACCATGCACCCAGTGTCGCCGGCGACCATAGGGCTTCGGCCCGTTTGGTCGCCGAGCGTCGTTTTCTGCCGTTTTTTCGTCTTTTTCGTTCCTTTTTTCTTCTGTATTTTTCTTGACATTTTTCCTCAATTATTGATTTGATTTTCTTGGAGAAATCTTGACAAGAACCCTCGCGAAATCGGAGCACAAAGTTTCCTATTTTTCGGGAAAGCCGAAGACTTTGTAGCCGATTTTCCGTCAAGCGTCGAAACTAGGTCAAACGATGTCGGAATGACCTGAAAATTGAGGTGAAGCTTCTTGAGCAGTGCATAGGACCAACCATGGGCTTTTATTTGAGTTTTGAAGCCGTTTGGGGTCCCATCGATGCTTCACTTGATTTTGCTGTGGGGAAAATGCCGAGCTTTGATATGTGGTCAAACGATGTCTGATTGACCTGAAATTTGACGGGGAGCCTATTGGAGTCATTTTGAGACGTTCCATGGGCTCTGTTTTGGATGTCATGGTCCCGGGTTGCTCCGCCGCCGGTAGGCTTGATTTTCTCTTGGAGCATCGAAACCTGGTCAAACGTTGTCGGAATGACCTGAAATTTGACGTGCAGCCTTTTGGAAGCATGTTGAAGCCACTCATGTATTTTGTCTGATGAGTGATGGCTTCAGTGGTTGCCGCCGCCGGGAGGCTTGATTTTACTGCTCGAACATTGATGGAGGGTCAAACGTTGTCAGTTTGACTTGAAATTTGGCATGGAGCCCTTTGGAGACATTCTGAAGTCATCCGTAGGCTTTGATCAAAGTTTTGGTGTCTTTGATGATGTTGCCGCCGGGAGCGCTTGTTTAGTTGTCGGAGCAGTGAAGTTAGGCCAAACGATGTCGGAATGGCCCGAAACCTCAGGTGTACCCCTCTTTTAGCTGTCTTGAAGGACCTCTCAGTTTCTGTCTGATTCTGACAAAATCTGATGCTTGAAGTCGCCTTGCCTATTTTTAGCAGGATGCAGCTTCAGGAGGCTTCTCGATGTTGAGGAGACATATTGACTTTTTTGGTGTCAACAGACACGAGATGGGATTTTTTTTGAAAGGTCAAATTTGGATTCATAAAGGAGAGCAAATGGTATTCCAATCCGAACAAAGGCTCAACATTTCTGCGAGCGCTAAATTCAGAAGGGAAGGAACCATAATTTCTCGGATGTGAATCCAGACGTGACGGAAGTTTTTTTTTTTGGAAGGTCAAGATTGAATTCATCGAAGAGAGCAAATGGTGTTCCATTCCGAACAAGGCTCAACATTTCTGCGAGCGCTAAATCCGAAAGGGAAAGAACCAAGATTTCTCAACTCTGAATTCAAAGTGACAAATGTTTTTTTTTTTTGAAAGATCAAGATTGAATTCATCGAAGAGAGCAAATGGTGTTCCATTCCGAACAAGGTTCAACATTTCTGCGAGCGCTAAATCCGAAAGGGAAAGAACCAAGATTTCTCAACTCTGAATTCAAAGTGACAGAAGTGTTTTTTTTTTTTTAAGGATTTTTTTTAGAGAATTTTTTTTTGAAAGGTGCACATAGATTTCCAATTCGATCTTATGAAACTTTAGTAGATAGATCAGCCCCCAGGTAAGGGTAGGATTACTTAATGAACCCGTTTGGAGGACCCTTGCCTCGAACAGTCTAGCTGTCTCCACACTCTAGACAAGGCTTTTCTTACATCTACTTTGGTCAAAGAACGCAACTGGTGGAACCTTAGTGTTTATTTTTTTTTTTTTTAAATCCCTTTTTTTTAAAGGTTTTTTATAAACTCATTAAAGAGAACAAATGGTGTTTCAATCCGAACAAAGGCTCAACATTTCTGCGAGCGCTAAATTCGAAGGGAATGAACCAAGGTTTCTCAAATTTAAATGCAAAAGAGAGAAAGCTAAAAATTTTTTGAATTTATAATTTTTTTTTTGAAATCCCAATTTGGACTCATCAAAGAGAAAAGATGGCCCAATCCCCAACATGAACGATAGCTGCGAACATTTCTATGAGCTATCGAGTTCAAGGAGGAAAGGATCAAAATTTCTCAAAGTTGAATCTTGAGAAAGAGAGATCATTTGTTTTTTTGAAAAAGTTTGAAACGAAGGTGTTTTTTTTTTTTTTTTTTTAAGAAAATCCCAATTGGACTCATCAAAGAGAAAAGACGGCCCAATCCCTGATATGAACGATAGCTGCGAACATTTCTGTGAGCTATCAAGTTTGAAGAGGGAAGGATCAAAATTTCTCAAAGTTGAGTTTTTAAGAAAAAGAGATTAGATTTGTTTTTTTTTTTTTTGAAGTGAGAAAGAACAATTGAAATCCCATCTCATGTTTTTTAGATGCAAAATACAACATAGGCCACCAACTAGAAAGGAGCCAAGTGATCAAAGCATCACGTTCTCAAGTCAACAAGTCCCACCGGGTATGCCAGCTTGATGGACCCGAAAAGAAAAGGGGAATCTTCCGTCCACTCCCTCCGCACCCCGGGGGCTGACCTGGGTCTCGGCGGAGGAGGGAAGATCTCGGGCATCAACATTTTTGTACGGGTATGCTAGATTTACTTTCTACTTGGAATTTGGAATAGTGATAATCCAGAGATTCACCTTCACAAGTGGAAAGGAAATCAATCCTTTTTTCTAACTTTTCAAATTGCATAAATATTAAGAAAAGAGACAAGTTTTTAGAATGTCGTAAGAGGCGTTTTTGTTTGTTTGCCGTGAAAGGCGATTTTACCGTGAAAGGCGTTTTTACAAAACTCATCAAATATGAAAGACAAGAATTGTGATTTCTTTTTGTCTCTTTAAGAAATACAAACTACAATAGAAAAGGAAGAAAATGGATCTAACTTCTCAGGAGATTGTGTGAACACGTTGAGATCGACGGTCACAAGTCATGTATGGGCTTCGCCATCGTCCTTCAAATGAGAACATGTGATGCTTTGATTCTTTGGCTTCGCTCCTAACCTCAGTTTTTTAAAGGACAAGGACCAAGAGAAGGTCCTATATCCAATGAAAAACCAAGTAAACGGCCTGAAAAGCCGCGTTTAGGCCATGTTGGAGAAGGAGGTGACCTTGGGGGGGGTGGCCCCCCAAGGGACGTTGAACACCTTTTGGTGCTTCCGGGAGCAAAGTAGCAGGACTTCGTCTCTCTCTTGGATTTTCTGGTTTTTTAGAGCTTGCACTTGGGATCTCTTTTCATCATTCTTTCTTCTTGGAATGGACCTCCTTTTATAGGCTTTTGGTAGCCATGAGGTGTTTATTGGCATTGATGGCCATGATGAAAGAATTGATGAGGAGTTACAAATCGATTTTGTAACTCCTTTTTCAAGGCTTGTGATTGGCCGATGAAGGTAGTGGGCATTTAATCACCTTTATGCTTCATGATGATGGGAGTTTCATGGGTTTAATGCCATGATTGCTTGGATTTGTAACTCCCAATTGCTTGGTTCTGATTGGGCCATCCAAAAAATGAGTTAATGACTGCTTTAATGGGTCAATTAACGACATTAAGTGGTTGCCAAGGCATGTGAAGAGTCGCGGGCCGTGCTGCGCCTTTTGAGATACTTCTTGCGATCATCACGGATGGATCCACGCTTTATTTGATGTCGGATTACGATACAATTTGAGACATTGATTGATGTTGGCGGGCCGGTGACATCTGTCTTGTCGATTTCACGATCGGTCGGACAGAAAGTGCACTTTCTTAGTCAGCCAGTTGGCGATCTTGAGGCGATCGGTGATGATTTCATGCTTTTGACAGCGGATCCGAGATGTCGACGAAGAACAGTCATTTTCAAGCATCAAACATTGCATTTTCTGAAAATCACAGAGGCCGGAACACCCGAAACGCGAAAACCATCGAAAAACGAACACTTTGGTGCAAAATCCGGCGACCTGGATTTCCAGGGTCGCCGGCGACCTTGGGCCAAGGTCGCCGGCGACCATGGGGCTTCGGCCCGTTTGGTCGTCGAGCGTCGTTTTCGGCCGTTTTTTCATCTTTTTCGTTCCTTTTTTCTTCTGTATTTTTCTTGACATTTTTCCTCAATTATTGACTTGATTTTCTTGGAGAAATCATGATGAGAACCCTCGCAAAATCGGAGCACAAAGTTTCATATTTTTCGGGAAAGCCGAAGACTTTGTAGCCGATTTTCCGTCAAGCGTCGAAACTAGGTCAAACGATGTCGGAATGACCTGAAAATTGAGGTGAAGCGTCTTGAGCAGTGGATAGGACCAACCATGGGCTTTTATTTGAGTTTTGAAGCCGTTTGGGGTCCCATCGATGCTTCACTTGATTTTGCTGTGGGGAAAATGCCGAGCTTTGATATGTGGTCAAACGATGTCCGATTGACCTGAAATTTGACGGGGAGCCTATTGGAGTCATTTTGAGACGTTCCATGGGCTCTGTTTTGGATGTCATGGTCCCGAGTTGCTCCGCCGCCGGTAGGCTTGATTTTCTCTCGGAGCATCGAAACCTGGTCAAACGTTGTCGGAATGACCTGAAATTTGACGTGCAGCCTTTTGGAAGCATGTTGAAGCCACTCATGTATTTTGTTTGATGAGTGATGGCTTCGGTGGTTGCCGCCGCCGGGAGGCTTGATTTTGCTACTCGAGCATTGATGGAGGGTCAAACGTTGTCGGTTTGACTTGAAATTTGGCATGGAGCCCTTTGGAGACATTCTGAAGTCATCCGTAGGCTTTGATCAAAGTTTTGGTGTCTTTGATGATGTTGCCGCCGGGAGCGCTTGTTTAGTTGTCGGAGCAGTGAAGTTAGGCCAAACGATGTCGGAATGGCCTGAAACCTCAGGTGTACCTCTCTTTTAGCTCTCTTGAAGGACCTCTCAGTTTCTATCTGATTTTGACAAAATCTGATGCTTGAAGTAGCCTTGCCTATTTTTAGCAGGATGCAGCTTCAGGAGGCTTCTCGATGTTGATGAGACATATTGACTTTTTTTTGTGTCAACAGTCAAATGTTTTGCAACATCAGCATCAGTCCCGTCCCACTGCCTACAACATCATGTACAGTTTTAAGGAGATGTTTGGTGATCAGGATCGGGCAGTTAGACAGGTTGCTGTAAAGGAACTGTTTAACACTAAGATGGCTGAAGGTACCTCTGTAAGGGACCATGTTTAGAAAAAGATGGGACACCTTAATGAACTACAGGTCCTTGGAGCTGAAATTGATGGGGAGACCCAGATCGATATCATTCTCAAGTCCTTGACTGATTCCTTTGAGAATTTTCGCTTAAATTACAACATGAACAAGCTTAATTTTTCTCTGGCAGAATTACTCAAGGAACTTCAAGCTGTTGAGGGCCTTCTGAAAAAGCCACCTAGTGTTCACGTTGCTAAAAAAGGTTCTATTTCTAAGCCGAAAGGCAAGAAGAAACAAAAAAAAGGGTCAGAATCATAAGGAAGTTCCTCAAGGGGGCAATGGACCACAGGGTGGAGTGTAAAAGTCTAAGGGCAAGTGTTTTCATTGCAAGCAAGCAGGGCACTAGAAAAAGCAATGTCCAACTTTTCTCAACAAAGTGAACAATAAAGGTACATTTCATTCACTAGTTGTTGAATCATGTTTGGCGGTTGTATCTACCAGTACCTGGTGTGTAAATACAGGAGCCACTAATCATGTTTGCAATTCATTGCAGAGCTTCCAGGAAACCATGCGGCTAAGTGATGGGGAGATTTATTTGCTTATGGGTGATGCTACGAAAGTGGCAGCAGTTGCAGTAAGAGACGTTTGTCTAAGCTTTAGTAGAGATAGGACTTTACTATTAAAAGATTGTCTTTGTGTTCCTTCCATACGAAAGAATTTAATTTTTGTTTCCAAGTTGGTTAAAGACAAATATTCCGTTTATTTTAATAAATTTGTGGTTATTAAGTACAATAAGCGTTTTATCTGTTCTGGTTCATTAGTGGATGATCTTTATATTGTTAATCCTGTCTCTCCTAAACTACAACTGACCGAATCAAATAACACAACTACAATACCATGTAAGAGAAAGGAACCTTCGAAGTTGAACCAAACGTACCTTTGGCATTTACGCCTTGGACATATTAATCTACACCGGATTTCAAGACTGGTTGCAAATGGACCATTACAATCATTGGAAGTGGAGGCCATTCCAGTCTGTGAGTCTTGTTTAGAAGAGAAAATGACCTAGTGTCCCTTTTCGGCAAAAGGCTATAGAGCCAAAGAACCGTTGGAATTGATTCACTCTGACCTCTGTGGTCCCATGAATGTCCAGGCTAGAGGTGGTTTTGAGTATTTCATTACTTTCATAGATGACTACTCAAGGTATGAGTACATTTACTTAATGCGCCATGAGTCCGAATGCTTTGAAAAATTCAAGGAGTATAGGGCGGAAATGAAGAAGCGTTTAAATAAGAGTATCATAACACTACGATCTGATCGTAGTGGCAAGTACCTCTTTGGAGAATTTAGGGATTACTTGGCCCAAGAGGGGATTACATCCCAACTGTCTGCACTAGGTACACCTCAACAAAATGGTGTAGCAGAATGAAGGAATAGGACTCTTATGGATTTGGTAAGGTCAATGATGAGTTATTCTGATTTACCTAATTCTTTTTGGGGGCATGCTCTAAAAACGGCTACATATATTCTAAACTTAGTTCCATCTAAGTCAGTACTTACTACACCCACAGAACTATGGACTGGGCGCAAACCCAGTTTAAAGCATGTTCGGATTTGGGGTACTCCATCACATGTGCTGAAAGGGAATGCAGATAAGTTGGAACCAAGAACGGAACTTTGCATTTTCGTTGGCTATCCCAGAGGAACAAAAGGTGGTTTGTTCTATAATCCTAAAGATCGAAAGGTTATTGTTAGCACCAATGCTCGATTCTTAGAAGAGGACTATATAATGAACCACAAACCCAAAAGCATAATTGTTCTAGACGAATTGAGGGAAGAAAGACCCACCCAAAATTTTCTATTGCCAATAGCATAGGAGGAAACACCTCAAGCTGACGATACATCAGGTGAAACCACCAACATGATGGGCGACCAGCCGGATCGGCATGTCGATGGTGGCACACCAGGATTAGTTTCAGCACAGCGTGACACTACTCAGACGCAGACACAAGGTGTGCCTCGTCGTAGTGGGAGGGTTATTCGTCAACCCGAACGGTATATATTCTTGGGAGAGTCATACGACAGAGTCCCTGATAAGTTGGATACCGAACCCTGTAACTATAATGAAGCGCTCCAGGACAAAAATGTAGAACTATGGCAATAAGCTATGAAATCGGAAATGGAGTCTATGTACCATAATCAAGTTTGGGATCTTGTAGAACCACTTGAGGGGATAAAACCTATCGATTGTAAGTGGGTCTGCAAGAAGAAAAGAGGGGTGGATGGAAAGGTTGAAACCTTCAAAGTTAGGCTTGTTACAAAAGGGTTTACTCAGAAAGAAGGTATCGATTATGAGGAGACTTTCTCGCCTGTAGCCATGCTGAAATCCATCCGTCCTTTTATCCATTGCGGCTTATTTCGATTACGAAATTTGGCAAATGGATATCAAGACAGCTTTCCTTAATGGAAATCTTGATGAATGTATCTATATGGTACAACCAGAAGGATTCGTAGCGGAAGGCCATGAGCATATGTTGTGCAAGCTTAAGAGGTCCATTTATGGACTTAAGCAAGCATCTAGATCTTGGAACATTCGTTTTAATCAAGCTGTTAAATTTTATGGTTTCGAGCAAAACCCTGATGAACCCTGTGTGTATAAGAGGTGCAGCGGAAATGTGCTGATTTTCTTAGTACTTTATGTTGATGACATCCTACTCATTGGAAATGATGTTGGGGTGTTATCTTCGGTCAAAGTATGGTTGAGCAGTCAGTTCGATATGAAGGACTTAGGAGAAGCTAGTCACATTCTAGGGATCAATCTCTTGCGAGATTGGAAACAAAGAATGTTGAGCTTATCTCAAGCGGTTTATATTGATGCGATTCTTACCCGTTTTAGCATGCAAAATTCCAAGAAAGGATTTCTTCCTTTCAGGCATGGAATTACTTTATCCAAGGATCAGTGTCCTAAGACACCTGATGAGATAGAAAAAATGAAGTACCTTATGCTTCGACTGTGGGAAACCTCATGTATGCAATGCTATGTACTAGACCTGATATTTGGTTTGTCGTTGGCATGGTTAGCAGATACTAGTCTAATCTAGGGAGAGAATATTGGACTGTTGTAAAGCATATACTTAAGTACCTTAAGAGGACTAGAAATTATATGTTGATTTACCAGGCCGAGAATTTGATACCTGTCACGTCCCCCGAACCCGATTAAGAATAAACCGGATCTGGAGAGTGAACTTTAAGACTAATTAAAATTTTTGTCCTTTGGGCCCACGGATCGTAAGTCCTCTGTGAGGATATTACATTTCAGACCTCATATAAGTCTAGGTCATGATGGTCCATCCAGATTAGTGCCTAGGTGTGACACCATATGGTTGTCTACATGGATGTCCCCATACACACTGTCCTTATTCAAAAGAGCTCAATGAATGATCAAGTAGGACCTCGGATGCACCCAAAACAAGCATAGAACAACCAATACAATCACTCAAACTAGTTAGGGGTGTAACGGTTTAGTTAACCGTTTATTTTGGGAAAACCATTAACCGAATATTTAATTACGACTTTTAGTTTTAAAAATCGTTACCGTATCTAGAAAACCCATTAAAAACCGGGCCACGGTTAACTGTTAAAAACCGTAACAAAACTGTATCCAGAAAAACCGTTAAAAATCATTAAAATCATTTTGTCAAGTGTATACTTAAGTGAAGAATTATTTACATATTTCATTTAGGCCCTTTATCATTTTTTATTAGTATAACGGTATGGTAAACCGTGTGCTGGTTAACCAAACTACATTTTATGGTTCCATTCGTTTAATAACCGTGAGTCGATACTGAAAACCGTAACCAAATCATGAAGTGCCATTTTTCGATTTTAATAACCGTAATCATAACCGAACCATGAATGGTTATTAACCGCGGTTCAGTCCGGTTAGATGGTTTTCCGATTTTCTTTTACATCCCAAAAACTAGCATATTACCTCATTTGCTTTTTTATTGTTACAATTTTAGTTTAATATTTTTGGTGTATGAAATGTTTGAAAATAAATCTAGTTCTTAATGGCTCTAGCGCCCTAGAACACAGCATCCATAGATTTTGGTCGCTCGGTCCGAACTGGTTCTTCATTAGCACACAAACATGGGGTGCTATGGCTTTAATTGACACCCCGTACTTGACAATTAATGACACCACGCCTATCATTGATGCAGGTGGTATGAGCTGACATGTAACTAAAATATAATTACATCAACAGAACTGGCCCACCAAGCTATATGACTGATGAAACTTTCGAAGAATACAAACACAGAAATTAAGTGGAATTTAGAATAAGAAAGAGAACAAGATAGTACTTAAAAAGATTAGTGATTTCTGTTTTCTTCCAAATCAGCTAATAAAAGTTGATATAACTGTATAGAGGTTGATACAGGCCATTTTTACTTTTTTTTGTCGGTTGAAATAAAATCACCCTCATGTAATCAATGGAAGAGTTTCATTTCCTACGAGTAGACAATAGATCGTAATTTTGCAGTCCAACCCATGGAGCCCACTGGGTGCATTTCCATCATAGGGGATTAGTTTGATGGAAAAGTCTATTTACACATACCAATCATGAAAATAAATCAGCCTCCTCAAATTATCCTAACCGTTGATTTAATTGATCTTTAAATTTAATAGCCTTTTAACTATATAAATATATTTTTTCAATATAATCGAACAGGCAATAAAGGTACGATGAGTACAAAATTGCGCATAGTGCGAAATGATGGGCAGATAAGAGTGTGAAGAAACTTCCCTGATCAAAGATGGGATGGGCTCCAGAGGCAGAGGAACTGTAGATGCAGCTGGCTGGTAGGAGAAAATTATCTTATCGTTATAGGTGTAGGAACCGTGGTCGTCGATGATGGTCCCGTGGGATAGTGTTGTACATGGGACAGTTGAGATGTCATTTTCAAGTTCAAACAGGAGTGTGCTTGCCATGTTCATGAATATCTATCTTGTTTCGACGGTCTATTTTATTGGATATGTTTGTAGCATAGATAAAGAGAGAACGTCGTCTGTACTTCTGGGACCACAGGTTTCAAAATTCAAAGGTCTCCCTCGTCTTATTGCACAAGGGAGAGGAACTGTGGATGCAGTTGGCTGGTAGGCGAAAATTATCTTATAATTATAGGTGTAGGAACAGTGGTCGTCAATAATGGTCCCGTGGGACAGTGTTGTTTATGGGACGGTTGAGATGTCATTTTCAATTTCAAAGATGAGTGTGCTTGCCGTGTTCATGAATATCTATCTTATTTCGACGGTCTATGTTATTGGATATGTTTGTAGCATCGATAACGAAAGAACGTCGTCTGTACTTCTGGGACCACAGGTTTCAAAATTCAAAGGTCTCCCTCGTTTTACTGCACAAGGGAGCTGCCAATATTGACCAAAGCTGAAGATGTTGGAATTAGGCCGCCCACACCCCAATGGGAAGAGATCAACCCTCGTTTGAAGAAATGAAACTCCAAGGTTGAGCCAGGTTATTGAAAATTCAACCAGCTTGAAATGATTGCCCAATCTGGATATCTTCGAGTCTTGCACGTGTCCCAAACTAGTTGAGATGCTTAACTAATGAAGAGTTTTCCGGTTCAAAGATTCTTAAATCCAAGGATTGTCCAAACAAATCTTTATGAAAGGCAGAATATAAAATGGGCAATTCTTAGTTCTGCAAAGATTTTGTGGAAACAATGAACTTAATTAATGAAAAAGTGGGATATATCATAAAAAATGGAAAGAGTATATCTATTTGAAAATTTAATTGGATACCATAGGAGGGTGGATGGAGGAAACCTTTGTTAGATGTTTGCAATCTGAATCTTGTTGTCAGTAATCTATGGGACCAAATTAGAAAATGGAATGTGAATGTCATCAAGGTCATTTTTAACAATAGCGCCTGTAGGTGCATGAAATTTCACGGACCCGGAGGTGGTGATCTCGAGACCCACTAGAAGAGAAGATGTGATGCCTTGAATAGAACCTGAAAGGGGGAAGAGGAAAAAAGCAGTCAAAGACCCTGGCTGTGGGCAGCGCAAGGCTCTCCGATGCCTAAGTCAGTGTAAGAACGTGACAGTAGGGTAGAGATTTTAGAGAGATAGAGTAACGGCTCTATAAGTAATGGGTTATCTGTATGCGTACCTTTGGAGGAGACTAAGTCCTTTATTTTATACCGTCGTGAGGATCCAATATCGTGGATAACTATCACGGCGCGATCGATGCGATTCCCTCAATCAGGGCAACCGTTTCAGTCGATCCTGTTCCTTTAATTTAGGTAACCGCTCAGTCAATGCCTATCCCTCAATTATAGTCGTAACGTCGCCCATTCCCCTTAATGTTCGCTACCTCATAAATCGTTCCGCCACGTCTCTTGGTCGTTACGCCACTTCTCTGTCGGGGATGATGGGTGATGCCCTTTGTCCGAGATAGGTGGCCGAGACCGAGGTGAGGATGTCCGAGGTTAGATACATCCGAACTGAGGTAGGACCGAGCTGAGGGAGGTGCATGAGCAATGCAAGTAAGTCCACCGAGCTGCGTGGCAAGGACGAGCTTTCTGCCAAACTGTGAAGGGTCTTTTGGTGTTATAGCCGAGACCGAGACTATTAACAAGTTCGGTTCCGAAGTGGCACGTGATTCTCCTTCATAGCTGGCAAAGTGGGCCCAATCTCGGTGTTCGAGGAACGCCCCCACACAATTGCCCCTAGCTCTCGTCCTCCGGGAGTTAAAGAACTCTCCGAGGTCGGGAGCTATAAATAGAGAGATGTCCAAGGCCGAACGACTCGTCTTCTTTGGAGCTCGTTTCTCCATGACGCTGTGCTGACATCATCCTGCCCTTTTCCTATACCCTCGCGTCATCCCGAAATATATTGATGACATTAAGTACCGTGGTACGATTGAGGAGGAAAACAAGACGATGATGCCACGTGTCACTGCTCGGATGGTGGCTCATTAATAGAGAGATCCGTTCCCCGTGTTTAGCGCGCAGAACGATCCTTTGTAAATGGAAGAGCGCAGATTTCCTGTGCTTGGGAAAAGCAGCCCAGGTCTATAAATAGGGCCTTTCTTCTTCTGGGCGATTCAATCCTGAATGTAGAAGTTTGAAATTCTTAACTGAAGAAGATTGGGGCTTGGCCTTCATGGAGCTAATATTCGTTGGCCGGAAGAAAAACGTCCGCCTTTACAAACTAACTGAGCCTGAAGCTTCGTCCGATGTAATAACGATGGCTGGTTCCTCTTCAGCGGGAGGAAATTGCCCATGGTGGTCCTCCGCCTGTGCTATCTCTCCTGAGGCTTCTGACCAACTGTGCTATCTCTCCTGAGATAGATCTTGATCTCTTGATAATAGGAGATAAGACATCTATGTCAGGAGATAGCGCATGATTTATTCTGGGCAAGAGATCTGGAACTCCTCCAAATTGAATTCCGCTCGTCTCGTGGTGTCGCTCTTCCGTGAAGAACGCGCCTTTCAGGAGGAGGAAGAACACATTCTTCAGAGACAAATTTTGTGAGGAAAGAGAGAAATCGAGTGATCCATTGTATTGGACTTCATGTAATGAAAATGACTTAATATGAAATCAAATTTTCTCTGTCGTCCAATCTCTTTCTCTGTGTGTTTGCTTTGCTTGATCATTCCTGTAGCAACAATATCTTTTCTTTATGATGTGGAATGTGCGTTTGGAAGTAATCTTGATAGGGATTGGAATCTTGTCGAGTTGAACATCTGCCGAATTGAGCCGCAGAGCTGGGGCTCCTATCGAACTGGAGCTTTCGCCGAGCTTGAGATCCCTTCGGGAAGCGCAGCGTGAAAGATCTGCAAGGACCCTGGTTCAGTGCTGAGAGTCCCTAACTCTTCGAGGTCGAAGGCTGTACTGTCAAGGATTGAATCCGAACTGATGAGATTCCTTGGATACTAAGTTTTTGAATCTGACTTTGGATCAAATCGCTGTCACTTCATGTCCATCCGATGTCACTTCGATATCCGCGATATTAAATGCCTCGCCATGACTGCGTGCGGGAAATAGGCTGACGATGCCACCTGTCGCTTCTCCACGGGATGCGTAGTCTTTTCGAAACGGCGCATATGGCGGCTGATCAATAATAAACGCGGTCTTTTTTGAATTTCAAAACGACGCTGTGTTTTTTGAAACGACGCCATGATGGGTTGCCTTTATTGGATGTACCCTTCTTTTTACTATAAATAGGGGAGCGCCTCTTATCGTTTCTTCTTCTTCTTTACTCCGCATTTTGCTGTGAAAGAGAAGAATTTCTTGCAGAGGGTTTCACAGGGAAGACTATCGATCGACGAGAAGTGCTGTAGGAATTATCTCCATCGAGTCTCATCCTTGCTTTCTGTCTTTGTAAGTCTTCTTTTCCCTATCATGCTCATTTCTGCATCCAGGGTTCCATTCTCCCTTCTGATCTCCGCCTTTTCTTCTTTCTCTAGAAAAATGGGCATCTATAGTTACTGGTTAGAATCCGAGGGAGCATTAAGAGACCTTAGGGCTAGGTATCAGATTTCTGAGGATGTCTTCCTTAAGGTTCCCGAGCCCAATACCTATATTGATGGTAGCCTCTACGATGGATGGATGCCATTCCCCTTAGTGGCCATAATAGAGGGCGAAGTCCGGTTTCCCCTTAATCCCTTGCTCAGGGAGTGTCTCCGAGCTTGGCACCTCTGTTCGTGTCAGTTGATGCCAAACAACTTCAAAATCATAATGGGCACTGCTGCGCTCAATAATATTTTAAAGATTGATCTAGGCGTTCATGATATTGAGAACACCTATGAGCTGTGTAAGTCGAGAAGTAGCTTTTACCTTCGAGTTAAGTCACGCCGAACGGGATTTGTTCGTGCCTTAGAAGATTCGAACAAATAGACCGAGGAAGATCGCCTGCTCATCTCAGGTAACTGGGAGTTCGATGATGACGAGCCGATGTCGCAGAGGTTCAACCGTATCCCTTGCCGTCTCGGCACACCACCAAGTAAATATAGCTGTTTTTTAATTCGGTTTTGATCTCTGTTGCATCTTGTTTTCTGTGTAGCTGAACTGATGTCCTTCTGTTTTGCAGACGCTCGTGAAAGGAGAAGGGAAGCCAGGCGAGTGGGCTAGGTGAAGAACGAAGCCTGGTTTCGGTCTGTAGAGACTTACCGAGGCCACGGGGACAAGGCAGCTTTCGCCCTTTTAGATTACACGCCGAAATACCGCTCTTACAAGAAGAGCCTCGCCCATTGCCAAGTTGTCGTAACCGAGGTTGAGGAGACTGAAATTGAGGAGGAAGAACAAGAACAGGCTGCAGACGATACTGAGGGCCGAGCTGCATCAGGGGCTGAAACATCCACATCCGATTCTGATCCCGAGGAGGAAAGTTCTTCAACAAGCAGTTCGGGAGAAGAAGAACCAATGGATAAAAACAAGAACTGCCCGAAGCCTCCTGTGAAGAATCTTCGGTCTGCGGCTTTCGGGGGTGTGACTCAAAGCGCTGTTGTTTCTTCTTCCAGGCCTCCTTCTGTCACGCCTGGAACTGCTGCTCCTCCATCTTCCTCAGCGAATACAGCCCGTAATCCCACGGTTGGTACCGATGAGGCTGCACTGGAAGAGGTCCGCCGGGGTAAGAGGGCTAAAACCGAGGGTCAGTCAGCACTGACAACTGTGCAGAGGGGAGCTGACCCAGGAGCGGCGGTCCAACGGTCTACAGCAGCGCCCCGGAATCCGAGTTTTCTGCTTCAGCCAGGAAGGCCTTTGACCGTAGAAGATCGCCTTGGCAGGAATCCATATGTGGTGGCTACGCTGGGTGATGCCTGTGCTTTGCCCAAGGACATGGAGAAGCATAATGAGCTTGACGACGTCATGCTTCTAGTATCGTAGATGGAATCTGCCCTTAGCGTAAGTCTAACCTTCGCCATACATTTGTGCTGGACTTCGGTAGCAGCCATCTGAAACTTTGTTTTCTTTGCAGATTGTGAAAAAATGCCACATCTCAGTGCGAAGAATCCAGTGAGCCAAGAAAAACCTTGCTAACGCTGAGGCCAAAGCTGAGGAGTATAAGAAGTCCTTGGAGGATAACAGAGATAGAATAAAAGAGTATGAAGAAACGCCTCGTGCCATTTTCTCTGAGCTTGATAAAGCGAAAGTCGAGATCGAAGCAGGGAAGAAGAGGGAAGCCGAGCTTCAAAAGAAAACAGCCGAGCTTGAGAAGGAGAAGGCCGAGACCAAATCCAGAATCCGGTCTGATATATCAACGATGCATATCTTGAAGGATTCTAGGAAGCTAGAACCGAGTATGCGGCCCAAGTGGTCGGCATCAGGGATGATTCTTGGGAGATGGGCTGGTAAGCCGCCCTTGTAAAGGTTGGAATCCCCAATGACCATCCGGCTTTCCTGAATCCTGACAAGTTTTCAAGCTCAGCACCTGTGCTCGATTTGCCCCCTACTCCCGAGGTGCCATCCGTCGTGACCAAAGCTGCAGTTGTCGAGCCCCAACAATCTGAGACTGAGGTCATCCAGATATAAGGCAATGGATTTGGTGCCCCTGGTTCCTGACTATCTTCATGTCTTTCGCTATAATTTCTTTATTTTTTTTTGGGGAATGTCCCTTTTGTTTTCGAGCCATGCTCGCTCAATGTATCTTGAAGAGTAATGAAAACTGGCTTTGGATTCAAATTGTCTTTGTTGCATTCTTGAATTTTAACAACTTTTTGCAGAATTGAATATGTTTACCAAATATGCCCTCGTAGTAACCTTAGCTCACTAACCAAGAACCCAAAGGAGCAAATTCGGTAAAGATCTTGTCCGAACTCCGTGCTGCTTTTGCTAGTCTCAGTACGAGTTTTGACCTAGTTAGAACATGACTAGCCGGTTCTTTACCAGTAGTGTAGTCCGTATCTGCCAGTGATCTGGTATAAGTACCAAGATCGTCTGTGACCGAATTTTTGCTGACATGACCAGCTGGTTCTTCACCAATGGTGTAGTCATTACCTTGCCAGTGATCTGGTATATGTACCGAGATCTTCTGTGGCACAGGTATGGAATCCTACCAGTGATCTGGTAGGCGTACCGAGATCTTCTGTGGCGGATGTTTGGAATCCTGCCAGTGATCTGGTAGGCATACCGAGATCTTCTGTGGCGGATGTATGGAATCCTGCTAGTGATCTGGTAGGCGTACTGAGATCTTCTGTGGCAGAGGCGTGGAACATCCTGTTGGTGTATAAGCCGAAACTAGGATACCACATTGGCACTTCCGCCGAACTGCAACAGGATTTTGCCGAGCTCTATGACTTGTGAAAAATCGAAATGTCAAGGAACAAAAGAATAGCTTTATTGATGCTTGAAAAGTCGATTACAAGTCAGAAATAGAACTTTTTGAGGTGAGTGGCATTCCATGGTCGTGGCAACTGGTTACCATCCATGTCCTCCAGTCTATATGCTGATTGACCCGCAGCAGAGATCACTTTGAACGGTCCGAGCCAAGTCGGTGCAAGTTTGCCCTGGTTCGGATCTTTGTCTGCCGGCAATGCCTTCTTCAAGACTAGTTCCCCAATGGAGAACTTTCTTTTGCGTACTTTCTGATTGTAGCCTCTAGCCAACTGCTGTTGGTAGGCTGCTAAGCGAACGGCAGCAGCTTCTCTGCGCTCTTTGGCCAAATCAAGTTCTCGTCCAAGATTGATTTCATTTTGGCCTTCGTCGAAGAGTTTCGACCTCAATGTCGGAAGTCCGACTTCGAGAGGTATCACTGCTTCAGTCCCATAGGCCAAGGAGAAAGGAGTTGCCGAAGTGGAACGCCTTGGAGTAGTCCGGTATGCCCATAGGACACTCGGAAGTTCTTCCACCCATCTCCCTTTAGCTCGGTCGAGTCTTTTCTTAAGACCATCGAGGATCACCTTGTTAAAAATTTCGGCTTGACCATTGCTCTGAGGGTAGGCTGGCGTGGAATAATGATTTCTGATGCCGAGCTCCTCGCAGAAGTTTTTGAAGAGGTTGGAGTCGAATTGGGTCCCGTTGTCCGAGATCAAAATTCGAGGAATGCCGAACCTGGTGATGATGTTCCTCCATACGAAATTTTTGGTATCTCATTCAGTGATGGAAGAGAGTGGCTCTGCTTCTATCCACTTTGTAAAATAATCAGTAGCTACAATTAACCACCTCTTATTTCCCGGAGCCCGGTGGAGAGGTCCCACAATGTCCAATCCCCATTGGGCGAAGGGCCAAGGGCAAGAGAGCGGGCTCAAATCCTGTGCTGGTTGATGAAGGGAATGTGAAAATTTCTGACACTTCTCGCATTTCCTTGCATATACCTGAGCATCTTTCTGCATGTATGGCCACCGGTAACCCTGGCTTATAGCCCGGTATGCTAGTGACCGACCTCCAATGTGGCTTCCGCAGATCCCTTCATGGATTTTGTAGAGAAAGTCCTTGACTTTGCTCAGATGGACGCATTGAAGGTAGGGACCTGTAAACGACTTTCGGTAGAGCTTGCCTTCTGGAGATAGCCAAAACCTAGCAGATTTCAGCCTGATCTTGTGAGCTGCAATTCTGTCTTCCGGAAGTTGATCGTCTTTGAGGTACGAGATGATTGGGTCCATCCAACTCGGGCGGAGATCAACACAGAGTACTTGCCGAGGTGGATGAAGCTGAATGCTGGTTTTATCTAAAGATTCCACCTCAATGATTCTTTTTCTTCCAGCTTCGACGGCGGATGCCAGATTAGCCAAGGCGTCAGCATGAGAATTCAACTCTCTGCCGACCTGCTTGACTTCTACACTTTCAAACTGAGAGAGGTGTTGTTTTGCAAGAGCCAGGTAGGCCGCCATCCTCTTGTCACGGGCCTGATATTCTTCTCTCAACTGGCTCATCACCAGCTGTGAGTCGCAGAAGACGACCAAATGCCGTGCCCCCAGGGTTTTAGCGCTACCAAGTCCCGCAATCAACGCCTCGTACTCTGCTTCATTGTTGGTAGCCTTGAAATCAAATGTCAGGGCCTGCTCGATGACTCCTTCTGGAGATTAGAGAACCAAACCAGCGCCAGTGCTTTTAGAGGTCGAAGATCCATCGACGAAAACCTTCCATGCCAAATCGAGGAACTGCTTCCAAGATTGTTGTTTTTCAAGGTCGGTTTCGGTGATCTCTTCGGTACTCCTGCTGCCCCCCAGTTCGGTTTCGAGTTGGCTCGGCGCCGAACTAGGAGAGATGAACTCCACAATGAAATCAGCTAGTACTTGGGCTTTAATCACCATTCTGGGCCGATATTGGATATCGTACTGCCCCAGTTCAACAGCCCACTTGGACACCCTTCCAGAGAAGTCCGCCTTGGTGAAAAGTTGCCGGAGTGGATATTTTGTTACGACCATGATCGTATGAGCCTGGAAGTAGTGGCAGAGCTTGCGGGAAGCACTGACAAGAGCTAACGCAAGTTTCTCCATTTGTAAATACCTGGTCTCGGCATCAATAAGGATTTTGCTGGGGTAGTAAATAGGCTTTTGCTGCGTGTCCTCCTCTCTAACCAATACCGAACTGACCGCGTGATCCGAGACCGCAAGGTATATGTAAAGCATTTCTCCCTGTTTCGCAGTTGAGAGCAGGGGTGGTGAGAAGAGGTAGGTTTTGAGCTCCTACAGAGCTCGGTCGCATTCCTCAGTCCATCAGAATGAGAAGTTCTTCTTGAGGAGCCGAAAGAAAGGCCTGCATTTGTCCAAAGATCGGCTGATGAAGCGGTTAAGGGCGGCTGCCATGCCGATCAGTCTTTGGACTTGCTTCGCAGTGGTAGGACTCTGCATTGCTTTGATAGCCGCGATCTGGTCTGGATTAGCTTCAATGCCTCGTCTGGTGACGAGACTCCCTAGAAACTTGCCGGAGCCAACCCCAAACGCGTATTTGGCCGCGTTCAGCTTGAGTCGATATCGTTTGAGAATAACAAATACCTGACGTAGGTCAGCCAGATGATCCTGCGACTGTTTGGATTTGACGACCATATCGTTGATGTAGACCTCCACAGTTTTGCCGAGAAGAGCTTGAACCATCATGGTGACTAGTCTCTGGTAAGTCGCACCCGCGTTTTTTAACCCAAAAGGCATTACTTTATAGCAGTAAATTCCTCTTGGTGTTATAAACGCGGTCTTCTCTTCATCGGGGCCGAACATCGGGATCTGGTGGTATCCTCGATAAGCATTGAGAAAACTCATCCTGTCGTGACCCGCGGTGGCGTCGATCATCATCTGGTCGATCTTTGGCAGCGGGAAGCAGTCCTTTGGACAGGCCTTATTGAGGTCGGTGAAGTCTACACAGACTCGCCAGCTTCCACTTTTCTTCTTGACCACCATGGTATTGGCAACCCACTTCGGATAGTGGACTGCTCTGATCGCCATGGCTTTCAGTAATTTGTCGACCTCTTCGGCCACAGCTTCTGTCTGTGGGATCCCCGTCCTTCAAGCTTTCTGCACGACCGACTTCTGATTGAGGTCCACATTCAAATGATGGCACATGACCTCGAGGTCGATGCCGGGCATTTCGCTCGGGGTCCAAGCAAAAACTTCTTTGTTTTCAATTAAGAAGTTCAAGAGTTTGGACTTCTTAGGCTCAACAAGCTAACTGCCGAGCAAGAAGTATCTCTCAGGATCGCTGGGATCGATGTTGACCGAGGTCAGATCCTCAACGCTTTTTAGCTCGGGAGCTCGGCCGACCTTTTCCAACTCTTCTTCAAGTTCGGCCATGTTAACCTGCTGGGGCTCTGCTTCTCCCGGGACCACGGCCATCAAACATTGCTTGGCCATTTGCTGGTCACCTCTAATCGTCACCACCTCAATTCTGCCATCCTTATTTTCTAAAGGAAACTTCTTTTTTGGTGGTACGTAGAGGGTACAGCCTCCATCTGATGCAGCCAAGTCCTCCCTACGATGGCATTGTAAGGAGACGGTGCATCCACCACGATAAAGTCTGCCATGACGATGGCTCCTTCGATTTGGACTTTCAGGTGAATCTTCCCCTTAGGGTATACTGGTTTTTGCGCTGAAACCCACTAAGGGAGTTCGCGCTTCCAGTAGATCTTCTTCTTTAAGACCCGTTCTTTTGAAACAGTCGTAGTAGAGGATCTCGGATGAACTGCCCGGGTCGACGAGAATCCTCTGGACTCTGTAGTTCTTCAGCTTCAAGGTCACAATGAGAGGGTCATTGTGAGGGAGTTGGACGTCTTCCAAGTCCTTTTCTCCGAACCAGCTCTTCGGCCTGTCCCTCCAAGCTCTTTTTGTAGCTGGCTCGAGCTTGGCTGACAGAACCTGCTTGCCATGGGAAGCCTTCTTCGCCTCAACGCGGGCTTGGTCGTTCCCCTTGGAAGCGCTCCCCCTTGGAGTAGACGCCAAAATGAATGACGTTGATTATTCTTTCCGACTTATCGCTATCCTGACCATCATTTCGGAGAGGAGCTCGGTCTTCGCGCTGAGTTCGGTTAACTCCATGACCTTCTTTAACGTACTCATAAAGGTGTCCGTCTTTAACGAGCTTCTCCAGATGTGACTTGAAGCTCAAACAATCTTCCGTCATATGCCCATTCTGCTTATGATAGGAGCAGAACTTGTTTTGATCGCTGGTGGACGGGTCACCTCTCATCGGTTGCGGCCACTGGAAGTATGGTCGCGTCTTTATTTTACCAAGGATCCTATAAATTGGCTCCTTGAAAATTGTGTTGACAGCAGTGAATGTCGTGATGGGCTGCTGTCCTTCTCTGGCTCGCGGAGCCTTCTTAAATTTCTTGCTACTTCCGGAGGGTGTATACGAAGGTGTCGCCGAACTTGATGATTTTCGGTCGTGACCGACACCCTCCCTCCGAGGCGATTTCTCCCTCCTGGAGAATTTTTCTTCTTGGACGAAATCGAAGCTCCCCTGAGCTCGGGCGTCGTCTTCTTCTTGCTCTATGAAGCGATTTACCCTGGCCATGAAAGCTTTCATGGAAGTCACAGGGTTCCAGATCAGGTACTTACGAAGCTCATTGCCCGGAAGCAGAGCTTGCTGGAAAGATTTGACAGCCACCTCTTCAGTGGCGTTCTCGACCTGGCTGTAAATCTTCCAGAATCTCTTGGCAAATTGAGTAATAGACTCGTTCTGCCTCATCCGGAGCGCCATGATGTCGGCGTCGGTCTTGGGGATGATTCTGTGTGCTTAGAATTTCTTCAAGAAGGAGCTTTGGAGCTGTCGCCAGTTTGTGATCGACTCTTTTGGGATTGTACAGAACCATCTTAGGGGGAGGTCCCCAAGATTGGAAGAAAAAACTCTGCAGTTGAGGTGACTGAGGTCACCCCAGATCGACATCTTCTGAATGAAATGTCGAAGATGCGCCCCTGGATCCAAGGTTCCGTCGTGCAAGACGAACCGTGGGACACTAAACTTCTCTGGGAGAGTAAACTCCCTTATCTCCTGAGAGAAAGGAGATGCACCAAGGTTCTCTGCGTCGCCGACATCCATCTGGTCGCGGGCGAATCCGACCGCCTCCATGTTGCGCCGGACCGTCCGTTTGACCTCCCGGGTAAGCCATTCCCTCATGTTATCCTTGTCGTCGAATGTGAGCTCTTGCTTTTTCTGGGAACAGCTATTGCCCGAACCTTCGACGTGATCTCGGGAGCACCTTTTGTAGTTCAGGTGTTGCCGCAGATCATTGTGGACGATAGGATGTACGACGTTGTTCGTGGAAGCCTTTTCCATCTCCTGGAGCTGCTGCTGGAGCTGACGGATCAGCATATCTTTTTCTTGGATGATCAGGTTCTGTGTCCTGATATCCGCGAATGAGGGGGTGTCTTCATCGTGCGCCTGGTGTACCACTGGGCCTTTGCCCTTCTGAAGCAGCTTTGGTGGAGCATCGTTTACCGGAGGAGGCCTTGTCTCCTTAATTGGAGGTGAGACAGAGCTAGTATGGTAACTCTCCACCATTGCTGGACGCTAGCCAATATTCTCTTGTCGAGTTACTACCCGGGATGGCCCAGGAAGTTCCCTCACTTCTGCAGATTTCGTCTTGCCACCTCTCTTGCTCCTTGGAGGCATGGTGTAAGGAAAGATTTCTGAGTAATGAAAAGATTACTGTATCGTTTCCCACAGACGGCGCTAATTGTAGGTGCACGAAATTTCATAGACCCGGAGGTGGTGATCTCGAGACCCACTAGAAGAGAAGATGTGATGCCTTGAATAGAACCTGAAAGGGGGAAGAGGAAAAGAGCAGTCAAAGACCCTGGCTGTGGGCAGCGCAAGGCTCTCCGAAGCCTAAGTCAGTGTAAGAACGTGACAGTAGGGTAGAGATTTTAGAGAGATAGAGTAACAGCTCTGTAAGTAATGGGTTGTCTGTATGCGTACCTTTGAAGGAGAATAAGTCCTTTATTTTATACCGTCGTGAGGATCCAATATCGTGGATAACTATCACGGAGCGATCGATGCTATTCCCTCAATCAGGGCAACCGTTTCAGTCGATCCCGCTCCTTTAATTTAGGTAACCGCTCAGTCAATGCCTATCCCTCAATTATAGTCGTAACGTCGCTCATTCCCCTTAATGTTCGCTACCTCATAAATCGTTCCACTACGTCTCTCGGTCGTTACGCCACATCTCTATCGGGGATGATGGCGATGCCCTTTGTCCGAGATAGGTGGCCGAGACCGAGGTGAGGACGTCCGAGGTTAGATACATCCAAACTGAGGTAGGACCGAGCTCAGGGAGCTGCGTGAGCAATGCAAGCAAGTCTACAGAGCTGCGTGGCAAGGACGAGCTTTCTGCCGAACTGTGAAGGGTCTTTTGGTGCTATAGCCGAGACCGAGACTATTAACAAGTTCGGTTCCGAAGTGGCACATGATTCTCCTTCATAGCTGGCAAAGTGGGCCCAATCTCGGTGTTCGAGGAACGCCCCCACACAGCGCCCATGTAGAATCTATTAAAAAAATTTATATTCCACAATAATTTAGAGAAGGTAAGAAAATTTGGGCCGATGCAAAGAATGAGTCTTTTACGACCAAATCAGCTTACAACCACATCACGAAGGATAATGAACAAGATGGTCAGATCGCGACCAATTGGAGAGATTTATGGAAGTAACCTCTTCCATAGAGGGTTCTCATGTGTGGGTGGAAATGCATAAACAATGCAATCCAAGTTCATAAATTCTTTTCTGACAAATCTCTTATTAATAATACTTTTTGTTCCCATTTGTGGTGAGGAGGAAGAGTCGTTGTTTCATGCAATATTTCTATGGGAACATGCTAGGGCTACTTGGTTTGGATCTAAATTGGGGTATTTATCTCATAACATGTCTTTTAACTCAGTTTCTGAATAGTGGAAAAATAATATGGAAACGAACAACTCTACAAAGCCAAAATTTGATATTCATTCAAAAGTTTGGGTGTTGGTGTTGTAGTGGGCTGTGTGGAATGGTATAAATGATTTCATTTTTAGAGGAAAGGGGATTCATCGTATAAACACTTTAAATTTTGCTAAAAGTGTTATCATGAATATCAATTCTTTGTCTGTTAAAACAAGAAAATCTGAAAAAAATACTAGACAATATGATTTAACTTTTAGAATGAAGGATTGATTAGCTTTTATTTTTTCTAATGCTGCTTTTCACAAAATAGATGGTAAAGCTGGCTTCGGCTTTGCCATTTGATTTTATGGATCATTTGTGGTTGCAAGCTCGTTGGATGGATTAAAAGCCTCTTCCTTCAAAGAAGCTAAGGCGAGGGACATTTTAGCGGCCTTAATTAAGTGAAGCTAAGATGAGGGGTTTTCTAAAAGTCCTTTTATCATATGCTCTTGAAGCACTTGTTCGGGCAATTAAAGGGAACTGGACTGGTTTATTGACCCCATTTTGCAAGATATATCCTCTTTAGAGAAATCTTTAGAACTCTTTGCAGTCTCTCATATTCCTAGATAGTTGAATCAGGTCGCACATAGTTGTGTGGAAAAAGTTTATAAGGAGAGTTAGGAATATGGTATTCTTTGGGTTCTAGTTTGGTTGTTTTCCATTTGTTTGTTCTCTTGGTTGTTTCCTTTGTTGATCTTATGATAGTTTCTTTTACTAAAAAATATTGCATGCCAACAGTGGTCAACCACTACTAAATGGAGAATAGAAATCCACACTCATTCAGATACATACCCATGTCCCTGACAAGGTTGGTTATAGCTATGGACACAAAAGCACTTTTTTCGCTTTCCATTGTATAAGGGTCCATTTGTGGAATATTGATTCCTCTCACACCGTAATCCCTCGTTCATTATATGATTTTATCACCGCAATTAGAAAGTGTATATGTTCCTTACATTGTTGAGTTTTGTTGCTCCCCCTGTGTGTTTATGTGTCCACCCAATGTGTTTACTTGTGGTATCCATGTGAGCTATGGTTTTTTTTTTAGGAAATTCATTAACAAGAGAGGCAAAGAAAAACAACAAGAAAAAAAAAAAAAAAGGACAGACAAACATCCAATAACTTAGCCCTTAGACAAAAGGATATGAGAAGCCCACCTAGTCTACATCCTTCCTAAAGGAGTAACAAAACTTAGTAAGCTTATGTGCTTGAACATTAAGGGACCTAGAAATGAAATCAAAGTCTGCACAACAAAATAAAGAATTCACAGCTTTAATGTCCAAAATAATGGGGTAAATCGACCAATCAAAAACTCCATTCAGAGCACGCACCACTTCTTTGGCATCCAACAAAACTCGGATCCTCACAAATCCGAACTTCCTTACTTTTTCCAAAGCGGCTAAGACCGGCCTCAATTCGGCCTCTTTTGAAAAGGTGACTTTAGGTCCTTGAATAGTGTGAGACCTCAATTCGCTTGGGTAATCCCTTGAGGCAAAACCAAGTCAAGTGATTTTGTGAGCCAAGAAAGGGTAATCTGCAGGGGTAAGGGTAGAGTGCTTCGATGAGCATCGTAAGACTTTGTCTAAGTCCCACGTCGAAAATATCCAAGTCCTGACCCTGGGCTTATAACTCAAACCCCATTTTAACTCAACATGATGTGTTTTAAAGTCGTGCAGCCTTAAAAACAATAAGAACTTTGGAATTAATCATGCTCAAACTAGAGCAGTAATGGGGTAGGTGACCACCCAAGAAGTCCTCGTGCCTGCACGTGGGCCAAAACAAATTATATCATGCTAACTTGGACGGGATTGTGTCAAATAGCACTTGCATCCACCATAACCCCATTTAGAATTATAACAAATCCAAAGAAAGAAAAACCCTCTTTAACCTTAAAAGTTGTACATCGGAGAAGATCACGAGATCTTCTTTGTTAGTTATCAAACAAGAGACCGCAACAAGACTCTCATTTTTAGGAAATTGTTGGTCCCATGGTGAAAAATGGGGACACCAATCATTTTGTTGACATAACCAATTATTATAGAGGGATCTAGGGATTCTTATCTATGAATCATGAAATCATTCCTAGCTTTTCCAAATAGCCCATCACATTGAAAGTACTATCCCCATTTCTGAGTGATGATCCGAAAGGAGAATGGCTGAAAGTTCATGCTCACAATTGTTCTTCCACCATTCTTTTAAATCAACATGCCTAATTGAATCAGACATAAGGCCACATATAGACCCAAACCAACTCACCGAAGCATAATCACAACTCAAAGTGTATGGCCAATCGAGTCCTCCTCTTTTTCACAGATAGGACATAAATCACTCATAGAATTAGGTCATATTTGGTAACCAAATCTTTAGGGAAATGATTTTCTGTTTCCCTAAAGTTGTAGTAAATCCATGTTTGGCAATTGTAAATTCTTGAAGATTTAGTCGAATGAAAATCTTTATTTGAAAGGATTTTCAGATCCGACCACCCCCCATAAGATTTGAAAATCCTCGCTTAAGTGGTTTTGCACACCGAACCCTATTTTTCTCAACTATATTCATCGATACACACCAATATCAATTTGAATCCCCCAACTATGCAAATCCCTAGCGAGAAATCCTTATTCCAGTGGTACTGAAGAATCATAAGATCTATAGATTCCTCGCATGTTACCAAACATGCCCTTAATTTTAGATTTAATAGTAGTCCTTACCAGGATAGCATTCTGAAGACATTTCCTTCCGAGCAAAAGAACCCTTTGAAGAATAAGGAGTTTCCAGAAGGCCTTCCAGTCCACAGGTGGATTGAGATTCATTTCATAACTACCACAAATAACTCTATATGTAGATTTGTTAGTCAAGCTGACCATTTTTTGAAAAAGGCTAAATTTTTCTATCCTTACCAAGAAATTTCGAAATATATATCTTGACAATAACCTCAACATCTTTCGGGTTGTGAAAGAGTTCCTTAAGAACATTAGGCCCCATTTTTCATCGTTTCATGGGAGCATTTCTGCTTTCCCGCGGATTAAAAAATGAGAAATAGTGTTTGGCTAACCCAGAAAGCCTTTTCCCCCAAAATTTTCTCATGGAAATATGCTCTCTCAGTACAAGAGAATTGGAACGATTGATATTCATTTTTTTCATTTGGAATGATGACCTAACATCTTAGCAAGAAGAAACAGAATATCTAATAAACCCCTCTTTCTTTATTAGCATTATACCACAACTCGCTTAAGGTTCTCATGGTCGCATCGCCTGCTCTCTCATCACCTCAGTTGAAGTCGTCTTCCCCAATCAGCCAGATACAACTCCACCACCACCCCTCAAGTAACTGCACAATCAACTCGACTGAAAAAGGGGCATCAAAACGCAACCTAATCACATAAGAAGTCCTAAATGCAGCAGAAAAATCGAAAAAAAAAAAAAATAAGGAAATAGGATAAAGAGCTTGAAAGAATCTCCACGAATAGCATTGGGTAGAGAGATGGAGAGAGCTTTTGTCCGGCCTGGATGAAGGGACGTATCTATTAGGTTTATGCTTATTGGCAAATTCATGGGTTGGACAAAACTCTGGGTCTTTTGAGTTGTAACTTTTATTTTTAGAAAAGGACTTTGAAGATAGAAGATTGGAAGGACTCTAAGAAGAAAGTCTGAAAGAATTAGAAAAAGAAAGTTGGAAGAAAACGTGCTGAAATTCTGGATCAACCAGACTGGGGTTCGCTCGAGCGACCACATCATCCACTTGAGTGGACATGAGACAGAATAGCCAGACGCCTGACAGAAGCTCTATTTGCGCTGAGACATAACCTCATCCACTCGAGCAGATGAAAGCTCTGTTCGAGCGGACAAGGCGGCAGAGTCCAAGTTAAATTAGAAACTTTTTTTCTAATTGTGCCCAAACTGCTTGTGTTAATCCTAATCAAGTTAGCCAACCTTAAGTACGTCCTAAGGGCTATTTAAAGAACTCAAGGGCTATTCTAAAAAGACACCTCAACTCCCAAAGTTCTGATTTAGAGATTTAATTGAGAGAATTCTTCTCTAGAGATTTATTAAGAAGTTATGCTGCCAAGTTCTCTAGAGCCAGTCTCTTTTGCATCCTTTGTAGAAGATCATCTTCTTACGTAGAAGATTTGAGGAGTCAAGCATAGGATTGAGTCTGTTGTAATCAGTGGTGTGAAGTCGTTGAAGCGTAAAGCGACATAAGGTAACTTCAGTCCTTAGGTAAGGGATATCTAGGGAAGAAATCTAAGCTTCTTGCAATTGCGAGATTCATAGTACTTGATTATTGATCCAGTTCAGATTCGTGGTTTTTCACCCGATTAGAGTTTTCCACGCTAAATTCGGTGTCCTTGCTGTGGTGTGCGCATGTGATTTTATTTCCGTTGCATTATTGTTTGTTTTTTCACACTATTGGAATGATTTATTGAGTAGACCAATATAGAGATCTCATAGACTCATACCCTAAACCTTCAGTATCCCTATGTAGAATCCTTTCAGTTTGTATCTATAAAATGGATGTATTGGTATTGAGTAGAATATAGTTCAAAAACAAGCCAAAAATGTTCCGCTAATCCTATTTCTTAGAACAAGTTCTAAAACAACACTGCCAAAAATTATTCAACTCAATCCATTATCATAATTGGAACATTCTTAGCATAACTTATTCTTAGAATAGGCACATTCTCGGTATAGGAATGATGCCAATTGGGCCCTTAGTGTCTCATTTACTTTCTCCATTCCATAAGCCTTTAACTTTAAGATCGGAGTTGATTATAGAGGAAACAAGCTTTCTCAAACCATTTCTACAAAGGATCCAATTACACCTCCACAAACAAATATTCTCTCCATTGCCAATTATCCACGCCAATTATCCATCTAATCTTATCATTAATGAACTCAACCACCACCACAAACCCCTTCCAAAACCAGGAGTTATGTTAGGTTTTGAGTGTTGGCTAAATTCATGGGTTGGACAAAACTCTGGGTCTTTGAGTTGTAATTTTTATTTAGAAAAGGACTTTGAAGTTAGAAGATTATAAGGACTCAGAAGGAGAAAGCCTGAAGGAATTAAGAAATCTGCTGGAGAAAGAGAGCTGAATTTCCGGATCAACTCCAAAGGGGAGTTCGCTCGAGTGACCATTTCATTGGCTTGAGCGAACAGTGTTCTGTCTTGCCCAAACAGAGGGTTGTTCGCTCGAGCGAACCTGGAGATTGCTCGAGCGAACCTGGCGCGGACAGTAAGATGAAATTGGAAACTTGATATTCTGATTGTGCTCAAACTGCTTGTTTTAATCCTAATCTTCTTAGGAAACTTTAAGCACGAACCAAGGGCTATTTAAAGGACTCAAGGGCTATTCCAAAAAAGACCCTCACCTCTCAAAGTGCTGAGTTAGATATTATCATTGAGAGAATTTCCCTCTAGAGATTTTTATGAAGTTGTGCTGCCAAGTTCTCTAGAGTCAGTTCTTCTGCATCCTTTGTAGAAGATTATCTTCCTGCGAGAAGATCTGAGGAGTCAAGTGCTGGATTGAATCTGTTGCAATCAACGGTGTGAAGTCGTTGAAGCGTGAGGCGACACAAGATAACTTCAGTCCTTGGGTAGGGGATATCTAGGGAAGAGATCTGAGTTTCTTGTAATTGCGAGATTCATAGTGCTTGATTTGATCCATTTCGGATCGGTGGTTTTTCACCCGATTAGGGTTTTCCACCTTAAATTTGGTGTCTTTGTGATGTGTGCTTGTTGATTTATTTCCGCTGCATTATATTTGTTTCTGCACACTTTTGAATTGATTGTTTGAGTATACCAATCTAGAGATCCTGGAGTCCCCTCTATTTTTTCCAATTAGTATCGGAGCGGGTTGCACTATTTTGTTGTGTCTGGTCCTATAAGATTTCTAGAATGGTGCTCAATAGAGAAGGGACATCAACTTCCGAGCCTCCTTTGTTTCATGGTTCTAATTATTCATATTGGAAGCAAAGGATGATTGGGTTCTTTAAGTCCATAAATGATGATATTTGGGATATTGTTGAAGATGGGTTTTCTAGACCAACATATGTGGTTAATGGAAAAACAGTTCCTAAACCTAAAGCCGAATGGTCTAAGGATGAGAAGTATAGATCCAATTGTAATAACAAGGCTGTGAATTGCATATACAATGGAGTCTCTGCTGATGAGTTTAGAAGGATTTCTACTTGCAAATCTGCAAAAGAAGCATGGGACGTCTTACAGACAGTCTATGAGGGTACAGACTCGGTGAAGCAAGCCAAATTGCAAAGGCTGAATAAAGATTTTAAAACTATCGTGATGGAAGAGGATGAGACCTTTAATCAATTTTATGCAAATCTGAATGAAATTGTCAATTCTGTGTTCATTCTGGGGGAAGAAATTCCAGAACACAAGGTTGTTAAGAAAATTTTGAGGTCTCTACTTTCCATATTCGATTCTAAAGTTGATGCTATTGAAGAAAATAAGAATCTGGATACCCTCAAGGTGAATGAACTGGTTGGAAATCTTCAGACTTTCGAAGCAAACCGGTTAAATAAAGGCAAATCAAAAGAAAATGACATTGCCTTGAAAGCCATATCAGAATCAAGAAAGAAGCCTGTAAAGAAAATTGAGTCTGATTCTGAATCTGAAGCAGAAGATGATATGACTGAGTTTTTCAAGTGTTTTCACAAATACATGAAGACAAAAAGAGCCAATAAAAAGAATTTCAGATCTGAAAAGAAGGATTCTGCACAAGGGACAAAGTGTTTTGAGTGCCAAGGCTATGGTCACTATGCTAATGAGTGTGCCAACAAGAAAAAGGCTACAAAGCAAAAGTCTCTAAACACTACTTGGGATGAAGAATCTTCTGAAGAAGAAAAAGAAAAAGCAAAAGATCCCGAAGATGATCCTTCTGACTATGTGAATGGCAAATTTGTTGCATTCATGGCTAAATCTGTGTCTGACAATGATACTGATGAAGATAATGAAGATGAGCTGTCAGACCAAGAAAAAGATTGGGAAGAGTTATACCATGGTACCTATGCTGATTGTGTCAAGATGACCAAGTATGGTAACAAGATCACTATCAAGTACAAGGTTGCTCAAGAAGAAAATTCTGCACTGAAGATAGAATTGGAGCAAGCGCTTAAAGAAGTTCATCTCTTGAAAAGTCAGAAAAATTATTTGGCTGAAAATTTGACTACCGATGGTCAAAAACTTGAAAAGGCTGAAAAAGAGATAGTGCTATTAAAAGCTGAAAATCATGATCTGCAAGGGAGACTGAAGATCACTCTGTCTGAGCTAGAAGTCAAGCGAGCCTCTTTAAACAAGATGAACACAGGTTTGAAGATTCTTACAAACATCTTGTGTAGTCAGAAGCCTCCTTTTGACAGAAGCGGTCTTGGTTATGATCATGGTGCATCCACTTCAAATGCTAAAGGTAAAACAATTTTTGTTTCAAGTGTTGATGGAACGCGCTCCGAATGCCGTGGGTGCTACCGGGGTCGGCGGACGTGGGAGTCCGTCGGGTCCGGCCCTTTCGCGCCCGGGGGGCATGAAGCGTGCATCAACATTTCTTTTGTGTGGGTGTGCTAGATTTTCTATTTTTACTTGGAATTGCAAGTGGTAATCCGGAGATCAACCTTCGCAAGTAAAAAGGAAATCAACTTCTTTCAAGTTTTCCATTGCACAAATATTTAAGAAAAGAGACATTTTCTTGGTTTGCCGTGAAAGGCGATTTTGTTTGGCATTTATAGCCGATTTTGGCGTTTATAGCCGATTTACAATTCTCATCAATAATGAAAGACAAGAGTTGTGATTTTTGTCTCTTTTAGAAAAATACAAACTACAATGAAAAGCAAGAAAAGGAGGATCTAACTTCTCAGGAGATTGTGGGGGACTCGTTCAGATTGACGGTCGCAAGCCATGTATGGGCTTCGTCATCATCCATGCAGATGAGAACAGAGGATGCTCTTGATTCGCTTGGCTTGGCTATAACCTCAGATTTTTAGAGGACAAAGACCAAGAGGAGGTCTTATGTCCGATAAAAAGTTAAGTAGACAGGCTGAAAAGCCACGTCTAAGCCATTGGAGGCAGCGGGAGAAGGCAAGGACCTTGGGGGGGGTACCCCCCAACGGACTTTTGTCACCTTGTAGTGGTGGCCGGTGCAAAACTTCAGCAGAGTTTTTCTCTCTTTTTCTTTCTCTCAGATTTCTGGATCTGTGGTGCTTTGGAAGTGATCTCCGATTGATCGATCCGGATTTCAATGGAATGCTCTCCTATTTATAGGCTTTTGGTAGCCATTTAGGAGAGTTTATGGGCTTTAATGGCTTTAATAGGAGGAGTTACAAGATTTATTTCTTGATTTTGTAACTCCTTTTTCCTTGAATCTGATTGGCCGATGGAGATTAAGGGCTTTTAATCACCTTAATTACCATAATGGGAGGAGTTTCATGGGTTAAATGCCATGAATCAATTGACTTGTAACTCCCAAATGCTTGCTTCTAATTGGGTCGTCCAAAGAAATGAATTAATGACTGCAATAAAGCTAGTCAATTAACCACATTAATTGGTCGCCGAGCAGTCGAAGAGTCGCGGGCCGTGCCGTGTCTTCTGGAATTCTTCTGGCGATGATCATCGATGGATCTTCATGCTGATCGACATCAGATGAACATGTAACTTCAGACAGTGATAGCTAAGAGCGGGCCGGTGACATCTGTCCTGTCGATTTTTCGATCGATTGGGCGGAAAGTACACTTTTTTGGTCGACCGGTTGGCGATCAATGTTGATTTTGATACTTTTGGAGGTTGACCGTGATTTTGACGGATGTCGGAGGACATGAGTCAATTTCAAGCACTAAAAATCACATTTTCAGGAAACCACAGGGGCCAAAGTGCGCGAAACGCGAAAAAGGACGGAAAAACGGGTCACCGGCGAAAAATCCGGTGACCCGGACTTCCATGGTCGCCGGCGACCATGGGGTTTTTCCCCTGTTTTTGGTCCGTTTTGTGGTCTTTTTCGTCGCCGTTTTCTTCTGTATTTTTCCTGACATTTCTTCTCATTTATTGGCTAGATTTCCCTGTAGAAAACCTGATGAGAATCCTTGCATTTTTAGAGTGCAAAGTTTTCAATTTTCCGGGAAAGCCGAAGACTTTGTCACATAGAGCTGCTGATTTTCCGCCAGAAGCTGAAACTTGGTCAAACGATGTCGGAATGACCTGAAATTTGAGGTGGAGCCTCCTGAGCAATAAATAAGACCAACCATAGGCTTTTGTTTGAGTTTTGAAGCCGTTTGGGGTCCCGTCGATGCTTCACTTGATTTTGCTGCGGGGAAAATGCCGAGCGTTGATATGTGGCCAAACGATGTCCGATTGACCTGAAATTTGACGGGGAGCCTATTGGAGTCATTTTGAGACGTTCCATGGGCTCCATTTTGGATGTCATGGTCCCGGGTTGCTCCACCGCTGGTAGGCTTGATTTTCTCTCGGAGCATCGAAACCTAGTCAAACGTTGTCGGAATGACCTGAAATTTGACGTGCAGCCTTTTGGAAGCATGTTGAAGCCACTCATGCACTTGGTTTGATGAGTGAAGGCTTCGGTGGTTCCCGCCGCCGGGAGGCTTGATTTTGCTGCTCGATCATTGATGGAGGGTCAAACGTTGTCGGTTTGACTTGAAATTTGGCATGGAACCCTTTTGAGACATGCTGGAGTCATCTGTAGGCTCTGATCGAAGTTTTGACGTCTCCGATGATATCGCCGCCGGGAGCGCCATTTTAGCTGTCGGAGAAGCGAAGTTAGGCCAAATGATTCTGAAATGGCCCGAAACTTCATGTGTACTCCTCTCTTGGCTGTCTCGGAGGATCTTGTAGTTTTTGTTTGATTCTGACAAGATTTGATTTTTTAGAGAAATTGCATTGCCTATTTATGGCAGGTTGCGACTTCATGCAGCTTTCTTGATGTTGAAGAGGCAAAGTGACATTTTTTGGTGTCAACAAATGCCCCCTCGAGGTACAGCGACGAGTTGCTTGATTTTTGTAGTCGATGTGCCTCGAAGAGATTTTTTGAAGGAGAGCTTGTGTCTTGACCAAGAGTCTTTGAGCAATCTTTCCTTTGGTAGAGTAGCCTTTGAGCTTCCAGGGGAATTTTATGGTAATGAAAGGAATCAAATACCATCTCGAGGCAAAGTTTTGAAGATGACATCAGGGATGTGGATTTGGGCTTTTGTTTTTGACCCTGTGACCTAACAAGCTGTATGTGGCAGGTTAGGGGGGTCGGGTTTTGGTTTTGACCTTGTCACCCAACAAGCTGTATGTGGCAAGTTGGGGGATCATGATTTGGTTTTTGGTTTTGGTCTTGTGACCTAACAAGCTGTATGTGGCAAGTTAGGGGACCAGGATTTGGTTTTTGGTCACTCTTTGGGACTGTGTGGGTCCATTGGAGTGGTTTGGATTTTTTTGTGGAATGTCAATTTCAAGATTTTGGCTCAATTTGGTTTATGAGGCTGGATGGTTTGATTTTTGGAAGCTCATGGGGCTTGGAAGTTTTTTTTTGTATGGTTCAATCAACTCAAAAGAGGCATGGAACCATTTTTGTATGCTCTTGGTAAGAGGGATTTTTTTTTCTGACTAAAAGCCCATTTTTTTTTTTTTAGGTGGTCAAACCTGGCTCATATGGGCTAGCCCATGGGACCTTAAGCTTTTTAGGATGGCTTAGATCTCATGTGGGGCCATTTTTGTAAAGAATATCTAAAGATATCTCATTTGGATAGAGAATATCTAAAAATATCTTTATGGGAGAGAATCTCTCATATTCCCTTAATTTGGGAGAGAATATCTCAAGGTATCTTTCTTTTTGGGAAAGAATCTCCAATCTCCTATTTTGTTGGAGAGAATCTCTCATTGATTGATTTTGGGAGAAAATCTCTCAAAGACATCTTTCTTTTTGGGAAAGAATCTTTCTAATTCCTTCTCTTTTGGTAAGGTTACTAATTAGTAATACTTACCTTTCTTCTTTGTTTCCTTCTTTGATTTGCTCTCTCCTATAAAAGCAAAGGAAGGTAGGATCTCTTGCTCTTATTGCTTTCTTTTGCAACAATCTCAAGAGAGCTCCAAGACCAAGAGTTCTTCTTCTTCAAGGATCTTCAAGCTTTTTCCTTCTTCTTCTCCATCAATGGCTTCAAGTAAGTTTTCTCTCTTTTTCTTTCAAGAAAACTCCATGTAGAGAATAGGATGAAAAAAGAAGTGTCTCTTCTCTTTTTTTTTTTTTTTTTTTTTGTGGGCCGTACGGACAGATCCGTACGAATCTGGTCCGTACGGCCACGTGGCCTGTGGCCCACGGCCTGATGGGCCTGATATGTTTTTTTTTTTTTTTTTTTGAGAAAGTTTCTTTTTTTTTTCTTTTCTTTCTCCATTTTTTTTTTTTTTTTTTGAGAAAGTTTCTTTTTTTTTTTTTTTTTTTTTTAGCAGAGGATGAAGACTTGGCGATGCCTGAGGTTCTGACCGATGAGGCGGTGATGGAGCCGGTTATGGCATCTGAAGAAGAACCGAGGTACTCTGGAATGACTCCGGAATCTCCAATTGGTATAACTTCTTTCGCTTTCTCTTTTCTTTTCTTTTTTTGCCTGCGACTTGATTTGCTAACATTTCTCTTGTCAGCTGACTTGCCACAGGATTCCGATGACTTTGAACCATCAATGGACGCAAATGTTGATGATGCTTCTGATGAGTTCATGGAGGAAGAGAGTGTTCCGCCAGTCGTCGAAGAAGGTACTTTGTAGTGATGACCCTGATGATTTTTTTTTAACAGGATCATATTCATACCTTTTTGTGTTTCATTTGCAGGTTTTGAAGTGACAGAAGAGAGTCCATCGCCTTCTTCAGAACCAGAGCAAGGGATGCCAGAGGTCGATCCGGAGGTAGAGACTCCTACAACCAGTTCTGACGCGATAGAGGAGATACCTCATGCTGAGATTCCTTCTCCAGTGGCTCCAAGTGGAAAGAGTTCCTTTGTTACTCTTCCAATGGGACATGACATGAGCAGCCGATCAGCGGAGAAGGGTGAATCTTCATCCAGTTCGTCTCTTCAATTTGCGAAGAAGGTGCTGGCTCGGGTTTTGAGTTCTTGGATCAAGACTCTCCTTTCTGGACACTTGGAGGCAGGATTCGGCATGATCCCACATGTACAAGAGATTCTCACTGATACCGAAGAGGTTGGTCTGGATGTCACAGGTGCCAGGGCGATCGTTGATAGGATCATTGCACTGGGTGACAAGTGGTTTGAGACCATGGATTTCCCTGACGACCAATTCTTCAAGGAGATGTTCTTGGACTCTGTTGATAAGGCTAAGTCCGACCTGAATGAGGCTACACAGAGCAGGAAGCAGGTAGTCCGAGAGAAGAATAAGGAAGAGCTAGTCATCCTTGGATTAAAGCGCGACCTTGACATCCTTGATGGAGAGGTCGAAATGGCCAGGAAGCATCTCGAGCATTTGAAGGCACAAGTTGATGCTAAGTGGACTGCTATAACAGAGGCTCGTGACAGGGAGAGTGCTCTGATTCGCAGGGTTGCAGATGCCGGTCAAGTTCTTGAGAGGAGGACTCTAGAAAACGAGCAATGGCAAACTGCTGGGGAAAAGCTTCCCGGTATAAAAGAAGGGTTACGGCATTCGCCAGCATCTCATGGCAAGTTCCTGAAGAAGCGTGCCTTGGAAACTCTAACGGCTGATGCCAAAAGTTTGCTTGAGGAGCTGAAGCTTTGGCTGGAGACCATTTTTGGCTGAGCTCCTGATTTTTTGTAGCAGAAACTATTCTTCCTTTTTTTTTTGGTACCACATGTATATTTTTGGTACTCTTTTTTTTGTGTAGTGCTTGTGAACACTTTTTTTTTTTGTACCACATGTATTTTTTGGTACTTTTTTTTTTTTTTTTGTTTTCCCTACGCTCACTCAAATCTTTTTGTGATGAAAGCAATTGCTAAATGGGATTTGATCAAAAGCTTTGTCATTTTCTGAAAATCTTTTGTCAAATGATTGTTTTGGCATGGGAGCCTGATTTTGGTTGTGGCGTGAAAGCCGATTTTGAGATGGCATGGAAGCCGAAATTTTATGGCGTAAAAGCCAAAATTTGGGTTGGCATGGAAGCCGAAATTTTATGGCGTAAAAGCCAAAATTTGGGTTGGCATGGAAGCCGGATTTTTGTGGCATTTGCAACCAGTTTGGTGGCATTGATAGCCAATTTATGGCA
Source organism: Umbellularia californica (assembly GCA_028538565.1). Lineage (NCBI taxonomy): Eukaryota > Viridiplantae > Streptophyta > Magnoliopsida > Laurales > Lauraceae > Umbellularia > Umbellularia californica. The sequence continues at coordinate 30,446,148 of JAPQWN010000011.1, forward strand.
TTGATAGCCGGTTTGGTGGCATTGATAGCCGGGTTTTTTTGAAAGCCAAGTTTTGGTTTGTCGGCGTGAAAGCCAATTTTTTGTGGCATTGATAGCCGGTTTGTGGCATTTATAGCCGGTTTTGGCGTTTATAGCCAGATTTTGGCGTTTATAGCCGAGTTTTGGTTTTCAAAATGCAGGTATCGACCAAATGTCGCCTCCCCGCTGAATGGTCTTGCAAGTATCGATGGAATGTCGCTTCCTTGCTCATTCGGTTTTGCGAGTATTGATGGAATGTCACTTCCTCGCAGGTTAGGTTTTGCAAGTATCGATGGAATGTCGCTTCCTCGCGAATTGGGGTGCAAATATCGACTAAGCGTCGCTTCCCTGCTTTTCCCAAAACTTTTGGTTTTGCGGGTACTGACTTGATGTCGTTTCTCCGCGATTTTTTTTTTGAGGTTTTCTCGAACCATTTGAAATTTTGGTTGTGGATAGCAACTGGTATGTTGCATCTCCACGATTTTTGAAATTGGGTTGTGGATATCAACTGGTTTGTTGCTTCTCCACGATTTTAGGTTTTCTCGAACCTTTGAAATTTGGGTTGTGGATATCAACTGAAATGTTGTGTCTCCACGATTTTTAGGTTTTTTCGAACCTTTTTTTGAAATTTGGGTCGTGGATATCAACTGATATGTTGCGTCTCCATGGTTTTTGGATTTTGCAAGTATCGATGAAATGTCGCTTCCCTGCGATTTTGGGTGCAAGTATCGATGGAATGTCGCATCCTTGCTTTTTTTCAAAATTTTTGTTTTGCGGGTACTGACTTTGATGTCGTTTCCCCACGATTTTTGAAAAACCATTTTTTTTTTGTTTAAAGACACGAGGGTCGTAAATTTTGACCTAGAACCATTTGGCGGTAAAAGGTAAGGTGGACTAGGGTGGAAATCCCTGAATCCGGATTTTTGTTTCAAACCATGAATTTTGGTTCAAGGATCGAAAGTTTTGGTCAAGTCAGGGAGAGGCTCCTAAACTTGGATTTTTTTGTTTTTGAACAATGAAACGATAAAAGTAAGCATTGTTTTTGAATCTCTAGAAATTTTGACATTTGATATGAAAATTCTAAAGAGAGTGGGTTTGACGAGCGAGTACCTGAGAACAGGTTTTGGCCATACAGGCATTGCTCTTACCCAGTTGGGTAAGTCTTCAAGGGTAGTACCGCTTCAAGAACTTGCCGTTGATAGGCAGCATACATCTGTCGCCTTCCATGTTTAGGAGGGCATATGCGCCGTTGGAGAAGACTTTGTCGATGACGTAGGGTCCCTCTCATTTTGGTTCAAATTTGCCTTTGGATTTGTGTGCGAAGACCATTGGTCTTTTTACCGCAAGAACCAAGTCACCCTTTTTGTAGGCGCGTTGCCTGACCTTTTTGTCAAAAGATCCTGCCATGCGTGCTTGGTAAAGTTCAATGCTTTGTCGAGCTTCGAGCTGTCTCTCGTCGAGATTGTCCAGCTCATGGAGTCGCAATTTGACATTGCTTTCTTGAGTCATGTCATTTTGTAGAGATACCCTCAAAGAAGGAATTTGTACCTCTAGGGGCATGACAGCTTCGCATCCATAGACCAAGGAGAATGGTGTGCTATGGGTTGGTCCTCGAACGGTGGTTCGATAGGCCCACAAAGCTTCAGACAGTTTATCGCTCCAGTCTCTTTTGTGACTAGAGACCATTTTCTTGAGGATTTTGCAGAGTGTCTTGTTGAAGGCTTCTGCTAATCCGTTTGATGCCGGATTGTATGGAGTCGAAGGACAGCTTTGAATTTTGTATTTGTCGCAGAACCTGTAGAATCGATGATCCCGGAATTGTGGTCCGTTATCATGGACGAATCTTTTAGGTATGCCGAAACGACAAATGATGTTGGTGCGTAGGAATTGAAGGACTGATGATGTCTTCATTTCGTTGAACGCAAATGCTTCTGACCACTTGGAAAAATAATCCGTTGCGGCGAAGATGAAGCGATGACCTTTGCTTAACGGGGGAGAGATAGGACCTATGATGTCCATGCCCCATGCTTCAAAAGGCCATGAGATTGCTGTAGGATGCAGCCATTCTGGAGGCATGTGAATGTAGTCTCCATGAACTTGGCATAGCTGGCAGCGTTTGGCAAATTGCATTGCGTCGGGTAACATGGTAGGCCAGTAGTAACCCAACCTTTTGATTTGGTCGTAGAGCTTGGGACCAGCCTGATGAGCTCCACAAAGACCAGCGTGAACTTCTTTGAGTGTTTTTTCGGCCTCTTGTTGTGATAAGCAGCGTAGAAGTACTCCGTTGAAGGATTTCCTGTAGAGGATTTTTGAAGGAATATCCAAATGAAAGTTTGGAGCTCGCCTTTGAATGCTTACCCGTTCTTTTGGATCTTCAGGTAGGATTCCGAACATAGTGTAATCAATGAACGGATCCCTCCAGTCGCCGATTGAAGTTTGAAGGTTAGAGATCCGACTTCCAACCACTTGGTGGCATTCAGCAACTGCTTGGTGTGTGTTAAGAGGAGGGAGGATCTTTCTCTCACACACTGTAATTTGCATGCTTTCCCCTTCCTGGATTGCCATTGATGCGACAAGTCCGGCCAGGGCATCTGCACAGATGTTTTCACCTCTACGAATGTGGGTGATGTGACAGATGTCAAACTTTTGCAGAAGCGATTGCGCCTTGTTGTAATAAGGCAGCAGATCGGGCTTCCTGACTTCATATATCTGATTCATCTGGTTGACGATCAGTTGAGAGTCTCCAAAGACTTCCAGCATAGTGATACCGGATTCGATGGCGAGTTCCAATCCTAGGATCAGAGCTTGGTATTCAGCTGCATTGTTTGTGCATGGTTCCAGTAGCGAGAAAGCGTGTGGAATCATGTATTTGTCAGGGCTAACAAAGAGGATGCCAACTCCCGAGATCATCTTTCTTTTTTCATTTGTCCTGGTTGCACCGTCAAAGTACATGTCCCAGGAGGCATTTGGTGAGGAAGTCTCCACGTTGTAGACAGGTTCGTCTGGGAGATCATCTCTGAGTGGAGAATCTTTAGGCAATGGATGCTCTGCGAGAAAGTCTGCTAGAGCTTGGCCTTTGATTGCTTTTTGTGGCACATACCTAATATCAAATTGTGATAGAAGGATGGACCATTTTGCCAGTCGGGCATTGAGAGAACCGGCCTTCGTGACAAGGACCTTCAAGAGGTTGATCCTCGAGACCAGGTAGACTGTGTTGGAAAGCAAGTAGTGACGTAGCTTTTGTACGGCGAACATCACTGCAAGGCATTCCTTTTCGACTGGAGAGTAGCGATGCTCTGCACCTACTAACATGCGGCTGAGGTAGTATAGAGCAGCTTCCTTTCCCTCATCATTTTCTTGTGCAAGCAGAGCGCCTACAGAATGATCAAGAGCTCTTGTGTACAAGATGAATGGTTTTCCAGTGGCAGGGGCAGCTAACACTGGAGGTTTGGTCAGGTATGACTTGATATCTTGAAATGCGGCTTCACAGTCAGCATCCCAGACAAAGTCTACACCCTTTTTCATCAATCGAGAGAATGGACGGCATTTCCCCGAAAGATTGGAGATGAACCGTCTGATGTAGGCCAATCTCCCTTGGAGCCTTTTTAATTCTCTCAAGGTTCTTGGAGAGGGCATTTCTAGAATAGCTTTGACTTTTATGGGGTCAAGTTCTATTCCAGCTTTCCGAACAAGGAATCCGAGAAACTTACCCAACGAGACGCCGAAGAAGCATTTTAGAGGATTCATCCGCAGTTTGTGTTTGCGGAGTCGGAGGAAGACTTCCCGAAGATCTTTGAGATGGTCTTTTTTTCTTCTGCTTTTGATGGCGAGGTCATCAACGTAACATGTTAGACCCTAAGTTGTGTTTGCAATTTGATGTCCAACATTTGCATCATGATCATCTCATTTCATTTCTCATTGGTTTATCTTGAAAATCACAGGATTTAAATCAACTTGCTAAAACTATGTTTCAAACCTTTTGGTTGATTTTAATCTTATTTTGAAAAGCTTTTTTCTTGATAAAACCTTGTCTCAAACACCTTTATATTCTGAGTTTTCAAAAATGATTTCAAAGTTAGATTTTTCAAAACTGAAGGAACTCAGAAATACAACTGACCTGTTGTCGGTCAGCTTGTCGGTTCATGTCGGCTAACCGAGAAAGCGAGCCGAGGTCAACCGATGGTTGTCGGTCCGAATTCCAGAGAGCTACAAATTTCAGATCATCTCTGTCGGTCATCGCGTCGGTTCATGTCGGTCAACCGACAGTTTATAAAAATCCAGACCGAGAGCTTGTCGGTTCAAAATCCAGAGAGTATCATTTTATTCATCTTTGTGCTGTCGGTTCGGTTGTCGGTCCGATGTCGGTCGACCGATAATGGCGGTCAACCGACAATGACAATTTGGTCAGAAAAATTTGAAAAATATGACCGTTGCCATTAGACCGTTGAACCATCGGTCAACCGACCCCTAGTTGTCGGTTGACCGACAGGTATCCGTTGGGCCAAAAATTCTATAAAACTTAGTTCATTCCAAGGTCAAAGGAGATGATTCTAGAAGCCATTTCTGAGGTGTACTAAGGCAAATCAAAGGGAATGAACTAAGAAGGCCAAAGGATCATTAAGTAAAGCTAAACTTGGATTATTGAAGTTCAATCACCAAGTAAGGTTTGACTTTTCCTAATCATATGTTTTTATGCATTGTCTAAATTATTGGTAAATGATTTTTAGCATATTAACTATGATGTGTTGAATCCATTCTTCTCTGAATCTTTGATTTAAGTTATTGGATTCTTCACCTTGATTCAAATCAAGTTTGTGGTAGAAAACTTCTTAAACATGTTTATCAAAATCTTCAAGTTATGTTATAACATGTTTCACTAACTTGTATGAATCTTCCTAGTTGTTTTCAATCTTTAAAACTTTAGTCAAAATACTTTGATTTTGAAAACAACATATCACATGCATCACATGTTTAGATATAATTAATTTCATCCAACTTACAAGCCTTGGATTTTCATATCATCATTAAGCTTGTACTTTGTTCATGTGATTTGCATATCACTTCAATCAAATCATGTTATGTGCATTAAACTTTTAATTGCTTCAAGCATAAACTGATTGAGCTTTCATTTTCAACTTGATTGAAGTTTTCACACATACACATCATGAGCATTCATCTTTGCATTTTATAGTGTGTTGTGAGAGTTGATTTTCACTTTCTCATTCGCCTATTTTAGAGGCAAATTATATCGTGCTTAATGTATTTCTCTCATAGTGTTTAGACACTTTCTTGAGAAAGAAAATCTATTTGTATGAAAGGTTATTGCTAAGCCAAAGAAAAGCAAATTGTAAAGGTTATTGCTTATCCTAGAAAAGCACATAGATAGGTTGTTGTTTAGCCTTAAAAACATCATTGTAAGGGTTATTGCTTAGCCTTTTGTAAAAGCATAAATAGTGGAAATCCGGTGGGGTGTGTGATCACAAGCCGGTAGTGGATGTAGGCATTGAGGCCGAACCACTATAAATCTTTGTGCAATGGTGAATGACTTGTGGTGATTGATTTGTTTATCTTCCGCACCTTTTCTTATAATCATCACTAGTTGGAGTTTAATTTGAAGAAAATTAAAATTGGAAATCAATTTGTAGCTCACCCTATTCACCCCCCCCCCCCCCCCCCCCCTCTAGGGTAAGGATCCGGAACTTTCAATTGGTATCAGAGCCTCGTGCTCTATAATTAGGATCAAGTGTTTTGGAACTCTTGATTAGGTGTAAAAACCTAGAGCTTAGACCCTAGTTGCATTTATCTTGAAAATCATCCCTATGGATTCCACTAAGATAGAGAGTGTAGATTCCCCTAGTCACCTTCTTCCATCCAGAGGAGATTCAAATCATGAACATAATGAATATCAACTTGAATCAAGTGATGAAGAAAATGAAAATCAAGATGATCTTCAACAAGCATATGATGATTTGTATACTTTATACTTAAAGCTTGTTAAAAGTCATAACAAGTTAAAAGGAGAATTTAAAAGACTAAACAAAGAATTAGTCACTTCAAAAGATGAACTTAGAGAGAAAGATGAAGCTATAAATTGCCTAAACTCTAAGTTCACGATCACTTTACACAACTTGTCTAATGCTCAAAATGAACAAAATGAAATTGAAACAAATAATGATGAGCTAAAGAAAGAAAATTTGAGTTTAATAGATACAATAAAAAGACAAGATGAAAACATCATCTATCTAAAATCAAAGTTAAAAACCTCTATAGATAACTTGTCAAAAGTTCAAGAAGAATTAAATGTATCTAAGATAAGTTGTGAAGGACTTACCAAAGAAAATTCAAATCTAAGTGATCACATAAGAAATCAAGTTGAAGACATTTCTAATTTAGAATCCAAGTTAATTATCACCAAGGAAAATTTATCCAAATCTCAAAGTGATTTAAAAATTTTACAACTTGGATCTAATGTGAATGAACTAAAACTTGAATTGAAACTTGCTTATGAAAAGGTAAACAAGTTTAATGGAATTGAAATTCAACTCATAAAAGCAAATAATGAAAATTCAATTCTTAAAAACAAAGTCACTCAACTTGAGACCCACAAGCAAAAGTTTGAGTGCAAATTTACCCAAAGTGAAGAGAAACTTGAAAATTTATTTAAATTGGGTAAATCACATGGAGATAGGACGGGTCTTGGATTCAATAAATATACTTATCATGACCCTAAGTTCATCAACAAGTTTGTAAAAGGTGAGTCCTCTCTCTCTAGCACTCACACCAATTTGCCCAAAACAAAATGTCATTATTGTGGAAAAGAAGGGCATTTCAAATTTGAGTGCAAACTAAGAAGAAGTCATTTGTCTAAACCCATCTATGAATCAAAAAGGGATAATTCAAATTCTATAAAGGGTAAGACATTGAAATCAAAGGAAGACTCTTTAAAGTTCAAACAAGTCAAACCATTTCAACAAGAGTCTCCTAAGATAGATTTTAAAAAGACCAAACAAGTTCAAAGTTATCCAATTAAATCTATCAACAAGAAACCTTTCACTTTACCTCCTTTAACCATGGAAATGAAAGAAATTTTGAAAAAGGTTGAACAATTGAAATTAAAATTCAAAATGAAAAAAGAAGGAGGAAAAGTTGAAAGAAATAAGAACATAGTGATAAATCATCACCAACCATCAAAGACTAATCATCATTATAAAATTGTCAAACCAAAAATTGATGACAAGTCTACTAAAATTGAAAAATTATCTCCATTGGTTGGTGGAAACTCAAGCATAGGCTTAAAGGCTCAAGACCTTAGATGGATAGCTAAGGTTAGATTCTTAGACAAACATTAAAACCCTTTTGGATTAGAATAGACCAATTACTTCTCGAAATGTACATCTTTGTATTGGTCCTAAGTCTAGAAGATTCTAAGTTCCTTGAGCATTCTCTACATGTTTAAATTTTGCTTGTTTGAGTACTAATGCATTTTTTAAATTCTAAAGGTATTTTATGTTAAAATGCATGTGTTTAATCAATCTATTAAAAAAAAAAAAATTTTTATTAGATTGTCTCTTATGATCATTTTAATTGTTCTCCATAGTCAAATTATCTGAAATATCCTCAAACGAGTGATCATAGGTCAAAAATGTAGATTAGTGAAATATCTCACTTCTCTACAGGTGTCGGCTGACCGACACTTAAGTTGTCGGTTGACCGACGGCTCACAGGGACGATAAAACCCAGTTCACAGAACTGCTTTCAGATCCTCTTCTCCCTGTTTCGTTTTCAAAGAGCCCTAGCTTTCTATTCTCCTCTCCAAACTGCTGGAACTCCCTTTCTAAGACTAAGAGCTTCAACATTTTCAAGAAAAGAGTCCAGTCATCTTCATCAACTGATCATCATCGTCTGTTGACCCATCTCGTGGTCACTATTCACCTCCCTGTCACTGTACATTGCTGGATTCTTCTTCAAAAAGGGTGAGTACCTCAATTCAGCATGTGCATTGCTTCTAGCCTCTACAAAATCACTCAATCACATCATCCATTACAAGGGTTGTGTTGATCTCCTTTGTCTCGTGTGCAAATTCGGGTATAAATCCAACGAGACTTCAATCCTCTATTACATCATCATTTGATACTCTCTTATCTTTGAATGTTGCAGCAATTGTCTACTAAATGTTTGTAGACCATTAAGGTCAGTTGTATGCAATCAGATTTGGTTTTACCTTTAGTTTTCAACTTCTGCCTACCACCTGTTTGACAAAATTCCTGAACCATTATTATTATTTACTTGTCAACTTTGTGTAGTCTTTCAAAGCTAGGAAATTGAGCATTTGTTTTTCCTTCATCTTCTTGCACAATTTTTCTCTCATTGTCAAATCCCTATCTTTAAAAAAAAAATTACTGTGCACTCCAAGCATTTGTGAAAATGCCTCCAAAGAAGATGACCACTTCTCGTCCTTCCAAGAAAGGAAAAGCTACAGCTTCCTCTAGCAGACCAATTCGAGAAAGTTTTGAGGATAGTTCATCCCCATCTCCTCCACCTCCCTCTATAGAATTAAGATCGAGCTCAACCATTTTAAACAGTCTTAAGGATCGATCTGTTATTGTGGAAAGGAGAGCTCTTGTCAACACCATAAACCAAAATCTGACTGAGGTTGTGGCAAGATCTGGATGGGAAAGGATTTTACATTGGGGTGAAAATGCATATCCTTCTTTAGTCAAACTCATGTATTCTTCCATCACTAGCACTGACGATACTGTTGGTACTTGTTCATTCACCATCTCTTTTGAGGATAGAGATGAAGTATTCACACCAAGAAGAATAGGAGCCATCATGAACACCCCGTGTACTCCAAATGGTATTACATTTGTGCCTGACCCTCCCTCTGAAGATGAGAGAATCAAAGCTACCACTGACATATGTGGTTTTAATGCTCCTTGGAATACGAGGAAACACCATCTAACCATCAATTCCCTCATTCCCATCTATAGGATCATTCACAACCTCTTCACATATAATGTGTATCCTAGAAGTGGAAATAGGACTGAGCTTACTGCCTTCATGGTATATATTCTGTCAAAAGTGGTCACAGGCACACCCATTTGTCTACCCTCTCTCATTTGCCACAATATCATAAAGTTTCGTAATTCCTTGGCTCAAAAGAATGCTATTCCCTATGGGTATCTGATGACGCAGATTGCCATCTCCCTTGGAATTCCATTACCCACTGGTGAAAGACCCATTTTTAAAGCTCCTTTGTCCATGACCAGTGTAAACCAAATGAATCTTATTCCAAACCCAAATATTCCCATAGCAGAAGAAGCCCCTTTGGCTCAAGAACCACCTGCTCATCCTTCACCTCCTCCTCGTGCCTCATCTTCTAGGCACACTTCTGGTCCCTCCTCCTCTGGCACATCACATGACCGCTTGGCAGGTCTTGAGAGAGATATGGCTTACATGAAGAAGGAACAAAAGAAGAACAAGAAAACACTGAACAAACTATTTCAGTATCTCTCAAGAATTTCAAAGAGTTGCAGCCGAGATGATGTTGGAGCTCCACCTTCTCCGTCACCACCACCTCCTGATTCGGAGTAGAAAATACTTAATGACACCACAATTTTTTTTTCTAATTGGTAGTATGATTGGTGGTGTAATTTGGTTAAATTGGTTTTGATGGATGTGTTGAATGTTGATGGTGGTTATGAGAATGTTTATGTTTATGGTCTATGTGTTTCACTAATGATGTAAACATTTTCATTTTAGACATGAATGAAAACTTATGAATCCATTTTGTCTTTACATGGTAGTTTCTCCTTTACTTTTATATGATATCAATGCTATGCTATGAGAAAGGTATATGTTTGCATGAGCTATTTTTGCAGACTCTTTAGCAATTTGATGTCAATGGGGGAGAAGAAAAGGAAAGGGCTAAGTATGATTCATAAGACTATGGGGGAGAAAAAGGTTGTGGGAGAGAATTTGTGTGGAAGCACACACAATGGGGGAGTAAAGAAGAGCATAGCAGAAAACGACAATGGGGGAGCAAAGAGAGGAAGGAAGATCATGAAGAATGGGGGAGCAAAGAAAAAGAAAGGAAGAAAGATCATGAAGATCATGAAGAAACCAAAAATCTTCAACTCAAGTGGAGTTGAGATAAATGGAGACCAAGAGATATAGAAATGTATGATATGGCTTATGTTTCTCATTTGTGTTAGTGTGTTGCCATCAAATTGCAAAGGGGGAGATTGTTAGACCCTAAGTTGTGTTTGCAATTTGATATCCAACATTTGCATCATGATCATCTCATTTCATTTCTCATTGGTTTATCTTGAAAATCACAGGATTTAAATCAACTTGCTAAAACTATGTTTCAAACCTTTTGGTTGATTTTAATCTTATTTTGAAAAGCTTTTTTCTTGATAAAACCTTGTCTCAAACACCTTTATATTCTGAGTTTTCAAAAATGATTTCAAAGTTAGATTTTTCAAAACTGAAGGAACTCAGAAATACAACTGACCTGTTGTCGGTCAGCTTGTCGGTTCATGTCGGCTAACCGAGAAAGCGAGCCGAGGTCAACCGATGGTTGTCGGTCCGAATTCCAGAGAGCTACAAATTTCAGATCATCTCTGTCGGTCATCGCGTCGGTTCATGTCGGTCAACCGACAGTTTATAAAAATCCAGACCGAGAGCTTGTCGGTTCAAAATCCAGAGAGCATCATTTTATTCATCTTTGTGCTGTCGGTTCGGTTGTCGGTCCGATGTCGGTCGACCGATAATGGCGGTCAACCGACAATGACAATTTGGTCAGAAAAATTTGAAAAATATGACCGTTGCCATTAGACCGTTGAACCATCGGTCAACCGACCCCTAGTTGTCGGTTGACCGACAGGTATCCGTTGGGCCAAAAATTCTATAAAACTTAGTTCATTCCAAGGTCAAAGGAGATGATTCTAGAAGCCATTTCTGAGGTGTACTAAGGCAAATCAAAGGGAATGAACTAAGAAGGCCAAAGGATCATTAAGTAAAGCTAAACTTGGATTATTGAAGTTCAATCACCAAGTAAGGTTTGACTTTTCCTAATCATATGTTTTTATGCATTGTCTAAATTATTGGTAAATGATTTTTAGCATATTAACTATGATGTGTTGAATCCATTCTTCTCTTAATCTTTGATTTAAGTTATTGGATTCTTCACCTTGATTCAAATCAAGTTTGTGGTAGAAAACTTCTTAAACATGTTTATCAAAATCTTCAAGTTATGTTATAACATGTTTCACTAACTTGTATGAATCTTCCTAGTTGTTTTCAATCTTTAAAACTTTAGTCAAAATACTTTGATTTTGAAAACAACATATCACATGCATCACATGTTTAGATATAATTAATTTCATCCAACTTACAAGCCTTGGATTTTCATATCATCATTAAGCTTGTACTTTGTTCATGTGATTTGCATATCACTTCAATCAAATCATGTTATGTGCATTAAACTTTTAATTGCTTCAAGCATAAACTGATTGAGCTTTCATTTTCAACTTGATTGAAGTTTTCACACACACACATCATGAGCATTCATCTTTGCATTTTATAGTGTGTTGTGAGAGTTGATTTTCACTTTCTCATTCGCCTATTTTAGAGGCAAATTATATCGTGCTTAATGTATTTCTCTCATAGTGTTTAGACACTTTCTTGAGAAAGAAAATCTATTTGTATGAAAGGTTATTGCTAAGCCAAAGAAAAGCAAATTGTAAAGGTTATTGCTTATCCTAGAAAAGCACATAGATAGGTTGTTGTTTAGCCTTAAAAACATCATTGTAAGGGTTATTGCTTAGCCTTTTGTAAAAGCATAAATAGTGGAAATCCGGTGGGGTGTGTGATCACAAGCCGGTAGTGGATGTAGGCATTGAGGCCGAACCACTATAAATCTTTGTGCAATGGTGAATGACTTGTGGTGATTGATTTGTTTATCTTCCGCACCTTTTCTTATAATCATCACTAGTTGGAGTTTAATTTGAAGAAAATTAAAATTGGAAATCAATTTGTAGCTCACCCTATTCACCCCCCCCCCCCCCCCCCCCCCCCTCTAGGGTAAGGATCCGGAACTTTCATAACATTCGACCGTCTTGTGCTGCATATCTTGGAATATTTTCATCATAGCCCTCTGATATGTGGCACCAGCATTTTTCAGACCAAATGGCATGACAGTGTAGCAATACACGCCAAATGGAGTCCGAAATGAAGTGTGTTTTTCATCCTTGGGATGCATCTTTATCTGATTGTAACCAGAGAAGCCATACATGAATGTCATTCGCTCGAATCCGCAGGTATTGTCAATCATCACCTCCGGTATGGGGAGCGGGAATTCATCTTTAGGGCAAGCGCCATTCAAGTCTCTATAGTCAATACAGACTCTGATCTGCCCATTTTTCTTTGTCACGGGGACAATGTTGGCCAACCATTCTGGATGTTGTTCCTCACGGATGAAGCCGACGCTTTTGAGCTTTTGAACTTCTTGTTCGATTTTATCCATCACATCTGGACGGAATCTTCTTTGGCCTTGTTTGACAGGCTTGATTTCTTCTTGAAGATTGAGTTTGTGGACAGCTACTTTGGGGTCTAAACCAGGCATTTCAACGTAGGACCATGCAAAGCAATCAACGAACTCACGAAGAAAAGCGATATATTCGGGTAACTCATCATCCTTTATATTCTTGCTTATGAATACAGGACGTGGGTTATCTGGTGTTCCCAAGTCTATCTTTTCAACAGGATCTTCTGTTAGAAGGTTCGAAGGTGGTTCCTCCACAATATTTTCGGAGGCTTCCAGCTCAACAAAACCTTCTGGGATTCCAAGGGCATTTGTAGACCGAGGGTTTGTTCCTTTCCACGGGTCTTCTTGATTGGTGATCTTCTCAAGGCTTGCTATGAGATGGTCCCAATTGCCTGTTGAAACTAGGTCGAAGTAAGGTACTTCTTTTGGAGACGAGGGCTCTTCTGGGTCAGAGTAGCACAAGTCTGTATTATCGGACGATTCCTCTTTATCATCAGAGAAATCGTACCAATTGGATGAGCTTCCTGGATCTTTGTCAGGTAACTCTTTAAAGAGATATCCAGGGAGATCGATGTCTTCATGGACTTGAGATGTTGAGGCTTGGTCGGTAAAACGACTTTTAAGCTTTTGTGTCAACTGTCTCAGAGGAGTGTCGGGATCATACCCTAACCCATATGAAGACTTTTCTACATGACCGTAGAGTCTCCAATCTTCGAGTTGGCTTTTGGTCAAGGCGGGTCCCAATGGCGTGAGAATACCGCGTCTTTCTCCCAAACCGACTGGGTTCTGAGCGTCAAAGCCCATTTTCTTCATGATAGCTTGTGCCACAGGACTATATAGAGATAGTTGAGGCATACCTTCGTTTTGGAAAGGTTCAAGCAAGGAATTTGATGAAGAAGCATCCGATCTATGGAAGAAGATCGGCTTTTGCTTTGGTGATGTTGTCGGAACAACAAAGGTAGCAGACGTAGGATCTTCTACATCAGCAGGTGTCTCCGTCGGAGTGAGAGCAGGCTGAACATGCTGAGCGTCAGCTTGGCTTGACAATGCATCGTCTTCTGGCTCTGAGTCCGAGTCTGTGTCTTGCATGATAGACACGAGAGAAACAACAAATTTGCCCCCAGGCTTTTGCTTTGCCTTCTTCACTCTGGTTGTGATGACCAAAGGTTTTGAAGATTTGAGGGAGATGACGAAGGGAGATTGACTACTCTCTTCTAATTTGCCGTTGGGTTTGTTTTCTTCCGATGATTTTTGAGGAGCCTTGCCTTTATCTTTCTGGAGATTTTCAGCAGGGGGTGCTATTTCCTCTTCTTCTTTTTCTCCTTCATACATCTGGGAGTCTGCGAAGTGGACTTCTTTACCTTTGAAGGGTTTTCTGTCCGCAAAGACTCGATGTACCATACCGTCGTCGCCAACGAACTTGATGCATTGATGTAGAGTTGAAGGGACAACACCGTTCTCGTGTATCCAGGGGCGTCCGAGAAGGATGTTGTAGCATGAAGGGGTTTTTATTGCATACACAGTGACTTCAGAGGTAAGATCACCGATCTGCAATTTGAACCTGATTTTGCCGATAGGCCTTTGAGTACTCCCATCGTATCCAAAGATAGATACAGATGTGTGGCTTAGCTTGCTAGGTGGGATGCCCAACTCTTCGAGAGCCGAAGTGGAGATGAGGTTGAGTGCAGAACCTGGTCGACCTGAACTCTGTGTATAGGCATTTCCTTGATGTACCCTGTGAAGTACAGGGGTCGGTTGTGCCTTGCTTCGCCAAGTAGGAGGTCGTCCTTTGTGAAGGCGATGGTTGCACTGGCTGCCTTTTGAACCGAGAGGCATTGGATGCATGATCCCTCAGTTTTCTTTTCTCCTTTTGAGGAAGTTTCAGAGTTTTTGACCCGGTAGTCCATTTCAATTTGGAGGACTTGCGGGGCATGTTTGTCGACATCCTCATTCAGTTTTTGTAATTCTGAGATGAGATTATCACGAGTGCGTGGAGACATTCGTAATAAATCCAGGATGTGCAGTCGTGCAGGTATGTGTTTGAAGTGCTCAACCAAGTCATACTTGAAAGCCTCCTTAGGGCCTGCATGTTCATCATTGTTGCCACTGGGGGCGCTTACAACATCTTTTCCCGAAGGATTTACATAAGTAAAGGAAGATTGGTTGTAATTTTTGTGGTAGTCCCGGCCCGAGCGGGTGCCTCTACCAACTTCGAGAGCTTCTTGAGAAGGATCTTCGCTTGGAAGATTGTCTTCATGATCAAGAGGCTGTCGTTTTTCATCTACTGGGGATGCATCTGCAGCAGAGTTGCCATCCTCAGTGATTGTGTTGCACGGAGCATTTTCCGGGAGCGAGTCCTGAACAGCATCCAGCAGCTTTTCTTCTTCGTTGACCCATCCATCATCCCAAGTTAGGTTTTCTTCATGATGATGAGTCGGGAAGAATGTGTATTCTGAAGTCACAGTCTCAGGAGAAGAAACCTGAGAGGGTGTCATCTCTGTGAAAGTCACGTGAGACGAGGTAGCTCCAAAAGATACATTGCTAGGCGTCGTCGGAGTATAGGTAATCTCATCAGACGACACTTCAGAAGAGCTATAGTCCTGATATATTACATTACAGGAAGCTCTGATAGGAGATGTTGCCTGCTCGGAGTCAGACTCATCCTCGGATGTAAGAGGATCGTCAATCCAGTAATGTTCTCCATTTTCAGGAGTTAAGGGTGGATGTACCTGATTATCTTCAGGGACTTCAGGCTCTGGGTTGCGAGGAGGCTCGTTAACACGATCTTGCTCTTGTTCTAGAGCGAGACGCTGCAAGATCCTTGCATATTCTTCAAGATCAGGCATGGGAGCCAAATCCTCTTCTTCGTCTTCTCCATGTGGCTCAACATAGTTGATTTCCACTGGAGCAATGACAGGTGCTGGGTTAACAGCATCTTCTTGTGCAGCCACTTAATCTTCTTCATCATCAGACCAGGATTCTTGTGGTTGCAAAGGGTTATACCAGATTACTGGCATATGGTGAGTTTCAGGAACCCATTCTTCATCGGAGAGATATTCTCCGGTTTCAAGGGATTCTTCCCACTCATCGGTGTAGCCGGACTCGAATCCATCATCGGTGTCGCTGGACTCGTATCCATCAATGGAGAATCCAACTACCGAGTTGCAAGAGTATGATGCCCCCTGGATGGCTTCTTTTTTGAATTGAGGTGGCATGAAATCACTGAGAGTGAAGTTTCTTACCACCTTTGAAGTCTCTGGAAGGGACGTTTTTGTTGCCCCGAGTGAAGTGGTAGAGGAGGCCTCTGCTTTTTCATGGACTTCTTGTTTTGGCTAGGTCTTCTCTTGCCGTTTGAGCCTGAGGAGATGTTTCCTAGCCTGCCTTCGCTATTGAGCTGTCGGCTTTGTTTTGACGATCTCCCAGTTTTCATCTTCCAGGAGATCGGGATGTACCCATATAGGTTGTCCATCTGGTGTTGGATAGGGAACCAGCTCCTCAGACGCTTGAATTTTGTTTATCACCATGAAGGAAGTAGTGATCTTCTTCTTCGGTGATTTTGATGTTTGTCCACATGACACCATGTTGACGGAGGCAGTCCCATAGTTTTTGTCAAAGGTGATGACTCCGTTTTTCCACATCTCATTGATCTTCTCTCTCACAACAAAGCATTGATTGAGAGGATGCGAGATCATCTAGTGGTATGGACAGTACCGAGGATCGTTGGTTTTGCCAACATCGCCCGGTCTTTTGGGTTCAGGCAAGGTGAGCTTGCCGTTTGCCACGAGAGCCCCGAAGATTTCGTCAACATCTTCATCGAACGGGAATTTCTTTTCTACTCGCTCTTTGAAGGCATCAGAGAGTTCAGGTCTCTTACCTGCAGCTCTGTTTTCAGCTTTCTTTGGTTGCCGAGGAACTGACTTGGTTTGCACATTGAGGACCTCTTTCTTCTTTGGTTTAGAGGTTGCAATGGCAGTTGGCTCTTTTCTTGATGACTTCTGACTGTTGAGGTCTTTAATCACCGTTTCAGCTTCCATAGAAGCTTCCAGGAGTTCTCCCAGGTTTTTTGATTTGTTGCCGATGATCATGGAGCGTATTCTGGCTCTCATGTTGTTACGGCAGATGTCGACTAGCGACGCCTGTGGCAATACATCTGAGCATTTGTACGCCATTGCTTTCCACTTGTGAATGAAGTCATAAGTTGACTCATTCTCTCCTTGTTTTAGGCTGCAGAGTTGAGCCATAGTAACAGGATGATCCTCACCTTGGAAGTGGGTCAGGAAGCGTGTCTCCAGCATCGCCCAGTTCTGGATGGAGTTCTCCGGCAGAGTGGAGTACCAATCGAAGGCCGTACCTTTTAGGGTACTTGCAAAGAGGCGAATCTTGAGTGCATCTTGATCCGCGATAGCTTCCGTCAAAATCTTGAAGTGGATGACGTGCTGTCTGGCTGATCCTTTCCCCGTATATGTTTGGAGAGTAGGATGTTTGAATTTTGTGGGGAACGGGACCGAGTCCATCCATAAAGGATATGGTGGCTTGATCCCATGCTCCTTGAGTATATCCTCTTCTTTTGCTTTGGCGAGGATACTGTCTACGTCCTTTTTGGTAAGGGCGCGTGACTCATTTTCTTCTCCATTTCCCTCGTTATTGCTATGATTCGGAGGAGGCTCATTGTTCACCTGATTTTGGACAACAAGGAAAAGGTTTTCCATCAGAGTTTCAATCCTCTGCTGGCCTTGTTCCAACTGCTGGATGCGTGTGAGCGCATCATCTTGAGGTGCATTCTGAGGTGGTGGCTCAGAACTTGTAGCCAAGACGTTCATCCCTCGGGATTCGAACGAAGAAACCGTCCTGGTGACTGAGCTGAGGCTCATTCTTTTTTATGAAGAGCTTGATGAAGGATTACTCTCCCGTCCTTGGCTGGAAGGGGCAGGAGATTTTTCGGGATGTCCTTGTGTCCTGGTGACGCTACGGGTCACCGGACGTCGGACATGGATTTTTTATGCTGACTTTTGGCGTCTTCTGGTTTTTCCAACCATATGGACGGCAGCAACTTGGTCGGGTCTTTCTTTTTCGACCCATTTGTGGGAGACTTGAAGTGTAGGAGGCTGGGTACGTTGCTTCTCTAGTCTCTTTTGTCGATATGACGCACGGCGGCGTGCTCGACGAGCGATTTGAGCTTCAGTCAGCTCTGGCTGGGCTCTGACGATGAAGGATGTGCTCCCTCAGGCGCAGCAGCCGAGCCTGTCTTCTTTGTAGCTAGGCAAGGACAGGATCCGGACCCGGTCCTTTGCCTGTTGCAGCGAAGCTTTGAACCTTTCGAGTTCGGCCCCTGTAGAGATGAAGGGTCGAACTGAAGGAGTGTAGGCCTTAGCAGGTGCTTGTAGAGGCCTGGTGATGCATGATCTGATTTTGGGCCTGTAGGAACAAGCCGGCTCATGCTGGGTTGACTTGGGAGTCAAGTTGGAGATGGGTCTCTCCTCTTTCATGTAGGCAAGAGGGTAGAACTGGTTCTCCTTGAGTGGGGCCAGGTATGCTGGCTTGGTGGAGGTTTGAGACCTTCTTTGTTTTGGGGAAGGTCTTGGAGACCAAGTCTTAGGGTAGACCTGGTTGGTTGTTGGTTGAGGTTTCGCGGGAATGCCGCGGGTTTTAGTATTCTTGGGGTTCGCCCTTGGTGTCACAGAAGTGACACGTTGAGGGGCGATCTTCTGCTTCTCGGCAGTTGCCTTTGGTGTCACAGTAGTGACACGTTGCGAGGCGACCTTCTGCCTTTTGGCAAGAGCAGTTTCTTCTTCGGGAAGTGGGAATGGTCCCAGTGTCCCGAAGACGATGGTCCGGGGAGTCGAGGTCGACCCGGAGTTCAGAGAGTTGCTGAGGGAGTTGATGCTTCGGCAGCTGACAAGGCGCTTATGAGTGCGCGCTTTGCTTCTGTTGAAGCATGAGTTGGTGCTTGTTTTCATCGAAGATAATGGTTAAGGCTGCCATTGTTAGTTTCGAAAAAGTTCTGAAACAAGACCACATCCATTAGTAATCACAAGAATATAATGATCATAAATGGGGAATTCTATGATTTTATCTTTTCAAATCGCTCAAGGGACATGTCCCAAGCAATATGAAGAAGGCAAAAAGCCATAGAGGGTACAATTGTTCTGGTTGCAAGCATGGTAGGCTCGAAATGAGCGTTCCAATGACTGCTAGAAGCAATTGTATACCTAAATTCGACTTATCGAGAAGCGGAGCTTGCTCGAGATAAGAAGAATATAAGGTAGGAGTTACAAATGTGCCGGTCACAGATACAGTAGACCCTGAAAGGGCGTACCAGTATTGCTAGACACAAATGTTGGAAATCTCATCCATGAGATGGGATTCTCTTTTTGAAAGGTCAGAAATGGATTCGTCAAAGAGAGCAGGTGGCATTCCGATTCAAATACGGGCTCAACGATTTCCACGAGCGCCAGTACTCAGAAGGAAAGAGACCACAATTTCTCGAATCTGAATCCAAAAGTGACGAGTTTTTTTTTTTTTGAAATGTCAAGATTGGTTCCATCAAGGGGAGCAAATGGTATTCTGATCTGAACACGGTCTCGGCGATTTCCGCGAGCGCCAGTGCTCAGAAAAGAAGAAACCAAAATTTCTCAAATCTGAAATCAAAAGTGACGAGTTTTTGAAGATTTTTTTTTTCTGAAATGATTTTTTTTATTTTATTATTTTTTATTATTTTTTTTTTTAAAAATTTTTTTTTTAAGATTATTTA
Source organism: Umbellularia californica (assembly GCA_028538565.1). Classification (NCBI taxonomy): domain Eukaryota; kingdom Viridiplantae; phylum Streptophyta; class Magnoliopsida; order Laurales; family Lauraceae; genus Umbellularia; species Umbellularia californica. The sequence continues at coordinate 30,465,467 of JAPQWN010000011.1, forward strand.
TTTTTATTTTTTTGAAGATTTTTTTTATTTTAAGATTTTTTTTTGAAAATCCTTTTTTTTGAAGATTTTTTTATTTTAAGATTATTTTTTTTTTTTTTTTGATTTTTTTTTTTGTTTAAGATTTTTTTTTTGAAAATCTTTTTTTTTTATTTTTTTTTATTTTGATTTTTTTTTAATTTTTTTAAGATTTAAAGACGAGAGAGTACACATAGGCCTCCTAACCCGGTCTTATGAAATCTCAATTGATAGAATTGCCCCCAGGTAAGGGTAGGATTACTTAATGAACCCGTTTGGAGGACCCTTGCCTAGAACAGTCAGGCTATCTCCACACTCTGGACAAGGCTTTTGTTGAATCAATCGTGATCAAAGAACGCAATTGGTTTAACCTTAGTGGTCTATGTCTTTTTATTTTTTTTAAATCCCAAATAGACTCATCGAAGAGAAACGATGGCCCAAAACCTTAGTCGAACGGGCTCAACATTTCTGCAAGCACCAAAGAACGATAGGATATGATCAAAGTTTCTCAATTTTGAATCCAAACTAAGAAAACTGATTCTTTTTTGATTTTTTTTAATAATTTTTTTTTTAAATCTCTAATGAACTCATCGAAGAGAAACGATGGTCCAAAACCTTAGTCGAACGGGCTCAACATTTCTGCAAGCACCAAAGAACGATAGGATAGGATCAAAGTTTCTCAATGTTGAATTCAAACTAAGAAAACTGATTTTTTTTTTTTTTTTGAAAAGAGAAAGAGTGGAAACAAACTCAAAAAAATAGAAATTTCCAAAAAATCCCATCTCATTTCTTTTTAGGATGCAAAATCCAACATAGGCTACCAGCTAGAAAGTAGCCAAGGAATCCGGAAAAGAAGTATAAGCATAGAGCAAAAAGTATAATATGCAAATATTTCATTTCCGAGCACCGTGTTCTCAAATGAACGAGTCCCACCGGGTGTGCCAGCTTGATGGAACGCGCTCCGAATGCCGTGGGTGCTACCGGGGTCGGCGGACGTGGGAGTCCGTCGGGTCCGGCCCTTTCGCGCCCGGGGGGCATGAAGCGTGCATCAACATTTCTTTTGTGTGGGTGTGCCAGATTTTCTATTTTTACTTGGAATTGCAAGTGGTAATCCGGAGATCAACCTTCGCAAGTAAAAAGGAAATCAACTTCTTTCAAGTTTTCCATTGCACAAATATTTAAGAAAAGAGACATTTTCTTGGTTTGCCGTGAAAGGCGATTTTGTTTGGCATTTATAGCCGATTTTGGCGTTTATAGCCGATTTACAATTCTCATCAATAATGAAAGACAAGAGTTGTGATTTTTGTCTCTTTTAGAAAAATACAAACTACAATGAAAAGCAAGAAAAGGAAGATCTAACTTCTCAGGAGATTGTGGGAGACTCGTTCAGATTGACGGTCGCAAGCCATGTATGGGCTTCGCCATCATCCATGCAGATGAGAACAGAGGATGTTCTTGATTCGCTTGGCTTGGCTATAACCTCAGATTTTTAGAGGACAAAGACCAAGAGGAGGTCCTATGTCCGATAAAAAGCTAAGTAGACAGGCTGAAAAGCCACGTCTAAGCCATTGGAGGCAGCGGGAGAAGGCAAGGACCTTGGGGGGGTACCCCCCAAGGGACTTTTGTCACCTTGTAGTGGTGGCCGGTGCAGAATTTCAGCAGAGTTTTTCTCTCTTTTTCTTTCTCTCAGATTTCTGGATCTGTGGTGCTTTGGAAGTGATCTCCGATTAATCGATCCGGATGTCAATGGAATGCTCTCCTATTTATAGGCTTTTGGTAGCCATTTAGGAGAGTTTATGGGCTTTAATGGCTTTAATGGGAGGAGTTACAAGATTTATTTCTTGATTTTGTAACTCCTTTTTCCTTGAATCTGATTGGCCGATGGAGATTAAGGGCTTTTAATCACCTTAATTACCATAATGGGAGGAGTTTCATGGGTTAAATGCCATGAATCAATTGACTTGTAACTCCCAAATGCTTGCTTCTGATTGGGCCGTCCAAAGAAATGAATTAATGACTGCAATAAAGCTAGTCAATTAACCACATTAATTGGTCGCCGAGCAGTCGAAGAGTCGCGGGCCGTGCCGTGTCTTCTGGAATTCTTCTGGCGATGATCATCGATGGATCTTCATGCTGATCGACATCGGATGAACATGTAACTTCAGACAGTGATAGCTAAGAGCGGGCCGGTGACATATGTCCTGTCGATTTTTCGATCGATTGGGCGGAAAGTACACTTTTTTGGTCGACCGGTTGGCGATCAATGTTGATTTTGATACTTTTGGAGGTTGACCCGTGATTTTGACGGATGTCGGAGGACATGAGTCAATTTCAAGCACTAAAAATCACATTTTCAGGAAACCACAGGGGCCAAAGTGCGCGAAACGCGAAAAAGGACGGAAAAACGGGTCATCGGCGAAAAATCCGGTGACCCAGACTTCCATGGTCGCCGGCGACCATGGGCCTGGGTCGCCGGCGACCCTGGGGGTTTTTCCCCTGTTTTTGGTCCGTTTTGTGGTCTTTTTCGTCGCAGTTTTCTTCTGTATTTTTCCTGACATTTCTTCTCATTTATTGGCTTGATTTCCCTGTAGAAAACCTGATGAGAATCCTTGCATTTTTAGAGTGCAAAGTTTCCAATTTTCCGGGAAAGCCGAAGACTTGGTCGCATAGAGCTGCTGATTTTCCGCCAGAAGCTGAAACTTGGTCAAACGATGTCGGAATGACCTGAAATTTGAGGTGGAGCCTCCTGAGCAATAAATAAGACCAACCATAGGCTTTTGTTTGAGTTTTGAAGCCGTTTGGGGTCCCGTCGATGCTTCACTATATTTTGCTGCGGGGAAAATGCTGAGCGTTGATATGTGGCCAAACGATGTCCGATTGACCTGAAATTTGACGGGGAGCCTATTGGAGTCATTTTGAGACGTTCCATGGGCTCCGTTTTGGATGTCATGGTCCCGGGTTGCTCCGCCGCCGGTAGGCTTGATTTTCTCTCGGAGCATCGAAACCTGGTCAAACGTTGTCGGAATGACCTGAAATTTGACGTGCAGCCTTTTGGAAGCATGTTGAATCCACTCATGCACTTTGTTTGATGAGCGAAGGCTTCTGTGGTTCCCGCCGCCGGGAGGCTTGATTTTGCTGCTCGAGGATTGATGGAGGGTCAAACGTTGTCGGTTTGACTTGAAATTTGGCATGGAGCCCTTTTGAGACATGCTGGAGTCATCCGTAGGCTCTGATCGAAGTTTTGACGTCTCCGATGATGTCGCCGCCGGGAGCGCCATTTTAGCTGTCGGAGAAGCGAAGTTAGGCCAAATGATTCTGAAATGGCCCGAAACTTCATGTGTACTCCTCTCTTGGCTGTCTCGGAGGATCTTGCAGTTTTTGTTTGATTCTGACAAGATTTGATTTTTTGGAGAAATTGCATTGCCTATTTATGGCAGGTTGCGACTTCATGCAGCTTTCTTGATGTTGAAGAGGCAAAGTGACATTTTTTGGTGTCAACAAGTGTTGCACATGCTAGTCCACATACTGCACTTTCAAATAATGTGTTGAGTTGTTTCAAGAAAAAGAATGTGTCACGAGCTGCACGCACACCCACATCAGTGTGGATTAAAAGGACACATTCGTCCCCATTGCAAAAAGTTGCAACGTCTACCTAAGACCAAGCAATGGCGGAAGAATTTCTCTCCACCCAAGACAACTCCAATTTGGGTTAAAAATTTGATTTGGCTAAGGAGTTTACTCACACTCTGCTGAAAGATCAAACTACACAAGTGTGGGTGGCTACATGTAAAAAGCCCTGATCAAGAAAATCAAGCTCCCAGCCCCAGCGCTGCTGCGAAGATACATTCAGGGGGAGTTACTATTGAGGGGGAGCTATAGATCCTAATTGACAAGAAAGCTGCATGTTCGTATTTTTTTAGCTTTGTCAAATTATGGACAAAAGGGGGAGAAAGGTGACAAATCAAGGGGGAGAACAAGAAGATCAGACTGAGTCAGAGACAATGCAGATCTACATTTGTTGTTTGCCAATTTTTTTTGAGTATGTATTTTGGGTTTCTTTTTTGGTAGATCAAATTGTATTGTCCTAAGGAGTTTTGTCCATGAATTGCCAAAGGGGGAGATTGTTAGGTTTTGAGTGTAGGCTAAATTCATAGGTTGGACAAAACTCTGGGTCTTTGAGTTGTAATTTTTATTTAGAAAAGGACTTTGAAGTTAGAAGATTGTAAGGACTCAAAAGGAGAAAGCCTGAAGGAATTAGAAGAAATCTGCTGGAGAAAGAGAGCTGAATTTCCGGATCAAGTCCAGAGGGGAGTTCGCTCGAGCGACCATTCAATTGGCTCGAGCGAACAGTGTTCTGTCTTGCCCAGATCTGAAACAGAGGGTTGTTCGCTCGAGCGAACCTGGAGATCGCTCGAGCGAACCTAGCGCGAACAGTAAGATGAAATTGGAAACTTGATATTCTGATTGTGCTCAAACTGTTTGTTTTAATCCTAATCTTCTTAGGAAACTTTAAGCACGAACCAAGGGCTATTTAAAGGACTCAAGGGCTATTCCAAAGAAGACCCTCACCTCTCAAAGTGCTGAGTTAGATATTATCATTGAGAGAATTCCCCTCTAGAGATTTTTATGAAGTTGTGCTGCCAAGTTCTCTAGAATCAGTTCTTCTGCATCCTTTGTAGAAGATTATCTTCCTGCGAGAAGATCTGAGGAGTCAAGTGCTGGATTGAATCTGTTGCAATCAACGGTGTGAAGTCGTTGAAGCGTGAGGCGACACAAGGTAACTTCAGTCCTTGGGTAGGGGATATCTATGGAAGATATCTGAGTTTCTTGTAATTTTGAGATTCATAGTGCTTGATTTGATCCAATTCGGATCGGTGGTTTTTCACCCGGTTAGGGTTTTCCACCTTAAATTTGGTGTCCTTATGATGTGTGCTTGTTGATTTATTTCCGCTGCATTATATTTGTTTCTGCACACTTTTGGATTGATTGTTTGAGTATACCAATCTAGATATCCCGGAGTCCCCTCTATTTTTTTCAAGTTACCTTTTGTAAATTTATGTTCCCAAAGATTACTTCTTGGACGGTATTTAGCCTTAAAGTTTTTTGGAACATAATAGGGGTTTCGTTACTTAAGCACCTCCAATAAGTTTTGGCTAAAAGGACAAGATTATTATTTTGGTATCTCTCACCCCTAAACCCCCATCAGGAATCAGCTTACATAATTCAGCCTACTTGATAGTATAAGATTTCCTTCTTCCTTCAATCTCATCCCCAATAGAAGGCCCTAAACATTTTATCAATGGAGTACCGTGGTTTTAGTTAGGAGGCGTGGAACAGACATATTAAACACAAGAATTGCAGATGCCATTGACTTCATTAGGGTATTTCTACAAACTTGAGATAGCAAGGGGATTTGCCATGAGCGTATTTTATTTTTAGTTTTATTTGTTAGATATTCAAAGATCAAATGCCTATTTCTTTTAATGGACAAGGCATTTCTTTTAATGGACAAGGGATTACCAAGGTACCATTTCTTTATCATTCCTCTCTCATTCTCATTCCATGTCAGTCATGATTTATGCTTCTAAACCATCTTATTGAAACTGTGTGTACTTAATTTGCAGGTTCCTTGACTCTTTATGCTTTAATTGTATAGATTGATTTACTTCCTAAGCGAGTAAGTTCACCCTCTTTCCCCTCCAGTTTGTACACATTAAGGGTTGCAACTTGTAATTGGGATCATGATGGGAATGTCGCATGGCTCAAGCGAAATTAGCAATTGTGTTAGAAGCTTTTGGGCTGGATCTATTATTCTATTGTTACTTTATTCAATTAGATTTGGATTCAGAAGTTGTGTTTAAGATTTTAGTTTGTATAGTTTTGTAATACTTGTTTCAGTTATATAATTAAAAATTGAAAAGTTATATATGCTTCAACCATTATATCAAAGTACGTATATGAGCGGGTTTTAATTATTGTCTTTCTTCATAATTTTTAGTAAAAAAAAAAAAAAAAACCTACTATTCTAATCCAGATTTAATTTCCTCAAAATATAAAGGTTTTTTTTTTCACTGCATGTGTTAGATCCCGACCCAGACCAACTCGATTAGTACTAATTAAGTGAGTGTTTAGTCTTAAGTGAGTCTTAGTACTAGTTGGGTTAGAATATGATTAGATTTAGTCTGCATTATAGCTTTGGGAATTTTGATGACGTTTAGTATGAGTCAGACACGCTCAGGGACGCCCTGAGTACACGAGTAAGAATGGGTTTTTGTTCTAGATCTTTGCTATGGTTGTGATTTTTATTTCTCTTGAATGGTCTTATTATTTGTGACAACTTTCGTTTTAACCTGCATGCATTTGAGGCCCAGAAACCCAAGTTTTGGCCCAATGAGGGTAAATCTATCTTTTCATGCTAAATTTGGGCACAATTTTCGAAATCGCGAAACTATGTCAAAATTATACTTTTCCGAAACTAGATTTTTCGACGATCGTTTTGTTCTTCTTCGTCGACCTCATCCGGGGTCCCCAAGACCATATTTTAAGCGTTTCAAAACTCAGCTGCCAGGGACCCACTTCCAGACACTAAATAAGTTTCCTTTCCTCTTCATTTCCCTTTTTCCCAATCTCTGCAATAGTTTGACCTAGAGTGAAGAAGAGAAGAAGGGTTTCTTCTTGATCTCTCCCCCCTTGAATGATCTAGCTAGAAGGCTCCAACCTCAGATCCAAGACCACAATTCTCTTCCTCCCTTCTCAAGCTTCGTTTGGGACGTTTTTGGAGCCAAACCATTGCACTATTCATCATCTTCAACCTCCATTCTTCTTGTTCAGCTAGCTCAAGGTTAGAGCTTGGACCCATCTTTTCATTTTATGTTCTTTAGCTCACCTAGAGCTTGTTTTTCATGATTTCAAACCCATTTTCGAAATGGGGGTTTGTGATGGCCAAAATGGTGATTTTTGTGTGCTCTATTTTGGGGGTTTTATGTAGATTTCTTGGAGCTCACATTCTTGTTGATTTTGTGGAGTTTTCCTTGACATTGGACTAAGACAAGTGAACTCTTTGGGAATTTTTCATGTACATTGCATTAGGGTTTTATTTTCCTCCATTAAAACATGATTTTTATGGTTGGTTTCTTAATACAAGTTATGTTTCTACTCTTGCAAATCATGTGTTATAGTTTCTTTACTTGTATTGTTATTAATGACTTCTCAAGAGCTTAGAATCATGTTTGACCTTGTAAGCTTTGTGAGTTTTGTGCATGGAAATGTATTGATATTTCCCAATGGATTGAATGGTTTATTTATGGATTAATTGTTGTTTTTGACCCTTGGTGAGCATGGTGGCTCAGGGGTTTGTTTGGTTCAGAAGTGAGAAGAGGAGGGAAGAAAAATGCAAGAGAATGGAGAAGAAAAGTGTAGTTTCTGCACTCACTCGCGTTCAGGCAGAAGCCTGTTCGCTCGAGCGACCATAGGGTCCGCTGGAGCGAACATGCCTCTGTTTGAAGGATTTCGAACAGAAAACTGTCCGCTTAAGCGAACTTTTGGGTTGGCTCGTGCGAACAAGTTTCTGTCTCGGGTCCGCTCGAGCGATGGTTTGACCGCTCGAGCGAACCTGATACTCGCAGCTTTGGATTTTCAATCTCTTTCTAAGTTTCATGGAAATTGAAAAACTAGACTATGCTTTAGACTTTTAATTGACGTTGTATAAATTGGAATTCCAAAATGTGCCTTAGCTTCGGGGACACCAATCTATATAGAATTCCGACATTTGGGTTTCAATTCCACAAGGGTCAAAGATTTCTCTTGGCCTATGCTTGATAGATTTATGTTTGAACTCTTGTTTTGATGCTTCATGCATCCTCATGTCCTTGTTTGATTTTGCAAGTATAAGCTCGTTTTAAGATGTGTTTCAAGAAGGTGAAAAAGGGAATCATTTCTTAAGTTCGTTAAGCATTAATACTATGCTATTTTGTTAGCCTTGTCGTGTTGTGTTGATAAATGATTTCCCACTTGTTTTGTCGTGTTCTCGAACGTGTATCGCCGTGTTTTGTGCATTCATGATATAAGTGAATACCACTGAGCTTGGACTGCCCTTTTAGCTTGATCCACTACCTGGGGGTCCTTAAACATGTGAACTGTCTGCAGAATAGTCGTGTATTATATTACACATCGTGCATATTCGTGATCCGGTTCCGCGGCCGGATACCCCGTCTACCTTGTGTGGCGTGGGATCGTTTTTTTTTGTGTCGTCCATGTCGTGCGTGCTTGCTCTTGTCATCATGTATGACAGAGAAAGGATGAGCTCAATGTGGATTTATCTTTTCATGATATTATAAGTATTCATGCTAGTTTCGTAAACTTGAAACGTGTATTTAAATCTTGAATTGTTTTAGCATTATTTCTCATATTCATGCGTAAATTGTTTATTTGCCAAACCGTCGTGTTTGATGCTTGTTATTTTGGTGTACAGGTGCCGGAGGTTTCACGCCTGACGAGGAGTGCTCGGAGGAGGCTGTTGAGCCACCCCCAGCACACAAGTGGCAGCCCAACGACGTCATCTAGACGCCGGTCGGGATCGTGATGTCTCGTTCACTTAGTTGGGATATTTCTTTTGGGATCTTTTGTTGTAATGGCCTTTGTTGGCCTCTCTTAGTTGTAACTTGAACTAATGTACTTTTGTCTAACTATAAAACTTTAATCTTGATTAGAATGCTATGATGACATTCTCTTTTGATACCTAGTCTCGATATTATGATTTTCTCTTGCTCCTTGTTGTTTTTAAGAATTGTGTGATTCATTTTGCTACACGATTCCGTATATCTATTCGTGTGAGATCGACCCGTGTCTTGGGATCCTCACCGCGGAAACCTGTGGGAAAACAAACGGTATGTTTTATATGTTAGTTAATCATATCGCCGCAGTCGCGGTCCCGGGTCTCGGTCGGGGGTCGCGACAGGACTGGTATCAGAGCGGGACTTGTTTCAGGCACTTAAAAGAGACTAGAAATCTTAGGAACGTGGCGAGGATTCGTGAGTTCGTTAGAACGTTTGTTTAGACAAGTTGACCAACCCAATTATGTCTATATATGTGCTAACAAATTGTCTTGCAGCAGCATGCCTCCAAGAAAAGCTCCAAACCACCACGCTTCGGGTAGTAATCACAATGAGACAGATGCGTCTGAGAATCCTACCGCTACTCAATTCCAGGCACTAATGCAAGCTATGATAGATCAACAAAAATAAGCCAATGAAACTCAGGAAAAATTTCAGGAACAGATGGCGAAGAAAGATGAGGAGATGGCACAAGTTCAGAGACAACTTCTGGAAGTCCTCCAAAACAGACCTCAACATCAAGTTGCATAGAATGTGGTGTACCACAATAGGGTTGATGACCCAAATGCTCTCTTTGAGAGATTCAGAAAGAGGAGACCCAAGGAGTTCTCGGGTCAAGAGGACCCTTTGACTGCAGATGATTGGCTCACGAACACTGCAAAGATTTTTGACGTTTTTGTTTGCACGGGCAGGGAGAGGGTGAACCTCACAGCTTCCTTGTTCTATGGGCTTGCTGACTCTTGGTGGCAGACAGTTAAAGAGCCATACCAGGTCATGGCAGATGAGGTAGCTTGGACGACCTTCAAGACACACTTCACCGACAAGTATGTCCCATCTCATGTCAAGAGACAGAAGGCAGTAGAATTTCAACAGTTGAAACAAGGAAACATTTCAGTTCTAAAGTATGTTACGAAGTTTGAGAGGCTTGCTCGCTATGCTACCGAGTTGATAGATACGGAGCATAAAAAGATCACCAAGTTTTTGGAAGGGCTGAATCCCATTCTCAAGAGGGATGTCACGGGAGTGATTCCACCAGCCACCTTTGATGAAGCAGTTAGTCAAGCATATAAATTTGAAGAGTTCAACAATGAGATCATCCAGGATAGGAAGCAGCACTACCAGCAGCATAATCAAAGGCAACGAAGTAGCAAGAAGCCAAGACAGGAACAGAACCAAGCTAGACAGAGTGGTTGCACCATTGTGGCAAGAATCACCCTACCCATGAATGTCGCAAGGCAACAGGTGCTTGCTTCAAGTGTGGGGGAATGGACCATGCAATCAAGGATTGCCCACACATTCAGAGTCAAGCCAACATATATCAGCAGCAAAGGCAGATAGCACCACAGAATCAAGCAATACCAGTTCAGAATCAAGCGAGGCCACCACCGCAACAGCAGCAGCAAGGCAGGCAAGTGCAGAATCAGAATGCTCGTCCACCTCAGAACAAGAACAATCAGGGCAGGCAGATTCAGTAGCAGAATAGGCCAAACTAGCAGGGACGTGCGTACAATATCAATCGTGCTGACGCTGAAGCGCTAGGTGACGTCATAGAAGGTAAACTTCTTGTTTCTGGAGTAGAAGCACAGATCTTATTTGATCCAGGATCCACACACTCTTTTCTATCCCCTTTGTTTGCAAAGAAGATTGATGCACCGCATTCAGAATTGGATTACATTTTGACTGTTACTACACCAGTAGGTAGACATGTTGGTTATACCACCTTTTACCCTAGTTGTCCGATTTTGTTAGGAGATATCAGTTTACCAGCCAACCTCATAATTCTAGACATGCATGATTTTGATATTATCTTAGGCATGGATTGGTTAGAGACCTACCATGCTACCATGGACTGTTTTGGTAAGACCATCACCTTCAGATTGCAAGGTGAAAGTGCAGCTAGAGCCAATGAAAGTGTCCTAGAGGGGGGGTGAATAGGACTAATGGAGTTCTTTTCCTAATCAAAATTATTTAGTCCAATTTTAATCTCTAGTAGGACAAAGAACACAATGAACACAAATAAGAATACAACTTATACAGAATATGTGTTCAATGTGTGAGTGCTTAAGCAATCAAAGATATGACAATTAATTTCATATTAATAAGCACAAGTGTGTGTACAATACTCTCCACAAATTCACTTAAGATTTACATCAATGTGCTCAATTGAATATGTGTTTAAAGAGTGTGTGCTAAACAAGACAAGATTTACCAATATGTTCAAGTGTTGTTTTCGCACAAGTGGATGTGTGTCAATTTAAACTCAAAGAAGGAATATCATTCATATCAATCTCCACAACATATAGATATGCAAATCAAGCACAAGATATAGAGAAAGAGAAATTGACACACGGGATTTATAGTGGTTCAGTCACACAGACCTACATCCATTCTCAAGGGTCACACAGTCCCCTGGTTCCACTATGAAAAATCAAACTACACAAGTACTGATTCTACATGAATTTTATTTACGAGGTTCGATCACAAAGATCTACTCCCCTCTACATTTTTTATGGTGGTTAAATCACAAAGAAATAAGCCACTCTTACAATGCTCTGAATTTAATGAAGTGAGGGGGAAGAACACTAGCCTCTTTTGACAAAGTCTGAAGGTTGCCACTTGCCTCTTTGACGAAGTCCGGAGGATGCTCTTCCAAGCTTGCCACCGCAGCTCCAAGCTTTGATGCCTCTTGCAATGCTTCCTTGATGTTGATGATGATGCTCCAATGTTGTGCTCAATCAAGGGAAGAGGTCTTTGGTCTAGGGATTTGGATTTTAACCTATGATGGCTCAAGTTCTTCCCTAGGTAATATTGTTTCCACACATCACACTTTGCTTAAGCTAATGAAGCTCTTAGATTTGCCAATACAAGCTCATAGTGTGTGTGGGCAATATTGTTTCCACACATCACACTTTCCTTAAGCTAATGAAGCTCTTAGATTTCCCAATGCAAGCTCAAAGTGTGTGTGGAATGATCTATGAGAGGTCAAATATGATGGACCATGGTTAGGACATGAGCTCTCATGATCTTCAAGACCCCTTGGATGATTTGGGGCCTTTTCTATTTATAAAAAGCCCTTCAACGACTCTCTAACGACTTTTGGCGGCTAGCCCCCTTAAAATCCGCGGTTAGCCACCACTCCAACGGTCATAAACGGCTACTTTTTGTGAAGCTATGCTGAGTAGGGGGCTAGCCACGAGGTAACCGCAAGGTAACCCCTTTTCAAAGCGGCTAGCCGCGAGGTAACCCCTAGGTAACCGAATTTTCACAGAAACTGTACCTTAAGCCTCTGGAAAAGTGACCGCTGGTTTTCGGTTACCTGTCGATTAGCCGTAAAGGCTATCTACGGTTAACCATGAGGTGACCGCGGACCATGGCGGTTAGCCAACCTCTAGGACCAGTTTTGAGTCTTGAAAAGTTTCAAAAACAATTTCTAAAACCCCATAAAATAAGCCATTAAACTAAGGATTTTTAGGGTCCACTACTGGTTGGTTTGGGTCCCATTTTACCTGAATAGGTTGGCACACACATGGAGTTCTTCCTCAATGAATCCAGGCCTTCCAAGACTTGATCTTCTGCCTTCAAACTTGATCTTCCTTGTGAAACTCTCAGAGGCACGGTCTTGGACTCTTTGACACGGGATTGACAATACAAAACAAGTGCTCATTGGAATGTGGCACTAACACAAGGGCCATAGACAGAGTTGATGTTTCAGAGTGACAGGAAGAAGTCTTCCAGCAGTTTTATTTCAGCTTTGAAAGCTAATAGATTGGTGGGCAGTGGTTGTGACGCATTTATAGCGTTTATCATGGAGGATAAACAGTCCCAAGGGGTGGAGGATATCTCCGTAGTGTATGAATTTCTGAATGTTTTTCCAGAAGAAATCCCGGGTTTACCACCAGTTAGAGAAGTTGAGTTTACTATTGAACTCTTTCCAGGGACTGCACCGATCTCAATTGCACCTTATAGGATGGCTCCTGCAGAGTTAGGTGAATTGAAACTTCAGTTGCAAGAATTGTTGAGCAAAGGCTTTATTAGGCCAAGTGTTTCACTTTGGGGAGCGCTAGTTCTTTTTGTGAAGAAGAAGGATGGAAGTCTTAGAATGTGCATCGACTATAGAAGGTTGAATCATGTGACCGTCAAGAACAAATACCCTTTGCCAAGGATAGATGAATTATTTGATCAATTGCAAGGTGCAGCACACTTTTCCAAGATAGACTTGAGGTCAGGGTACCATCAGTTGCGGGTTAGAGAGCCTGATGTGGCGAAGACAGCTTTCCGAACAAGATATGGGCATTATGAGTTCTTAGTGATGCCCTTTGGCTTGACAAATGCACCTGCAGTTTTCATGGCTCTCATGAACAAGGTCTTTGCAGAGTTCCTAGATCACTCTACAGTGGTGTTCATTGATGATGTCCTCATGTATTCTAAGAGTAAGAAGGAGCATGAAGAGCACTTGAGGACGTCATTACAGCTTTTGAGAGACCATCAGCTCTATGCTAAGTTGAACAAATGTGATTTCTGGCTAGAGCAAGTTGCCTTTTTACGTCACATCATTTCAAGAGAAGGATTAGCAGTTGATCCAGCCAAGATAGAAGCAGTTGTTGAGTGGAAGAGGCCTAGCAGTGTGACAGAAATCAGAAGCTTTTTGGGGTTAGCAGGATATTATCGGAGATTTTTCCAAGGTTTTTCGTCTATTGCATCACCATTGACGAAGCTGACTCGGAAGAATGTACCTTTTGTTTGGACCGATCAGTGTGAAGGCAGTTTTCAAGAATTGAAGAAAAGGCTAATCACAGCCCCAATCCTCACATTACCATCGGGCAGCGGTGGATTTGTTGTTTTTATGGATGCGTCCAACGTGGGATTAGGCTGTGTATTGATGCAAGATGGCAAGGTGATTGCCTATGGCTCGAGACAGTTGAAGAATCATGAGGTAAATTATACAACTCATGACTTGGAGTTGGCGGCAGTAGTTTTTGCTTTGAAGATGTGGATGCACTACCTCTATGGAGAGAAGTTCGAAGTCCATTCCGACCACCGAAGTTTGCAATATTTGTTTTCACAGAAGGAATTAAATATGAGACAGAGACGGTGGATGAAGTATATAAAAGATTATGACTTCCCAATCAAGTATCATTCGAGCAAAGTGAATGTTGTATCAGATGCTTTGAGCAGAAAGTCAGCAGTTATGGCTAGTTTGAGAGGAGTTAGTGTTTTCCAACAGTTTGAAGAACTTGGAGTGGAAGTACAACAATTGAGGAGAGGTGTTTTATTGGAAAATATGACCGTGTCACAGCCTACCTTCATCCAGAGAATCAAAGATAGTCAGTTGCAAGACCCAGAATTGGCCAAGATGGTAGATCAAATTGTAAAACGTCCATATTTTAGGATTTCTGATGGAGTGTTGTATTTTCGTGACCGGTTGTGTGTACCAAATGTTGATGACTTGAAGAATGAAATTATGACTGAAGCTCACCATACTAGATACTCTATACATCCGGGTAGCACGAAGATGTACCAAAACTTGAAGAATAGATTTTGGTGGAATAACATGAAGCGAGAGATTGCAGCTTTTATGTCTCGTTGCTTGACTTGTCAGATGATCAAGGCAGAACATCAGAAGCCTCCTGGTTTGTTACAACCCTTAGAGATTCCGGAGTGGAAATGGGAGCACATCACTATGGATTTCATCTCCGGTTTGCCTAGTACCAAGAGGGGAAACAATGCGATTTGGGTTATAGTAGACCGTCTTACGAAGTCTGCGCACTTCATTCCGATTAAGACTGGGAATATGATGCATATGGCACCACTTGCAAGACTATTCATCGATGAGATCGTTAGTAAGCATGACCAGCCCGTCTCCATCACTTCCAACAGAGATAGTAGATTTGTTTCGAGGTTTTGGAAATCTCTTCTTGAATCCATGGGTACCAAACTTTAGTTCAGCACAGCGTATCATCCTCAGACAGATGGTCAGTCAGAGCGGACGATACAGACTCTTGAAGATATGCTACGTGCTTGTGTATTGGATTTCAAGGTTCAGTGGGATGAGAACCTACCTCTTTGTGAGTTCACGAACAACAATAGCTACCATTCTAGCATTGGAATGGCACCTTTCGAGGCACTCTATGGCAGGAGATGCAGAACTCCAGTTTGTTGGGAAGAAGTCTGCGTGCGTAGTTTTCATGGACCGACGATAGTTGGAGAGACAAGCGACAAAGTTAAACAGATTCATGACAGATTGAAGATTGCTCGAAGCAAACAGAAGAGTTATGCTGACACTCGCCGGAGAGAATTACAGTTTGATGTGGGTGACAAGGTATTCTTGAAAGTCTCACCGGTCAGAGGCACTCTAAGATTTGGAAAGAAATGAAATTTGTCTAGCAGATACATTGGCCCATATGAGATTTTGAGCAAGATTGGAAATGTCGCATACAGGCTTGCGTTACCGCCGGAACTCTCCGGGGTACATAATGTTTTTCACATCTCCATGCTCAAGAAGTATGTTCATAGTCCTTCTCACATTATTCCACATGAACCTTTGGAGATTCGAGAAGACGCGTCGTATGTGGAGAAACCGGTCAGAATCATTGACACCAAAGAACATGAACTGAGAAATCGGAGTATCCATTGGGTCAAAGTACTTTGGGAGAACCACGAGCTAGAAGAAGCCACATGGGAATTGAGAGATTAAGTCCAGAAGAAGTATCCACACCTATTACCAGAGGAAAGGTTATTTATATTTGGTGGACCAAATATCCTAAGGGGTGGAGGATGTTAGACCCCAACCCAGACCAACTCGATTAGTACTAATTAAGTGAGTGTTTAGTCTTAAGTGAGTCTTAGTACTAGTTGGGTTAGAATGTGATTAGATTTAGTCTAAATTATAGCTTTGGGAATTTTGATGACGTTTAGTATGAGTCAGACACGCTCAGGGACGCCCTGAGTACACGAGTAAGAATGGGTTTTTGTTCTAAATCTTTGCAATGGTTGTGATTTTTATTTCTCTTGAATGGTCTTATTATTTGTGACAACTTTCGTTTTTAACCTACATGCATTTGAGGCCCAGAAACCCAAGTTTTGGCCCAATGAGGGTAAATTTGTCTTTTCATGCTAAATCTGGGCACAATTTTCGAAATCGTGAAACTATGTCAAAATTATACTTTTCCGAAACTAGATTTTTCGACGATCGTTTTGTTCTTCTTCGTCGACCTCATCCGGGGTCCCCAAGACCATGTTTTAAGCGTTTCAAAACTCAGCTGCCAGGGACCCACTTCCAAACACTAAATAAGTTTCCTTTCCTCTTCATTTCCCTTTTTCCCAATCTCTGCAATAGTTTGACCTAGAGTGAAGAAGAGAAGAAGGGTTTCTTCTTGATCTCTCCCCCCTTGAATGATCTAGCTAGAAGGCTCCAACCTCAAATCCAAGACCACAATTCTCTTCCTCCCTTCTCAAGCTTCGATTGGAACGTTTTTGGAGCCAAACCATTGCACTATTCATCATCTTCAACCTCCATTCTTCTTGTTCAGCTAGCTCAAGGTTAGAGCTTGGACCCATCTTTTCATTTTATGTTCTTTAGCTCACCTAGAGCTTGTTTTTCATGATTTCAAACCCATTTTCGAAATGGGGGTTTGTGATGGCCAAAATGGTGATTTTTGTGTGCTCTATTTTGGGGGTTTTGTGCAGATTTCGTGGAGCTCACATTCTTGTTGATTTTGTGGAGTTTTCCTTGACATTGGACTAAGGCAAGTGAACTCTTTGGGAATTTTTCATGTACATTGCATTAGGGTTTTATTTTCCTCCATTAAAACATGATTTTTATGGTTGGTTTCTTAATACAAGTTATGTTTCTACTCTTGCAAATCATGTGTTATAGTTTCTTTACTTGTATTGTTATTAATGACTTCTCAAGAGCTTAGAATCATGTTTGACCTTGTAAGCTTTGTGAGTTTTGTGCATGGAAATGTATTGATATTTCCCAATGGATTGAATGGTTTATTTATGGATTAATTGTTGTTTTTGACCCTTGGTGAGCATGGTGGCTCAGGGGTTTGTTTGGTTTAGAAGTGAGAAGAGGAGGGAAGAAAAATGCAAGAGAATGGAGAAGAAAAGTGTAGTTTCTGCACTCACTCGCGTTCAGGCAGAAGCCTGTTCACTCGAGCGACCATAGGGTCCGCTGGAGTGAACATGCCTCTGTTTGAAGGATTTCGAGCAGAAAACTGTCCGCTCGAGCGAACTTTTGGGTTGGCTCGTGCGAACAAGTTTCTGTCTCGGGTCCGCTCGAGCGATGGTTTGACCGCTCGAGCGAACCTGATACTCGCAGCTTTGGATTTTCAATCTCTTTCTAAGTTTCTTGGAAATTGAAAAACTAGACTATGCTTTAGACTTTTAATTGACGTTGTATAAATTGGAATTCCAAAATGTGCCTTAGCTTCGGGGACACCAATCTATATAGAATTCCGACATTTGGGTTTCAATTCCACAAGGGTCAAAGATTTCTCTTAGCCTATGCTTGATAGATTTATGTTTGAACTCTTGTTTTGATGCTTCATGCATCCTCATGTCCTTGTTTGATTTTGCAAGTATAAGCTCGTTTTAAGATGTGTTTCAAGAAGGTGAAAAAGGGAATCATTTCTTAAGTTCGTTAAGCATTAATACTATGCTATTTTGTTAGCCTTGTTGTGTTGTGTTGATAAATGATTTCCCACTTGTTTTGTCGTGTTCTCGAACGTGTATCGCCGTGTTTTGTGCATTCATGATATAAGTGAATACCACTGAGCTTGAACTGCCCTTTTACCTTGATCCACTACCTGGGGGTCCTTAAACATGTGGACTGTCTGCAGACGAGTCGTGTATTATATTACACATCGTGCATATTCGTGATCCGGTTCCGCGGCCGGATACCCCGTCTACCTTGTGTGGCGTGGGATCGTTTTTTTGGTGTCGTCCTTGTCGTGCGTGCTTGCTCTTGTCATCATGTATGACAGAGAAAGGATGAGCTCAATGTGGATTTATCTTTTCATGATATTATAAGTATTCATGCTATTTTCGTAAACTTGAAACGTGTATTTAAATCTTGAACTGTTTTAGCATTATTTCTCATATTCATGCCTAAATTGTTTATTTGTCAAACCGTCGTATTTGATGCTTGTTATTTTGGTGTCCAGGTGCCGGAGGTTTCACGCCTGACGAGGAGTGCTCGGAGGAGGCTGTTGAGCCACCCCAGCACACGAGTGGCAACCCAACGACGCCATCTAGACGCCGGTCAGGATCGTGATGTCTCGTTCACTTAGTTGGGATATTTCTTTCGGGATCTTTTGTTGTATTGGCCTTTGTTGGCCTCTCTAAGTTGTAACTTGAACCAATGTACTTTTGTCTAACTATGAAACTTTAATCTTGATAGGAATGTTATGATGACATTCTTTTTTGATACCTGTCTCGATATTATGATTTTCTCTTGCTCCTTGCTGTTTTTAAGAATTGTGTGATTCATTTTGCTACACGGTTCCACATATCTATTTGTGTGATCGACCCGTGTCTTGAGATCCTCACCGCGGAAACCTGTGGGAAAACAGACGGTATGTTTTATATGTTAGTTAATCATATCGCTGCAGTCGCGGTCCCGGGTCTCGGTACGGGGTCGCGACAGTATGTCCGTACAGGTGAGTAACATTCAAATGATTGTGTAATTCTGCTTCCAATTCATGGGGAGATGATTATGGAGCAGTAAACCGTTTAAATTAAGGGAGTTTTAAGTGAGCCTAAGTATGAACTCAGCTTTTTAGGAGAAAAAACTGTAAATCATAGTCCAAAATGTCGACCAGATTTAGCTGAGTCAACTTTGATCAATTAGAAAGTGCTCATGCTCAGTCAATAAGTTTGGTTGTACTTGACTTGCTCACGGACTTTCATAATTTAAAAGAAATTATTAAATTATTCTTACGTTCATAGGTATAATAAAAAAATGATTTGTTGGGTGGTTGATGTGGTGCGTAAAAATATTTTTGCATGCCATGGGTCACAACAGATGCGGTCATTCTACACAATAGCATGAAACACACTAGCAAATATCTAACTCTCTACACTTCACGTCCCTTCTAAGTGCCTAACTTGATACTCGGAGTGCTCTCCCATAGATCCTTCCATCTCTTCTAGTCCCATCCCTAAATGGGGCCCACAATAAAATGTTCTCACAATGACTATGTAAGAACAATTCTCACTAGAACAAAGCCCATATATCTAATATAATGTAATATATATATATATATATATATATTTTAAAGCGAGAAACACATCTCTGTGGGCATTATTGCAAATTTTGTGCTCAATAAAATGTTATAGAGAATTTCAAATTTGGAGCCATTCCAAGGGAACACATTACATGAAATAGATTAATTTTAAATAATTATAAACAATAAATTCATAATACTGTGTACAAAGCTTTCAATCATTTTATGTACATAACATGCTATTGTTGCAAAGCTTTCTATGGTCCCCATAATTGTAAAACTGCTCTTTGGGCATCCCATTTTTGACTTTTATCTGCACTGCTCAAAAAATGACCGCAGTGCGTTGTTAGCCCAATGGTGTAAGGCACCATACAATAATGATTCAATCACTAGTAGTAGCACAGCACTGACGGTTAGAGTGTAGGGTAGAGCGGGCGAGTGGTGTATGAGTCTTACTAGAGCAGATTAAAAGAAAAGGAAGTAAAATTAATCATGTCTAAATGAAAAATATATGTTTAAGCGAAGAATTAAGACTCATTCCGATTGGTATAAACTTTGGCCTAGTTACAAAATATAAGGTGAACAGGTTTTCAACGGTTTAGATTTAATTAGGTTGGCCTTTCATCATTTCCGGTTTTTGATTTTAAATGCCCTTTCCAATAGCTTTTTCCGAAACCGTGGGCTCGGCATTGTTAAAGGCTCTTCAAAACCATCGGCTGGAAAGTCGAGACTTTTATCAGCTTTGCAGCACCATACTTCAATCGATCCGGACCATCATTGCATTTACAATTTTGTTTAATTGAGGACTGGGTAGCCGCTGACCTGGTTTTGTAAAGTTGGGCAAAAATTTTTCAGGATGCACACATGGAAATCCCTCGATGTGTGGGATTCACCTGGATCATTTTTTGGTCATTATATCAGCATGTGAATTAGCATTACTTAAATTTGACACTCATTTGAATTTTGTAAGCCATTATTTGATCTTACAAATTTTACTCTGATCTAGGACCTATCAGAAGAGATCAATCACCCACAAGAAAACACAGAGATTTACATGGTTCAGCTTTTGGCCAACATCTACGGAAAAGACGGGAGAATTCACTATGCAATCAAAAGATGTGTACATCATATCAGCTCCAAAACCCTATTACACCCAAACACTACTTCTAATCACACTAGACTTTCTTTTAATTACAGTAGAACATGGACAATGCAGGCACCCAGTTTACCAGATTTATTACTTCTATTGAGCCATATTTATCTATTGTAAAAGATTTGGATTTGACTCCCTAAAAAACTCCATTGTTCTCATTTTTTTTGCTTAACAATAGGACATGGGATGACGATTAAACACCCTAGCTACAATATTATTCCACTCTGGTGACAATATTGTGGCTCCTCAAAATGACAAGGATTTCAAGCATAGAAAGCCATATGCTTGTTGATGGGACGAAGAAAATCGTGCTACGAAGCATTCCTACCGAACCCATGATGTAGGGTTCACTTGATCGATGATTGCTAATCGAAGGGTTTGAGGCTTGAACTTTGAATGGATTGAAAAGGCTCATTATGGATATAATGTAATTCAAATATTGCTATGATCTGATGATTATGGTTACCATTATTGTGCATTATGGGTGGGTCAATTATTTTTCTATATATATTGAAGCGATAAAAATAACTCAAAGCTTCAGACTTTTTTTCTTTATTTTTTGGGTAGAAAGAGACATGTTTGTTGATACTGAGAAAAGGAGGTAGATTTGTCCCCTAAAGTATATATAGCATGTGGCTAGAGGTCAAGTCGTGCAACTTTGGAAGTTTTTGTTTTTTTGGTGAGAACCAAGGAAGTTAATTGTGCCAGTCACACGACAGACTTATACAACTATATATGAATAATAGTAAAACAAAGAAAAATATTTTTTATTAATCATGACTATTACAAATAATATTAACAAAAGGAAAATCAAACTGACAAAGAGACTCATACAACTATATGAATAATAGTAAAACAAAGAAAAATATATTTATTAATCATGACTAGTACAAATAATATTAACAAAAGGAAAATATATTACTCATCCTACATGCCTGTATCTCTTGTTTGGACTGGGTTGGGCTGAGTTTCAAGCTTTCTATCAGTTGACCCCAACCTTACCTAGATGTTCTATGGGGCACAATTTTTAGATCCAAGCCCAACTCAAATATAAGGCCCAAAGCAGGCTGGCCGGGCTGGTCCATCACACGAGAACCTATAATTCATCTTCTCAAAAATGCCAACATAAATATTATTTCATGGTGAATTTACCAAAAGAATAGGCAGTAGTTACATCATGTTCATCGTCAAGTGGTGTTGGCACCTCGATAGCACACGTATGCATCCAATGATCAAATCCAAGATCTTCACATTGATATTATCACCCTCTACCAGTAGGCCAATCTATCTAAAAAGAAAGAAAAACATCCGATTTATTCTTTGTACTCAAAATTTAGTATTGCAAGCCATTAAATAGGGTCCCGGGTCCCACCATTCACAACCCACACTTAAGAAACAAGCAGGGTTAATCTAGAAATTAATCTGTCCAATCCCTATTTATAGACTGCATTCTGAATTACATTTGAAATGGCATTGAAATCCGCAGGGGGATAAGATTTACACGTCATTAACACTGTATTCCTGTATCCGCTGCAAGCTTGGGACAGATGGTTGGTGCAGATTTGGTGATGGTAGATAGCTTCTGTATTGTCTCCGTAATTTTCTGCAGTGAATCTCTGTATGCTTTGTATGGGAGAGAGTAGGTTTGCATGGCAGTGTACTAATTCTCTGCAGGGAATCTTTGCATGGGAGAGAATAGGTTTGTATGGGAGTGTACTATTAGTACACATGGAGGTATGTAAGAGAATAAAAGAATAAAAGGTACAAGTACCTTTATTCTTTTGGTTGCAAATACATTTATTTTCATCGGAAGCTTGTTTCTTTATGGAAGTACTTGATGGACACATGGCAGTACTTGATGGACACTTGGCATTATTGCTGCATGGGTTTATCCGGATTGCTGCATGAACTGGATTGAAGCTGCATGATAAAAGACACCTGTATTTTTGCATGGATTGTGCTGCTGCATTGGAGTATCTGCATTGATTATCTTCATTGAATAGCGAGGCTTGCATTGAAATTTGCATGAAATGCTTGCATTGGAATTTGCATGAAATTTATGTGATAATGACTGAATAATCTTGATTTAATCATTTATGAAATAATAATTTGGAGATTGAGGACTGGGAGTCCATACGCCATATTCAAGCTCTTTTTGAAATAACTTGATCACTTGTCTTTTAGTTCTCTCAGTGACTTGAAGAGTTGATGCATCTTCAAAAGATTCAAGAATCTCATCAAGAACTGTGTGACCAGCCCTGAATGGGTCATAATAAATGAATGTTTCTGCAGCAAGATCTTCATCAATGCATATGACGCGACGCCCATCACTCCAAATTGCTTTAAAAGTGCAGGCAAATTCAAGATGTCGCTTGAGATTTATGAACCGTTGATTTTGATCTGCTTGAATATTATAAAATTGAAGACGCTCCAAGCTATATTTGATATCTGCGGCATCTGAGGATTCAAATCTTTCAACGTGATTCCAATTTCTGTCGGGGAGATGTTCATAGTCATTTGTAGGGATGCTTTATTTTTGACAGAACAAATCTCCATCTTCATAATTCATGATTGTCCATAATTGATATGGTTGATAAAATCTGAATTCATCTCTTTCTCCAAGAGTAGTAGAGATCGTTATATGCAGGTGACGCCTGGTAATACCAAGGCAGCTGAGGGCATATTTGACAATTGCAGGAAGCTGTTGATGAATTACTGAATTTTCTCTGTCGAGAATAAAACGCTGAACCAAGCCTTGTTCGATATAAGAAATATTGAATTCTTCAGCTGGTAAAAATATTTTTTGAAACCCAGTTGCCTAGCTGAGATAAGCTGCATTATTGATTAGTCTCTCCATGATCTGACAAGATAGAGTTTCATCTCTAATTCTTGCAGCAATATCATCTGGAAGAAAGGTATCAACCTTTTCCAGGATTTGTTGTCTGTATTCAAGTGGAGGGATGGATGACGATGCACATTGTTGTTCAAGCTTGTGAATTTTTTATTCTAAATATTTGAGGTGATTGGAAAGGTCAGAGAGGTGCTTTCTTACTAGGAAATTACATTGGCCAGTAAGGAATGCACTCCAAATATTATCAATAAGGGTCTGAGATGCAGGAGATGGGGCTGGATAGAATGATGGGAAAGGAATTTGAAAAGGAAGGTCTTCATTAAGAGAAATGAGGTCTGAATTAGACTCAATGGATTCTTTGCCTTTATCTTGAGACATGACTGATTTCCTAAAAAGAGAAGATTTAAAATAATGAGTTTTTGAAATGATTTTTGAAATATGAATGTGCATGAAATTAAATATTAATTCCATTTATTCTTCCAAGCCTTGGACTTTCTATAAATTCAAACTTGATTGGTTTATCATCAATTGTTGTATGAATTCCTTCTGTATTGACTGAAAAGGGTTGGATTTTTAATAAAAAAGGAGTTCCTAAAATAACATCATTTGTCAAGACTTTTGTAACAGCAAAAGAAGTTTGAATGCATTTTCCATTTTTACAAATATGGGCATTTGGAATTTTGTAATTGACAATTATATTTTTTCCATTTGCAGTGCCAATTGTATAATTTTTGATTTTTTCATAATATCTTGTAGGAATTAATCCTTCTCTAATACAATTTACATCTGCTCCACTGTCTATCAAACAATCAACAGATAAATTGAATTCTTTAATTTTGAGAGTAACAGTTGTATACCATTTATGATAGTGATATTTAGTAATAGAGTTTACAAATTCTTGAATTTCTTCATCAAAGTCTTTTTCTAGATTAGATTCATCTTGATTGTTTGGGCTGAATTCTTTTCCTAATTCTAGGATTTCAATTCTTGTTTTTAATTTAGCAATTTCCTGGGTTGCTTCTTCTCTTAATTTTACAATTTCACTTTTTGTTGTATTGACTTCATTATGGAGATCCTGAATAGTTAATGTTTTTGAAGAACTTGGATTTAGAGAGAGAATATCCTTCATTGAGATTGGTTGAAAATCTTTAATTTGCTTGGATGATTTTTCAGAGGATTTATCTTCAAGCATTTTTTTGTAATATTTGCGTTTTTCTTCTTCAGAGGACATATTTTCAATTAATTCCAAAAGTAATTCATCTTGGGCATTTAGGACATTTATTGAAAAATAAGAGGATGAGGAGGAAGAATCATAAGTATTTTCATTACTTTCACAGCATAGACAAATATCTTGTTCATCTTCTGAAGTATGAGAATGATAATCTACTTCATTGACTTTCTTTTTTGAATCTTTAGCAAAGCAATTATTTGCAAAATGTCCTTCTTTTCCACATTTATAACATGTATAATCAGATTTTTTAGATTTTTTCTTTGATTTTCTTTTCTTAGACTCATTTCTTTCACTTTTTCGGTTTTTATTAGATTTTTTATATGATTTGTCTTTGTTAAAATATTTTTTCTTGTAAGAAGATCGACGAGGTCGACTTGCTGGATTTGGTAGAGGTTCATAACCAAATTGATAGCAAAAATCTCCTAATTCTTGTTTACCGAGTTTCTTTTGTTTGTGTAAATCAGCTTTAATTTTCATGTCACTGCATATAGACATACCAACACGAGATATTTTTTGAATTAAATCAACATATGTATAGTTTGCATAATTTAATCTTCCATTATTTTGTTCTCTAAGAACATTTTTAACTTTTTCTGCAAAATGAGGAGGGAGGCTTGAAATAAATTTTTCTTTCCAAAAATCTTCATTAGAATTGAATAATTGAAAGACAAGAGAGAGAAAGACATCTTTATACCATATGAAATCAGATAAGGTTCTACATCGAAGATTGATTAATTGTTCTCTATATTTCTCAATTTGATCGCTGACATTTCCAGAAAAATGGATTAAAATATTATGAATTAATGTTTCAACTGCATTAGAAAGTGGTTGACCTTGAGCATTAAGAAGAGGCTTACCTTCTTCATTTAATTTAACTGAATTGAGGATACTTGCTTTTTGAATTGGTGTAAGATAATATTCCCACCGGCCATGAAGTTGGCCAGTAAATCCAACAATAATTGTTTTTATGATTTGAGTTTGTGTATTACCATGAATTAGACCAGCATTAGTATATATGATCATATTTCGCAGAATGTTAAGAATACCATATTCAGTAAGTCCATCTATATTCCATTCAACTAATGAACTACCATCATATTTACAGTTTACAATATCAGGAATTTCTTCAAATTGGAGATTCATTGGAGTGGGTCGACTATAATAATTTTTTTTTTTTTTTGATGTATGAGTGCCAGGATTGAAGATTCTATGAATTTGAGGAATAAACTGATTATCAGATTCATCAGTGGAATTTTCCATAGTAGTATCAGAAGACATTATTGATGGATTTTCAATGACTGCATTTATTGATTTACCTTTATCAAAGGGATCAAGTCTTAAAGAAATTTCATTTTGAAAGTTATCAGGAATTTTTAATGGTTTTTTCTCTAAATTTAATTTTGTAACAAATTCTGAACATAAGGCTGGAACATCTCTTGATATATGATATTGTGAAGAGGTAGATTCATGTTGAGATAATGTATTTTCAATTCTTTGTGTTTGAGAACCAATTGATTGTAAGTATAAATTTGTGAAATTATTTTGTTCAATGATATGAGATAGATGTTCGGCATTGATAACTTTAGAAATGGAAGTAGTTGAAAGTTGTTTAAAAGGACTAGAATCATATCTTTAAGCTTTATTGTGTCTGATGGAGGGTGTACAGATTCAATTTTACCTTGTTCTGTTTCCCATGTCTGTGTTGATTTATTAATTGTCATCATCATGGTTCCTTTTTTATTTATTTTTGAGGAAAGCCAATCAAAGAAAGGGATATTTCTGCGTTCTAGCTTCATTTGTTCATACCATAATTCTTTTACTTGAGATCTTTCAAATTTAGAAAACTTTGAGAAAAACCATTTTGTTTTTGGATGTTTTAACAGATCTTGTTGAAGGAATTGTTTATCAATTATGAAATCATTTGCTTCATTATTATTGGCATGAATTAGAGAGATTGTATTTATTGAGGAATTATTTATTGATGCATTAAAATCAGATTCAGACAGTCTAACTGATTGTACATCTTCATCTTTTGTCTCTGAATAAACAGGAAAGACTATTCCTGTAGGCTGAGTGAAAGGAGATTTAGGAATTGATTGATTATGAAGGGTTGAAGAAGCAGATTTATAAGATTGAGCATCTGAAGGGATTGATCTTTTTGTAGAAGAAAAATATGATCTTTGTGTATTATTGGAGAAATTGATTGTTACTTTGCCATTTGGATGTTCAGTGATTAATTCAAGTTCATCCTGGATTAGCGGTACTTTTGGTTGGGCTTCATCAAGTTCCCATTTTCCTGAAAGATTTATATCATCCCAAGTGATTGGTTTGGGTGTAGTGACTTTATTTCTGAAATTTGTAAGGAATAAAGTTGTTACTCCTTTGATTTGTGATGAATATGCAATTTCAGGGACAATTGTATTCATGGCTTTATAATAAATTCTATAGACTACTGCAACATTTTGTGATTGAGGCTCCATATTGAAACCTTGGGTATGGATTCCTAAAGTGATGGCTTTATGAGCACCTGGATCACCAAGTGATACGGTGAAATTAGGAAAACAATTGAAAAAAGCAGGGCCGTCATGAAGACTGGCTTCTACTATCCCTATCAGGGAATCTCTGAATGAAACATGTCTTCTATCTCTAACATAAGCTAGGCAGGATGTATTGAGACCAAGTCTTGTTAATGGCTTAATTGCAACTTGAACAAGTGCTATATGCATGTATTTATATTTTGATTTATGCATTTCAATTTTATCTGCAGGGATCACATATATATTTTCTTCATTTTGCTGGATTGAAAGGGTTTCTTCAACTGTCTTTATTATATAATTTGATTTCTGTATAAAAGATCCTTCTTTATAGATTTCTTTTAAAGAGACTTTAGGTATTGTCCAATCTTAGATTGATTTTTCTATATCATCAAAACTAATTTCTTCGAGATTTTTAATTGAAATTTTATTTATTATAGGCATGATGGATGATGATGATGCAAATGAAGAAGTAGAACCTGCATTAGAAGATGTATTTCTTCTTAATGATCTAAAAATTCCAGACATCATTAATTAATTACCATCACTAATCAGAATGATTGGTGGCCTGTCAATGGTTTACGCCACAAAGCCCTATACGCTCTCCTGGCTAACGGGCAACAAAGGCAACGCGACAAGGGGGCCTCGGACCCAAATCACTCTTTTTAGCAACAATAATTAACTAACTCTATCTAGGCAATTTAAATCAAAAATCAGAAACACAACCAACATAGATGTACTTCTACTATGCAAACAACAACATAAAAGTAACGAACATGATGCATGCATAAATTTTTCCAAAATAAACTGAATAAATAAATAGAAAGCACAGAGGCTATAGAAATTGATAAAGAAATTGATAATTCATTGAACAGAATTTTCTTACAAGAGAAGACTGGTTTGGCTCTGATACCAAATGGACCGGACCGGGATCGACCAGACAACTCTGTAAGACTGGATTACAAGACTGGAAGGGAAGAAAAAAGAAAATTTTTTACAATGGGCTTGATGGGATCTATTGTGGTGCTTGATCTGTTGTGAGACAAGGGCTCACAATCCCTATTTATAGACTGCATTCTGAATTACATTTGAAATGGCATTGAAATCCATAGGGGGATAAGATTTACACGTCATTAACACTGTATTCCTGTATCCGCTGCAAGCTTGGGACAGATGGTTGGTGCAGCTTTGGTGATGATAGATAGCTTCTGTATTGTCTCCGTAATTTTCTGCAGTGAATCTCTGTATGCTTTGTATGGGAGAGAGTAGGTTTGCATGGCAGTGTACTAATTCTCTGCAGGGAATCTTTGCATGGGAGAGAATAGGTTTGTATGGGAGTGTACTATTAGTACACATGGAGGTACTTAGGAGAATAAAAGAATAAAAGGTACAAGTACCTTTATTCTTTTGGTTGCAAATACATTTATTTTCATCCGAAGCTTGTTTCTTTATGGAAGTACTTGATGGACACATGGCAGTACTTGATGGACACTTGGCATTATTGCTGCATGGGTTTATCCGGATTGCTGCATGAACTGGATTGAAGCTGCATGATAAAAGACACCTGTATTTTTGCATGGATTGTGCTGCTGCATTGGAGTATCTGCATTGATTATCTTCATTGAATGGCGAGGCTTGCATTGAAATTTGCAAGAAATTGGCATGAAATGCTTGCATTGGAATTTGCATGAAATTTATGTGATAATGACTGAATAATCTTGATTTAATCATTTATGAAATAATAATTTGGAGATTGAGGACTGGGAGTCCATACGCCATATTCAAGCTCTTTTTGAAATAACTTGATCACTTGTCTTTTAGTTCTCTCAGTGACTTGAAGAGTTGATGCATCTTCAAAAGATTCAAGAATCTCATCAAGAACTGTATTAAGGAAATGCAAGAAGGCAAAGAAAGAACCCAGGAAAATAGTAAGTGATGGAAAGTGCAAAGCATATAATGACATATTATAATAGGTTAGGAACAAGAGAATGAGAGAATGGTATTTTAATCTTGCAAAAATAAGGAAAAGAAAAGGTGTGGACTAAGATCATATGAAATGTATTAAGGGCAATGGCCAAAATGTTCTTTTGAAGGACAACGATATCAAAAAAAGGTGGAATGAATAGTTTAGCAAACTTTTTAAATGAAGACTGTATAAGAGATATAAGAACAAAAGAGGATACTTCAGTAGTAAAACATGCTTTTTTAGGAAAATTAGAGTGGTAGAAGTGAGGAAAGCATCAAAACAAATAAAGACGAGAAAGGCTACGAGTCCAGATGATATCCCGATTAAGGCTTGGGAATGCTTAGTAGAAGTTGGGGAGATTTGGTTAACTAAACTCTTCATTAAGGCCGGATGAATGGAGAAGTGTTGTAGTACCTATTTATAAGAACAAGGGAAATGCAAAAAACTGTACTAACTATCGTGGGATTAAACTTATGAGTTATACTATGAAACTATGGGAGAGAATAATGGGGCAAAGACTTAAACAAAAGACCAAGATATCTGAAAATCAATTTGGTTTTATGACAGGGAAGCCAGCGGTAGAAGCTATCTTCTCACTCAGGTAATTAATAGGAAAATATTGAGAAAAGAGGAAAAATCTTTATGTGGTTTTCATCGATCTAGAAAAGCCTACAACATGGTACCTAGAGATTTAATTTGGTGAGTTTTAAATAAAAGGATTGTTCTAAGAGGTTATATTGAAATTATTAAAGACATGTATGAAGGAGCAGTAAAGAGTGTGAGAACTAATTGTGGAGAGACATGAGAGTTCCCAATAACAATAACTTTGCATCAGGGGTCAGCCCTAAGCCCTTATTTCTTTTACATTGATTATGGATGAGATAACTGCTCATATTCAAAACGAGGAACCTTGGTGCATGTTTTTTGCAGATGATATTGTGTTGGTAGACGAATCAAGAGATGATAAGAATGCAAGACTCGAGAAATGGCGGGAGGCTTTAGAATTCAAAGGCTTTAAAATAAGCCGTACAAAAAGGGAATATATGGTTTGTAACTTCGGTGGGCATATAGAAAAGGCTGAAACTACTGTGAGATTTGAAGACATGAGATACCACAAAATGGTTATTTCCGCTTCCTTGGCTCTGTAATTAGTTAGAACTGGGAAATTGATGAAGATGTCGAACATAAGAATAATGCGAGATGGTGAAAGCGGAGACTTGCTTAGGGAGTGCTTTGGGATGAACGAATGCCTTCAAGATTGAAGGAAAGATTTTACAGGACAATGATTAGACCAACTATGACCTAAGGAGCAAAATGTTGGCCTCAAGAAGCAGCATATGTACAAAATGGATGTAACAGAGATGAGAATGCTGAGATAGATGTGTGGTAAAATGAGGAAAGATAGAATTAGAAATGATCGCTTTTGAGAGCATTTGGGGGTAGTAATAATAGGAGATAATTTAGAGAAAGTCGTTTGAGATGGTTTGAACATATCCAACGTAGGCCAGTAACGGCGCGGATAAGGAAAAGTTTGTCCACGAAGGTTAATGACCCACCAAGAAGAAGGGCTCGGCCAAAAAGGACGTTAATGGAGGTAGTAAAGATAGATATGAAGAAGTATAACTTATTTGAGGATTTGACTCAAGATAATTCGGAATGGAGAAACATAATTCGTGTAACTAACCCCAACATAGTTAGGATAAGGCTTTGATAATGATGATGTAAAAAAAAATTCTTATGTTACTCCTATAGCCCCTTCTCTGCATTCTTAGCTCTCTTAAGAGAGAGAATTTTAAAAAGTGATACGGGCATTTTTTTGTCTTTATATCTTTCCTAAACACAAGAAAACATGTTTCATATCCCCTATTGTTCTCCTAAAAGTCTTCTTACTTGCTAACTATTTGGCTTTTTAAATAGAAAATGTATTTTTCATGCCACTCCTATTTCCTCTCTTGCCTTTCCTTTTTCTCACATGAGTTCTTCACTAGAATCTTAAATAGGATCCGCTTAGGAAAAATGAAAATAGACTTAGAATGTGGATATCAAGGTTGATTCTCTTGAATTCCTTTAATCACTAAACAAATTCCTTGTTTTCTAAAAAGATTTAACTGAATATGATATATGCCTAACACCATCTTGATCTGTATGAAAGTCTTAAACTAAATATAAAATTTTATTTGAGTGTTTTAAAGTTACCAATATGTCATTTGAGTGGAATTTGATGAGGGTATTTGAGGAGGTCATTATTTTAATGATTGAAATGTTTAATAAGTGGGCCTATTATCATAGACCTTTTCTATCATTCTTTATTTTCTCTTCAGCTTTCCCTATCTCTACTATCTAGATAAAATCAGTGGACCTTTAAATTATTAGTGGGCCATATAACAATTGCCCTCATTTTTGTGAGAGATTCCACTCCAAAAAATTATAGGCCCACTACCAAGTTGATCTATATAAAGTATATATATATTTAAATTTTATCTAAGTGTTTAAGTTATTATTCTAAATGTGAACTATTGATGTGATATCTTATGAAGATGATGAGGTAAGCAACTTTTCTTGGATGATTTAGACTTTCTATTAGTGGGCTCCACTGATGTATTGGTTGATCATCATTGCCACCTTTAAAAGAAAATCCTTGCTTGGCCACTATTTGAAACTGTGTCCTTCCTAGATAAAAAGTATATAATATATAATACATATGCGTAATATACTAAGGTTAAGTTCATTAGAATCTTGAAAAAGGTCAAGTCCACATCCACATTTAAAAAATGTAGCCCACCTCAACTCTAACCTAAATAACTAATGCTCACCTTTTCATAGCTAGAGGGAAGTTTTCTACTACGAGTAACCGCATGCTGCTTTGGAGGTACAACTAGTGCAACTCAGATGCTTTCTTATTGATGGGACGGCGTAGATGGAAAGGTATTTTTGTGGGGGCATTAAAATCAAGGATTGATCATCCTAGTCATTGATTTTAGGGGCCTTCTAGTTGAGAACGAGGGGGTAGCAGCTCAATTGGTTGGCTCCTGATTCTCATCCTACTTTTCAAGGTCCAATTCTAACTTGGATGAGCAGGCTCAATTCCTGCTGTATGGGAGCTTTCTTCCTGTGGTGATCGGGTTGCTATATAAACGGGATCACAGCCCACTTGGTTGGGCCCAAATTAAAAAAGAAAAAAGATTTTAGTTTTTTTTTTTTAAAAAGGAAAAGAAAATACATCTATATAGTGGCATATTTTACCATTTCTTTGAGACTAAATCCAACAGTGACCTGTTTGAGTAAAATTAACTTTGGAGCAAAATCACGGATGAGTGTGTGAAAGAGCATGTACTTATCAAAGGTGGGCTCAAATGAGGCCAACAGAACTAGACTACACGTGCTACTGCTCGCAGGAGTAAATTTCACGATATAGGATGACTTGCAATTGTGCTAGTATGCATCAGGCATGATATTCATGAATCTTGAATCACATTGAAGGCTTAAAATATATGACTGCATTGTGGTGGGCACATGAAAGCGGCACATGAAAGCTTACTTTAATCATTTTTCCAATCTTGCATTATTTTTGTTCTAATTTAGAAAAAATTTCAAGTATGAGTTTTTACCTTATTTTCAAAAAAGACACAAGTTTCAAAATCCTTCAAATTAGGACCTAAGTTTTTCACCAAATTTTCAGTTACGGACAACGAGCCATTTAAAGGTATTTTCCGAGGATTCTTTCCCTCAATTCTTTTAAAACACCCAAATTGCCCTTCATTTAAAGTCATCATGGCAAGCTTCCAACAACCACTACATGTCGCCGATCGTCGTGGGATGTTGGTTGATGTCAATCGCCGTGAGGACACCGGTGAAGGAAGGGATGAGAAAAAGGAGGAAGGGAATGAAAGTTTTATTTTAATGAAGAGTAATTTAGGTATTTTGATTAAATTGGGGGAGAATTCGCAAGAAAAATACCTTTATATGACTGATTGTCTTTAATTAAAAATCTACTGAAAGACTTGGACCCTAAATTAAAAAGTTTTGGAACTTATGTCCTTGTTTTGGAGTAAGGTAAGCATTGAGACTAGAGAGCATCATTGCACACGCCCCAAGTCATTAAACATGTATTTGTATTGTGGGGGGCACATGAAAGCTTATATTTTAATCATTTTCCCAATTTTGTAATAGATTTTGTTTGCAAGTTGAGAGGATAAGGCTTACAATGATTTGATAACAACGGACAAAGATACATAAGATAAATTCATGAGTGGGGCCTACCATTTCACGACCCAAACCGTGCACACATTTTAACTCTTTTTGGCCTCGAGAAACGCCAAGATTTTTATGGTAGTTTCCTTTTAAAATTAACAACCAATAAGTAAATGCAATATTATGATAGGGTTTGTAGGGTCCACTCGCAAAACCAGATATATATCAAAGAACTAAAGTCTGGACATTTAGGAAAATTTAAGTCTATTAAAAAATCTTCAGCCATCTAATAAAAAACAATTAAATAGACAATCAAATTATAAACGTTCTACGTCCCATCCATTTCATGACATCCACTACATTAGGCAACATTGAGTGGTTTGGGTTTGATTTTTTTCTTAAAATTTTGTAGGGTAAATTAGCGAGAGATCTCTGAGTGTTGGGTTATAAAGTCTCTATTACATGGTACCATCGGTTAAGGCCTAGAGTCCTTTGCGCATGGGATTAATATAGGCGGAGGTCCCTTAGGATGCCACATTATACATTTTCGTGAATAATTTTCTCATTCAACCGTTTAGGCATAACTTTTAAATTTTAAAATTTCAAATCTTCCATTTCCCCTCAATTTTCGAATAAAGTTCTCTCTCATTTCTCTCAACGGCAAAAAGAAAGACAACAGACTGTTGTCTCTTGGTTACTGCTGCAAAACCAGAACAAAGGAGGTCTGGGGCTCTGCTACAATGCATGATCTTCGACGAGGAAGATGCAGATCTGGGTTTGCTAGAGAAGACGACCAGAAGTTGCAGAGAAAATCAAAGTTTATGTGATCTTCTATAGTTTTCTTCTTCACGTGGCTACTATATATCCTTCCCTTTTTTTTTTTATTGTGAAAAGATATATAAGCTTATCTTAGTTTTTTTTCAAAAGGTTTTGTTTCAAACTCAGATAAATTTATCTGAACTTTTGTCAAAACTCAGACAAATTTATCTGAGTTTTGAACAGTATTTCTGAGTTTCGAACAAATTTATTTGAGTTTGAACCAAATTTATTTGAGTTTAAAAAAACTTGTTCAAGTTTGGACCAAGTTTATCTGAGTTTGGAACAAATTTAATTGAGTTTGAAAAAAATTATCTAAGTTTTGCCCAATCCCATGTGTATATTCTCTGAATGATTTCTCCTTCTCAGATAATTATTTGAGTTCTGCCTAGTCCCACGTGCAGATTTTATAGATGATTTATCCTTCTTTCACTACAACAAATGGGATTTTCAGCGACGAAGATATTTGCGACGCAACCCAAAGTGTCGCAAAAATTTTTTTTTTTGCAACATAAAACTAGACCCGTCGCAACAAGTATTTTCAACACAAGACTCCATGCGTCGCAAATAGATACTTTCAGCAATGAATACAGTGCGTCGCAAATAAATGCGTCAAAAAATCATTGGCGCCAAATGGCGGAAAATTTATCGCCACGCTAGATGCACATTTGCGACACAGTCATCTGTCATAAATAAGTGTTTCTATTCGCGACACAA